>CM070609.1:43347221-43947221 GCA_036346395.1 Hsuehochloa calcarea | reverse complement strand
ACTACCGTGCTCGCAAGTTACACCCAATAACAGAGTTAATGCATGTATGGATATATCAAAGGAAGGCTTATTGGTTGAATTTGCATAAATCAATGTTTTCTTTAAATATTTGTTACTAAGTTTCAAAGGAGATATTTAATAACTAAAATTCATTTTTATAAATTCTCAAGTTTTATAGTAGGATAACCTCCATATGAAACATGGTGATGGATACCCTCCTATCACATGGCTAACCGCCAAATTTTACCATCCTCAAATCATTTGCTAAAATCATTTTAAAACAAAATCAAAGTCTAACTTTGAGTGGCTTTGCTCAGCATGTCCATGACCGTGGACACGGCTATTCGAATAGTTTTACACTCTGCAGAGGTTGTATAACTTTACCCACAAGACATGAATTCTCTAGTTTGTTTGGCATCCGTCGATCCCACCGCTCACTACCTTAGGTAGCGATCTAGAGCACGTGTCAAGGCTTTTACAATGCGCCATCCCACCGTAGCCTTGCCTCGCTAAGGTTTCGCTTCCATTGGGCTAACCACCACGGATTCAAGCCCCTCTTGCGCCATGTGGGAATCTTGTCTAACCGACACCCACACACCAAAATGGCACAACTACATGGAATGTTACAAATTATTTAGCCAGTCCCGCCCATACAGGACATGTGGTAGTACGATGTGGCTTAGCAAGATGCGGCTCAAGACCGGTCCTTAATCGACGGCGACTTCAAAATAACCCTGGGCCTCAATCCTACCAGATTGAGCCCGTGCATAAACTGCACCCACCAAGCATCCATTTCGCCCAAGTACAAACCAACTTTTCATTTTTGCTTTTCAAAGTCATTTGTAAAATCTTCCATGACAAACCAATGTCATAGGCTTTTAAACAATAGTTGATTATTTGGGCCAAATTTTGAATCGAACATTTTTGGTCTAAGCATATCTAAGCATAATTTTTCCCAAAATGTTCGGTTCATACTCTGCATAAACCATATTTTTATCTAATGTGTCAAGGTATGTTTCATTCAACAAACAAAGTTATCGTATAAATGGCAATGGGAATAACTATAATTTAAAAATGTATTTAAATTACTTGAATAGAAATAAGCATGCAAGAATAGTTTAAAAGTAATTTAAATAACTTTTAAATAATGGGATCAAATATGATCAAAGGTATAACTTGCCTTGCTTGGTTAATTGATGTTCTCAAACGGCATCGAAATGCGGCTGTCCAAAGTCGTCGAAATCTATACGTGTAAACGATCCAAATTCAAATAGCATTCAAATGAAATCCAAATAAAATCCAAAAATTAAAAGATAAATACTGGAAGGAAGATATCGACTTTATATGAATATAGGAATTTGAATCGACGAAATCGGAGTTCGTATGAGGGAGAACGAAATTCAGGAAGTAGTTTGCATGGCACTATTCATTTTCATGCAACTTACGTGAATAGTGTAATGAGCGGAAGAACTGGCCGTGCAGGCGATATGAATGGAGAGTTGGGCGACGAACAACGAATATGGAACCTCGGCGATGTACTCTACCTCATGGTAGCAGTTCGCTCGGCGACGATTGGTCGCGCGACAACGCAATTGGAATAAATAGCTAAAATATAATAAAACTCAAAATTACAAAATAAATACTGAAAAATAAAGGATGAATTTAGATGATTTTACGAGCAAGAATCATCGGATTCGGAGTTTGCAATAGAGAGAAAGAATTTTTAGAATGATTTTCACATCTCTTTATTTTGCTACAGTATGCACATGACTAACAACTGACCACTCGTTCTTCGTTTTCTTTGGCGAACAGCAGAGAGGGAAAGAAGGCCATGGCGCCAAGGAGAGGGAAGGGAAAGATGGTCGGCAAGTTACCAAAGCGGATTGCCGACGTCGAGACGGAGCCGATGATGGTGACGGGCGGTCCCGGTGGTCGACGACGGCGGCGGCGGCGCGAGAGCCGTCGGCCATGGAAGGGGTGGTGGTGCTCGGCGACAACTTGACGGGCGAAGGCATCCACGCCAGAGCACGGACGTCGCGGTGCCGATGGTGGTGTCGAAGTGGCGAAGTCTCACCGAGGCGACGACGAGAGGGTAGACGACTTAACCGCCGGCGAACTTTCTTTTGCTCGCTCGGCCAAATCAGGAGGAGAGGGAGGAGAGACTTTGGGGATGTGTTGATGGTGGAGAGGAGCTCCTGGAGGTGGCTTTATATAGGGAGGGGTGGCGGATTGATGAGAAAATGCGAAAATAAAAGTTTCATTTTGGTGCCATAATGACCGTCGGAAAACTGAAAACTGCTCATAAATGGGAGGAATAAACGGCCAATTGATGGTGTAGTAACGTAGAGGAAGTTAATACGGACATGTGGGAACAGACGGCATTCAATTTGATGCTTCGTGTGAGAAGAAACGAGAAAAGAGTGAAGGTCCGCCATTAATGGAGCTTGAGCTTTTGTTAATGGCGGCGGCGGCAGGCGGCGGCGAGGCGGTGGCCGGGCGGCCGGGAAGGAGCGGTGGGTGATGGGTGGCGGCGGGGTGGTTGGTGGTGGCTGGTGGCAAGGAGTGGTGGTGGTGCTTCATGAAAGCTCACGGAGAGTTGAGTCCGAGAAGAAACCACGTTCGATCTGGAGGTAGAAGATGAAATGGAAGAAGAAATAAAAAGAAGGAAGGGGAATACTAATCAATACAAAGCAATTGCTCACATGGTAGTGCATGCATGGGAGTTAAGTGTGCTCGGCTGGGAGCAATTGAGGATGGGTGACTGGCTGGGAACTCAAATCTGATTTTTGATTTTTATTTTAAAATTCGAAATTCCTTTAAGCCACAAATTAAATGCACTTTTAGAATATAGTAAATAGAGTCCAAAAATTTTAGAAAAATTCATAAAAATTGCTAAAATTATTTTGAACTTAATAAAAATAATTCCAACTTAAAGTTGGCTTTTATTTTTTTGATTTTATTTTCTAGAAAATAGGAAACCTTTTAAATACCAGAAAATTAATTAAAATTTTATTTTTCAATTTAAATCCAATAAAATCATAGAAAATCAAATAAACTTAATAAACTTTCTTTTTGACATTAAAACCAAGAAATTAAATTATTATTATTATTTTACTTTTAACACAGTGAAAACTCTTTTAGGTTCTGAGAAAATCGAGAAAATCTTCGACAATGAGAAAATCAAATAAAATAATAACTTTATTTATTTTTATTTTGGTAATGTAACTTGGGATGTTACAAGACGCAAAAGATTGTGGGGAGACATCGAGGCGAATCAATAACTGGCGGCGGTGGAGAGTGGCGGAAGGTCGTCGGCGACGCAGAGAAAGCGCGGCGAGGTTGATCGTTGGCGGGAGGAGGGTGCTCCGGGATCTCAGCGAAGACGAGGCGCGCTAAGGATCGCCGGAGGACGCTGAAGCTGGTGGTGTGGTCGATGTGGCAGGGGAGAGCTTGCTGTCGCCGGAATCGGAGAAGATGGAGCTTCGGCCGCTGACGGGGAAACTTCAATTGCCGGCGATTGAGAGCGAGCGAGGTTACGGGAGGCGGGGGAATGAGTTGCGGGAAAGAATGCGCGCGGGCGGCGCTTTATAGGCGAGGGGAGGCGGAGATGGAAGTCGTGGGCGGCAAGAATGGCGGCAAATGACGGCGCGAAGCATTACATCGGCGTTAAGAAGGGGAGTAAAGCCGGGAACGAACGCGGTGGTAACGGGCGACGTGAACGCGCGCAAATGCGGGAGTAATGGGGGAGGGAATCACGGAATTGAAGAACTCCCGAGGTGCGGCAATGGCGGCGGAAGCGACGGTCGCGCGAGGAAGAAGGCGGGGAAGGAGACGACGGTTGTGGGGCCGCTTCGGCGACGAGAGAGAGAGAGAGGCGCGGGATGGATTGGTGTCTACCGTCCGATTCGATCGGACGGTTCGCAAGTATTATGCATGGGAGAAATGGGCCGAGACGCGCATAGTGCTGGGTTTCGGCCCAGTACTGTTGCAAATGGATTTTTAAAACTTTTTTCAATTGATTTAATTCCAGAAATTCAAATAGGCTTTAGAAAATAGTAAATGAAGTACAAAAATTTTGAGAAAATTCACAGAAATTCTATGAGGCATTCTGGACTTAAATAAAATAATTCCAACTTTTAGTTGGTAATAGATTTTGCACATAAATTATTTTAGCTTTAAGACACTTTAGGGAAAAGTTTTTTAAAAAAATTTCCAGAAAATCCACAAAAATTAATAAAGTCTTATTTTTAACTGAAATTAAAATTTTGGGCTGTTACATTAGCTCCTAAGCAACCCAACTTAGAACTTAACTCCGCCCTAGGCGACAGGACTAACAAAGTATGCTTAAGATGCATAGTTTTCAAATTATTCTTGCTTGCAAAAACTTGAGAACCAAACGAATGCGAAGCTCTAGAATTAGAAAAACTGATGCAGGTACTGAGTAAACCATAAATTTACCCAGTACTACGTCGGGTGCTTCTTGAGCTCCTTCCAAAGTGGCGTGCTTGACACGGCCTCTAACCATGGATGGCGGTGTTCCTCCGGCTTGACCGACAAATTGAGGTGCTCCTCGGTTGCTTACTGGCTCTGGTGTCTTTGTTGGGGTAGCTCCGAGGTTGAAGCGCTGGAGTCACCACTCCTTTCTGAGGGTAGTTATTGGAGTAGTGCCCTGGCTCTCTACAAGTATAACAAAGTCTAGGAATACCTTGTTGGTTGCTTCCTGGCTTAGCATTGAATTGGGTAGAACTATGAAAATTTTGAGTAGTTGGACGAGGTGTTGGTGCAGGCGTCTTAAATGAACTCTAAGGTGAGAAATGAGTAAACTACTGAGGAATTGTCTTCGCTCTCTGTTGAGACTGATGGCTTCCTAACTAAGTCATTCTGCGCTTGCGGTTGTCATCCAACTTCTTGCGCTTGTCCTCCAGAACAAGAGATTTATTGAGTAACTCCAGGAAAACCGAAAAAGTTTGAGGAATCAAAATGACTTGCAATCTGATGTTCAATCCTTTCAAGAAACGACTATGCCTTGCTTTATCAGTAGAGACATCCTCTGCTGCATAACGTGCCAGTTGAGAAAATTTTTTGAGGTAATCGGACACTGTCATACCTCCTTATTTAAGTGCACGGAATGCATCCTTCTTTAGGTCTATAATTCCCTCCAGCACATGGTACTGGTGAAAAGTTATAGAAAACTCTTTCCAAGTAATGTTCTGCTGGGTTTCACGGGCAACACAAAAATTCTCCCACCACCGAAAGCATCTAGGCCCCTAAAAATTATTTCGGTAATTAATAACAATATGTGAATATGTGACTAACATATTTATTGAGTGTTTAAAAGGTTTAATCCTAATGACGAATATAACAACCTTGAGATACATGCTAAAGGTTAACATAAAGATCAATATGGTTCAAGGGAAGGTATAAGTAGTATAGGATCCCTTTTGATTTTACTGTCTTGGGAGAAAAGGACGGAAGACCAAATTTTAGGTTAGATACCATACTATTAAGAGGGAACATGACTAGTAGCTTGTGTAATACCCTGGAATTTAATCGAGTAAATAGACAGCTAGTCGGGAGAAGAAAGAACAATAAAAAAGGGAAAATTCCTGAAAAAGGGGGATTTCGCATATTTTTGCCAACCTGAGCTGCGGGCCGGCCTAGGGGGGCGGCCAAGACAGGGGGCACCCCAAACCCTAGCCGCCCAACCACTCTCCTCTCTTCCCCCATAGCCGCCACCCCTCTCCCCCATTGCACCTCCCCTGCGCCACCACCTCCCCAGCAGCACCACCTCCCTCCCCGGCTGTCGGGACCCAAATATGCAAATCTGGACCCTCTGTGTATTCTGCACTAGTCCAGGATCACGCTAGTGCACACAGTGTCAACATCGATGAAATATCACATCCATACAACAAATATAAGAATAAACGAGTACTTTGAATAACAAATAAACTGTTGGGACCTTATGGTCGAGTTTTACATTTATTAAGCCATGCAAGGCTGACAATAAAGAAATAAACTGCAGCGGAAACGAAATAAACTCCAGTGGACTCCCATCAATTTACCACAGGCAACCGACTGGGATCAAGACCCTAACGCTCAACCTTCGTAGAATTCTTCTTCAAAAGCAGGCGACGACTCCTCCACTTCTGTTGATTTGTTTAGCAAGAGTGAGTACACACCGTACTCGCAAGTCATACCACAGAATGCATTTATACATGATGGCTTATTCCAAAGGAATGGCTTTTGTGGTTCTTTTGCGGAAATGCAACATTTGCAATTGAATACAAATAATAGATTGAAAACATAATTCAAAACAAATAGACAATAATAAGTTTAGCAATTGATTTCACAAAGACACACAGTCTAATCAAGTTATTCACACAGCTGCATAAGTTATCTCACACAGCTGACCCTTCCCAAATGCTTTATGAAAATCTACCCTTCGTGTGAAATTCCCGAGCATGTCCATGTCGGGACCCAAATATGCAAATCTGGACCCTCTGTGTATTCTGCACTAGTCCAGGATCACGCTAGTGCACACAGTGTCAACATCGATGAAATATCCCATCAATTTACCACAGGCAACCGACTGGGATCAAGACCCTAACGCTCAACCTTCGTAGAATTCTTCTTCAAAAGCAGGCGACGACTCCTCCACTTCTGTTGATTTGTTTAGCAAGAGTGAGTACACACCGTACTCGCAAGTCATACCACAGAATGCATTTATACATGATGGCTTATTCCAAAGGAATGGCTTCTGTGGTTCTTTTGCGGAAATGCAACATTTGCAATTGAATACAAATAATAGATTGAAAACATAATTCAAAACAAATAGACAATAATAAGTTTAGCAATTGATTTCACAAAGACACACAGTCTAATCAAGTTATTCACACAGCTGCACAAGTTATCTCACACAGCTGACCCTTCCCAAATGCTTTATGAAAATCTACCCTTCGTGTGAAATTCCCGAGCATGTCCATATCCGAGGACGCGGCTATTCGAATAGATTGATTTAAACACTCTGCAGAGGTTGTACACTTTACCCACACGATACAACCAGTGTAGCTAGCACTGACCATAACAAAACCTTTCAGAGACTTCATCTCAAACAATGACACTCCCGATGTGCTTTCCTGCCGTCCAATTTGTTCACTTAGCCCTTGGAACGACACACACCGTTGGACAGGGATGCAACGAACCGTCCCGCGATGTGACCCAAACACAGCGGTACACACCTCCAGCCATCACACAGTTTAAATACAACCTGAGTTGTCAATGTCAAGACTCCATAACTTACTAAGTCAGGCCCAGCCCATACTAGGCATGTGGTCGTACAGTAAGGCCCAGTTCAATGGCGCACAAAGTTAAGTCCTTAATTGACTAAGGCAAGACTTCCAGTTTTACCCAAATCACACAGTTTTAAGCACACAGTTCCACCATTCACACAGAATCCACCACTTGCCTCAGTCTAAATCTTTTCCCACCCTGTTGATTAAGTGCAACACATGCCATCAACGAGTAACAAAGACATAGCACACACGATTCATCACAGTTCCATAATCACTTAGTCAAGTTCATAATTGCAACTCTCACATGAAATGATGACTCGTGGCATGGCTAAGCAGTCTAATCGTATCTAACCAACCCACGTTGGTGCTACGATAATACCAACTAATAATTAACCAACCTAGGGTGACAAAAGATCATGGCATACAATAGGCAAGGTGGCATAACAATTTGGATTAATAACTACACCCAAAAGTATTTAAATAAATACTTGAAATAGAATGCAATACATTGAAACAAAGTATTTTGAAAACTGGGTTCAAAATGATCAAAGGTATAACTTGCCTTGGAATAGATCTAGATATTGGTCTTGGTCTTGAGGTGCTCCTTCTTCTGCAAAATTCCCCGAAGTATCGACGTCTACTCGCAAACGAGACAAAAGAAACAAAACAAATAAATAACAGAGTCAGAACAAACTCCAAAAATCAAATAAAATTCACCATTAAATAGATCTGAATTTTATATGAATTTACAAATTTGAATGGGCTCAATCGGAGTTCGGATGCAAAAGATATGGGCTTTGGAAGATTGGAAAAATCAATTAAACCCTAAATTGGATTTTATTGAATTTCCCGAATTATTTTTATAAAGGAAAATCGGATTATTGCGCAATGCTTGCGTCAGCCGAGAATTTCCGGAAAAAGAATTATTTTAAAATCGATCGACAGTGGGACCCATCGTCGATCTCTGGCTCAAGGTGAATCGGGTTCACCAAGCCACGGAGATTTGGCCGTGGATCGAGCCACGCGGTCTTGATGTCAAACCCACGCAGATGACACGCAAGCGCCGGAGGTGACGGGCGGCGGCGTGGTCGCTGACGACGCACGGCCAAGCGGCGGCGCTCTGGGACCAAGGGCTCGCCGGCGATTGGCGACGAGTCGCCGGTGACCAAAGGTACCAGAAGGTTCCCTGGGTTATTGCGCACCCGATGGTACCCTTACCGATGGCTGGAAGTGTCGAACTCGGGAACGAAGGATCCCGAATTCTCTGTGTTCATACACTAGTCCAGGATTTCCAGTGTACACAGTCACAAAAATGTTATCACAAACATATCCAGCGTATTTATTAATAAGCATAGAGTTTATTACAATTTGGGCCTGAGGCCAAATAAAACATTAAGCGGAAGCAAAATATAATGGTAAGCCACACGATACGCCACAGGCAATCGTCTGGAGGTCGCTGCCTAAACGTCCAAGTCCTCACTCTCGGGATAGCAGTCTTCACCTGAATGTTGAATATTCAGCAAGAGTGAGCACTACAACTGTGCTCGCAAATTACACCCAATACAGAATTTAGAATGCATGCATAGATTAATCAAAGGGAGGTTATAGGGTTTATTTGCATAAATCATCATTTTTGGTTTAAATAGTTATACTAAGTTTCAAGGCACATTTTCATTTCATAACTAAAATCAGATTTAAAATTTATCATTTTATAGTGGATAACCTCCATATGAAACATGGTGAAGGATACCCTCCTATCACAAGGCTACTCGCCCAAATTTACCACAAGGATTATCCATCCTCAAATCATGCCCAAAGTTATTTTAAAACCAAAAACAAATCTAACTTAGAGTGGCTTTGCTCAGCATGTCCATAACCGTGGACACGGCTATTCGAATAGATTTATACTCTGCAGAGGTGGTACATCTTTACCCACACGAGATAATTTGCCCGTTATGTCGGCCAATACACGCTTCCTTAGGCGTGTGACTAGGCAATTATCACAAGGCATTTCCAATGCATTACCTCAATACCAATATGCCCGCTAAGGTTTCACTTCCATTAGGCTAACCACCTGCCGGAAACCCCCTCTTGCGCCAAGTGGGAATAAAGTCTAACCGACACCCACACAACAAAAATGGCATAAACAACAATGAGGTAATACAAATTATTAAGCCTGGTTCTGCCCATACAGAACATGTGGTAGTACGGTGGAGCTTTTGCAAGATGCGGCTCAAAGGCCGGTCCTTAATCTACTTGGGCAACTTTCAATAAAAACCCAGGTCTCGATCCTAACTGACATGGGCAGTGCATAAACCTGCACCCACCCAACGGTCCATGTTTGCCCAGTAACAAACCATTTTCTTTTATTTTTATAATTTTCAAAGATATTTGCAAAAGTCCACCATGACAAAGCAATGTCATAGGCTTTTTATCAATTTATGAAATTTTGGCTAAATTCTCCCAAAATCAAATATTTCATGGTCTAGGCATTTGCTAAGCATATATTTATTTTTAAATTCATTTGACTAAGGTTACAAGGAATTGATAATACCACAATCAAATTTGGCTATACAAAGGAATTGGAATAATTAAGTATTTAAAACAGGAAATTAAAATAATTAAATACAATTATGCATGCAATAATAATTTAAAACAGGAATTAAATAATTTTAAATATTGGGGGCAAAATGGTCAATGGTGTAACTTGCCTTGCTCAAATTCCTGGTATTCTACTTCTTCAATAGGGTCAAACTCTCCGGAGTCGTTAAAATCTATACGCGAAAATATTCCAAATTCAAACAGAATTCAAATGAACACAAATAAATTAAAATGAAAATTCAAATTAACTCCAAATTAAATAATTTTGGTTTAGTTAGCTAAATCTTGATTTTATACAAATTTAGAAATTTGAATCACCTAAATCGGAGTTTGTATGAAGAAATACGAGCTCTGGAAGTTTAAAACCTAAATTAAATCCTAAAATCAGAATTTCGAATTTTCGAATTAAATTTCTAAAGGAAAATATCTTTATTGCGCCGGTGACGTCAAGAAGATCGTGCACCGAGATCGACAAGTGGGCCCGCACAAGATGGATCGAGTCCACAATGAGGCGCAAGTCCACGGTGGACTCGGTGCACGCAATAAAGGCGGCGGGCGGTGTCTTTGGGCAAGGCCGCTACCGGGCAGCCACGCTGGGCCGACTTATCGCCACGCACGCCGAAAGCGATGAGGTGGCGCCGAGGTGGTGACCACGTCGGCACCGAGAGGGAGGCGCCGGAACCGATGGTGCGGCGCCGCGGCGCCGCGGCGAGCTCCGTGAGGTGCGCGAAATGTTCAGAGGTGATGCCGAGTGCGATGCGCTACTGGCGACGCGAGGGCGTGGCGGAAGATGGTCGGCGACGGCGAGAGGCGGCGGTGCGGTTCGATCGTTAGCGGCGAAGGAGCTCGGCGACGCCCGAGGGCGGAGGCGCGCACCAGTGATCGGTGGCCGAGGCGGCCGGTGGTGCGGTTGAGGCGGCCGAGGTTCACCGGCGGCCGAGAGGCAGCCTGAGCACGCTCTACGAGAGAGAAAAGCCAAATGCGCGATCGGGAGCGAGGGAGGCGAGGAGTTGGGGCAAAGCTTGAGGAGGAGAGGCGCACCTGGTGCTCCCTTTTATAGGGCGAGGGCGAGGCCGGGAGATGGAGATCGTGGGCGAGGTGGCAACGGCCGTTTGCGGAGGTGAGGGCGGCGGCGTTACAGCGAGTTATGGAAGGGGGTAATGGCCGAGACGAGTGCGGGGTGAACGGCCGAACTGAATGCAGATGAATGCGAGGAAAGAGAGGGAAGGAATCACGGGCTTGATGAGCTCCGCGAGCAGTAATGGCGGCGGAGCGGCGATCGCGCGGGAGAAGAAGGGGCGGGAAGACGCCAGGCTGTGGCCCCACCCGACAAATGAGACAGAGAGAGGGAGAGAGAGCGCTGAGTGGATTGATGTCGGCCGTCCGATTTCGATCGGACGGCCCGCGTAAAGCTGCGCGAGGAAGATTGGGCGGAGCAGCGCCTGATCTTTGGGCTTCGCCCCGATCAGAAATGTAGAATTTTAAATTCTTTTTAAATTGATTTAATTTCCAGAAATTCAAATAGGCTTTAGAAAATAGTAAATGAAGTCCAAAAATTTTGAGAAAATTCACAGAAATTCTATGAGGCATTCTGGACTTAAATAAATTAATTCCAACTTTTAGTTGGTAATAGATTTTGCACATAAATTCTTTTAGCCTTAATATACTTTAGGGAAAAGTTTTTAAAAAATTCCAGAAAATCCACAAAAATTAATAAAGTCTTATTTTTAATCGAAATTGAAATTTTGGGTCATTACAAACCTACCCCCTTAAAGGGAATCTCGACCCGAGATTGGACTTGGTCACAAAAGGTAGGGATACTCGGCTCTCAAAACTTCTTCTCGCTCCCGGTAGCTTCTTCTTCCAATGATTGCTCCTTTGAACTTTACAAGAACGAATGACTTTGCTTCGGTGACGCTGCTCGCCACATCGAGAATCTTGATTGGTTGTTCCACATAGGTGAGATCTTCTCAAGATCGATGCTCTCAGCGGTGTTTCTTCCGTTGGTACTGAGACATTTCTTTAATCTGGGATACATGGAAGACATTGTGAGCAAATGATGAGAGATCTTTGGTAGTTCCAGCGATAAGCAACTTCACCTCTTTTGCCAAAATCTTATAGGGTCCGACAAATCAGGTGCGAGTTTTCCTTTAGTCTGAAATCTCTTCACTCCTGAGTGGAGTTACCCCGAGATAGACAAAATCTCCCATCTCGAAGGATAGTTCTCTCGACGATTATCGGCATAACTCTTTGTCGGGTTTGAGCTACTTTCGACGTTCTCTTATTGCTTTTACCTTACTTTCACCTTCTTTTATCAATTCAGTCAGAAGAATTGGTGTTCTCCTACTTGATCCCAAAGGAGAGGGTTCTACACTTTCTACCATACAATGCTTCAAATGGCGACATCTGTAGGCTAGCTTGAAAGCTGTTGTTGTAGGAGAATTCTGCATAGGGCAAATTCTTATCCCAGCTTCTTCCGTAATCTATAGCACACGCTCGAAGAATATCTTCTAGGACCTGATTTACATGCTCGGTCTGGCCATCTGTTTGGGGATGATATGCTGTGCTGAAGTTGAGTCTGGTTCCCAAAGCTTCATGTAGACTCTGCCAAAATTTTGAAGTGAACTGCGAACCTCTGTCAGACACAATTTTCTTGGGTATACCATGTAGATAGACGATCCTGGCCATGTACAATTCTGCTAACTTATTGCTTCTGTAAGTGGTCTTGACTGGAATAAAATGAGCCACTTTTGTTAATCGGTCAATTATTACCCAAATGGAATCGCAACCTGATTGGGTCCTAGGTAGTCCGGTGATAAAATCTATACCAATCTCCTCCCATTTCAACTCGGGAATTGGTAATGGTTGTAACAATCCTGCAGGTCTCTGATGCTCTGCCTTAACACGTTGACATACATCACAACGTGCAACAAACTCAGCGATCTCTCGCTTCATACCGACCCACCAATACTTTTCCTTGGATCTGGTACATCTTGGTACTCCGGGATGGATAGAGTAAGGTGATTCATGAGCTTCTTCGTAATGAGTTGTCTGGTTTCATGATGTTTAGGTACACAGATGCGGTTGCCAAACCATATTGTGCCTTGCTCGTCTTCAGAAAATCCTGGGGCTTTGCCTCTTCTCATGTTCTTCATGATTTCTTTGATGTCTTCGTCTTCTAGCTGTTTCTCTCTGATCTGACCTTGTATGGTTGGTTGGACTTCCTTGTGTTGATCTGACCTTGACTAACAATTTCAGTTGGATGCTTTAGTTCTTCATACAACTCGTTGATTTTCTTGAACTAACACCGTGTTGCAAGATGCTTTCCTACTCGAGCATCTGCTACCACATTGGCTTTACCGGGTGATAATGAATTCCAAGGTCATAATCCTTTATCGGCTCTAACCATCTTCTTTGCTCGAGATTAAGATCTGATCGGGTGAAGATATATTTGAACTCTTATGATCTGTGAAAATCTCGCATGTTACCAATGAGATAATGCGCTTGATTTTTAAAGCATGCACAATTGCCGCTAACTCTAGATCATGAGTTGGATAATTTCCTTCATGTGGCCTTAGCGGCGAGATGCATAAGCCACGACCTTTCCTTCTGCATCAAGACATCCTAGTTTCAAGCGGATGCGCCACTGAAAACTTCAAAATCCTTACGTATATCCGTAAGACTAGCAATTGGTGCAGAGACTAGTCTTTTCTTGACTCTTGAAAACTATGTTCACAAGCACTTGTCCATTCAAATTTCTTTTCCTTCTTCAGAAGTTGAGTCATGGGTTTGGCGATCTTGGAGAAACTTTCAATGAATCTGCGGTAGTACCCAGCTAATCCAAGAAAACTTCTCACTTCTGTGACTGACTTGGGTTGCTTCCAATCCATTGCGACTTCAACCTTTGAGGGTCTCTCGCAACTCCTCCTCACGACACAATGTGTCTAAGAAAAGCCACTTGGTGAGCCAAAATTCACTTTTCTTTGAGTTTGGCATAAAGTTGGTCTTCTCGGAGTTTGTCCAAAATAATTCTGAGATGCTTTTCGTGCTCTTCTTCATCTTTGGAGTAGATGAGAATATCGTCGATGAAAACCACCACAAACTTATCCAAGAATTCCATGAACACTTTGTTCATCATATTCATGAAAAAAGCAGGGGCATTTGTCAGTCCAAACGACATCACTGTGAACTCGCATACCCATATCTTGTGGTGAAGGTCGTCTTGAATATCTTAGGTCTCGATTTTTAAGCGATGGTACCCGACCTCAAATCAATCTTGAGAAAACATCGCTCCTTTAAGTTGATCAAGCAGATCATCTATCCTAGGTAACGGTACTTGTTTTTATTGTTACCTCGTTGAGTGATCTATAGTCCACACATTCTCATACTATTGTCTTTCTTCTTGACAAATAGTACTGGAGCTCCCCAAGGCGATGAACTCGGTTGAATGTATCCTTTACTCTGTAGTTCTTCGATCTGCTTCTTCAACTCTGCTAGATCGTTTGTAGGATTCAGTAGGGTCGCTTCAAATTGGAGCAGTCCACGACTAAGTCAATTAAGAACATTATGTCGGTCCGGTGGCATACTGTAAGTCCTCGGAAAAACATCCGGATATTCTTGTACCACAGTATATCTTCCGCTTTACTTCCTTTAAATCTGGTCAAGATAGGACTTCTTTCCGTAGAAGTCTTGGGTTGGAACTCTCTTGAAATCCCTTGTTCATTGGTGAGGTTGATAGATCTACTAGCACAATCTATCCTACCTTGATTTTTGGCAAGCCAGCCCATTCCAAGAATTACATCCAATCCTTGCGAATGCAAGACTATTAAGTTTGCCGAGAAAGTTACTCCAGAGATTTCAAAGGTAAGATTTGGGCAAAAGAAACTAGCCCTCATTTCTGAGCCCGGGGAATGGATTAACATGGGCTTATCTAAGGGGGAGGTAGATAACCCATATTTTTCCACAAACTTATTTGACACAAAAGAATGCGAAGCTCCTAATCAAATAAAGCGATCTTGGTATTGAGTTGACAAGGAACGTACCAAGAACAACATCCGTGTCTTATAGGCTTCCTCTGCGGTGACGTGATTCACACGTCCCTTCATGAACTGACCGGTGGTCTTGAGGGACCGCCGAGACCAAACTCCGGAGTTGGCTTGACGGGGTGGCGATCACGCTTCTTGGGACACTTATTGGCATAGTGACCCAACTCGTTGCGATGAAAGCAAGTGATTCTGCCGTGGAAATAGCCGGCTTCTCCCGAATCGACCTCCGGATGAACTACTACTAATCCGGAGTATTTGGGCGCGGACACGAGTTGGAACTCTTGGTGTAGTAGATGGAATCTCTCACGCCGAGGTGGTGAGATCGAGAGAAGCGAGGCTTGGCGGTCCTCCCGAGTTAAACTTCGAGTGCCATCCTCCGCTTGCGATTCTCCATTTCTTGATGTTTGCCTTCTGGCGTATGGCCTTATTTACCAAGCTGCTGAAAGTCGGTAAAATCTCGAGAAATCAAACGAGCAGAGAGTTCGCTCGTTCAACCCTTCCGTAAATCGTTCTTGCTCGTCTTCATCTCGGCTACATCCTCGGGGCATAGCGAGCAAGTTGGTTAAACTTATGCGGATACTCGCCGATCGAGCGGTTTCCTTGGCGAAGCGAGCGAAACTCCTTCTTTTTCAAAGTAATCATGCGGATGGAATGTGAGATCGTGGAAAGCTTGCATGAACTCATCCCAAGTGATTTCTTGGGCATTAGCATGGGACATGCTGAAATTATCCCACCATTCTGATGCGGGACCCATCAATTGATGAGAGGCAAACAAAACTCTCTCACGATCTGTGCATTGAGCAATATCCAGCTTCTTTCCAATGACCCTGAGCCAATCATCTGCGTCCATGGGTTCCGTACTCCTAGAAAACGTTGGCGGACGCATCCTCATGAACTCGACAAAGTCACTCTTGCGGGAGGTGGAGGAGCATGATAGGTCACGACGTTTGAGTATTCAGTTCTTTGTGAAGGGATGGGCTAGCAACTCAATCGATGAGTCGATTGGCCATCATTTAGCGCCGATCAGGCTTGATTGGAGGAGGTGGTGGCTGTTGAACTGGGTTTTCTTGATAATCCGCATTCTCATTTCCTTGCCCTCTGGCACTGACACTTCCGGTGCGGGTGGTCACCATCTGATGAACTCTTCACAGATTAGACAAGAGAGACAGGAATTATAAGAGTATAGATCTAAAATAGCCCAAATTCAACAAACACAAGACAAGAACATTTCGGCAAAATAATTTATTTTTATTTTATTAATTCATTATGGCTACTACAAAGGTTTGGTAGCTCATAATTCGCAACTAAAGGAAAAATTTAAGGTCAAATCTATGGTGTTATTGGGGTATAATCTGGCTCACTAGAACTAGCCTCGCCTTCCTTGTAGCAGGCGGTTCTTTTCTCGATCTTCAACTTTTCTTCGCATCTTGTAATTTCACTTGCGGGAGAGACGGCTCATCTAGTGTATTCCGTAGGCATAATCCATGGCTCGCGAGATCCACGATGAGTGAGATCGGGGCGATCTTCATCTCTAGTTGAGCGAAAAGCACTATCATGCCGGGTTGGGATGTGCATTGGGTAATAGTGGAACCCAGTGCCGTTGAGGCGGTGATCGTAGATGTAGCGAAGTCTGCGGGTTGCTTCCCTGGCTGCATCCTGGATGCCTTCGGCGAAGGTGTCTCGTCGCATTGGGGCATCGAAGATGTGGAAGTCTGTGTTCGGCGATAGATTGGAGTAGAGGATCACCTCTACTCTCCACCGTTCCTGATTTCCCACCTTATACTTGTATCCTTGATACGTCGGTCTTTCTTCAAAGTCCAAGTCTTTGCATCATCTTCCGAGAAGCGGCCCAATGACCAAAAAGACACCATGGGAAATGGCATTCGGAACTTCGGCCATCTACAATTTTTGAGAAGGAGATGAGTTAGTAAATAATTTTTCAAGAGAATAGTTGAGGAATGACTCCAGAAGACCAAGTTATTTTTAATTTTCAAAATAAATCCTTAAGGGTCTGATTTCCTTCTAGGTCACGACCTACAGTCGATATGGCTCTGATACCACTTTTGTCGAACCCGGGAACGAAGGATCCCGAATTCTCTGTGTTCATACACTAGTCCAGGATTTCCAGTGTACACAGTCACAAAAATGTTATCACAAACATATCCAGCGTATTTATTAATAAGCATAGAGTTTATTACAATTTGGGCCTGAGGCCAAATAAAACATTAAGCGGAAGCAAAATATAATGGTAAGCCACACGATACGCCACAAGCAATCGTCTGGAGGTCGCTGCCTAAACGTCCAAGCCCTCACCCTCGGGATAGCAGTCTTCACCTGAATGTTGAATATTCAGCAAGAGTGAGCACTACAACTGTGCTCGGAAATTACACCCAATACAGAATTTAGAATGCATGCATAGATTAATCAAAGGGAGGTTATAGGGTTTATTTGCATAAATCAGCATTTTTGGTTTAAATAGTTATACTAAGTTTCAAGGCACATTTTCATTTCATAACTAAAATCAGATTTAAAATTTATCATTTTATAGTGGATAACCTCCATATGAAACATGGTGAAGGATACCCTCCTATCACAAGGCTACTCGCCCAAATTTACCACAAGGATTATCCATCCTCAAATCATGCCCAAAGTTATTTTAAAACCAAAAACAAATCTAACTTAGAGTGGCTTTGCTCAGCATGTCCATAACCGTGGACACGGCTATTGAATAGATTTATACTGCAGAGGTGGTACATCTTTACCCACACGAGATAATTTGCAGTTATGTGGCCAATACACGCTTCCTTAGGCGTGTGACTAGGCAATTATCACAAGGCGTTTCAATGCATTACCTCAATACCAATATGCCCGCTAAGGTTTCACTTCCATTAGGCTAACCACTGCACGGAAACCCCTCTTGCGCCTAAGTGGGAATAAAGTCTAACCGACACCCACACAACAAAAATGGCATAAACAACAATGAGGTAATACAAATTATTAAGCCTGGTTCTGCCCATACAGAACATGTGGTAGTACGGTGGAGCTTTTGCAAGATGCGGCTCAAAGGCCGGTCCTTAATCTACTTGGGCAACTTTCAATAAAAACCACAGGTCTCGATCCTAACAGACAGCAGTGCATAAACTGCACCCACCAACTGGTCCATGTTTGCCCAAGTACAAACCATTTTCTTTTATTTTTATAATTTTCAAAGATATTTGCAAAAGTTCACCATGACAAAGCAATGTCATAGGCTTTTTATCAATTTATGAAATTTTGGCTAAATTCTCCCAAAATCAAATATTTCATGGTCTAGGCATTTGCTAAGCATATATTTATTTTTAAATTCATTTGACTAAGGTTACAAGGAATTGATAATACCACAATCAAATTTGGCTATACAAAGGAATTGGAATAATTAAGTATTTAAAACAGGAATTTAAAATAATTAAATACAATTATGCATGCAATAATAATTTAAAACAGGAATTAAATAATTTTAAATATTGGGGGCAAAATGGTCAATGGTGTAACTTGCCTTGCTCAAATTCCTGGTATTCTACTTCTTCAATAGGGTCAAGCTCTCCGGAGTCGTCAAAATCTATACGCGAAAATATTCCAAATTCAAACAGAATTCAAATGAACACAAATAAATTCAAATGAAAATTCAAATTAACTCCAAATTAAATAATTTTGGTTTAGTTAGCTAAATCTTGATTTTATACAAATTTAGAAATTTGAATCACCTAAATCGGAGTTTGTATGAAGAAATACGAGCTCCTGGAAGTTTAAAACCTAAATTAAATCCTAAAATCAGAATTTCCGAATTTTCCGAATTAAATTTCTAAAGGAAAAATATCTTTATTGCGCGGTGACGCCAAGATCTTGTGCAATCGAGATCGACAAGTGGGCCCGCATAAGATGGATCGAGTCCACATGAGGCGCAAGTCCACGGTGGACTCGGTGCACGCAATAAACGAAGAGGCGGTGTCTTTGGCACATAGGCCACACGGCAGCCCACGCTGGCCGACTTGGCCGCCACGCACGCGAAAAGCGATGAGGTGGCGCCGAGGTGGTCGACCACGTCGGACCGAGAGGAGGCGCTCGAAAACCGAGTGCGCAGCGCCGCGGCGGTCGGGCGAGCTCCGTGAGGTGCGCGAAATGTTCAGAGGTGATGCCGAGTGCGATCGCTACTGGCGACGCGAGGGCGTGGCCGGAAGATGGTCGGCGACGGCGAGGCGGCGGTGCGGTTGATCGTTAGCGGCGAAGGAGCTCCGCGACGCCCGAGGGTCTTGAGGTGCGCACCAGTCCCATGATCTGCCGAGGCGGCGGTGGTGCGGCTGAGGCGCCGGAGGTTCACCGGTGGCGGCGCTAGAGGCAGCGGAGCACAGCTCGGCCGGCGAGAGAGAAAAGCCAAATACGGGCGACTGGGAGCGAGGGAGGCGAGGGGAGCTGGGGCAAAAGCTTGAGGGAGGAGAGGCGCACCTGGTGCTCCCTTTATAGGGCGAGGGCGAGGCCGGAGATGGATATCGTGGGCGAGGTGGCAACGGCCGTTATGGAGGTGAGGGCGGCGTTCATAAACGGAGTTATGGAAGGGTAATGGCCGAGACGAGCGGGGTGAACACCGAATCGAATGCGATGAATGCGAGGAAAGAGAGGAGGAATCACGGGCTTGATGAGCTCCAAAGTAGCAGTAATAAGCGGTGAGCGATCGATCGTGAGGAGAAGAAGGGGGCGGGGAAGACGACGCTGTGCAGCGGGCCCCACCTGACAGCGAGACAGAGAGAGGGAGAGAGAGCGCTGAGTGGATTGATGTCGGCCGTCCGATTTGATCGGACGGCCCGCTAAACAAAGCGCGGGAAGATTGGGCGAGCAGCAAGACTGATCTTTCGGGCTTCGCCCAAGATCAGAAAGGCAGAATTTTAAATTCTTTTTCAATTGATTTAATTTTAAATTCAAATAGGCTTTAGAAAATAGTAAATGAAGTCCAAAAATTTTGAGAAAATTCACGAAATTCTATGAGGCATTCTCGACTTAAATAAATTAATTCCAACTTTTAGTCGGTAATAGATTTTGCACATAAATTCTTTTAGCCTTAATATACTTTAGGAAAAGTTTTTAAAAAAATTCGGAAAATCCACAAAAATTAATAAAGTCTTATTTTAATCGAAATTGAAATTTTGGGTCACATAGAAACGAGGCACGCATGATGGCCATGAGGAAGAAGCGCGAGAGAGTAATCGGTTTTGTCGGACGGACGCTCGTGATGCTCGGCGACGAGGAGGTGCGCACGAGGTAGCTCGAGACTTGTCGATCACAGCGGTGCGGTCGGTGGAGCAAAGGACGACGACGGCGGCGCAATCCACCGGAGAAGAAGTTCGGCCGAAAACCCTAAAGCTTGAAATGCGGCGGCGCTAGGGCGATCGGGGCGACGAGAGTGGCGGCTTAGGGTTGCGGAGGTCCAGGCGGTGCTAGGGGGGTATTTATAGGCTCGGGGAACGCCGGATTTGGAAATCCCCAAATCGGGTCCGAAACGGCCGGGTTTTTGAATTCAAAGATTTTCGGAGATTGAAACCGATTCGAGGTTTGATTTGGTTTGGAACGGATAAGGAATAACCGGAGACACGATTTGGTGGGGTCGGCTCAAGAAATCAGCGAGAGAATCACCGTTGTCGTACGGGAGTGAAGCTCTCGGTAATGGCGGCAGCACGCACGCGCGCGAGGAAGAAGAAGCTCCGCGGAGACGACGACTTCGGTGGCGACCCCACAATGAGAGCGAGGGAAGGGCGAGAGCGAGCGTGCGATGGCGATCCAACGGTACGAAAACGAACGCAAGGGGTGGTCATGGCATGATGGAATAGTGTTGGGCTTTACCAAAGATCGTTCAAGGAAATTCTTTTGATTTTTCTTTTAAATAAATCCAGAAAATACAAATAGCAAATGACTTTGGAAAAATTCCAGAAAATTCTATAAAATATATCCAAGCATTTAGGATCTAAATAAAATAATTTTGACAATTGTTGATGTTGGGATTAAGCACATTAAATCAATTTGTCTTTAAAGTCCATATTAAGCTTTTTAATTTAATATTCAAATAAATCCAAATGATGAATTTTCTTACTACCAATATTTAAAAGATTTTTGAAGCTCTGAAAATAGGGATGTTACAGTCCATATCCGAGGACGCGGCTATTCGAATAGATTGATTTAAACACTCTGCAGAGGCTGTACACTTTACCCACACGATACAACCAAAGTAGCTAGTAATCGACCATAACAAAACCTTTCGGAGACTTCATCTCAAACAATGACACTCCCGATGTGCTTTCCTGCCGTCCAATTTGTTCACTTAGCCCTTGGAACGACACACACCGTTGGACAGGATGCACGTGAACCGTCCCGCGATGTGACCCAAACACGCAGACACACCTCCACCATCACACAGCTTTAAATACAACCCGAGTTGTCAATGTCAAGACTCCATAACTTACTAAGTCGGGCCCACCATACTAGGCATGTGGTCGTGCAAGAAGGCCCAGTTCAATGGCGCACAAAGTTAAGTCCTTAATTGACTAAGGCAAGACTTCAGCTTTACCCAAATCACACAGCTTTAAGCACACAGCCCACCATTCACACGAATCCACCACTTGCCTCGGGCCTAAATCTTTTCCCACCCCGTTGATTAAGTGCAACACATGCCATCAACGAGTAACAAAGACACAAAGACACACAGATTCATCACACAGTTCCATAATCACTTAGTCAAGTTCATAATTGCAACTCTCACATGAAATGATGACTCGTGGCATGGCTAGCGATCTAATCGTATCTAACCAACCCACATTGGTGCTACGATAATACCAACTAATAATTAACCAACCTAGGGTGACAAAAGATCATGGCATACAATAGGCAAGGTGGCATAACAATTTGGATTAATAATTACACCCAAAAGTATTTAAATAAATACTTGAAATAGAATGCAATACATTGAAACAAAGTATTTTGAAAATGGGTTCAAAATGATCAAAGGTATAACTTGCCTTGGAATAGATCTAGATATTGGTCTTGGTCTTGAGGTGCTCCTTCTTACGCAAAATTCCCAAGTATCGACGCCTACTACAAAACGAGATAAAAGAAACAAAACAAATAAATAACAGAGGCAGAACAAACTCCAAAAATCAAATAAAATTCACCATTAAATAGATCTGAATTTTATATGAATTTACAAATTTGAATGGGCTCAATTGGACTTCGGATGCAAAAGATATGGGCTTTGGAAGATTTGAAAATCAATTAAACCCTAATTTGGATTTTCTTGAATTTCCCGAATTATTTTTATAAAGGAAAATCGGATTATTGCGCAATGCTTGCGCCACCGAGAATTCTCGGAAAAGAATTAAATTTAAAATAAAATCGACAGTGGGACCCATCGCCGCTGGCACGCTCACGGTGAATCGGGTTCACCGAGCCACGGAGATTTGGCGGTGGATCGAGCCACGCGGTCGCGATGTGGCGACCACGCAGATGACACGCAAGCGCCGGAGGTGACAGATTGGCGTGGTGGTCGGCGACGACGACTGGCCGGCGGCGCGCTCTGGGACCAAGGGCTCACGGCGATTAGCGGCGAGTCGCCGGTGACCAAAGGTACCGAAGGTTCCTCAGGTTATTGCGCACCGATGGTACCCTTTACCGATGGTCGAAGCGACAGAATGACCGTGCGCAGAGGAAGAAGCGAGAGAGCACCGGTTTTTTTTCGGACGGACGCTCGGCGATGCTCCGGCGACGAGGAGGTGCGCACGAGGTAGCTCGAGACTTGTCGATCACAACGGCAATGGTGGAGCAAGGGCGACGACGACGGCAGCGCAATCCACCGGAGAAGAAGTTCGGCCGAAACCCTAAAGCTTGAAATGCGGCGGCGCTAGGGCGATCGGGCGACGCAGAGTGGCGCTTAGGGTGCGGAGGTCCAGCGGTGCTAGGGGGTATTTATAGGCTCGGGGAACGCCGGATTTGGAAATCCCCAAATCGGGTCCGAAACGGCCGGGTTTTTGAATTCAAAGATTTTCGGAGATTGAAACCGATTCGAGGTTTGATTTGGTTTGGAACGGATAAGGAATAACCGGAGACACGATTTGGTGGGGTCGGCTCAAGAAATCAGCGAGAGAATCGCCGTTGTCGTACGGGAGTGAAGCTCTCGGTAATGGCGGCAGCACGCACGCGCGCGAGGAAGAAGAAGCTCCGCGGAGACGACGACTCGGTGGCGGGCCCACCAGTCAGCGAGAGCGAGGGAAGGGCGAGAGCGAGCGTGCGATGGCGATCCAACTACCAAAACGAACGCGGGAAGTCGGTGCAATGATGGAATAGTGTTGGGCTTCGCCCAAGATCGTTCAAGGAAATTCTTTTGATTTTCTTTAAATAAATCCAGAAAATACAAATAGCAAATAGAAAATAGCAAATGACTTTGGAAAAATTCCAGAAAATTCTATAAAATATATCCAAGCATTTAGGATCTAAATAAAATAATTTTGACAATTGTTGATGTTGGGATTAAGCACATTAAATCAATTTGTCATTAAAGTCCATATTAAGCTTTTTAATTTAATATTCAAATAAATCCAAATGATGAATTTTCTTACTACCAATATTTAAAAGATTTTTGAAGCTCAAAATAGGGATGTTACAAACCTCCCCCTTAAACGAATCTCGCCCCGAGATTCCTGCTAGCTAGAGAAAAGGCTCTAAACTCGCTTTCAACTCTTCTTCACGCTCCCACGCTGCTTCTCCTTCCAGTGGTTACTCCATCGAACTTTGCGTAAACGAACGGTCTTGCTTCAGTGCGGGCTCTGCGACTTCCAAAATCTCGACAGTCGTTCTTTGTACGTGAGATCCTCTTTTTTCAATTGACTCCAACGGGTCGCTTCTTCCGCACACGAAGACACTTTTTGGTGAGAGACATGAAAGACATCATGAACTCCTCGCTAACGATTGCAGTAGCTCCAACCGTAAGCAACTTCTCCTCGGCTCCAAAATCTTGAACGGACCCACATACCTTGGGGCAAGCTTCCTATGGTGTGGAATCTCTTAACACCTCCGAGCGAGTAACTCAAGATACACAAAATCCTCGGTTCAAAGCTAAGGTCACGACGACGATTATCGGATAACTCTTTTGCTCGGGATGCTATCTTTAACCTCTCTCGATCATAGCAACTTGTTCTTCGCTTCTGAATAATATCCGCCCGAACACTACACGCTCAAATTGCTCTCGACCAATTTAATGGAGTTCTGCAGTACCACCATACAAAGCTTCAAATGGTGACATCGCAAACCGCTTGATAAGCGTTGTTGTACGAGAATTTCGCATACGGTAAACTCTTATCCCAATGGTAGCATTAGCTAAGGCACGTGCTCTCAACATATCTTCTAATATCTGGTTGACTCTTTCACCGCCCATCCGTGCGTGGATGATAAGCGATCAAATTGGATGAGTTCTGTGGCTTCATGTAGACTCGCGTAAACGAGAGGTGAATTGAGATCCTCGATCCGACACTATCTTCTTAGGCACACCGTGCGCATCGACGATTTTTGACATATACAACTCGCCAAGCGGTCTCTGAATAAGTGGTTTTAATCGCAAGAAATGGGCAACCTTAGTTAAACGATCCACTATTACCCGGATCGAATCATAACCCGATTGAGTCTTGGGTAAACCGTAATAAAATCCATACCGATTTCTTCCCACTTCCATTCTCGTATTTTCGTGGTTGTAGCAAACCCGCCGTGGTCTCGATGCTCGCCTTTACTTTCGACACACGTCGCATAAAGCAACGAACTCGCGACGCCTCGCTTTAAGTTTGGCCACCAAAACTTATTCTTAACATCCCGATACATCTTAGTACTTCGTGGTGAATCGAATACTTTGAGTCATGGGCTTCCTTCGAATCACTGTCTTAATCCATCAATATCCCAGTACGATATGTCCATTGATCCACAAGATATCCCGATCATCTATGGTGAAGTCTTTAAATCTTCCTTCCGCCATCTTCTTCTTGAGGTCGGCAAACCCGTAATCCTTGGGTTGCGCTTCACTAACTGCTTTCTAGAGTAGATCGCACTTCTAGATTGGCCACTAATCCTTCAGAGACAAGTTCTAGCTTTAGCTTCGAATTCCTTTCAAGTTCGTGGCAAATCTCTTTGCTTTCGAGCATTGCAAGAGCTCTTACGACTCAAAGGCATCTCAGAACTACATTGGCCTTACCAGATGGTAATGAATTCCAAGATTATAATCCTTTATTAATTCCACCATCTTCTCTGTCTCATGTTCAAATCGATCGAGTGAATATGTACTGTGCTCTTATGATCTGTGTAAACTTCACAAATGACACCGATGAGATAATGACGCCAAATCTTCAAAGCATGTACTACGGCAGCTAATTCCAAATCATGGGTAGGATAATTCTCTTCATGAGGCCTTAATTGCCTTGACGCATAAGCGACAGCTCTTCCTTCTTGCATAAGAACACATCCTAATCCTTGACGTGAGGCGTCACAATAGATGTCAAAATCCTTACTGATATCCGGCAAAACTAGCACTGGGGCTGAAGTCAATCGCTTCTTTAATTCTTGAAAACTCTCTTCACAAGCTGAGGTCCAAATGAACTTCTTCTCTTTCTTCAATAATTGCGTAAGGGGCTTAGCAATCGTTGAGAATCCCTCGATGAAACGACGATAGTATCCTGCCATTCCCAGGAAACTACGAATTTGGGTAACCGTCTTGGGCTGCTCCCAATTCATTACAGCTTTAACCTTTCCGGGGTCAACTTCTACTCCTTCGGCTGTCATCACATGACCGAGAAAATCAACTTTCTTCTTCCAAAAGTCACATTTGCTGAACTTGGCATACAACTGATGTTCTCTGAGCTTTTCTAGGATAAATCTCAAATGGTCTGCATGCTCTTCTTCTGACTTTGAGTAAACCAAAATATCATCAATGAACACTACTACGAACTTATCCAAATATTCCATGAATACTTTGTTCATCATGTTCATGAAATAGGCAGGGGCATTAGTCAATCCAAAAGACATAACTAAAAACTCATAATGTCCATACCGGGTTGAGAAAGCGGTCTTTGGTACATCCTTAGGACAAATCTTCAACTGATGATAACCTGATCGTAGATCGATCTTGGAGAATACTCCGGCTCCTTTCATCTGGTCGAACAAATCATCTATTCTGGGCAATGGGTACTTGTTCTTGATGGTGACTTCATTGAGAGAACGATAATCGATACACATCCTCATGCTTCCATCTTTCTTCTTGACGAACAAAACTGGCGCTCCCTGTATGCATTTAACTAGGTCTTACAAAACCTTTCTCCAATAGTTCTTCTATCTCGCTTCTTCATTTCCACAAGTTCATCTACCGCATCCGAAGGGTCTCTTAGAAATTGGTGCTGTTCTCGGCACTAGATCGATGACAAACTCAATGTCACGGTCGGTGGCATTCCCGTAATTCCTCCGAAATACGTCCGGGTAATCTCTGACTACAGATACATCTTCCAAAGAAACTGTCTTCAGACTGTTGACTACCAAATGTCCATCACGTACTGTGGTGGCTAGAAATTCCACTTTCTTTCCTGTGGTATCCTCTATTGTCACGGCTCTTCGGCCACAATCTAGCACTGCTTTATGTTTGGATAACCAATCCATACCAAGGATGACATCTATGGTTTGAGTGTCTAAGATTATTAGGTTGGCTAGAAACTCAACTCCGCCTATGAGTAACCTAGCTCCTAAACATCCAAATTTAGAACTTAGCTCGCTCCGGTATGGACTAACAGAGTATGCTTAAGATGCATAACTTCCAATTTGTTCTTAGTTGCAAAAATTCCAGAAACAAACGAATGCGAAGCTCGTAATCAAAGCAATCGATGCAGTCTTGAATTTACTAGAAACTTACCCAGTACAACGTTGGGTGCTTCTTGGGCTCCTTCCAGAGTGACGTGGTTGACACGGCCTCTGACCACTGATGACGGTGCTCCTCCGGATTGACCGGTAGCTTGAGAAGTTCCTTGATGGTTGCCTTGTACCGCGCCTTGGCCGGGTGTTTCAAGGTTGAAGCGTCATCGAGTGACATCCCATTCTGCGGACATCGGTTGGCGAAATGCACCGCCGACGGCTGTAAAGCAAACTCTGGGTGCACTCTGTGGGTTGCTTACTAGATCGGGGTTGGTAGTGCGGGATTGCGGAAGTTTCGAGCAAGCGGACGAGGTGCCGGGTTGGTGCGGTGGTCTAGCGAGTGCGTGGTAGAAAATGGCTAAACTGCGGTGGAATCATTCTTGCCCTCAGCTGGGGTTGGTGACTTCCTTGCTGAGCCATTCTGCGCTTACGATGATCTTCCAATTCTTTACGCTTATCCTCAAGAACCAAAGCCTTGTTGATCAACTCTTGAAAATCAGGAAAGGTGTGGGCGATCAAGTTGACTTGAAGTCCAGTGTTCAATCCTTTGTAAAACGACTACGACGAGCCTTGTCGATGGCGACATCTTCTCGCGCCAGTCGAGCAAGTTGTGAGAACTTGTTGAGGTAGTCAGTCACTGACATTCCTCCTTGCTTGAGAGCACGGAATTCATCCTTCTTCAGATCCATAATTCCTTCTGGTACATGATACTGGCGAAAAGTAGTTGTGAACTCTTCCCAAGTAATGTCTTGCGGCGTTCCATGCGCTGCACAAAAGTTTTCCCACAATTCAGCAGCAATGCCTTCCATCTGGTGAGAGGCGTACAGAACTTTCTCATGATCACTGCATTGAGTGATCAGCAGTTTCCTCTCAATGACACGAAGCCAATCATCAGCTTCCACTGGTGAGACATGTCCAGAAAAAGTTGGTGCACGGGTTCTCATAAACTCGCCAACTTGGATGATCCATTGTGACCATGAGCAAGCGAGGCTCCATTGTGATCTTGATTGTTGTGGTTCAGTTATTCATAGTTTGCATCCGATTCATCATGGTGTACATCACCGGTCTCGAGTGTCATGAATGCTCCAAAATTCGCAGATCGATCAAGGTGCTTGGGGTGGAACCGCTATCTGCGGGGTTTGCTCTTGTCCTTACGACATCGAGTATCTGAACCACTTGCAGCAGCTTGACGAGTCTGAACCATCTGGTGAATCTCTAGGGGTTAGATAAGGTAGCAAGCACGAGATAAGTTGTAGAATTATTTGGGGTAGGTGAAACCCAACAAGATATTTTAAGAAAAACTCAACTGAAACTTCTTATATTAATTAAGATAATAGTATGGCTTGCAACAAATGCCTAAGGGCCTCTGCAGCTCATACTTGCACACAAAAAAAATTAAGGACGAATCTAAGCACACAAAACTACCGCCTAAAGGGCGACTCAAGACTTAATACTGGCTAAGCCTGAAACAACTCGAATAGACTACTCGATTAAATAGCCTCTGTAGCCTTGACGGTGTTCCCGCCTGCTGTAGACCTGAAAGTGAGCTGGCATCCTCGCAAACTGATCCTGATGTCCTGGGGCTGGTGCAACAGAGCAGTGTCGCCAGTGCAGTGTGTCCTTTGGTTCCTCGGCTTCTTGCCTCTGCGACTCTTACCGCTCACCGGTCCATCAGCTTCTCTGGGTCTTCCTCTTCAGTGTCTTCTTCGTGATCGTGCCGTCCATAAAGAGTTTCTTCCAATATGGCGATCCTTTCTTCACTCAAGAGTCTCGTAGGCACACTCCACTCAGAGCGGCTAACTCCAACGATTCCTCCCGAGCGTGGCGAGGCCGGGCAAGATGCACAACGGTGGCGTTGTCTTCTCCTCCGTGAGACGGAAAGCGTGCAGCAAGATCCACGTCGAAGTGCGGGATGATAACGAAAATCGTGTCCCAAGCTCGAGAGTAGATGTTGCAGATCCTCAGGATGGCAAGGCGCGAAGACTCCTGGATTGCTTCAATCCAAATACTCCTTCGAGCTGAGATGTTCAGTGGTTTGCTTGCCTTAGTGTTCCTCCTGGCATAGATGGTCAAATGGCAGATCACTCCACGATCTCGGCCGTTCACTATCCAAGCATTGCCATGATACAGTGGACGATCAAATCCTCCAAGTACTTGTAACAACTTCCAAAGCTCAGCGGCAAGTCCTCCCTTACGCTCTCCATAACTCTGAAGACGAGGCATCTGTCAAGATGGACAAGGAGATAAAAACAATTTTAAAACAGCGGGGAGAGAGAATTTCAGCAATAGTTGAGTCAAGAGAGAGACATGAGATGAGTTAAAGAGTTCAATTAATCTTGCAAGTTAATTTTTTTTTTTGCTTTAGAAAATAGTTTGGACTCACTAAGAACGGCCAATCTAACTAGGGTCAAGACCTACAGTCAGTATGGCTCTGATACCACCTCTGTCGGGACCCAAATATGCAAATCTGGACCCTCTGTGTATTCTGCACTAGTCCAGGATCACGCTAGTGCACACAGTGTCAACATCGATGAAATATCACATCCATACAAAAAATATAAGAATAAACGAGTACTTTGAATAACAAATAAACTGTTGGGACCTTATGGTCGAGTTTTACATTTATTAAGCCATGCAAGGCTTACAATAAAGAATTAAACTGCAGCGGAAACGAAATAAACTCCAGTGGACTCCCATCAATTTACCACAGGCAACCGACTGGGATCAAGACCCTAACGCTCAACCTTCGTAAAATTCTTCTTCAAAAGCAAAGCATTTACTCCTCCACTTCATTGATTTGTTTAGCAAGAGTGAGTACACACCGCACTCGCAAGTCATACCACGTAATGCATTTATACATGATGGCTTATTCCAAAGGAATGGCTTCGTGGTTCTTTTATGAAATGCAACATTTGCAATTGAATACAAATAATAGATTGAAAACATAATTCAAAACAAATAGACAATAATAAGTTTAGCAATTGATTTCACAAAGACACAGTCTAATCAAGTTATTCACACACCGCACAAGTTATCTCACACTGGTGACCCTTCCCAAATGCTTTATGAAAATCTACCCTTCGTGTGAAATTCGAGCATGTCCATATCCGAGGATGCGCTATTCGAATAGATTGATTTAAACACTCTGCAGAGGTGTGTACACTTTACCCACACGATACAACCAAAGGTAGCTAGCACTCGACCATAACAAAACCTTTCAGAGACTTCATCTCAAACAATGACACTCCGATGTGCTTTCTGCCGTTCAATTTGTTCACTTAGCCCTTGGAACGACACACACCGCTGGACGAGGATGCAACGAACCGTCCCGCGATGTGACCCAAACACATGCAGTACACACCTCCACCATCACACGCTTTAAATACAACTGAGTTGTCAATGTCAAGACTCCATAACTTACTAAGTCGTGCCCACCCATACTAGGCATGTGGTCGCACAAGAAGGCCCAGTTCAATGGCGCACAAAGTTAAGTCCTTAATTGACTAAGGCAAGACTTCCAGTTTTACCCAAATCACACAGTTTTAAGCACACAGTTCCACCATTCACACAGAATCCACCACTTGCCTCAGTCTAAATCTTTTCCCACCCTGTTGATTAAGTGCAACACATGCCATCAACGAGTAACAAAGACACAAGACACACACAGATTCATCACACGTTCCATAATCACTTAGTCAAGTTCATAATTGCAACTCTCACATGAAATGATGACTCGTGGCATGGCTAAGCAGTCTAATCGTATCTAACCAACCCACGTTGGTGCTACGATAATACCAACTAATAATTAACCAACCTAGGGTAGTAAAATTTATGTTATTATTAGCGCTGCTGTCCCGTAGTCCTTTCTCTAGACTTTCGGGTAGGTGGAGCAAAACCTGTATTCGAACCCTAGGTCTTGCGGATTTGGGTTAAGGGGCATTACCGGAGTCCACTTTTCAGCGTATTTAATGTTTGCACTATTCTTGTGTAGGAGGCGGAGTCCTGGAGTAGAGGCACCATCTTTGCTTCTTCGCGCGCCGTAGCGGAAAAAGGCAAGTACAATTTTAGTACGATATTATGTGTTGGGCAATATGGTTGATTTGATGCGTTCTTAATATGATTATGCGTGATGAAAGTGTTTACTTCACATTGTTTATACGATGATCGATAATTGATAATTCTTATGAGAACATATTGTGGATTGTCCATGTTATTTCATATCAATCGTGCATGTTGGCATGAGATACCCACGGGAGTTGGCATTAAGATCCCCATACGTAAGATATGGGCAATGGGTCCCCATCTGAAAAGAATGGGCAATGGGTCCCCGCATTTGATAATGCAGGCATGAGTGAACACCGACGGGTGTAACACTCCGCAATACCGGTATATACAAAAGAGAAAAGAAAAGTGCATTTGAGCAATTTGCATAGCATGAGCATATGAAATGTTTATTTGTGCGAATGTCCGGATGGTTCATTATTCAAAGGAGATTCTGCCGTAAGTTAGCAAAAGGTCTTAGCTTATTTTTATACTTATGTTAGTGTGGTAGCATTCCAGGCTTAGGTTGGGCTGGGGTGTTACAGCTTGATAGCATGTTCTTGTGCCATTTTGATCAATTTAGGATCATGCACGCACTTAGAATTTATTTTGAAAGCCAACAATATTTTTCTTATAAAATTTGGTAGTACTGGCGTTTACTTAGTGGTACTACCACACAGCGGTATGACTGGAAAGGTGGTGCGGTACTACCATAACCCAATCACATAGAAACCTTGTTGGTGGTACATTTTTTCCAGAGAGAAACCTTTAGGAGCATGTTTGCTCCCCTGGAAGGCGGTAGTATCGGGGTTCATTTGGCGGAACTACCGCATCGCGGTACGATCGCATATCCTGAGCAGAACTACCACACACCGGAAGTACCGAAACTTAGTTCGGTACGTTATTTCTAGAGAGGGTCAGTTTTGGACCTCTAAGGGAAGCGGTAGTGCCGCCCTATGTGAACGGGACTACCGGAGCAATGAACTACCGCATATACAACGGCGGTAGTACCACGCCGCAAATTTATCAGCTAGTTCATAGGTTCATCTGCTATAGCCGTTACTGTGCAGTCGGTGGAAGTGAAGTAGTACCAGCCGATGAACAGCGATACTACCGCTCGTGCTTAAAAATTCAGGATCTTGCCGCTAACGGTCGAATTTGTTGGTGGGGGTTTAAATACCCCTCCACCAGTTCAAGGACAAGTGTAAGAGACATCATTTAACATCCTTGAGCTAATAGCATAATCTCCACACCTCATATACACTTGTTACATTCATTGTGAAGTCGTTGAGCAAAATTCAAGTGCATTCATTTCTGGATTGATCCTTGACACTTGATTGCCGTCAAGTGAAGATTGTGGTTCATTACTCTTTGTGTTTGCCGGCACTTAGACGGCTTGGCGGGAGTTCGCACGGTGATCTCTTCAAGGAGATTGTGAAGAGGCCCGGCGCCAAATTGTGAGTGGCTCGGTGTTCGCCATCTCCGGAGCGGAGGAAGAACAACCACTAGAGGAATTGAGGAGCAAGGCTTAATTCGTGGAGCCAGTCCAAGTCGCTTGGGCTTTCCTCTACGTAGACTAGTGAAGACTGGTAAGTCTTCGATACAACGGCAAAACATAGTGAGTCATCATTTGGTTATTTCTTTGCGTCTACTTTCCGCATTTATATTTCTAGCAAATTGAGATTGTCATATTTAGTTGTGCTAGACATATATTTGTAGAGTCTTGTCTTGCGGTTCCTTAACTTTACTATAATTGAGTAGGTATTGAATTGCAATATAAATCTTGCTTAGCTTTGAAATTGTAGAAATTAGTTTTAGAAAGTAAAAAAATTTAGAACCACTCTTTAAACCCTCTTCTAGTCGGTTATCTTTGATCCTACAAGTGGTATCAGAGCTTGGTCTCTCATTGGTTTAGACTTAACCGTTTAAGAGAGAAAAGGATGACTAGTGAGGTAATTGCTATAGGAAAGGCATATTTATTTAATGGTTCAAATTATGCGTATTGGAAAAATAGGATGTCTATTTATTTAAACGTCATGAGTTCGAGCATGTGGAAAATCATAAATGAGGGTTACATTATGCCTCTTGATCCACTACATCCCACAAAAATTGAGGGGCGTGATGCTCATTTAGATGCTCAAGCAATGAATGTTCTCTTTGGTGCTTTGAACGCGGATGAGTTCAATAGAGTGAGCAATTTGGAAACCGCTCATGATATTTGGATTACCCTTTCGAAAATCCATGAGGGAACATCCACAGTTAAAGAGGCCAAATTTCATAGGCTCCGGATTAAGTATGAGATATTTATAATGTTGCCACATAAGGATATAAAATAAAATGTACTCTCGCCTCAACAACATTGTAAATGGACTAAAAGGCCTAGGCACGTCACTAACCGATGTTGATATTGTGAGAAAAATACTTAAGGTCTTGCCGGAGAAGTATAAGACCTTGGTGACACTCTTTCTCAACTCCCCCGAGTTGACACGGATGACACCAACACAACTCTTGGGCAACCTCATAACCAATGAGTTGTACAAGAAGGATAAGGAGGAGCTTTTGGAGCAATCCTCCTCCAAGAGCAAGAAAGCCACCGCCTTCAAAGCCAAAGCAGTGTCAAGTGATGAGTCGAAAGATGATGAGGATGACTCTGAGGAGGAATTGGCTCTCCTCGTAAGAAGAATGAAGAAATTTATGAAAAGACGCTGATACCGAAGCGCTAATCATGAAAAAGGCAAGAAGGGGCGCTCCTACAATGACAACAAGCGTTATAGCAATATTTGTTGCTATGAGTGCGATGAGAAGGGGCACATTGCCTCTCAATTCCCCACAAAGAAGGATGACAGGGGCAAGTCATTCAAGAAGAAGGAATTCAATGCCAAGAAGAAGCTTTTCAAGAACTTCACAAGGACAGCAAGTGCAATAGAATCTCCTTTCTTGCCTCCTCCCTCTATTTTTGGCCCAGCTCAAAACCTCACTTTCTGAAGTTGGCCGGTTGGACCTCCGCATGGACCAGTCTGACCGCCGCCTTGGCCGGTCAGACTGGTTATGGCCTGACAGCACTGTTTCTTTGCCGAAAACACGTGTAACGACAAACCGTTAACGCCATTACCAATTGTCACATCACCCTAAGATCTGGAGCATATCCCCATGATATCCACAATCTCATGCTTGATGAACACATTGGCAATAATCCAGAAAATGTAATTTAGAGATTTGAGAAGTAAAATACTTTCGTTTTCGCACAAAGGCACAACTTGGTCCATAAGCAAGAGAAAGCAATGGAAATGACCAAGCTGGCATCAGAATAGCATAGGCACGTGAGATAAGGCAAAAGAAAGCATAAAAACTTTAATTTCTAGTAAAGATGCAAAAATCTCACTTAAGATCCATATGAAAGAACAATTGTTCGATTGACCTATGATCATCGTGAGGTTTAGGAAATGCAATTCAAGTTCAGAAAAGCAATAAGATGATAAGAATGCAATTTAAAAGCTCCCCCTCACTATGATCTCCATATTTCAGAAAATTTTAAATTCTCCTATTTTCTCCCCCTTTATAACATTTTTATATATTCTCCCCTTTATATAATATTGAGATACAACAATGAGATATCTTCTTCCCCAACATTAAAATATCTTCTCCCCCTTTGACAATAGAATCATCAAGGAATCACGTCTTCCTCTCGTCCAGAGATAACAAATGCAGAATGAAGAAAGAAGCAAAAGAAGGAATATGCATGAAGTGCAATGGAGTGGCTTCATTTTTGTATTTTTTTAATTTTTGATTACAAGAAGTTTTGGAGATTACCCAAAAGAACAAGCTAGCATTTCTAATATTGCACAAACAACATATCAAGCCTAACAGCGCTAGCAAAATCATGATAAAACATGTATATCAAAGCTAGGCACGAAGGCACAAAATAAAGCAATAAATTTGATCAATTTAAACAAAACTTCAAATTCAGCAAGTTCATCAACATGGATCCTAAAGTGAAACTGGTCATATCAAAATGAGATCAAAAAGCTAACAAAGACCACATTAAGAGACAATGAGGTTCTGTATTGAATCATTTTGCTCAAATTTCTCAAACGCCCATTTTTTAACAATTTTTCATTTGCACTGAATATTGAAGTTGACTAATGGTCTAACTTAGTGACAAGATCCTAGACTAAGAGTCATCCACAAACTCATCCTAAGTTTCGATCAGAAGTTGATTAAAAGTATATCTTAGTGAAGAAGATCCTAGACTAGGAGCCATCCACAAACTCTTCCTAAGCTTCTACCAGGGCGATAAATCTTGAGGTTCATGTCAGTTCTGACAAGCAGTCCCATAAGATCGTCTGGATCGTCAAACTATCTCCAAGTTCATGTCTTTGACATGTAGTCTCGTAAGAGTAGTTTGCCACAATTTAAGCATAAGACAACCTTGAAATTTGATTTTTCATGTTTCACAAGAGCAGTTTTAAATTCTCAAGAACACAAGAAGCTCAAGTAATAGTCAATTTTAGATTCAAGAGCTAACAAAACAATTCTGACAGGGCCAATGTCATAAAGGAGCACTAATTGCACAACTAGCTAAAACATTCACAAATTGCAGTTTTTAGTTAGAGTTGTTTTAGAGTTCTAGCTCATACAGCAAAGACTTATCTGTATATGTGAAAGCATGATAACTCTAGCAAGTCAAAGAACTAGACATGGCATTGGGCAAGAATTGAAATACTCAAGATCCAAAGAGTAGATACCATCCATAAAATCTGACTACAGCAACTAGCAGCAGTTACATATTTAGCTTCAGCAGTGGATTGTGCAACAGAAGACTGCTTCTAGAAGACCAAGTTACAAGAGAAGTGCCTAGGAAGTGACAAGTGCTAAGGTGCTCTTCCTATCTAGCCAACAGCCCACAAAATCAGAATCAGAAAACCCCCGAATGGACAAAGATGACGAACAGGAATACCAAATGCCATACAGAATGGTAGAGTGTAAATACCTGAATATGCGCTTAACGGCTTGGTGATGGGAAGCTCTATGAGATGCCTAAAACCTCGCACAGAGGCAGACCGTGAAGTGGATGCACCCAGAGAGGAAAGTATCTCTTCGACCTTCGCAGCTACTGCTGATGATGAAGATGCAGCAGGAGCTTCATCTGAAGGCGAAGTAGTCACAGCAGGTTCTTGTGCTGAAATATCTGATCTAGCTCTAGGGCTTAGCTTGTCCATCATCTCTAAAGGTGATGAAATCATCACCCGTCGACCGCGTGAAGGAGGTGAACCATCTCGAGTCTCCGGTAATATGGCGTGAACAACCGGAGTCGACGAACCAAGTGTCCTTCCTCTTTCCGCGGTAATCCTGAAAAATCAAGGCACAGAAGAACGATGTGTCTCGATACTGGGGTTAGTTAAACACGACTTAGGAACCCAGTACTGAGACACATGTCTGTGAGTAGTATGCAAAGCAGAAGTGCTATCCTTGATTCTATTTGAAGTTCTGTTACTAGCAATGGTTAAATTAACATGAGAGTTATTCTGTCTAGGAGCATGATGATGAGCATGTGACACAAATCCTAGACCAGGTTTCTTCTTTTCCATACTACCATGTCTCATAAAATCTCTAGGTTAATTGGATGAAATTCTAGTAAAATTTTTCTTATCATTTTTCAACCGACACCAACAGAACTCAACCAAATACCCATCCTTTTTGCAATAGTACAATGGTACTTGATACCACCGGGAGAAGCACCCTTTGACTTAATCGATGGTTGGGCAAAACCTGCAGATTTAAAGATAGTTTTTGTAGGTTGGGTTTTGAATTCAACTAACCCATTTTCCAAGACTTGAGTAACTTTTAGCTTAGAATTATCTTGGACATAATTGTATCCTAGTCCTTGCTTTTTATAGGGAGTTTTAGACTTGTCCAGAATCATGTTTAGTTGTTTCTTACCTTTCGAGAATTTTTCTATGGTATCCTTAAGATAAGCATTTTCTTCTTCAAGATTAACACATGATTCACAGGTTTTACCTTTAATGGCTCTAGCATATTTCTCCTTATATAAAGCAGTTTCAAGTTTAAGAGCTGGACACGAAGCACATGTAGCAGACTCAACACTGCCCTTAAGCTTGGCATATTTAGCTCTAACTACTTCTAAGATATCTTTGACTTCATGTTCGCATTCTATGCAGAAAGTGCAAAGGCTAGAATCAACCGCGCGAGAAGCAACCAACTTGGTAGAGTCTAAGTATTTTTCACATGGAGCAGATTTAACCTCAACTAGCTCAGTCCTAGCATTTTTAAGTTGTTGCAAAGTAATATTATGAGCAGATTGCAGTTTAGCAAGTTCTGAGTGCATAGCATGGTAAGATGAACATTCATCAGATTCAAGAGTCTTTGTAAGTTCTAAAGTCAAACTATCTACTTGTGACTCTAAGTCCTTGTTCTTAGCCATGATAAACTCTAAATCCTTATTCTGACTCATGAGTTGCTCAAACATATTTTCACATCTGTCAGAAAGGACATCATAGGAGGGAGGTACCTCATCGTTGTCGTCATCAACGGAGTCGGCCATGAAGCAGAAGCCGGTGAAGTCCTTGGCCTTCCCCTTCTTCTTGTTTTGAGGGATCTCCTCCTCCTTGTCCTCCTCGCTCCCGGAGTCCACATCGCTTAGGCATTGTTCCCCGAAAGCAGCAAGAAGTCGGTGAGCGACCTTCGTCAGTTTGGCAGTATCATACCTTGAGTTGTTCCATTGAGGCTTCTTCCAAGCTGTAAGATCGAGGTGGCCGACTAGAGGGGGGTGAATAGGCGGTTTTAAAAATCTATCGGGCTAAACCAATATATAAATGCGGAAGCTAATAGCGAATTGGTTTTGCACAATTAAAACCTAAATCAACTAGGCTCAACTAAGTGCACCGACAATACAAGAGAGCAATCATATAATGATATATAAGCAATTAAAGCATGTAATGAAAATTGCTCAAAGTAAAGCACAAGTAAAACAAGATGACACGATTATGTTTTACCGTGGTGGTCGGAGACTTGCCGGTCTCCCCTAATCCACGTTGAGGTAAGCCCAACCACGTTGGACCGGCTCCACTAATTAAGCCAACACCTCCGAGGTAAGTCCAACACTTGGACCGGTTCCAAACCGAACCAACACCTCGCTCCACTAGGGTTGCTCTTCCTCCACTCCGAGATGGCGAGCACCAAACCACTCACAACACGCCGGCCTTCTCACAAGCTTCTTGAGAAGATCACCAGCACGACGCCTCCACGCCGCCTAGGTGTCGGCAAACACCAAGAGTAATAAGCCAAGCCCCTTGCTTGACTCTCACCACGTGCAACGAATGCACAAGCTCAAGTGGATACAAAATCCACCTCTAGATGCAACACATGCAACTAGAGACCTCCTCTCCTTGCTCACAAGGTGCAACACATGCACAATTGAGAGGAGAAGCTCACACTAGCTCAAGTGAGTGAAATGGGATGCCAAAGATTATCTCTCAACCGGCCAAGGTGGGTATTTATAGCCCACACACAAAAACTAGCCGTTGGGAGCAGAAATCCCAAAATCAGATAATCGGAAGTTCCGCTGCAAAAATCGGAACTTCCGTTTTCTCTGCTCATGGGTCAGACGGGTGCATAACGGCTCAAAAAATAGCCGTTAAAACTTTTGGTGCGGAAGTTCCGCAGTACAAATATCGGAACTTCCGATTATCGGAAGTTCCTATGTTTTCGGGTGGAAGTTCCGCAGCTCAATTTCAGCACGCATTTACACTCGGTAAAAGGTTATAACTTTTGACTCGATGTCGGAATTGAGTGATCTTGGACTCTATGGAAAGCTTATTCAGAGGGCTACACAACCCACCTATTTGATTGATCTCAAACACATTTGATCAAATCAAAAAGCACAACTCCAAAGAGCCACTATCATGATCTAAGTCCAAATAAATAGCAATAAGCAATCTTAGACCATGCCAAGGGAAAATGCATGAATCCCAACAATTTGCAAAACACATTTGCAAACTTAGATCATGCCACAAGGTGTAGGTACATGGACTTCAACCATTTGCAAAACACATTCGCAAAAGTATAGTCACATGCTACAAGGATTAACTGCATAAGCCTCAACTATTTGCAAAACACATTCGCAAATAATAGCATCATGCCATGTAGAGCTAGAGCAAGCAAGATTGAGCTATCAACACATGATGAGACTCAAGCTACTAGACAAGACCCCTCTTAATAGTACGGCATCCTATACTAGCAATCCGGTCTTCCAACCAAACATCAAGACCGGTAAAAGACTAGGAACACATCCTTAGCCCTAGCTAGTCATACCTTTGCCGTGAGCATCTTCTTGAAGCTTGATGACGCACATCTTCACTTCAAGTCCGGGTCATCGTCTTGACATGCATCAACCCATGATGCATCCTTTACTTGACCTCTATCAACACATGATGGGTCTTCTCTTGACTTGACGATCAACTCATGATCATCTCCTTCTTCGAGATCTTGTTATGCATCAACACACGATACATCCTCTTCTTGAACCTTGACTTGATGACGATCAACTCATGATGCCATCCAAAGTCTTCGTCACCCTAGAACATAGCCTATTCATCCAACTCATGAAAAATGTTAGTCCCACAATGATTAACAATAATTATCAAGATATACATGCAACAAATGCTTCTAAACAACCTATTGTAGAAAGGTGTGGTACTACCGCCAACTATCATGCGGTAGTTCCGATTATCGGAAGTTCCGCTCAACACATAGCGGAACTACCGCACTTCCAAATTTTGGCTAAGTCCCTAAAAGGGTGCTCTCGGAAAAACGGACGCGAGAATTTGAGTAACCGATAATCTGAACTTCCGCATTTACAATGCCGAACTTCCGCACTTCGAGAAATCGGCTAAGTCCCTAAAAGGGTGCTCGGAAAAACGTCCGCGATTTGTCCGGAAGTTACGCTTGATGGTAGTTCGCAGATACAATGCCGGAACTACCGATGATGTTTAGAAAAACAGATTTTGAATGCATGACTCCTTTGTCTTGAGCCATGTTGATCTTTTACCATCTTTGCATTTCCTTTTCATGTCTTCATTCAGACTCCGGGACTAAGCCTTGAACACATCTTAGCACACACATTAGTCCCACAACACAATTGCAAATAATTGAATATAAAGTAATACGAGTATATATGAACTACACAAGTTTTATATACTCAAAGGATTTGTTTCAAAGTAATGATCCTTAATATATTTAGAGAATGGAATATGGATCAATACTTATGAAACCACAAAATATAGACTAAACTCCCCCTAAATGTGTGCATACACAGATGTGTAATAGAAACATATGCACATATTAAGTTTTACTTATGGTTGAGTTTAACCTATATTTTAGATCCGAGGAATGCAACAATATATAAGATTGAGATGTCGATTGCATACCTCGTTGAGTTTTCACCTTTATATCCAAATGAGACTATGCACTAAATATAATAACAGAAATGTTAGTCTCACAAATAGATTTGTCATTAATCACCAAAACACTCCATTAACGCATAATGGCGGGTCTAGATCCTTCACAAGCTGACTTTCCCTCCTTGTGGTTGCTCTTACCTTTTAGCTTGGGGCAATTTGCCCAGATATGATTAAGCTCACCACACTCACAGCAAGTCACGAGACCTTCTCTATTTCTGTTTCTCATATTGTTATAGGCTCGTGTGATCTTTTTGACTATAAGGGCCAACTCAGCCTCAGGGAGACTCTCAAACTCCTCTTCATGGATTGCAGATAAACCAGCAAGCGAAAATCTAGAAGAAAACTCAAAAGACCCATCAGAAGCTCTCTTGAGCGGGTCTGCTACCAAAGTCATGTTTTCCTTCTTGGGATGATCAATCCTCTTAATCTCATGAGACTTGAGCTTGCTATAGAGCAGCTCCAAAGTCATATCAGAGAGGTTGACGTTCTCCTCAATGGTGGTAGCCTTTATCTCCCACTCCTTGGTGTTGATTGCAGCCAAGATGTGGGTAGTATTTTTAGACTGAGATTATTCAATACCAACAGCTTTCATCTGATTAATCACTCTATTAAAGCGACTGAAAATGTCATCGATGCTCTCTCCAGGACGCATCTCAAATTTTTTATATTCACGCTTATAGACTGTTTGGCATACTTTCTTGATTTAGGACGAACCCTCATGGTAGGTTTCGAGGGTGTTCCAAATCTCGTGCGCAGTCTCAAGATTGCAAATTCGATCATAGTCTTGTCTACCAAGCCCACCATATAAGAGATTTTTTGCCTTATTGTTGCTAGCCAAGAGGGCTGCTGAAGCCGGCGTAGCAACTTCGGGAATAACGAGCGGGGCTCGAACAACCTCCCATATAGCTTGTTCTTCGCTCTCAAGGAAGACTTGTATGCGATTCTTCCAATAGGTATAGTTGTGCCCATCGAAGATTTGCGGCTTGGTGGAGTATCTATCCATCACCAAGTTCAGTGGCCGGTTAAGATCAAGATTGAACTAACTGGGCTCTGATACCACTTGTTGGACCGAAAAGGCGACTAGAGGGGAGGTGAATAGGAGCACGCTCACTTTTTCATAAATAATTGATTCAATAAGATTTTACTCCAGTATCTATGGAAGCTATGAAGATCAATATATCAGTACAGCGGAAGACTAATATTGAATCCAATTTAAACCCCTAAGCAATACGACAAAATCAACAAAGACTAAAGCAATTCAATGCACTGGTGGTCGGACCGCTGGGCCAATGGCGGTCTGACCGATGACCTAGCGGTCTGACCGGTGGCCTTGAGCGGTCTGACTGCCGGCCTGAAGAACATATCAAAACAGCCCGATGATGAAGTTACAAATAGATGAAACTTTTGATCTACAACTCCAAACATGATGAAACTTGGAACACACCTTCTCTATGATGTTAGGAACCTATTCTAATTGAAGATTGTGATAATTCTTGAAAGAATAATGATAATTTTCCATTTAATTGAAGAAGGGTTCAAAACTGGGTCAAAATGAAAACTAGATCCAAAATATTGCTCGTGGGTGATTGATGATCAGGATGATCCTAGATATGTTTCCACATGTCACAGCAAGCTAGATCACGTGAAGAATTCAAGTAAAAACTCGTGGATCAAAGAAAGACTCAAAATCATCAAATATAGAGAAAGAACGCAAAGAGACAAGACATGATCAAACTTTCCTTTGATTGATTTGATATGATATGGACTTACAGCCACTCCATCAATGGAGGACAATGCTCAATCCAAGAGCACAAAAATCACATTAAACTATCATGAACCCTAGCCTTCACAAAAACTCTCTCTAAGCAAATTAGGGTTTCTAAGATAAAAGAGACGAAGCAAAACTAGAGAGGGGGTGCAGCCACCACCCTCCTCTATTTATAGTGGAGGCTTAGACCTTCTAAAAGTTTGACTCAATTGGGCTCCCGTTAAGGCCCAAAACAAACGGGACACATACGCACGTATTTTAATGCACCGTCTTTAACACCTCTTGACCTAATTAGCTATACCTTGCACCATCTTGCGCCTCGGATTAGCCAATAGGCCACCCTTGTCCATTTTGCACCACGCTTGAGTACATTGACCTCACCCGGAATCGTCGATCGTTCTGGGCCTCAGCTCTCCAAGCTTAGTCCCGATCATCCTCGCCGTTGACCGTCGTTGACCACCAAGCAACCTGCACAACAATAGACAAGTAAACTGAATCCGGGAACAAGTTCTTCACAACTTGACCCATGTTAGTCAAAACATGCATCATTCAATACATATGCACTGAAACTCATGACTTTGACCTAACAACCGAACATCGCCGCCACGAAGGCCGACGATCCAAGTGAAAACGGTCGATCGCCCACCGGGCGGTCGATCATTACTCGCCGGTCGACCGCCACCTATTGGCCAGTCAGACCGCCAGTTGGGACTTAGCCGATTTCAGCCTCTGAAATTCCGAAACCTACTGGAATTTTCAAACCAATAGAACTTTTGACTGGAGACTCCAAAAATTATGGGACCAAGTGCAATAGAATCTCCTCTCTTGCCTACACCTTCTATTTTTGGCCCAGCTCAAAACCTTACTTTCTGAAGTTGGCCGGTCCGACCGTCGATATGGCTGGTCGGACCACCGCATGGACCGGTCTGACCGCCGCCCTCGGTCAGACCAGTTATGGCCTGATAATACTATTTCTTTGCCGAAAACACGTGAAATGACAAACCGTTAACGTCATTGCCAATTGTCACATCATCCTAAGATCTAAAGCATATCCCCATGATATCCACAATATGAAAATTTACCCCTCGTGTGAAATCTCTGAGCATGTCCATGACTACAGGCGCGACTATTCGAATAGATTGATTAACACTCTGCAGAGGTTTGTACACTTTACCCACAAGATATAACTATTGTAGCCAGCACCAATCATAACAAAACCTTTCAAAAACTTCATCTCAACAATAACCCCTCCCGATGTGCATACCGTCGGCACCAACCCGAACACAGTGCTTTGGGCCGACACATACTATTGGACCTAGATATGGCGAACCGCTCATAAATGTGACCCAAACAGAGTAGTACATACCTCCACCTTGTCACATAGCTAATCTACTACCTGAGGTAGCCAATGTTGAGACTCCATAACTTAATGAGCTAGGCATGTCCCATACCAGGCATGTAGTCGTACAGTAAGGCTCAGTTCAATAGCGTACAATGTTAAGTTCTTAATTGACCAAGGCAAGACTATCAGTTTCTAACTAAGTCACCACAATTCACATTTCCCAGTCACGGAGTTCCACCATATCCTAATTCTTTCCACACGCCTCAGTATAAATCTTTTCACATCCTGTTGGTTAAGTGCATCACATACCATCAACGAGTAACAACATACAACACACAGTCTTCCCACAAAGTTGTTTCAAAATCATTTAGTCAAATTTAGAATTGCATCTCAAAATAATATCAATAACTCGTTCCATGGCTAGGCAGACTATTCGTGTCTAACCAACCCACATTGGTGCTATGGTACTACCAACTAGTAATTAATCAAGCTAAGGTGACAAAAGATGAGGATAATACAATGAGCAAGGTGAATATATTCAAGTAGGTGTATAATTAATCCCAAACATTTAAAGAATTAAATGATTAAAGTAACATGCAATAATTTGAATTAAAGTAATTTAGGAAAAACTAGGTTCAATATGGCCAAAGTTACAACTTGCCTTGAAATAAGTTTTGGTACTGGTCTTGAGCTTGACCAACTCCTCCTTCCATGAAAACTCCCAAAGTACCAACGTCTACTCGCAAACAAAAGTGAAAACTCAAATAAATACAAAACAAGGTAACAAATAAACTCTAAAAATTAAATAAAAATCATAGGAATGTAGAGCTTGAATTTAGAAGAATTTAAAATTTTGAATGGGCTTAATCGGAGTTCGTATGAGGAAGAATGGGCTCGAAAAATTTAAATATAAGAAAAAGAGAATGATAACACTATTCCAATTTTTTTGAAAATTTCTTTCTAAAGGAAATTCCAAAATATTTCGTCAGCATAACGTCAGTAATGGATTTCAGAATTAAAAGGAAATCTCAAGAATACGAAATAGAGACTGACAAGTGGGTCCATAGATTTTGATCTACTAGTCTACAACATAGTGCACTGACATGTAGGTCCACATGTCAGCGACTTGGCTCACCGTGGACAAAGTACACGTGGAACTAGATCTGGTGCGGACGCGAGGGTGTGCTGACTCAGTATTGACGCGGCTGCTACATAAGCGCTAGGGCTTAGGTAGCGCTGACACGGCAGACACGTGACTACACGTGGCTGACACTCAGGCTGGACAGCAGTGTGTGCTCGGGAACCAAAGGTCGGCGGCGTTTGGGGCCACAACAATGCTAGCGGAGGATTACAACGGTTAGCTGAGGCGATGGCGAGTTCAGTGAGGTACCCGCAGCGGCTGGAGGTGGACGGAGATGGACGGTGGTGAGGTAAAAGCGAAGGTTAGGGATCGGGCTCGTCGGCGATGGGGCCAGGGTGACGTTCCGGCAAAGGTGAGGGTAGATCTGGGATGTGGTCGACGAGGCGATCCCGATGGTGGTGACGAATGGCAACAAGGTTCACTAGAATGGTAGTGGTGAATACGGAGAGCTTCGGCCGGTGTTGGAGAAGATGACGAGGGCGAGGGCGCTAGGTAGCGAGTTGGGTGAAGGCAGCTAGGGCAAAAGATTAGGCGCGGCTCGGGGTGCAGAAAATAGAGATCCTTGGGGTTTTAAATAGCCCCGGGAGGTGGAGTCCGGGTCGGCTATGGTGGTGGCACGGCCAGAGAGAGAGAATCCGAGTCAGGGACGATGAGGATGGACTTGACAAGTTGCAGCTCGGGCGCAGGACGCATGGCGCACGCGCGTGCAACGCGATGAGGAGGCGGGTTGGGTTGTGGGCGCACGAGTTGGGCTGAGCGGATTGGACCGGAGGGAGAAAAGGGATAGGGTCGAAGAAAGAATTCAGCCCAAAGCATTTCATGAGATTTTTAATAGTTTTTCTATTTTAGAAAAATACAGAAAATACAAATGACAAATTAACAATAGCGAATGGACTCAAAAAAATTCCAAAAAAATCTAAAAAAATATATCCAAGTACAAAGAACTCAAATAAAATAGCTTTGGAATTAATTGACATTCAGATTAATCACATTAAATTATTTTGACTTTGAAAGTCCCATTTAAGCTTTATTGAATTCAAACAAAATTTAGTGAAATTTTCCAAGGGACCAAACTACTTAAAAATATTTTAAAAATTTAAGATTTTGGAATGTTACATACGGTACAGGGGGTTTTGGGTATTCAAAGCCTGGGTCCGACATTATATACCATGCATGGTGTTTAAGTTTGTGCATTATCTAGCTTTTGTTTTTTGCGAAACACCCAGTACAACAACACATAGACGCCCACACACACGCACACCACCACCACACTCACACTAACACATGCACACACTCACACACACGACACCTACGGAAGACTGGACGAGCAGAGTTTGACGAAATCACCACCGGTGCCTAAACTTGCGACGGGTACATCGTCTCTCACCGAAAGATAATTCTCCTAAATGAGACACGCAGGGCCAAACCACCACCACTAACCACCCAACCGTCCCTTTTAGCGTGACAGAACTTAGTCTAAAAACAGACTCGTCCCAGCTCAGAGGGTTATCGTGGTAGCTTTGATCATGCCGTGGTACGTGGTGTGATAGAGTGTTTTTGTCACGCCGCGCATTGTGGCGTGACTAAAGGGATCAGAATTGAAAATACAGTTAGGCAAATGTTATCTTCAGAATATCTTTAAAAATAGATTAAAACTTAAAAAGGTTCCACACATCAGATATCTGTTTCAATATGTATTTTTCATTCCTCCCATAAAAAATGTATTATCCATTTCGTCTTTATAAAATAATAATAATAAAGTGTAGGTAGCAATTAAATGCATAATGTAAGGGCTCTGTCGCTCTGAGTACCAAGGATGATGAAGATGCCCTCAGTCCTAGTGCAGCCCATGTCTATCTAAAGCCTACCGGGCCCAAATTAAGCCCGTCAACAAATGCAAATTTCCCCTCCCCAAACTGGACAGCCAGCGCCTCAAAAGAAAAGGCAGGGGCGGTCTGTAGACAGGATGGAGGGGAGGGAAGAGGAGAAGGGCGGCGGCGGCGGCGGTGGCTCGGCCCCGGGGATGAACTTCAAGAACCTTGTCTCGAGGGAATACCACGGCCACAAGAAGAAGGTACCTCTCCATGCCCCTGAACTATCGTGAAAGGAAGGCATGAAAATTCTTTGAGCCCCTAAAACCCAAAATCCCGGAAGAAAGAAGGCAAAAAAAAAGTTCCAATCTTTGCATCTTTTCTTGGTATGAATCCCTAAAACCCTAACATCACAGGGAAAAAAAAGAAAAAGAAATGAAAGATCCAATCTTTGGGTATTTCGGTTTTGTTTCTGTAATAGAAGTCGTGGCGTTTTTCTTGGACTCTTTCTCGTGATTTGATTCGTATAGTATGTATGTGGTTTCGTTTGTTGTAGGGCTAAGCAAGAAAGATAGAACAAAGTTTAGAGGAAATTTTGATTCGAGTTAATGTTAGGGCACGCTGAAAAAAGAATCCCCTTTTATCAATTATAGCTTTTTTGTCGGGTGATTGTTTTTTTTCGATTAATGGAGAAAATTGGTGTCAGCATACTAAGAAACAAAATTCTGTTCTCCAATGTCGAGGTCTACTAATGCTTATCTAGCTTTGTAAAGTTGCACTGAGGAGGTAGAGAGAACAAATATCTTCCTTGCAGAAGAAATCATGGTATTGTGAGGATTTCTTGGTTCCTTTCTTGCATTATGCTGCTTGTGTTGCTAAATCTTCCTTCTAATGATCTTCCAAAAAGTAATCTTCCTTCTAATCTAGTATTCGACATGCACATGCATAATTTAGTTGCTTTTGTAATTTTTTGTGCTCTCTGTTCTGCTTTTATCTGGTATTATGATCAATGTTAATTATTATATAATTATGGTATTTTGTTTGATTGTTAGGTGCACTCTGTAGCATGGAACTGCCTAGGCACAAAGCTTGCTTCGGGCTCTATTGATCATACTGCACGTGTCTGGAGCATTGATCCCCATGGCCATGTGACATTCTCTACTTGTTTTCTAATTGCTACCAAAATAACCTTGCTACTTATTAATTGGATAGCCCTTTTTGTTGTCATTGACTCCAATTTTTTATATCTCTATTCTTATTAATAATATTTATACAAATTTCAAAGATCTTCATAATGATTAATTGGGAATATCTCCCATTCTATAGAAGTCAGACAACTAGTTATGGCCTTACGGTTAATAAGAAATGGTAGCATGGCCATTTTCTATTGACATGCTCATGTTAGTTTATATGCCAAAGAGGTGTAAGGGTAACTACTATCTACCACGCCATTTGTTAACTTGGTGATTGTGGAAGTTTTACCACAGGCATTTGAAGTAATATCCCTGCTTATAGAGTTTGGGCACAATAGGAGCACCTTAAGATGTTAAAGTCTGCATTTCTCATTTGTTTGGTTCCTTAGTTAACCGCTGTAACCAGATGCACAATGTTGTTTAATATGCAAAAAAATTGTGGCCATGATTTATTAATATGTGTAATGAATTTCATTCTCAACAGACTGGAATGTTTAAGAACATGATATCGTGTGGCTTTCGATGTATAGCGAGCGGAGGAAGAAGATGGTCGTGGGACTGCAGATTAGAATGTAGGGGATAGCGAGGGATAGGAGGAGGCGAGCGATTGCCCTCCTAGTCACGGTGCGCCGAGACATGAGGCTCTGCGGGCTTCGGCTACTGGATACTTGGATTAATTCTTGCTTGCCGATCAAAGAGATTACATAGCATCCTTATATAGGGAAGGTTGGGCCTTCTTTAGTGGATGCAAACTAACACATTCCTTTCCTAATTCCTAAGTGTCCTGAAGGGAACAATCTATTAACCTACCATATCCTGAAGGGATATCCTAACTTATCTCTAATAGCAAACTTATGGAATTAATCTTCATATTGTTCGGCTGAAGCAGAAGTAGCCGGACGGGCTTGATGTATTGGTTTCGGTGTCCTCCTATATGTCTTTCCATAAAAACCGTCCACAACAGAACAAGTTCTGAAGCTGTAAATGAAGTTTTAGCTACAATAAATTGGTTTGATTGCTTAAGGATGACTTCGAGATTTTTTATGGAGGGTATCAGCTTTTAGCTTAAATTTCTATTTCATTGAAAGTTCCAAACTGCAACCTTTGCTGACAAGGCATTTTACAATGCACAGTCCAAGGTTAAAGATATTGAACTGAAAGGCCACACGGATAGTGTAGATCAGCTATGCTGGGATCCAAAGCATCCTGATACAGTTGCTACTGCAGCTGCTGACAAGTCGATTCGCCTTTGGGATGCTCGAAGTAAGTAGTACACTTCATCCTTGAAGGTTAAGGTGCTAAAATATCCAGTTTGTTCAGCATTCTTAAAGAATGTTAGCTTTGCTATCTGAAATTGATGAATTCTTTTTGTGCCTTTTTTCATTTCCTACACTTACATTTACAATTATTTTGGTGTTATCAGACAAGATCTCTTGTGCAATGACTTTACCTGGAAGTTAGTTTTGTTGTATGTAATATTTTGGCATAGGATGATACATTTTACTTTTCAGTCTCTTTTTTAACACTCTGATGGTGGAAGTTTACCTGTTCATCAAGTCATATTTCTTTATCCAGCTTTTTCTCAAACTAGTTTTGTGTTTTTTCCAGGTGGAAAATGTCAGGTTGTTGAACTTAGTGGAGAAAACATCAACATCACATATAAACATGATGGTACTCAAATAGCTGTTGGAAACAAGGTTTACATTGCCTAATCCGTTCTCTGTGGTACCTCCAAGAATGTTATACATTATAAGAATAATGAATTTGATGTGCATATACAATAACAGAAGATGGGTCCATTACATTGGATTAATGCAATATGGGTGTTCTTTCTATCTGTTTAGCTCCGTTATTCTGCTGCGGGTATTTTTTCCAGTGTTTACATTACGTAAGTTTGCTAGAAAATTAGATCTTTTGTGAACCTAAGTACGATGCTACAAATCAAATTATATAATGCATATAAATATGTAGCCATATCACTGTATGGGTGTTTTGGGAATATGCTGCATCGCGTGTCCTGTACCAGTACCAACGCAACAGAGATTCATACTGATGCATCTGGAGATGTGCTTATAATACAAATTAGCCTATCAATTACATGGAAGTCTTACATGTTTTCGCTGTGTTAAATTAGAAGTGTTCTTGAGCATGGGAAGCAATGTGTGAAGTTTGTAATAATTAGTGAAATGAAACCTTATTTTGGAAGGTCAAGTAAGGTAGCTAGCACGGTTCCTAAAAGTGTACACCATATGCGTTTACTTTATGAATTACTAGTTTAATCAAAACATACAGTACAATAACAGCTGCTGCTAATTATTTGTAGGAGGACGAGCTGACAATAGTGGATGTTCGGAAGCTAAAAGCAATTCACAAACACAAGTTTTCTTATGAGGTACTTTCCAATGAAGTTTGGATCTGTGAAACGTTCTGTAGCATTTCTTTGTTTGATCCAACCGTTGTTTTGGATGAACATGCACATATGCATGTGAAAAAAATATAGTGAGCAGCATGTGCATATGTGCTTACCTGAGACAGAAAAATTGCCCACTGTTACTTTGAATGAATGCTGATGTATGAATTTACCATACAGTTGAATCTACCTACTTTATTTCAATTTACTGTATTACTGATGTTTATACCTTTCTAAGCTTCATATTTTTTATTTCTTGCAGTTCTCAATTTTGTGTACTTTTCCTAGTTTGCATATTATTGCTTAATGTCATTAGTCATTTCTGAAGTAAATTATTGGTTTATTCCTCAGATCAATGAGATTGCATGGAACAAAACTGGAGATTTATTCTTCATCACTACTGGGCTTGGTAAGATACTGAGATGCCTTCTCTTTCCTTAATTATGCATCACTAGGCTCTTATCAATTCTGATTTCTGAAAAAAAGGAACAAGGAACCCAGATGTTGTCAGATTTCAAGTGTTAATATCACATTAGTTAATGCTAATGTTGCCACATGGTTTGTTGTTTATGTAGGATATGTTGAGGTGCTTGGCTATCCTTTTTCCCCTGATGCAGTCTGCAAATTGAATGCTCATACAGCAGGCTGCTATTGCATTGCAATGGATCCCCTTGATAGGTGAAAATTCTTTCATTTTTCAGTTTCTCCATTCTCTGGATCTAGATGATCCCTTGCATTTTTTACACTGTAGTTATTTGGGTTGTCTGATCTACTTTTTTATTTAATACTTAACTCTAAATGCTTGAAACACGTGCTTACATTTGTGCCATGGTCAGTGACTTCTTATTTCAGGGTAATATAGACACAAGTGAAACTATTAAACTGATATTCTGGCTATTAGAATATTGAGAGCTACTGAAATTGTATCCTAGCTTCATCTTTAGATCAAAAGGAAATTCTATCCTAGCTACCTTTGACTCTTTGAGTGTATGAATACCTAGTATTTCCTACCTATAAGTGAGTTTAAAGCATTAGATTGCCAGGCCTATAAATACCTAGGATACTGAATTCATAGTTTATGTAGAGAAAGTGCAAATTAGTTTGTCACCTGGCCAAGATTATTATCTCTGCTACACACTGCGTGAACTTCAATCCCTTTTTTTGTATGAAACTGCTGTAAACTGTGAGCCTCAATAGACTAATTATGTGGAAAAGTACCAAGTTCTGGCCCTCAAGGATATGCAAATAAATTCATGCATTAGTGTAGTTATAGCAGAATTTTTTTATACAATTATCTGGCAATTGCCTGGTTTCTTTTGGGTCTGAATAATCCGGGAGATTTTAATTATTTTGATGATGGCACTTACAGAATGTGTTGATGCCAGGTATTTTGCTGTTGGAAGTGCAGATTCACTTGTCAGTCTTTGGAATGTCAAAGAGTTGCTGTGCATTAGAACCTTCACAAAACTTGAGTATGTTTTCCTCTAGCTTGTGATCTTCACCATGTATGGTACTATGGTATTGTTGCAATGATTCCAAATGCTTTTATTTGAATCAACCTGGGTTTTCAGTTGTCATTGATATTCATTTGGAGCTGGAAGTGTCTGGATGTTTTCCGTAGCCCAAAAAGCATGTCAATGCAATTGAAATTACTGAATAATGTGGGCATCAGCTTTGATGTTGCACATCACTTCCCAAGTCCTGATGACAGTGTGGACTTCCGGGATGCGTGTAATCTTTGGGGGTGTTTTTCACCATACTTATATTTTATTAACTTTTAATACAATATGACATCAAAACTGCTCAAAATGTTAAGCATAAGAGGCTTTGGGTTTGACCACTAATCTTATAACCCGAACTTTTTTCTACAAACATATTAAAAATAGCAGTGAAGCGTAAATACTTGGACTAAATTCATGGTTAGCTACTTTTCTTATCGAAACTACCTGTATATTGAAAACAATCATTGAAATGTTAATCTAATTATGATCCAGGTAACCATACTTTCAGTTTTGGGAAGCTTAGAAATGTGTACCGATTTCTCTGTTTGTGGTTCTTTTTTTTTTCAGGTGGCCTGTAAGAACAGTTAGCTTCAATCATACTGGAGAATTTATTGCATATGCCAGTGAAGATCCTTTCATTGACATTGTGAGTGGTCACAACAGTGTAATTTCTTTATGACCTGAGGATTACTGTTGTCAAGAATATTTCTTTTACATCTGTGTCCTTCCATCAGGCCAATGTTCAGACTGCACGATCGATTCATCAGATTCCATGTAAGGCAGCTATGAATAGTGTTGAATGGAACCCTAAGTATAACCTGCTGGCTTATGCAGGAGATGACAAGAACAAGTACCAGACTGATGAAGGTATGGTTGCTGCAATTCACTCTTTTTAGCTTTGGTCGAATGAAAGAAATATCTAGCTTCACTTGCTACCACATAACAAATTTCATTAACTTCAGATGCACTAATGTCAGTTCGTAACATTATAAAAGGGATTGTGGCATAAAAATGGAATGGAAGTGATACTTGTGACCAGAAAGCTTTAATCAAATTAGGTTCTTACCCTTTATTGGTTTTTGCAGGTGTTTTCCGAATATTTGGCTTCGAAAGCACATAACCGGTGCTGAGCAGATTACCATCAACATGTTCTCTTTGTAGATTGACGTCTGATCTTCATACTTGGATACATTCAGGCCTTCCAATGTAACTTCAATGTTCATGTTCTTGCCGCTTTAACTGAACAATGTAGTTGTATCGTACGTGACTCAAGATCCATATTGATTATTTGGAACAGTGTTGCATTATACGTATCTGACTTAAGATCCCCTTATTTTTCGGCTAGGACTAAAGATCCATATTTATTATTAGGGAAGGAAGAAAATGACAAGTTATCCCTGAACTATGATTTTTTTTTACTAGAGCCCTACCAAAATATATTACTCCCTCCATTCTTTTTTTACTTTTGTTTTAGAATGTGTAGTCAACCTTTAAAAACTTTAATTACAAAAATACATAAGTATTAGGATTTTTCACATGAAAATTATGCTTTTAGATTTGTCATAAAAATACTTCTGTCATTATATTTTTAATTAATTCGCTAAAATATATTTAGAAAAAGTTATAGTTAAAGGGGTGTATGGAGATCGTATGGTTGTCCGAAACGATAAGTAAAAAAGAGCGAAGTTAATAAACATCAACACTACGAATGTTCTTACCGAAGAAGAAGAATGAGAATGAAAACAAGCCTTTCTTTTATTATATTCCAGCAATTTTGGAAAGCACGGATTGTTGAAACTGTCAGGCTTAGGAGCTCTATCTATTGTTGGTGATGTTATCAATTTGTGACTTGTAGTTCCATCAGTCTGATGAAGTTCGTGAGGTAAATCAAAGCGAAATGCTGAAATATGTAACTGTTCCATTCTTCCTATATTCATATGCATCCTTCTCAAGTGGAGATGAATGTAAATCAAAGCGAGACTTATTTGGGATTTTAACTTCAAGGGTCATATTGAAGCTTTAATGTAATTGAGAGGCGTGGAGAGAATTGTAGCAGAACAGTTTCAACGGATTTCAAAAAATAAATCTGCTGGGGTTGTTTATGTAAATTTCCCTCAAATTTTACTTTGCCAACGCAAATGAAGATGGAACACATGCTGATTACAACAATAGAATTTTGGACACATCTGGCACCGTAGCAATCTAAAATTCCAAATTTGGCTCTCGGTGCAAAAATTCCAAATCGCCCCTTCCGATCGCGAGATTACCCGGCGGCGACACGTGGCGAAGTCGACTGTTCACGGTCGTCTTGGCGCGATCCAGTGCCTCTCGCGCGGCCGCACGACGACCCGCCTCCCGATCAAGACGACGCCGCCTCCTCGCGACGACCCGCCTCATCGCATGACCAGCGGTCTTGACCGCACGACGACGACCATTGCACAAAATTTTTGTTTAGGGTTTGATATATGTATTTAGTATAAGAATTTATATGTGTTATTGAGTTATTTACAATAAAAATAAATTTGGATATATGAAATGTTGTTTCAAAAATTTGAATTTGATGTAGAGTCTAGTTTATAGCTTATGTGATTTTTGTTGCATTTTAGAAAATTGAAAATTTTGTTTGGTAGAGTCTGAACGAAATATGTGTGAAGTAATGATTGATGTATTTGTGATTTTTGTAGATTGTCGATCGTGAAAAAATGTTGAACCGACAATAACAATTTTCGATCATGGTATGTTGTTTTATTGTAGAAAATTTAAAGAATTTTTTTGAAAACAAGCGTGATAAGAACAATTAGGCGAAAGGAAGGAAAGTGATATTTAACAGCTGGGAAAAATGAATGCTCATTGCGGGGAGCTGACCTCGTAGCCGCAGCAGCCTTTGCTTGTTCCTCGCGAGCCGCCGCAGCCCTTGCTATGTTGCGTGTCTCCTCCCATTGTGCCTTCTTGCGGGACTCCTCCTTAGCCTTCCGCCTAGTTTCATTTATCCTGTCCGCGAATTCCTGCCAACTATTTATATTCCTGCAAAGCTGGTCTCTTTTGTCACGCCATCGCAAAGTCGGCCTCTTTTGTCATGTCACTGCGCAAAGCTTGTCTCTTTGTCACGTCACTGCGCAAAGCTGGCCTCTTTTGTCATGTCGCTGCGCAAAGCTGGCCTCTTTTGTCACGTCACTGAGCAAAGCTGGCCTCTTTTGTCACGTCACTGCGCAAAGCTGGCCTCTTTTGTCACGTCACTGCAGTAAGTTCTCTCGTTTCGTATAAATAGCACGGTTGAGGTCCCATGATATTGTAGGCAGCGAACCGTGCAAATCGAAAAAAGAAGTGTGTCCTCTTCTGTTGTGAAACATAACATGTCGGAAGCTGAGGGGCCGATCGGATATGGGTCACCGAAGGAAGACCTTCCCTTAGAAAGGAGGGAGGTATTTGGTCCACACTACCGCTTGATACCAACTCAGCGTGCTCAACCAGCATGGCCGAAGTGCCGACACAATGAGGACGCGGTTGTGCAGCCCTCGAATGCCGATTCGATGGCGGCGACGTTTCTTCCGATGCCCACGATCCGGGTAAAAAGTAGTAACAATGATTTCTTATTTCTTATGCAGGCTGCATGTTTATCCTCCTTTCCTGCAGATGGCGAAATGCGAGTTCTCCCGGTGGATCGACCCTCCCCACGAACGTTATATTGTCAATTATGTATTCACATTATGGCAGCGAATATTTAAGTTGGAGGAGCGAATTGAGACCCTCAATGAGGAGAACACCGACCTCCGCCAACAATGCAACGCCAACGTATGAAGTAGAAAGAGTGACTAAGTTAGTAATGTGTCGTATGTAATTTGTTGTGGTCGTTGTTGTGTTGATGGTGTGGCGAGCATGTTGTTTTGATTTTATTTCTTGCGTGTAGTACTGTACATATTGTCTGTATGTGCAATGTATGTTTTGTTTCGTGTTGGCATTGCGTCACGCATTCTTATTGTGTGGACTCTATGACTGAGGCCCCCCGAGCCTATAAGAGGGAGCCATTCCTCACCTAGCCCCCCGCATTGTTCTCCTCACCTCCTGAATTAGTTCTTCCCATTCTGTGTAGTTATCATTCCTTCTCACTCCCCTGGACGCCGATATGAGTCATCTCAGCACCGCATCGTCCGCTCCAATGGTGATTTGCCCAAAATGCAACACGGTTGTTAGACGTAAGACCTCACACACGGCCACGAATCCTGGGCGGCACTACTACAAGTGCCCCTTTCACTCGGTGAGTATGATTGTTTCGGGTTCATTCAAATCGTGCATGCATGTTTGACAATATTGTTCTCGTGAAACGCAGAAGCCCCGCTGGTTGCCGATTCAGGTGTGGGAGGATGAAATGGGCGGTAGGGCCGACATTGCGAGGCATGAGAGAGTTGTCGTGGGGTAGCGACCCGTCGAGATGCGCCATCGTTTTGATAGACTGGAGTGGAAGATTAATTTAATGTTGTGTGCTATTTTCTTTCTTGTGTTTATTGTTATCGTTAAGGTGTAGTGTTGGAGGTTATTGTTGTGTTTATTGTTATCGTGTGTCTTAGTGCTGGAGGGTTAATGTATGTTTCTGTGAAGCAAGATGTAAATAAATAATTTGCAAAACATGCCATGGATATGTATTACACATACGTACATTTCATAAATAGTTACAGCAAACCATGAGACGTTACGAAATCGGAATTACAAAAACTCATTATGGATCTCGTCGTCGCCTCGTCGGACGACGTATGTGCTCCTCGGAGAAGGTGAACCTGCTAGGGGAGTGCGGTGCATCTCGAAGGTCGTACTGCGATGCCTGCGTCCGAGGTGGTGCCGGGTACGACTGCGTGGGGAGGTCCGTCGGATGGTCGAGAATAGAGCTCAGCCAATCGGTCGACGAGGGGTCTATGTCCTGCTAAGATGTTACATCTGAATTACGCCATGCACATCGTTGTTACTAATACATAGTAATATCAAAAGGCATTTACCTGCGTAGGCTGAAATGCCGATGACCCACCATACTCCTGCACCGTGTAATCTTGGTAGGTCTGGCCAAACCACTCGTGCTGCTCCTGCATGCTGGACTGACCACCATGAGCGAACGCGGGCAACGGCACCTCCGAGTGCTGTGCCGAGTCAGGGTCGCTGTCTGGAGATCGGGCCCGTCGGCCAGGCGAGATTGTTCGCCCCCCTGTACTCTCCGTGATGACGATGGCTGTAGCAGGGTGCTATCCTGTCGTAAATGCTGCAAGAAAAAGATGGGGTTAGAGATAAATGGCAAACGAGTGCACGAACAAATAGGTGGCAAATGTCGTACCGACGGTCCGAACAGCGTGGACGACGAGCGAGCGAAGCTGGGTCGAGTGCTGGACTGCGATGGACGTGACGATGATGGACGTGCTGATGGCACTGCTGACGGTGGCGCGGAGGGGGGTGGTGGTGGTCGGCCCCGTCCGCGACCACGTCGTGCAACAGCGTCATCTCTGTGGTGACCACAACTGATGGTCCGTATGGCGGACCTGGCGTTATCATATATGTTGCGCATCGAAGTGAGCAGACGATCAATCGAATTGGCTCTCCCACGATGGAGAGCCTGAGCTGCCTCGTCGTGGATACGATGCAATCGGTCGAACTGCAGTTACAGAAGTAACCAGTTAAAACATAATCATGCACATTAATTACATACTAATCTCTTACCGTCTCGTCGTGCCGTGCCGCTCGATGCCGGTCTGGACCTGCCTCTATAGCAGCCTCGTGTATGATCTCCACTGGACGCTGTGGCGGCGCTGAGAAGCTCATCGCGGTGCGTGGAACGTACCACTCGAGGTATGTGCTATACGTGCCGAGGTCGTACGGCCGGGTCTCATCCACAACCATCGTGTCCGCGTGGTCACGCCACATGTCTGTCCACTCCCGTTGTACGCCTCTCCAGTCTTCGTTCGCTCGCCCTCTCCTCGATTGCCTGCAAGTTAATTGAGACATCCACAATTAGTAGGGGCACAAAGTAATGCATTAATTACAGTTACCGTGAAATCACATACCGGTGGGTGGTGGGTGCAAGAGGGCGTCCTGGCAGGGGTGGGACAACCTGGTACATGCCGAACTGCCTCATGACTCGCTGCGGGTTGTATGGCTCGACGCAGTGAGAGAACACCAAGTGGCAAGTCGTCAACCAGTACATGTGATCCTGCCCGCACTGAGATGATAATCCGTGGGGGGCCGTGTCCATAATGAACGGTGGAGTCCATGGCCACCAGACTATCTCTACGTCGTGGAGTGTCTCGAACATGTTGTGGAACTCCGGGTACGCACGTCTCGGTCTCTCCTTGGCCCACCGCAACCGAGCATGTGTCCAACGCGTAACCATGGTGGGCCCTTCGACGGCGTCGTCTCCATTACCAACTCCGTACAAATGTGGGCTGAACTCGTAAGGGTGCACAGAAGTACCAAAGTAAGGCCTGCCGACGGGGAAGTGTTCCCACGACCACAACTGAAGAAGAACGTAGCACACGGCTAGGACCGGCTCATTGTCGTAGTCTGTTGTGAGGCATCACACAAACCTCGGTATGTGGCGCTAAGAACAGCCGATCCCCAGCTATACTGTGGCACCTCACCAGGCCAGCCATCCGCCAAGGACTCCGCTAGATGTATGTAGCTAGGGCGACCGAATCTCGGTGGTGCTAGGGAACAAGACCCACCCGAACAGAAATAGCAGGTACGCAACGAAGTGTGTCCGCACCTGGTCGTCATGTGCGAGCAGACATGTCATGTACCGACGAAGCCAGCCATGTGGCACACCAGCTACGTTGTCCGGGATCGGATGACCGAACCGCTGAGCCAGATGGACCTTCCAATCTGCAGCCTTCGGGGGTGGCACTACAGCAGCACCACGGAGGGGTAGACCTGTAAGCATTGTCACATCCTGCAGAGTAACCGTCATCTCGCCCCAGCGGAAGTGGAAGGTGTGAGTCTCCGGCCTCCAGCGATCAACAAGAGCGGACAGCAACGGCGCATCAAACTGCAACGCGTGCGGTACATCCAACATGCGGGCAATGGGCAGCAACCCGGTGTACCGCAGTAGTGGGATGTACCGCTGGTCGAGAGGCCAGTGCTCTCGGGGGCTCCTAAGGATCAAGCTCGGAGGCCCGTCTCCCGACGACCACGATAGGCATCGGTGTCGCTCATCCCACCGGGGGTCAAGCAACTCGTAAGCCATCTCCTGCCAAACAAGAAAAACAAGTGAGTCTACATTGATAATATGATGTGCAACAAATGACAACATAACTAACAGCAAACGTAATAACAGCGAAACGTGCGGAATGTACGAACACATACATCAAATGTGCACACAAATATGACCCAGACAACATGTACACATACATAATGTAGACAAACAACATACAGAATGTACAAAAACATAAAATGTGTGTGACATACAGACATAGAACCAACAATACATCGTCGGGTTGCTTGATGTCGGCCTATTTGGGCACTGGCTGAGGGAGTGCCCAATCGTCTTGCAAAGCCTACACTTTGGCCGCCGAACTCGATCCCCACGCTGGCTGTCATCCATGTCATTGCGGATGCGACGGCTTTGTCGTCTGCCACGACCGACATGCTTCAGTGCATCGTTTGGTACCCACTTTACCTCCCCTGGCCATAATTCTCTATAGTGCATATATACCCCGTATGAATGAAACTCTGCACTCCAGGTTGCATACAAGTGCTGCATGTCGTAGTACTGTGAGATGTACTGGGTCGACGCTTGCTGCCATACCGCGCAGGCTGCATACACATGGGAGCACGGTTTGTGAAGAAGCTGGGGCTTGTTGCAGGTGCAAGATGCTTTGTCATCAATCGTGCATACGTGTTTGCGATCCCCTCTGATGTGACCCATGACGTACTTCTGCCTGAGGCGAACCTCGAACTTGTTCCTTAGGCCATCAATGGGTCGAGCAATGTGGGAACGACTCTTCTCCATCTTTTTCCCCATATACGCCTGCATTACCTCAGAGTACTGCTTGTTTTCGTCGAGGTGCTTCTTCGCCATCATGGCTCTATTGACAAAATACCCGACAGTACGGTTCCAGCTCTCGTCCACGATTGCCGTGATTGGTAGAGATCTGACGCCCTTCAAGACTCGTTGTAAACCTCCGACATATTAGTTGTCATGATCCCATACCTCGCCCCCCCGGTGTCGTGCAACAAAGACCACATCTCCAAGTCAGGTGCATTTGATTGAACCCATTGTGTGAACACCCCAACTCTTGTGGAGCCTCCCTCCACGGCCCCAGCTTCTGTCTGGACATGCTTACTAGCCTCCTGATCGAGTTGCCTCCACAAGGTGTCAAACTTCCGCTTCTGGTTCTGCACACATAGCTTCTTAAACATCTTCATTAAGTCCTTGCTACGGAACCTTCTGTGGAAGTTCGCAGCAAGATGCCTCATGCACCAACGGTTCTTCAGATCATTCCACTGGAAGGGGGGCTGCGTCCCATTCTGCATCGTTCGCAACGCAGACAGCAAGCCTGCATTGCGGTCCGAGATGATACACACTTCGGGACGACCTTGCACTATGGCCTGCTTCACATTGGCAAGGAACCAAAGCCAGCTATCCGTATTCTCATTCTCCACAATTGCAAATGCCATCGAGTAATCGGTCATTTGCGTCACGAATCGCGATGAGGATAGTACCCTTGTACTTGCCGGATATGAACGTCCCGTCTATCGTTAGCACCGGACGGCACGACCTGAAGCCTTGTATCGCCTGATGGAAGGCCCAGAACACTCTGTCAAGAATATAACAGTTCGGGCCCTCTGTAGGATGAACCCTCTCCTGCCTGTTAATGTACGTGCCTGGATTTGATTCTGTGATTTGCTGCAGCATTCTTGGGACCAGGTCGTACGCCTCCTCGTACGTCCCAAACATACGGTGCAGCACCTTTCGTTTCGCCCTCCATGCCTTCTTGTAGCTCACCTCAATCCCCTCCGAATTTGCTACTTCTGCCATTATAACCTTCGGAGAAATGGATACATCTGCCACGATGAGGTGGCTCACCAGCCCCGCAACATATGCTGATGTCATGTTGCGGTGCCTACGCATCGCCCCCGCAAGCTCACAATCGTGATCATGCAAAGACCGTTATCCGAACTTCGCTCTGCGCCCTTGAACCATTGCGGCACGAATTTTGCCAGCACAGGACCCGTCAACACACTTCACAATGTACGTGTCTGGGTTTGACCTGTGCACCCGATACGTCCGGCTCATGTTCACGGCGTATCTAGCAATAGCCTGCTGGACAGCACTCTTATTACGGAAGCACTGCCCCAAAATGAGTGTGCCCTCGCTGAACCCCATTCTCCTCCTCCTTTGTGGCGAGAACTAGAGATCTTTGCGTTGTCATCCATCCGATGACACGTACGCACCGTCGGTGGTCACAACACCACCTACCACCCCTCCAATTGCAGCTTCGCCATCGTCGTCCTCTCCAGAACTGCCTGTTTCCTCATCCTCCTCCTCCTCGCTGCCCACTTCTTCCACCTGGTCCCCAAGGTACTCATGATGACCAATACGGCGCCCACCACCTCTCCTCCACACCTTCGTTGGCCTGGAAATTCTCCGCACGCCTCCTGAGGTCTTCATCACCCACTTCCTCGCCCACATCTTCTCCTGCACAAGCGTCTTCATGACCGCCCAAGATGAACCGTGCACTACATACGCACCCGTATCATCGAGCCACCCATGGCGGATGATTACATCCTCTCCACGAACTCGACATATACCATTGGTCCGCATATATCGCAAAGATCGTGGTTGCACACAACCTCCATGTAGTTGGCCCACGAGGCATCGTTGGTCACCTTCAGAAGTTGCCACATTCTCTCCCCTGCATCACCCACCATTGACGCATATACTGCCTCGATCCGTAACTTCTTCCTTCCGGTGTGCCGATCGAACGCCGAACGGACACACCTCCGTAGGTCAGACAAGTTCATGGCGTTCAGACCGGGTGCCCGGATCACGGTCCGGTCACAATTAGACAGGTCTGCCCCATACGGCCCGTCGCGTACGAGACCACTACCGTAGAATACGAACAAGTCTTGAATGTCAGCCATGGCGTACCTAACATAAGTGCACAATCAACCATCTCATTACACAACATGCAACAATCGTATCATCACACCCCCACTACCCCATTGTAACATTAACAGTACGGTATTTATAAATCTACAATTTACTTCTAACTATTTTACTTCTAAATTCTAACATACATCAAATTACATATTCACTTCATTTTTATTTCCATTTCTAATTCATATGAAAATTACATTACAACGTTATTTTATTTTCACTATTGTTACAGATTAAGCTTGTTTGATTCATGCCAAATTCCCATTACATGTTAAGTGCATAATCAACCATGTTAGTTTCAAACATGCAATAATCGTACCATCAAACACCCGCTACCGCACTTTATTTTCAATTTATTTTTACCACCAACCGCACTATATCCACTTCTTCCCTAACCGTACTAATTGTATGTTTCTAATCACGTTACTATTGTTATCACCTACAAATGCTCTAAAAAATATGTACTTTCTCACCGTTTACAAATCTACAAGTTCATATTTTCGCACAACATGAAACTACATTACAATACGTATGTTCTCAAAAAACATAGTATAATATTACATACACTACAATACATCATGCCTAACATATGTTAGATTTGCTACAAATACATAGCGTATCAAAGATTGACCTAAAATAACATTAACCAAACATGATTTGCTTAATTATAAACTAATGACATACATAAAATATTAGTTACACGGGTACAAAACTTACCTCTTCTTGAAGCTCACGAGACGATCTACAACTTTTCTACTTGCCAAATCCGCTGCTTCCGAACGAAATCAACTCAAATCTTCCTTCTTTCGCTCCTCAGTTTTTCACTGCCTTCCTCGCTCTCGCTCGGTTGAATGAACTACAAATGAACTACAAATGAGCTTCTTCCTTCGTATGCCAACATATGCGCTGATCTTTTGCTCATGGAGAGGGGCCATAGAAATGAATAGCTGACGCGTGTGCTAGCGGGTGGCCAGGCCTTGCTGTTTTCGGTGCTTTCGGCGGATGGAATGACAGCAGAGAGACACGCGGTCGGGAGAGCAATCATGCGCTCGCGGTGCCGCAGCTACAGTCGGGTCGTGCGGTATGGGACCGCACGACCGGTGCACAGTGTAGTCGTGCGGTGTGGCACCGCACGACCGGATGAACAGTGCAGTCGTGCGGTGCCACACCGCACGATCAAACACGTGCCGGCCTGGCGCAGTCCCGCGGTCGAACGGGGGGCTAGAAACGAAATTTTTTTCGTACAGGGGCCAAATTTGGAATTTCGGGTTTACACAGTGTTACATATGTCCAACCTTCACAACAATACACATATTGCATTCCTTCTGTTGAATGACATGTCACTTCCTGACATTCATAATTAGCAAACTTACTCCAGTACTGCCATCTTTCGTTCTGATGAGCTTTGTTCAACTTCTGATTAACACATACAGATTGAGAATGACAGAAAAACCTCTGCACACATATGATGGAAACCAGACATCTTACATGGATTCAGATCCACAACAAAAGCCACAAAAACAAACACTGCCCTGGGATGCTTGCAGGAATGTAAAAAAAAAAAGAACCAACAAGAATCATATTCTGTGAAACTGGTAACGGGACTTGTTGAGCTGATCATCGAGTCCCCAATCTCTTTGCTCAGGCCCTGTACACATTGAAATGCTTAGCCCATCGTCGCGCCATGAACGGGTCAAGGTAGTCCCATCTCTCGGCACAGCAGCTGCTCCGCCTCTCGCCACCGATGCTCAGCCCCATATCTCTGACCCCACAGCACCGATTGTCGCCTTTCTCTTCGAATCCGACAGCGACTTCACCTGTCGTTAACTGATCCTCTCTTCCACCCTCCAGATAGCTGTAACCAACCAGTATAAAGCCACAGTCTGCCACTAGGTCAAGTGGGATCCTTCTCTCCTCACCACCCCTCAGCTCTCCTAGCCTCACCACTCCCCCATGCTCTCCTATCCTCAGCTGGGTGTCGCCTATGACACCGCCAAGCAACCGTGCTAGGAGCTCCTCAAACTCATGCATGACAAAGCCATTCTGCACCCGGAAACCAAGTCCAACATGGAACTGGTGAACCGGGATGCTGGAACGGTTCATCTCCACCCCAGCACAGCTGCGGACTGGATGGTCGGACAGGTGAAGAATGCAGTTGCTTGGGTTCTGTGTGTCCGGTCCTCTAGTATCTTCAGGCCCTTCTGCAAAGCCCCTACTGGATCAGTTCCACCAACGCAGCAGAGGTGTTCAATGACCTGCAATGCCATTCGTTTTCCATGGGACGACATCCGGCGCAAGGGGAAGGCACGGGTTGCAGTGGTGGCATTCGTGACAATGGCTAACCGGTCAATTGCCCGCATGGAGAAGACAACAAGTGCCATAGCCTGCTTCAAGAGCCTCAGATGTGGCCCGTTCGGGCTGGCAACCAGGACCAAGTCCATGGCCGGCTGTGGAGCAAGACTGACAGAGAGGTAAGCACGCCTTTGCCCACTTGGTGAAGCAATCTGTGGTGGTGAAAGCATGGAGGAGCTGCTGTACTGGCAGTGTTGCTGTAGTGGCATTATGCGTCGACAAGGGTAATGTCCAAGGGCATGATGGTGAGCTGCCACTGGAGACGGGATAAGGGCGAAGCGAAGGCATGGGTCCACATGCTCGGTCAAGGTGTAAGGTTCAACTGGGTCATCATCGTTGTAGCGGGCAGCGCGGATGGAGGACCTTCTGTTGACACGGGATGATGCGATGTTGTCATCAAGGATGCGAAGGATTGGATCAGACTGGTTGTGCAGCAATGGCGGCACCTTCAAGTCACGCGGCAGCTGAGACCACTGTGCACGGCAGATAGGGCATGTAACATTGCCATGCCGGATGTTCGAGGCGATGCATAGAAAGTGGAAAGAGTGGGAGCATTGCGCTGTGAAGATTGCTGGCCTGTCACCATTGTCAATATCACTGCTGGTGGTGCCGAGGGACTCCAAACATATTGTACAGAGGTTCTGCAAATGAATAGTACAAACTATTATAGTTAATGAATGAGAACAGAATACATGTGAGACCAGATTAGGAAGTAAAACTGTATGTGCACAAAAAAAATACCAATAAAGAATCACTAACTCTTGGATTTAGTGGGGAAAAAAACAATGAAAACTACTCTTTCTAGAGCAAGTTCCTGCTATGCATGCTAAAGGCAAGATTGTATAAAGACTGGGAAACAATGCCTACTTCATTTAGCACTTCACTTAATATAAAGGTGTATTAAATGCAGCAAATACCACTCATTCTAGAGCAAGTTCCTGACTATGCATGCTTAGATTGTATGACTGGGAAATAATGCCTGCTTCATTTAGCACTTCACTTAATATAAACGTGTATAACATGCAGAGAATACCATTATCATAAACTCCGAAGATAACCTGATTAACACCCCACATCATATATATGACTAATAACTTAGATACTGAGAGGATGGTAGCCTAGGCCAATACATGGCAATTGTTGAATTCGTTGCAAGCTGGCAGATGTTGAGACAACAAAAATATGAAATTGTGCCGGCCCACTGAACATACTCAACCCATTAAAAATCCCTTATGAATTGCAATGTATTAAAAGAAGCACTCCCTGTGTTCCCCTTTAGAACACAAAAGGCACCCCTTGTTTGATCTGTAAAAGGTGATTGGACCTGTTGCATAGTTTGGTTATCATTCACCATCACCTCTAAATTTGTTTCATACAAATAGTCGCAGCAAAAGTGTAATCATTTTTTCCTCCAAGCTAGCCTGCAATACGTTGGCAAAGTTGACGAGTTTTTGGCGTCCTTTAAGATTGCAACAAAAATTGGTCAAATAATCCTGGTGGTCAAAATGTTTTCATATACGGGCTACACTAGTACTGAAGAAAGCTATTAGGTATCTACTGTGCTGGCTAGATACCGATTCACCTACAATCTAGAGACAGATCCAACCTAGCTACTGTTGAAAATTAAATTAGCATATTGGCCAAACTTCAGTTCTCCCTTAGAGTGGCGTTGAAGATAAGCAAAAATGCTATCACCCTATAACACTAAGGTTAACTTCTCTATAAATTTATTTTATACCGCCTAGCTGGCAAAGAGATTATCCATTAATATTATAACATATATGAGTCATGAGATATGCGCAAATGCAAGGTTATTAAGTCGGTAAGTCGAGTCGAATCATACATTATAACATATATGAGTGATTGAGACTTGCCGACTAGTCGTTGACTAGTCGACTTGCCAGCATACCACCCTTGGATGAAAGCATTCAAAGCAAATTAAACAGAGCATGAAATAAACAAGACTTGAATAAATTTAGAGCATGTTACCTCATCTTCTACTACAACAAAACAGAGCAGCTGCTACCACCACATCTGCTACTCTGCTACTGCTACCACTGATATTCTGCTACTACTACCACTGATATTCTGCTACTACTACTTGCTGCTACTATACTACTACTAGTACTTGCTGCTACTACTAGTCTAGTAGTACCAAATTAGCATTTAGTACATTATTACTTGTTGGCCGCTGCTACTACTACTAGATCTACGAGAGGTTGAGAGCATTAGAACAAAACAGAGCAGATCAACATTCAGCAAAACAGGGCAGCAAAGCAGAGAGAAGGGAGCTCAGGATTAAAAAAAGATTTGAGGGAAAGGCATGAAGGAGGGAGACGAATCTGGAGGCCAAGGCGAATGCTTGCGAGAGGACCGGAAGGGAGGGAACCAACAAGGCGGAGGCAAGAACCAGCAGTGGCTGCTTGCTATGGTTTGGGTGCCAAGACCCTTTATCCTCTCAAGTTACGTTCTAAGTGTGCCAAGTCGTGTGCCCTTTCTTGCGCTCGGCCCTCTCCCACGCTCGCCCACAAGTCGCCCGACTTGTCTCCCCAAGTTAATGACTAGTCGATCCAAGTCGCTCAACTTGCTCAGCTAGTTGAGTCGGTGGCTCCAGTCGAGCGTCGTCGGCCGACTGGACGACTAGTCGACGACTTAGTAACACTTTGACAAATGTATTCCTTTTTTACATTACATTTACATGAAATCTTCATGGAATTTAGCGGGAAATCCAAACGACTTACCTAACTGATCGAACTAATGACATCTTCACAAACTACGTTCTAGTGTTTTCAGCATCGTTCTTACAATACTAAGATATATAAGTTGGCCATATTTAAATGTACCATGATTCACATACGATATAATTTGCACAGAAGATGACCTATATGATATGCGTGCCTTCGTGGTCATGACGTTAGAAATTGTCTTTGTTAAACAATTTTTTTGAAAAAAGTTATTTGTTTTCTTGGTGAAATATACTGATATATACCCTCTTGGTGACCGTTGGTATCATAACAAGGTATTCATAAGTACTTGTTTGTACTTTTATGTGCCATTAGGGAGACAAGCATTATGTCGCCCAAGAGACCACATAATTGTCCACCAATAGCCACAAAAAAGTTTTGAACCAACAAAAGACAGGCACACTCACATGGTCCATTAGTAGATGTTAGTGGACGGCCATGCAACCCATCATGTGCACTAAGCAACTAAATATAATGAAGCATACTTTTCAAATACCTGGAACAGTGTCATTTTTTCAAACTAATCTACGAGGTTGTGGAGATGGCAGAGCTAACCCCAGTTGTCTATATCAACATGATTCGAAAGATGACAAATATACTTCAGTTATCAAGAGTCTATACCCTCAATATTATCGCCACTTAAAATCTAGCTTATCTCGGATATTCCTCTAGAGCATCAACAACCTTCACCATTGGGACTCTCAAGGGATATCTTCACCCTTGAGAACTCTTGAGAGGGACTAGAGTGAACCCCACAATATCAAGATTTTCTGTCGCAATCTCACCACTAACCCCAATTCTCCTTTTAGTTTGTCTCTTGCTAACTTTGTTTGTTACCACCTGATAGTAGGTAAGCATGTTTCTGATCTTTTCACATGTTAATTAGTGGAGTCATCTAAACATAACTATACTTGGTTAGAGAAAATAACTTTTTTGAAGAACAAAATTATCCATTATTGATAAGAGGAAAATAAGAAAAACAGTGTTGGTGGTCCAAATGGAACATGGAAAAAAAAAGGAGATGTAAGTGGACAAAGAGCTGGTACCTTATCAGCCATTCTGGTGCTAGTGGGCTCCTCCAGCTTTTCCTGGTCTCCATCACTGCTGTCTGCAGGCGCATTCACTGCTGAGCATGAGATCTGCATATACATTACAAACCGCATTCTGTTACATTGCAATACAGCTGCGAGACACTATTCTTGAATTTCAGAACATAGGAAAAGAGGGGGAAGGTTAGCCTGCCTGTCTCCTCTTCTGTATTTTGTACTTTCCTATCCTATTTGCCTATCAATGATGTATAAGATACATGGATATAGGCAATGTTGGTTCAAAAAGAAATTATAGACACATACAATCACATCATGGTGCATAATGAACTCTCACAATTGTATCTAAATTGAAGTTCGAAAAAAAACCATTTCACTTACGGCGGGATGAGAAATCCAGATAAAATGTTCCAAAAACTGTCAAATCCTGATGCGACAACTCATACGGTGCTGAAACGTCAGCACTGCTAACAGTCAAGTTACTGGAGAAACATTAGTAATCTAGAGTTTGGTAACAGGGTACACCAGAAAGTGGGTAATAGACAAAGATGATTACCCAATTCCAAGAAAACACAACGTTGGGAGAAGAAAGAAATTGAAGTGTTCATTTTTCTAAGAAAGAAATAGAAGTATAGAAGTGACATTTTTCCAAGGAACACAAAATGCTTTCATGGAAATATGTGCGCTTAACAGTGCAACTTGCAACAACATATCTCTCAAATGGGAAAAACGGTGCCAAGTCCCAAGTGAATGCATGGCCTTTCACTCAGAACTGAAACAAGATGCCCTTTGGATAAAGGTAATAAATCCAAAATATAACTTGTGCAGTCTTTAACTTCATGTATATTTCTAGATCCAAAGTAAACTTTTGGGGAAAAAATAAAGCCACCATAAACATGGATACAAGAATGGTGCCTCTTGTGTGATTTTTTTGGAAGAAGTCCTTATAACACCCTAAACGTGGCTTCAAAGTCCATCCAACACCACAAACTATGAAATCAGACATTTGACCCTCCGAACTTTGCAATCCGGTTCAAATAATATCATAACCCGGTTTCGCACTTTGGTATTGCCCGCGTAACACAATGAGTGGACGGTTTTGCAAGTAGAATGATATGCTTATCAAGTTAGGTCAATGTCCGGTGGCAAAAACGCTCCCTTAACATGCCACGTAGGCAGTAGGCAATACCACCAGGCGAAACCAGATCAAGGTGTTGCGATACCATGGAAACCGAATCAGGGTTTTATTTAAACTGGATTGCAAAGTTGAGGAGCTCAAAAGCCTGATTTCATTCATGATTCGAGGCGTTGGACGTGCCATATGAATTTTTTCCTATTTTTTTCCAACGTAGTAGTACAACATGAGACGGAAGAGAGCTAGAACAATAATTTCAAGAAATGGATGAACAGTATCTAGAAACCATGTAGGCCATGCAGCTACTGTTAGTACTGTTAGTAAAGCAAACCTAAGAAAAAAGAAAGAAAGGCAAAGGGAGTGCTTTCGATACTTCATCTACTTCATTTTTGGTTAGAAGTTCAAAATGTATATAAATAGAAGGAATAGGAAAGACATCCATGGCTAGAATTCCCAAAAACAAAAGGAACAAAGGGGGGACATGTTCAAATGCAAATCTAATCACCAACTAAGAAGTAAGGCATTTGCAACAAATCTTTCTGTTGGAAAAGGCAAAACACCAACCCAGCAACCCTTTAGCAATGGGATAAGTCAAGAATGCAAATAGACATGGCACTAGAGGAACTTTTGCTTTTGATGGTAACATATGTAGAGAACCACATCTGAAATGGAGGGAAAAAAACAAACAGAACTGCAATGTGGGAGAAAAATGCAGGTGAAAAAGACAGAAAGGGACAGCTAGACTTGAACCCAAGATTAAAATCAAGGAACCTGAAATCACCTACTAATGGTAGAGAATGAGGTCCCCGAAAGGGCTCAAATGGAAACAACATAGCAAGAAACCGAAAGCCAAAAGCACGTCAGAAACCGATCCATTGATGGTTTAAAACCAAAGCTTTTCTAATCCCAGAAATTAAAAGAATCTCTGTTTCTTGGACATGAAACAACTAGGAACTGAAAAAACAGAGCATCTCTGATGAGTGATGAGGGAATGGAAAATGCAGCAAAAATGAGCCATCTGCTGCCAAGTCTCTAAATCCTCGGAAGCAAGAAGGTCTGAAATGTAGAGAGAGAGAGAGAGAGAGAGAGTATACAGTCTTGGAAGGCGGGGAGGGAGAGGCTGCGTGGGAGAAGAAGGAGGCGCAGGAGAGGCCGATCCGCTTGGCAGCCGCCCTCCGCCATCTGGCGAGCATTCCTTCGCCGACATCGCCGCCGTATCCCCCCACCCCCACCATTGCTCGCTCCCCCTCAGCTACAGCACCATAAGCTCTCTCCCTCTCTCCCCTGCCTCTTGTCGTCCTAGGTGGTGGTGTAAAGGCTTTGTTTTTGTACATGGAGCAAAGGGTAAAGGTGATGGTACTCTCCCTCTCCCCCTCTCTCTCCACAGGCGACAGAGTTGGCAATTGCAGTATCACCCCTCTCTCTCTCTCTCTCTCCCTCTCCCTCTCTCCCCCACAGGCGAGCAGAGTTGGCAATTGCAGTATCACCCGTGTCTTTTAATCATTTGGATTTTGGACATACCCTCGAAAGAGAACACAAATTGATGATACTACGCCAACCTAGGAGGTACTAGTTTGAATTTTTTTTTAAAAGAAATATTTTTTATAAAAAAATTCAAACTACATAATCATCTCAAAAAATTACAAAAATAGACTTCTTTCACTAGTTCATCTGGCGATAGACTCCTGTCGCCAGTTGAGGAGACTGTATTTCTGTCACCAGTTCAACTGACAACAGGAGTATAAAACTACATAATCAACTAAAAAATTACAAAAATAGACTTCTGTCACTAGTTCATCTGGCGATAGACTTCTGTTGCCAGTTGAACTGGCGACAGAAAGACAGTCTCCTCAACTGGCGACAGGAACATGAACAGTGGGGAGGTTCCTGTCGCCAGTTCAATTGGCGACAAGAACCTAGGAATTTTTAAAAATATCAAATAAGCTCAAAATAATATGAATTTGTTTGTGTAGCCTCCTAACACAGTGTTATTTTTTGTTTAATTTTTTTTTATAATTTTATTCATTCTGAATTTGTCCCTAAAATTAATTTAAGTATACTGTTTGTAGGAATTTTTAAATATAAAAAAATTAGATCTAAAAATTATATTTTTTTTGTGAAAACTCCTTATATAGTGTAATTGATTGTGTAATTTTTTTTATAATTTTATATGTTTTAAAATTATCTCAACAATTAAGGGTTTACACAATCAAGTACACTCTATCGGAAACATAAATTCAGAATTTTAGAGACAATTTTATAACATATAAAATTCTAAATAAATTACACTATGTTAGGAGAGTTCACAAAAAATCATAATTTTTTAACCTTATTTTATATATTTACAAATTCCTACAAACAGTATAATTAAATAAATTTTAGAGAAACATTTGAAGCATAAAATTATGAAAACATTACACAAGAAAGAACACTATGTTGTGAGGTTAAACAAAAAAATTATAATGTTTTGAGTGCATTTGCTATATTTAAAAATTCTTAGGTTCCTATCGCTAGTTGAACTAGCGACAAGAACTTGCCCCATTGTTCAGAGTCTCTGTCGTTAGTTCAACTGGCGATATGAACCTATTTTATAATATTTTAGGGTGATAACCTAGTTTTGTAAATAAAAAATAAAAATATTATTTAAAAAAAAAACTCGTACTAGTTGAGATTATTAGGCCTCGTTTGATACTTAGCAAATTCATTTCCAATGGGCTCTTCTACAGTAGTGGCCTGCTGCAGACCAGGAGTGCGATAGGTAGCTTCCGCGGATCGGGAGAACGATAGGGGACATGTATTGTCTGTCTAGCCTACCGCGGGCCCCACATGTTTTCAAGTGGTAAATTTACCAAATACAATACATATACAATAGGAGTGCATCCATAATTCTGAAATTTTCGAGGGCCTTTGCGCAAAGCGCCCTTGCTTGGTGAGCTGCTCCTCACTGTGGGGCCACCGCTCTGCACCCTTTTTCTTTGGGCACGGGAAGAACAATTTAAAACTTTTTTGTGCATGCGCTGCCATGGACTCTCACACACCGGACAGCAGTTGGTGATTGATTGGGAACACTGGCGAGATCACAGCCGCACATCACACCCCAGCACAACACACTGAGCGAGTGAATGGGGGGAGCAGGCAGTCAGAGTGGCACAATGCCCAAAATGTTCAGTTGAGCCTCTCCTTTCCTCCCCTTTTCTTTTCTTTAACCAGTAGTAGTAGCAGTATTTTTGTTTGCTTCTTTTATTTGCCTCTTTATTTCACCTCAAGAACTTCCATTTGGAGGTGGTGTAAGCCAACAAGGGAAGAGACATTGATGTGCAGTGGTTGGATTAGTTGCAACCATGATTTTTTTTTGGCGGTATGGCCGATTTTTTTTAGCGAAATTGCAAATGCATAAATAACCCTACGCCATACGGTGACCATGCGGGAGAGGGCTTGACGTTGACATACGGAGAAACCGCATGGCCACCGTGCGGGGGAGAAGCCGCCACACGGTGGCCATGCAGCAGAGAGCAATGCCGTACGGTGGCTGTGTGGCGGAGGGAAATGTTGTTTTCCCTCTCGTCCATGATGCTGTTGTCGGTATGAATTTTTAAATATAGCATATGAGCTTAAAAAACTATGAAATTTTTGTTTGAGCCTCTAGACATAGTGTTTTTACTTGTGTAATTTTTCCTATAATTTCGAGCTCTGAATTTTTCTCATAAATTCATTTAAGTATATTGATCGTAAGAATTTCTAAATATAGAAAATAAGCTCTAAAAATTATGAATTTTACTTTAAAGACTCCTTACACATTGGAATTGATTGTGTAATTTTTTCTACAATTTTATATGTGTTTTGAAATTATATCGAAAATGAAGGGTTTATGTCTCAAAAATTTAGAATTTAGGTTTCGAAAATTATGGTTTCATGAATTCGCACACAAAGTATTCCTAATAAAATAGGCTTAATCATATTTAACAGAATTAGCTAGCTCGAACTCCACAAGCGCAGGGTCTTCCTCGACGTCCTCCTCAACGTCCACCCCGATGATACGCTTCTCGAGGTCCTCTAAATCGTCACTGAGCCACCAACGTCTCTGCACTGAAGATGAGAGACCATGTGGAGGTCATCCCGTTGTGTATGATGAGTAATTGACATCGGTTTAGGAAAAGTCGAGTTTGAGTCGGTTGGTTCGGACCTAGGCGTTGCGTGAGATAACTGGCTCGGTCGGACTTGGTCGAACCTAGTCGTATGGGTTTAGGTTGCATATTACGATGTCTCGGCAGTTTGATTTCTTTTTACGCTTTCATGTATCGGCGGTGCTATTTGGCGTGTTTCTTGTGCATGTGATTGCGGGGCGTCGGCGAGTCGTGGCAAGACACGAGGTGGCCGGACTAGGTGCAGGGTGGCGAGGTCGAAGCGGTCATGATGTGTCAAGACGACGTGGACTCGAGGTGGTTGCAGGCGTGCGAGGCAAGGGCTGAAGCTTCCGGAAGGTGCGGGAGGCGAACAGGAATTTCGCAAAGCCGCACAAGCGGGAGCGGGCTCCGTTGGATTTAGCGGGCGTAGCAGGCGAGACCCGTTAGCCAAGGCTATAAATAGAGGAGAGGGTGCATGCCTCGGGATGGCTTCTAGAGTAAATTAGGGTTTCATTTTGAGTCAAAAGAGCCTTTGGCAAGTGGTTGTGCTTGGGCTTTAGTTGGTATGAGTTGGTAGTTGTAGCAGAAGTCATTTTGAGCCCTAGCTTTGTCCCTGCGTGTGGGTCTTTGGGAGTTGAGGTTTTGTGCTCTGTTCTTTCTCGTGTTCTTGAGGAAGTTTTTCATTCGAGAGAGGCAGGAGAAGGCTGTAATCATCCCTTGTTCTAATGTCTATGTGTATCGGTACTCTCTGTATTCCATTTGTTCTCATGAATGAAATCTGAAGTTTTCTTTCAGTACACTCTTTTTCTCTTGATGCTCTCGTTTTGAATTCTTGAGATTCTCGCTTTCTTGTTGATTCTTATTGAGGGTGGCAAAATGGGTTGCTCAGTGATGGGAATAGGTCTCAAGATCATTTGATTGGATTTTCCCAAGAGCAAAGTGAGTGAATCAAAGATTTGCACTTTTTCAGTCCTTCTGTTCTTGGTCTTCATTTCTAGGTTTTGAGGTCATTCTTGATTTCCCTCATGAGATGGCATGAAATTTGGTATGTTGAATCCAAAGGCCATTAAGTAGCCACCCTGAAAGTTTCATGACCAAAGGATCACAGGCTTGTTGGGAAGTTGAGTTTTTGTGTTGCTCACTGAATATTTTCGATTTTAGAGAATCCCTCAATTCTTGTTTTTAGGATGAAATCTCACGGTCCCTAGTCTCCTCTTGCTATTTAGCTTGTGTGTGTGTTGCTCTGGATCAAATAGATTGGAGGCAAACCTTTTATTTCTCTGTGTTTTTGTTATCTTCAGTTTAGTCACTGTTTTCTATCAGTTTGCTCCTTCTGTCCAAACCGAAATCAGGCCCCTGTGTCTGTTTGATCTGCAGATCTGAAGTTATTTCTTCTTTGTTTTGATTGCATTTGCAAGCAAATAGCGATCTTTGTTTTCAGCAAATAGCGATCTTTATTTCAACAAATAGCGATCTGATTTTCAGCCCAATAGCGATCGATTTTCACCAAACACCAGTGTAGTTTTCAGCCAAACTGCAGTACAATTTTCATCTATTTTCAGCTTTAATCTCTGCAGTTTTCAGTACTTATTCACTTCAGTTTCAGGCAGTAATTTTCAGCAAATAATGATGCGATTTTGACCAAATAGCGATGCGATTTTAAGCCAAACTACGATTGCAATTTTCATTTGTTTTAAGCTTTTGATCTCTGCGCATTTTGGACTTATTCACTTGATTTGCAGTAATTTTCAAAGTGCGGTTTGATTACAGTGCCTCAATTTTCTATATTCAGAGTCTTTGTTTTGATTTGAGAATCTGCAGATTTGATCTGTAGTAACTCATTGCTACTACATCGAAAAAGAAAACCATATGAATACTTGAGGGCGATTTATAAAGGCACCATTCACCCCCCCCTCTGTTGCCATTTTGGTCCTACAGAAGAGTCTGAAGAACTCTCTCCTTTGGAAGCTGCAATCAGACCACGGATCTCCTGAACTAAAGGACCAGGAGTCTCCGGGCAACACACCTTCCTGTGTGCGGCTATCACGTGGGGTACGTCTCTAAGGCATCTCGCTGGCTACGGGCCTGTAGTCACTCCACGATAAGGTAAATCATCCTGGGGTGATGGAGGCTGATGATGAGCTATCTTCAGTTGGGCGAGCTCTCTCTCTGCAACATCTAGTCTATCGTACACTCACTCCATCTCATTGGCCATGAACACATAGGTCTTGTCCTGCGCCTTGATCAAGGACGCCATATGGGTGATGGTGGTGTCTTGCTCCCCCTCAATGGACCTATACCTACTAAAGACCTCCCCCTTCTTGCGGTAGGGAAAGTAGCAGAAGGCGGTACATCGCAATGCACTGCGATAGTGGAACCCCAGACGGATGATGGCCTCCCTGTTAGCTTCCTGCATCCCAAGCTTGTTTGTCTCCCTCTCTACCATGAAGTGGTAGGGTCTATCTCCTCATGGATGGCTCTTCGAGTAGATGGTGACCTTGACGCGCCATATTTTCTTAGCGTGCTTGATGGTGAAGTCATGATACTCCGATCAGTGGACGTAACCCAAGCCACAAGTATGCACCACAACTCGCATGAAACCTCCTCCTTAGCATAGCATTAATGAAACACATCTACAAAATTTTGAACTAAATAGAAGATAAGTATCCAATTGAAATAATGAAGGTAAAGGCAAGAAAAAGATACTAAGACAGAAAAGAAAGTTGCAAAGAAACTTAATAGTTCATGAATTAATTTATAGAAAATAAAAATCCTTAAGGGCTGTACGAGTAAGTCTTGACATCTACTCATTTCACACTCAATTAATTACGATTAAGGTAACTAATTAACTACGTGTCATTATGTGCCATCAAATTTATTACGGTAACATAAATTCGAGCACTACTTAACTAACTAACACATGAAAACAGAGAACAAGGAGTGTCGATATTTCCAATGGAGTTGCAATGTCACTTTTCATACATAAAATTGATGACATTATAAGCATTACATGATACACACGCGGGTTTATTGCAATCGGGATGTAGGATGAGGGAGTATTATCGCATGTATCCTGATCAAATAGGATACTATTTGTTAATTTATCAGTTTAATAGTGATGATATTCTTTAATACTGTATTGTACCACATGCTAGATAAGCTTGTACATGAACCAACTGGGGGATAAGGGTGAAAAATGCTTGAAACTCGCGAGCCAGCTCGGCTCGTTAAGGGATCGACTCGAACTTGGTCCCTTATCGAGCCAAGCCGAGCTAGAAATTTAGCTCATTTTCTTAACGAGCCAAGTTCGAGTTGGCTCGCGAGTTGCTCGTTTAGAATACCAGCCCAAAAGAGAAGCCCACCACTCAGCCCGCTCCACTAGGTGTCCAAGCCCAGGCCGCCCAGCCCGCTGTGCGCAGCGCAACCCTAATGAGCTATTGCACTGTCCACGGCCGCACTCCCCAGTGCAACCCTTGATTCACCCCGCACCGCACGACCACACTCCCCTCCTGCTCCGGTTGTGGTCTTCTGCCCTGGCTCCGGTCTGGGCTGGATGGCGGCGTTGCTCTCCCTCATCACCTCCTACTCCCTCGCTAACCCCTCCCGCCCGCTCCGCCTCCACTTTGCCCACCTCCCACCCACCGCCGTCCACTCCCTCCTCATGCTCGACCTTTGTGTCCACCCCATAGGCCCCCCGTCTCCATCACCCGTGTCTCCGTCCTAGGCCTCTGCTCGGCTATAGCCTCGCCTTGCGTCAAATTACACCTGACCTCTCGCCTCCGAATCCAACCTGTAGTTGTGAAATTATGAATCCAGTTCCTTTTCATTTGGTACTTGTACATTGTAGTTGTTTGAATGTTTGAATTCTTAGTGCTCATAATGAACCAGTGATATGTCAAGTTAAGACTGAAGTTCAGTAAATGGCGATGTTGAGACTTGCGGAAGATATCTGCTGGGATACATGGATAGTTGTTGTATGCTGACGATGTTTGTCCAAATCAAAAGCATTTGTTTCGTTGAAGTGGCTAATTTTGTTGTAAATTCCTTTTCCAATGTTGTACATTATCCTTCTGCTGATGATGTTACTATGTTACTTGTATATTCATTCATGCATCTAATGCGATTAAGGATGTATATGTTTGGAAGAAATCTTGTACTATGTAGAGTGGCAATTGCAGTGAAAACAATGACTTTTGGTTGTGAATTCACTAACGAGCCTAACGAGTCGAGTCGAGCCAAGCTTGCTTTTCTTCTCGTTAGCTTAACAAGCGAGCTCGTTTTCTTAACGAGCTTTACCAAGTCGAGCCGAGCCGAGTCAACTCATTATCCACCTCTCGAGGAAATCGTAGCATGCAGATCATATAACAATGTACTGTAACCTCTGACTCGTGTGCATTTCAAAGGATACAACTTGTTGTTATATGATCTGCATGCTAGATATTTCCCTCAGTTGGTTAATATACAAGCCTATCTAGCCTGTGGTACAGTACAATGCTAAAGAATATCATCCGCATTTAACTAATAAATTAATAAAGTGTGTCCTATTTAATAATGTTATTTTTGAGGGTACTCGGATCTATCATATATGAAATGATGTCTACAACTAGTCTCCGCAGCGCCACAGCCACTGCCCCTTGTCTCGGTGCTGCCCACAGTGGAGGCGAGTGTCGAAGTCATCGTTGTCTCGCGATTCCATGATGTAAGTGGTTTGTACAATAGCAAACGTAACAAGGATGCAGAATGTATGTAACTGACGTCTTCGATACGGAGTGCGCCCGGGCGACCAGATATGCTACGACGTTAGTCAGTCTCAGTCGAAGGAGCCTTCCCTTTCACCTTGTTGCGGGATTCCCCACGTTGGTGTCGTATGTCGAAGTCGTCCACATCCTACGATTCCATGAGGAAGTGCACTGTACAGTAAAAAACATAATAAGAATATAAATTGTACATAACTCACGTCGTTGATATGGAGTACATCCTCGTCGCTACCATCCGAGCCTGGGTCTGCGTCCTCGTCGGACTCCAATCCAAGAGGTTGGTCCGTTATATACCCGTTGTAGTCAATGCGGGCCGACCACCACAATTTGATCCCCTCATTTCTCACAAAATTATGCGCGAATCTTCCCTCCGAGACAACACATCTCGTGCTATCGTATTCAAGTTCAACCTGCGGTTGCCCACTTGTAGAGGCGCCAGCATCATTAAGATTTCCCGGCGCCCTGTGTACAAAATTCACGTACACCATTAGCCTTCTGTAAATGGCCGCCTCGGGCTGGGAGGCAATGTGCATGTATTGGCTCCATGCTATACTTCCATGCACCTTGACTAGCTCCCACACGACATTCGTGTAGGTGATCCCCTCGATCACAAGTTTCTTCGTCATTGCCTCCATGACGAACTCCCTCCGTATGCAGCTTTGAAGCTCACCAATATTCATCGTGTCGGGCCCCTCCGCCTGGACCACCTTGTACTGGCATCTCGACAGGTCCAACCCATCAGGTCCGACCCGTACGAGACCATCACCATAAAATACTACCAAGTCTTGCTTGTTGAAATTACGTAAAGCCACAACAACCCGTCCACGGTGACACGATATAACAATACATGAAGACAATTTGCATGCAAGTGATCGATTACATTCATGTAATTGTATACGAATAATTAATTAATTACCAACAATTTTATTACTCCTCTGAAAATTAATTACGAGTGATTCATTACTACTATTCTTACCACTATTAAACCACATGTTCATTACCAATTAATTAATTACGACAGGCTAATTTGCACTAAATTAGTATTTAGTTATGCCTAACAAATTGCTAGTGAAATAATTACGACTCAATAATTACCACAAAATTAATTACGATTAGTTAATTTCCACTACTTTAATATGTCGGACTGGTAGCTACTAAACTAATTACGACTTATTAATTACCACTAAAATAATTACGGGTAGTTAATTTCCACTTACTTAATATGTCAGGATGATAGACACTAAACTAATTATGACAAATTAATTACCACTAAACTAATTATAACTAATCAGTTATGGATATTTAATTTAAACTCATTTTGAACCACGAACTAGTTCTTACCGAAAATAACAAGGCCTACGAGCATTACGATCGATTAAATCGACTAAGACAATAACGACAAAAGCATCGATAAATTACTTGGCCTTCGTGGAGAAGCAATTAAAAAGCGAGCGAGGAGCGATTTAGAAGCAATCAACCAATTATTCTAAAAACTTAATTATGATACGTTCTCGAGTTCTCGGTGGCGAGTGTGAGAACGAAGCGAAACTCAATTGAGATGAGTGATACGATTGCGAGTTTGGTATTTATAGTGAGCGAAGGAGGGGCCGCTGCGTTGCCACTGGTAAATCCGGATGTGTTGTCTACACCAGTGACGGGATTAAAGTGACCGGATGTGAGGCCGAGCGGTAGAATTAAGGGGAGGGGCCGGGTTTCAGAGCCATGTGTCGGGACCCCAGATATGCAACTCCGGGACCCTCTGTGTATTCTGAACTAGTCCAAAATCAGTAGCTAGCTCACACATTTGCAACATCGATGTAATCATATCCATACAACAAAGCAAAGCTAATGAAGCGGACAAAATAATATTATTTAGCAGCAAAAAGGACATTATGGTCAAGTCTTACAGAAGTTGCCACGCAAGGCTCAATGACAAAAGACACACATTGCAGTGAAAACCAAAACATCTTGAGGTAGCCATCCAACATACCCACAGGCAATCGAGTGGAGGACGCGACCTAGTTCGTATAGTCTTCGGAGTAGTCTTCCTTGTAGAACTCGGTGCTGCCTGGATCTTCTTCGGCCACTGATCAACAAGTGACGCAATCCTATGAGTTCTTAGAGTACTCATCAAATCATAGGGAGAAGTATGCAAATAGTATTCATACAAGGCTCGAGAAGGCTAGCTTTATGGCTATATTGCAGAAAGCAATATCGATAGTAAATACAATAAGTAGATTGTAAAGCATGATTTAAAAGATCAATACATAATTAATCAAGTTCTTTGAAACAACTCGTGAACACCCTATTCACTTACCAACCAACGACCAGTGAACAACACATTCACTTTCCAACCAACGATAATGTCCAACTAAGATTATCCAACCTATGGTGTCCAAGGGTACATATCAACATGTCATTCACAATCATCCAAAGAGGCTTAATGGCAATTAGGCATTTAACTATTCCCAAAACAAGTTATTATAAAACTAGCAATGCATATTGACATAAATAATCGGGTCCAAGAATTCTTCGAAAACGGCGGAATCTACACATGCGAACAAAGACAAATAAATAAAATAATTTTAAATAAAATCTAAAAATTACCAAACAAGAACCAAAAGAAAGGTATTGAATTTAAATTAATTTGGAGATTTGAATCACTCAAATCGGAGTTCGAACGAAAGAGAACGGGAGCTCAAAGTTTTGAAATCACGTGGTTGCGCAGGAGGTTTCGATAGGTCGGAAGGAGGTTTGATTGGTCGAAGGTTTCGCTACCTGGTCAAAAGAGGTTTGACTGGCGACGACGAAGAGAGCGACGGCGAGGTGGCTGGCGGTGAGGCTCGGTGGAGCGATCGAAGACGGCGGGGGTGCTCCGGCGATTCTTTAACGGCGGGGAGGTGCGCACTGGGTAGGCCACGATCTTGCGAAGCCAACGGTGAAGATCACATCGGCAGTGCTGGAGGCGGTTGCGCGAGCTCCAGGCCGGCAGTAGCGAAACTCAAAGTGCGGTGAAACGAGGGCGAGAGAGAGAGTTGAGGGCAAAATAGGGGATGAAAAAATGTCTCCCTCGGGCTCCATTTAAAGAGGAAGGACGAGGATAACCGGGTGACAAGGTGGAGCAACGGGATTCACAGCGGTGCGGCAGAGGCGAGGGCATTTAATGCATATGTCGCTGAGAGGACGATGGTATTTAATACGCATGCCGTTGAGGAGGCGATGACATATGATGCGCATGGTGCGACAGAGACGACGACATTTAATGCGTCTATCGCCGAGGGGGCGATGGCATTTAATGCGCACGATGCTGAGAAAAAAGAGGGAGAAAGAACATGCCGAGACGAAGGTGGTCGAAACCGAAGGAGTGGTTAAACCGAAGGGTGGTCGAAACAAAAAACGTGGTCAAAATCGAAGGGGTAATCGAAACTGAAGGGGTGGTGCGGTGATAGGAACGGGCCAACGGGAATTCGGAACAGTAAGAGAAATGGGATTTTAAATAGCAGAGAACTCCAATAAACTCAAAATATACCAAATTTGAATTAATTGTTTTTATTATCTAAAATTCAAAGTTAAGCCTTAGTCACTTCAACAAGAATCAAATGATTAGTTTTATTTTTTGAAAATTTTCAAAAAGCCTGAAAATTTAGATGTTACAAACCTACCTCTTCGGGACTCTCGACCCGAGATTGGGCTTACTAGAGAATAGGTGGGGAAACTCATCCTTCAGGTCCTCTTCACGCTCCCAGGTGACTTCTTCTTCAGTGTGGTTGCTCCACTGAACCATGCAGAAATGGATGATCTTGCTTCTCGTCATGTGCTCTGCTACTTTCAAAATCTTGACGAGCTGCTCCTTGAGGGTGATATCTTCTTGCAGATCAATTGCTTCCAACGGCATCTGTTCATTAGGCACACGTAGACACTTCTTCAACTAAGACAAATAGAAGACATCATGCACATTTGACAGCTGAGGTGCGAGTTCCAATTCGTAAGCAACTTTTCCTCTTCTGACTATAATTGGGAAAGGTCCGATATATCTTGGTGCAAGCTTCCCGCTTACTCTGAATCGATGCATTTAATCTCCTTGCACAAAAGCTAAATCTCGGCGACGATTATCTACGTAACTTTTCTGCCCGGCTTGTGCTGTTCTCAGTTTTTCTCTTATCAACCAAACCCGATCTTCGGCTTACTTCAAGATATCTGGTCCAAGTACTTGCCCCTCGCCTGTTTTGGTCCAATACAAGGGTGTTCTGCACTTCCTTCCGTAAAGAGCTTCATACGAGGACATCTGCAGACTTGATTGATAACTCTTGTTGTATGAAAACTCTGCATAGGGTAATTTTTGGTCTCAACTGGTCTTGTTTGCTAGAGCGCAGGCTCTCAACATATCTTCTAGGATTTGATTTACTCTTTCTGTTTGGCCATCTGTCTGCGGATGGTAAGTTGTACTGAAATTCAGGTTCGTACCCAAAATGCTATGCAGCTTCTGCCAGAATCTTGAGGTGAACTGGGATCCTCGATCCGACAAGATCTTCTTTAGTACACCATGCACACACTATCCTTACCAAATACAATTCTGCAAGTTTGTCTCATGAGTAAGTAGTATTGACTGGAATGAAGTGTGCAACTTTTGTGAGGCGGTCTACAATTACCCAGATAGAATAATGGCGACTCGGTTCTCGTAGACCGGTGATAAAGTCCATACCAATTTCTTCACATTTTCATTCAGGTACGCTTAAAGGTTGCAAGAGTCCAGCATGTCTCTGATGCTTGACTTTAACTCGCTGGCAAACATCATACTGAGCTATGCATTCAACAATCTCATGCTTCATATTAGGCCACCAATAAAATTCCTTGAGATCTTGATACATCTTAGTGCTTCTGGGGTGAATGGAATATAAGGTTTCACGTGCTTCCTTGAGTATCAACCGCTTAAGCTCCTACAGTGCAGTACATAAATATGTTTATCAAACCAAATGGTTCCTTACTCATCCTCTAGAAATCTTAGGGATTTACCCTTCTTCATGTTACTCTTTATCTCTTTGATATCTGCATCTTGACCGAGCTTTCTGATCTGACTTTGTAGAGTGGGTTGTACTTCCAAAGCGGCAACGAGACCTTCTTCGACCAACTCTAGCTTGAGCTTTTGAAATTCTTCATGCAGGGCTGGCTGACTTTCCTTGATCATCAGAGTACCGCAATAGACCTTTCTACTTAAGGCATCCACTACTACATTAGCTTTGCCTGGATGATAATGGATTCCCAAGTTGTAATCCTTGATTAACTCCAACCATCTCCTTTGCCTCATATTAAGATCAACTTAAGTGAAAATGTACTTCAACCTTTTATGGTCAATGTAAACTTCACAGCAATTACTAATGAGGTAATGACGCTATATCTTTAAAGCATGCACTACGGCAGCCAATTCTAAGTTATGAGTGGGGTAAATTGCTTCATGAGATCTCAACTGACGGGAAGAAAACGCTACCGCCTTCCTTTCTTGCATCAGGACGCAATCGAGACCTTGTCGCGATGCATCATAGAAAATCTCAAAATCCTTTCGTACATCGGGTAAAATCAACACTGGTGTAGTGGTCAAACGTTTCTTTAATTCTTGAAAACTCTGTTCACATTCCGGCGTCCAAAAAAATTTCTTTTCCTTCTTCAACAACTGAGTGAGGGATCTTGCTATCATGGAGAATCCTTCTATAAACTGGTGGTAGTATCCTGCCATTCCAAAGAAACTTCTAATCTGTGACGCTGATTTGGGTGACTCCCAGTTGAGCACATTCTTGACTTTGCTAGGGTTGACGGTGACTCATTCTGCACACATGATGTGCCTCAAGAAAGTGACTTCCTTCATCCAAATCTCACACTTGTTGAATTTAACATAGAGTTGATGATCTCTAAGCTTATCCAGGATCAAGCGGAGGTGCTCTTTAAGTTCTTCCTCACTCTGGGAGTAAACAAGAATATCATCAATAAAGACAATGACAAACTTATCTAAATACACCATGAATACTTTATTCATCAAGTTTATAAAGTAAGCAGGAGCATTGGTCAAACCAAAAAACATGACCGTGAACTCGTATAATCCATATCGGGTTGAGAAAGCTATTTTGGGAATATCCTATTGGCGAATCCTCAACTGATGGTATTATGATCTCAAATCTATCTTGGAGAACACTCCGACTCTTCGATCGATCGAGCAGATCATCAATCTTACATGATGTACTTGTTCTTGATGGTGACTTTATTGAGTGGCGGTAATCCACACACATTTGGGTACCATCCTTCTTTGCAACAAAGATCACTGGGGCTCTCCAAGGTGAAGAGCTTGGTCGAACAAAATGTTTATCTTGCATCTCCTCGATCTGCTTCTTCAGCTCGACTAAGTCGTCAACTGGCAAACCGTAAGGTCTCTTGGAAATGGGTGAAGTTCTAGGAACTAGGTTGATGACAAACTCTGGGTCCCTGACTGGCATCCCGTGCAAATTATCAGGAAAGACATCCGAAAACTCTCTGACCACTAGCACATCTTCCAAAGATGCAACATTGACGCTGCAGACTAATGCTCCCTCCTGCTTTTCCGTGGAGGCCTCAAATTTTACTTTAATTCCCACTGGACTGACCAAAGATACGCTTATACCACCACAATCTAAGACTGCTTGGTGATAAACAAGCTAATCTATACCCAAAATCACATCTAAGGACTTTGCATCGATGATTATGAGATTGGCAAGAAATTCTACCCCTTCTATGGTTACTCTAACTTTTGGGCAACCTTGGTTCGTACTTAACTCCGAACCGGGGGATTGAACAAATAAAGCATTTTTAAGAGGCAAAACCTTTAGCTGGTGCTTTGCAACAAAACTCCGAGAAACAAACTAATGCGAAGCTCCAGAATCAAGCAAGACAGTAGCAGGTGTTGAATTAACTAGGAACTTACCCAGCACGATGTCCGAGGCTGTATGGGCTTCCTCCATTGTGACATGGTTCACACGGCCTCTCCCAACAGGCTGTGGGGTCTTGGCTGCTACAACTGGAGCCTAATGTGCTCCACGACCGGCTCCTGGCATGGGGTTCTGGTCAGAGTAGCTCCCAAATTGAATTTGATAGGCGTTGAACCTTGCTTCTACATACAGTTGCTGGCGTAGTGTCTCAATTGCTGACAGTTGAAACAGGTTATTCCCGTAGCATGATTAATGCTTATGGGATGCTGATTGTTGGTATTATTTTTATTCTTGAAGCTACGAAATCTGGAGTACCGGGTGAGTCTTTGGTGGAGGGTCTTGAATGCAACAGAGAAGCGAACGCGGTGAGTCTTTGCACATTCATCCTGGCTCTCTGTGGGTGACTTTGATGAGCATTATGCTACATCATCTTCCTCTTGTGAGATTCATACAGCTGACGTTGAGCATCCTCCTGCATGAGGGCCTTGTTAACCATCTGCTTAAAACTGGGGTAGTCAACTGACACCAACTGCACTTTAAGGATGGGTGAAGTCCTTCCATGAAGTGTCAAATTTTCGCTTCATCATTTGCGACATCCTCTGGTGCATACATTGATAGTTGTGTGAATACGTTAAGATACTCTAACATGTTGAGGTTGTCCTGCTGCAGTTTGTGGAATTCCCTCTTCTAAATCTCCATTATTCCCATAGGAATGTGTGCCATCCGGAAAGCGGCAGAAAAGTCCTGCCAAGTAATGGCTCGGATGTTACGGTGAGGCTGCGAAGTTTTCAAACATGTTCTGCGGTTCCATTGAGTTGGTGAGCCGCATAGAGTACTTTTTCTTGGTCATTACACTGAGCCAAGATCAGTTTCTTCTCAACACTCTTAAGCCAGTCATCAGCCTCCAGGGGATCAACTGAGCCGGCAAAGGTTGGTGACCTGGTCCTCGTGAATTCTCCCAGTCTAGACTGAGGTGGAAAGGCTAGAGCTGGAGCTGGCTGATTGACTTGATTCTGAGAAAGAGCCTGAAGTAGTTGCAGTTGCATGGCCATTATTTTCTCTAGGTTTGATTGGGCACCCGGGGGTGGCGGCTATATGGGTTCTTCTTAACTTGTGGAGTTGCGGGTCTGAACCATTTGAAACAAATCTTCCCATATTTAATAGACAAGAAGAAGAAAACACGAGAGGAGAGAGGGAAAAGCATAGAAGACGAGAGAGAACAAGGGGGAAGATAGATCAATCTAACCAGGGCAAGTCGGTTTAGCAAAACGAACAAATAGCCAAAAAGCTATCAAGAAGCAATAAAAAGGATGACACTTACTTGAAAACATCCTGTTACGAACCAAACGATACTAAAACTAGGAAGGACACTTAGGTACAACATTACTAATCTATCTTATAGCGGCGGTCGACACGAAACACTAAGCATCTCTTGAAACTTCCAGGGCATCCATCGCTTTGATCACGGACACTCGATCCTATAGAGATTACTGAGGTGAGAAAGATCAATTTAAATTCAAAAACAAAGTTTCAAAAGACACAAGATGCAAAAACTTGTGGATGATATGAGGAAAAGTTAGAATAAGATGAGAAAAGAATAAGTCGAGAAAAGAATATCTATTCATGTTAATCAGATAGTTTGATTTAGAAACTTCCTACTAAAAGCGAACATGCTAACTAAGGTTACGTCCTACAGTCGATATGGCTATGATACCACATCCCAATTTTCTAGGTTTTTTTTAATTAGAAAAATAAAAATAACCATTTGATTCTTGTTGAAGTGGCTAAAGCTTAACTTAGAATTTTAGACAATAAAAATAATTTAATATGAATTAATCAAACATTAATTAGTTCAAATTTGGTTTATTGTAAGTTTATTGGAGTTCTCTGGTTTTTAAAGTCTCATTTATCTGATTGTTCTGAATTCCTGTCGGCCCATCCTATAATCACACCACCCCTTCAGTTCGACCACCCTTTTGGTTTCGACCACCCTCGCCTCGACATATTCTTTTTCCCTCTTTTTCCTCAACGTCGCGCACATTAAATGTCGTCGCCCCCTCAGCGACATACACATTAAATGCCCTAAATCGCCTCCTCGGTATATCGTGTTAAATGTCGTCATCCCCTCAGCGACATACGCATTAAATGTCGTTGTCTCTGCCGTGCCGCCGTGAATCCTATTGCTCCATGTTGTCGCCCAGTCCCCCCTCCTTTCTCTTTAAATGGAGCCAGGGAGCCCTTTTGCCTCCCCCCTATTTTCCCCTCAACTCTCTCTCTCTCGCCCTCGTTTCACCGCAATTTGAGTTTTGCCGCCGCCAGCTGGAGCTCGCGCCACCACCTCCAGCACCGTTGTCAAGCTTCTCCGCCGACGTGGTCTTCGCCATTGGCTTCGCAAGATCGCGGCCTACAGTGCGCACCTCCGCCGTAGAAGAATCATTTAGCGCCCATTTATCTTCAACCGCTCCGTTGAGCCTCAATACCGGTCACCTCACCGCCACTCTCTTCGTTGCCGCCAATCGAACCTCTTTCGACCAGGTAGGCGAAACCTTCTGACCAGTCGAAACCTCCTTCCAACCATGTGATTTCAAAACTTTCGAGAGTTTGTTCTCCTTCATTCGAACTCCGATTTGAGTGATTCAAATTTCTAAATTCATCTAAATTTTGTACCTTTTTTTTGTTTCTTGTTTGGTAATTTTTATATTTTATTTGTAATTATTTTATTTATTTGGCTCTGTTAGTATGTGTAGATTAGCGTTTTGAAGAATTCTTGGACCCAACGACCAAAGTAATCAAACCTTCAATGAAGGTAAGTCATAGATCTTTTATCATGTTGTACCAGTTTATAAAATTATATTGATTTATATCAACATGCATTGCCGCTTTATAATAAGCGGTTTGGGAATAGTTAAATGCCTAATTGCCAATAACCTCATTGGATGATTGTGAATGACATATTGACATGTATCCTTGGACACCATAGGTTGGGTAATCTTAGTTGGACATTATTGAAATACCAACATGGGTGCATATTATTCTTAATCATGCTTTAGTTATGCAATGGTCTCTCGATCACATTATTCAATGATGATAAATTTGATTAAATGAACTGCAGAATTATGGTGCGACCACTGTTTTTAAAAGTTGTTGTGCCATGACAAGGGTTACCATTTGGTCGGGTTGAACCGAAAATGATTTTATACTTGGACGAATGATTGTGCAGTTATGGGGAAGAATTTAGAGTTATGGTTGCCTCGACTGAGTAGTCACTAAGGAATTAACTTTGTGCATCATTGAACTGGGCTATACCATACAACCACATGTCTAGGATGGGGTGGATCTGGCCGACTAATTAGCAATGTTTTGGTTTGGTTCTGTTAAGGGTTGATAAGCGATGCAAGAGCACTCAGCAGCGCGGTGTCCATCACCGCACTTAAAGCAAAGTATACCCTGCCCTGGGACAGGACGAAGAGCTGGAGTACCTGCAAAAGGACGAGGCGTCGAAGAAGAGAACGGCCTCGACTGCTTAGACTTGAAAGACTGCGGTCCTCCCTTGAATTTCTTGGCAGGTGTTGAGCAGACCCACTTCCCTCACTAGAGCTCCTCTTGGTCACCACCGAAGCAACGATCCACAGAGGCTTGTCGCCTTTGTGAGTGCATCTCCAACTCCATGCCCCTAGCTTGCTCCACAACAGAGGCAGTAGTCACGGAGTGGAGTAGCTCCCAACACATGTCGGTACTCAGGTGAGACCCGACGGAACCTCTTGGCTTTCGAAGATCATCGTTCAGCTCTTGAAGGGACAAAGCGAACCAAGTTGTTGAAATCACCTCATACTCAAGAATAGACCTCTTCCCACGAGCAAAGGTCGTCAAGGCAACCTCCATCTTCTCAACAAATGAGTAGGGGTAGAACTTCCCTTGAACCGATCAACAAAGTCCTCCCAAGTGATCGGCCCTTGAGTGGCGGTCCTCGAAGACAACACGCCCCCACCAAATATCTGCTTGCCCTTTGGTGAAAGGCTACGAACGGACCCTCGATGTGAAGACATCTCCAAAGCTCCAAACTGCCTCTCCATATAGCGCAACCAGTCCGCTGCCTGGACCGGTGTGCCCGACCCATCAAACGGATCCAACCTCAACCCCATCCACTCTCGAAGTGACATCCGCGCCTCGAGAACGGTGGATGAGCAGACAGAGCAACAACAGATGCCGAAGAACAGGTCTGCCGGCGCCTGTTGACGAAGAGCACGGATCTCTCCCACCAACTCTCTCAGCAAAGCGGGGGTCTCATCCTGGACCACAACCGGAGGCGGGTCAACAGCAACCCCTCGACCATCGACTCATACTTTCTGAGGAGGTGGCTCCACGGAACCTCGCCCGTGCCCCGACCTCCACGACCGCGGCCACCACGACCACGTCCTCTACCCCTCGGCATAGCTATCAACCACAATCAACAATACACAATGAGTTCAAAGATCAAAATAAAATCATGCATCAATGAACAACATAACGGAAGCGTAAAACTATATTCGTACCTCTCTCTAACCTACTGTGCACTAGTGTGTCAAATTTTAGGTTAGTTAACCATTAGCATATTTTAGTTGTTTTACTAAACTAAAACAATTTTAACAATTTTAGTTTGCCTATATTGTTAATCTATTCACCACGGACCTAAAGCCCGCTCTGATACCAACTGTAACACCCCAGCCCAACACTGAGCCTAGAATGCCACTACACTACTCTCTAAACTAATAATTATCGACACACTATAAAATTACAGCAAGAAAACAACAATAAATATATCCATAGGTCACAAAAGAACATGCATAATTATGGATCAAACGATAATAAATAAGCAAGGGGAATCTAACCAGGTAATTAGTCCAAAATAGCATCAATCAATGAATCCAAATTATTAAAACAAATAGTCTAGTCCAAACGTTGTCCTAAACTTTATTCAACCTCTAACATGTCCAAGGGTAATCCAATTCTGAATGAAAAGATTATGAAGGTAAATGATCATATGTTGTCCATGTGCTCTACTCGCTCTCAGTTACGGCGCCCTCGAAGATCACCTAAAGACAACAAAAGAGCAAGGGTGAGTCCACGACTCAGCAAACACATCCATAACAACGAACAATAATAAACCAACAGCATTCAATAACTTCATTATCATCACATGCACTTCTATTAATATTCTCATGCTGTTACCTTCCATTTGTTTAACACACATTAATCTCATTTATGAATGCAACTCTAATCTACATGTCCACATGCACTTCTTTCGCGTATACCGGTATAGCATGAGTGAATGCTCGCGACAACATTCACTCTCAAGCCCGTTCCTCCATAAGGATCGGGGACCTCCTCCACTCCCGTGGAGTTGTGATCATTCATGATCACCTGCTCATATGCAAAGATGCTTATGAATGCAAACATGCAAACTCCATCATAAACATCATATCCAACTTTTCATCATGTTTATCAACAAAGATATAATCATGTCATTCCATTGTTTGCAATTAAATAAAATAAAAGCACAACAATAATGGTAATGAAGATAAAGAATCACGATGATCAATCATTGATCATTGTTTACCATGCACTTGCCTTTACTAGTTGCGGCCGCACGATTTGGCTAGAAGATGGCAACAAGCACGACGCCTCTCCTATATTAAATACACAAACTTCAATACAAGCTATAGCAACGAGAATAGCAATCAATATACTTCGCTCCTACCCGTCCCCAAATATACCACGCTACTCCGGTATCGAATAGTTACCCATTGCTGACTTAGTACTAAAACGAACGTAGCTTTTGACTCGAAAGTCCAATCACAACAAACCACCCTGTTCTGGATTCTTCATAAAATTATCCACATTTTCTTAGATTACAAAGTCTTCTAATTAAATCATCTAACCCTCCGTTTTTAGCCCAGAAACCGATCTGTCAGCTTCGGAACAGCGGTCTTACTAAATTCATAACTTTTGTTTTACTCAACCAAAATGCGTGTTCTTAGATTCTACAGAACCATTGGACAATTATCTACATCTTTCATGTAGATCAAAAACTCTAATTAGTCTATTTACTATTTTTAATCCGCAGTCTACCAAAACAGCGCCGAAAGACGACAACCACAATGACAGCAGCCTTCCGAAAATCATAACTCGAATTCTACTTGTCCGATTGATATAATAAAATATGCTATAGAAAGATATCGAAATTATCTACAATTAACTAGTAGATGAGATTTCCAAAATTCGTCATTAAGGTACCCGAATAAATCGTTCAACGTAACAAGAAAGCTAAACGGATCTATTAATCGATATCTCCGACAACAAACATCATATTAATTTTCCTTAATGTTCGACCAAACACTCTAGTCTGCGTGCATGCAATGCTACGGCCAAACTAATCAACTACTAATTAGCAGTGTCTAACTCATCTATCTCTATGTGCTGTACAACATGCACTAATTTTCTATTAACAACACTAGTTGACTTAAGACAACTTGGCTAGTAGCACTTAGTACGTAAATGCATGTAAGAGCGGCATCTCCCAATAGTTAACTAGTCAAAGCGGTACACAAGATGTATCTCCGTATGATTCGATCGGCACCAAGCAACAAGTAAAGGAAATACAAACCAAGCATTCTTGGCGGAAAAAATGACGCCTTTCGAGCGCCGGTAGGTCTGCGGGGTCTTCAGCCGAGAAACGCAGCAGAAGGCGGCAGCAGATGGCACAAGGACTCGGTAAGAGGCACCAAGGCGGCGTAGCAGCAGAAGACCAAAGAACCGCTCGGCGTATGAAGCGTAGGCGCTTCCACGCCGCAAAGAACGCAGCGGCGATCGCTTCGGCTCGGCAAGACAAGCCGACCCTCGGCATGGCGTTCAGTAACGGCAATGAAGAACGCAGCCAGAGGAAAATGGTGGCGGCGCAAGCTCCCATGGGAAAGAAAAAAAAAGCTAGCGGCGGCTCGGTGGAGAGAAAAATAAAACTACTAGGGTTTTAAGAATTCCCACAATGTATATAGCTCTTAAAAATTCTGAAATTCTATTTTTATGTATACTATTTGATTAATTACGCTCCGACCCTTAAGACGTGATTATTAATATTAATATTATTTTTTTGAGTATTACATTCTACCCCCTTGCGATTCGACCACGAATTCTACTCGTTCTACTCAAATAAAAACTACCTGCTGAAATTAAACAACAAAATAACACGTGCCGGCGTGAACAACTCCGGTATTGCTCGCGCATGCAGACTCCAACTCCCAAGTCGCTTCTCTCTCGGATCGATGTGTCCACAGCATCTTGACGTATACCAACGTCTTGTGCCTCAGCACTCGCTCCGACCTCTCCAGAATCGCGCCCGGACGCGACTCAACTGTAAGATCTTGCTCAATAGTCAGCGGCTCTAATGAAATCTTATGCTCTGGGTCTCTCAAAACTTTCTCGGCATCGAGACGTGAAACACATTGTGAACCCCATGCATGGGCTCGGGAAGGTCCAAGCGGTAGGCTAACTTCCCAATTCTTGCAATAATCGAGAGCGGTCCAGCGTACCTCGGGCTAAGCTCCCTTTGGTACCGAGCAGAACAATACCTTTGGTGGGAGACACTCTCAAGAGCACTTGGTCACCCACCGCAAACTCAAGTCACGCCTCCTCATATCAAGATAACTTTTACATGCGCTCTCGAGCCGCTAATGATTCTCGCCTCACCATGGCCACACGCTCAACGGTCTTGAATCCGGTCAGGACCTAAAAGCGCCTTCTCTCCAATCGCATCCCAACAAAGTGGCGATCGCACTTCCGCCCATAGAGAACCTCAAATGGCGCGGCTCTAATCTTGGAATGGTAACTATTATTATAAGCAAACTCGCAAGTGGCAAGTGGTCCTCCCAACTACCCTTCCAAGACAAAACGCAAGATCACAACATGTCCTCCATAGTGCGAATAGTGCGCTCGATCGCCCATCTGCTGCATGGGTGAACATTTGTACTAAGGCGGGTGTGTGCCCAATGCACTCTGCAGACTCTCCCGAACTTGGAGACAAACTTAGCATCCCATCGAGAAATGATGGTCTTTGGCACACCATGCGTCTTACTATTTCACGCACATAAATAGGAGCTAGATCACTCATTTGAATTTGTCGTGCGAATAGGGATGAAATCGCAGACTTCTTTGAATCGATCCACCACTACCCAAATTGCATCCTTCCTCGTGGCGACGAGTAACGCCACCACAAAGTCCATAGAGATATCATCCCAAGGCCTTTGGGTACCTCCAAAGGCTGCAATAACCCTGCAGGACGCTTGTGCTCAGCTTTCACTTGCTGACAAACACCACAAGAAGCCACATAGTTAGCAATATCAACCTTCATTCTTTTCCACCAAAAATTCTATTTCAGATCTCGATACATCTTAGTCTCACGGGATGAGCGATTATGGAGTGCGATGTGCCTCCCTCAAGATATCATCTTTGACCTCCGCCTTTTGCGGCACGCAAAGACGTCCTTTAAACCTCAAAGTACCAGAATCGTCCATGCTAAAATCACTCTCTTTGCCCTCATCCAGACGCTTCCTAACCTCCTGTAATAACCGGTCACTCTGTTGTGCTTCCCGCACACGGTTTGGAATAGCTGACTCAAGAATCAACTGTGTCTCAACATGTGATGTGCCGGCATAACAATAGGATATACCCATGCGATCAAAATCAGCAATAACGCAATCTAGAGTAGCGGGAGTCGCCTTGCGACTAAGAGCATCAGCAACTACATTGGCCTTGCCTGGATGATACTGAATAGTAAGATCGTAGTCCTTGATCAATTCCAACCATCTCCTTTGCCTCAAATTCAGATCCTTCTGAGTGAAGATATATTTGAGACTCTTGTGATCTGTGAAAATATCACAAGGCTCGCCGTATAGATAACGCCTCCAAATCTTGAGAGCAAAGACCACCATGACCAACTCCAAATCATGAGTGGGATAATTCGCCGTGCTTCTTTAACTGTCTCGACGCATAAGCAATCACCTTACCGTCTTGCATGAGAACACACCAAGACCCACTCGAGACGATCCGAAAAGGCGTGAACCGCTTTCCGGCTCGGGAAGAGTGAGAATAGGAGAGGTCACCAACTTTGTCCTTCAAAATCGTAAACCGCGCTCACACTCATCGATCCTTTGGAATCTCACACCCTTTTGAGTAAGTTGAGACATCGGTTTGGCGATGATAGAGAAATCTGCACAAAACGCCGATAATAACCACCAATCCCAAGAAACTCCTCACCTCCTTCACATTAGTCGGCCTCTTCCAATCCACCTTTGTGGAGACCTTGCTAGGATCAACAAAGCAATGCCACGAGGGTTAATCACATGACCCGTAAAACCCACTTCAAATCCGAACTCACACTTCTTCAATTTAGCATAGAACTTGTGCTCTCTCAAAGTATCTAAAACCAGCCTCAAATGACGCTCATGATCCTCATTGGTCTTGGAATAGATAAGAATATCATCAATGAACACCACCACGAAGTCATCTAGATACTCGTGTAACATGTTGTTCATGGTCTCCATAAAAATGGCAGGTGCATTAGTCAATCCAAAAGACATAACTTTATACTCATAATGCCCATACCTGGTGGAGAAAGCAGTCTTCTCTACATCCGGCTCACGCACACGGATTTGATTATACCCTGACTGGAGATCGATCTTGGAGAACACTTGAGCTCCATTCAACCGATCAAACAAGTCCTCAATGCGGGGTAATGGATATTTGTTCTTGATTGTGACTGCATTAAGTGCACGGTAATCAATACACATGCGCCAACTCCCATCCTTCTTCTCTGTGAATGCGAGCAGAGCTCCCACGGCGATACACTACGCCTGATCAAACCTTTAGCCAACAAATCATCCAATTGCTTCTTCAACTCGTCCTGAAACGGACGTGCTAATCGATATGGAGACATCGAGATGGGACGAGTACCCGGAACAAGATCAATGCGAAACTCCACGTCTCGCGCAGGTGGCAAACCCGGAAGCTCAGCTGGGAACACATCTGGGTAAACACTAACCACTAGAATCTCCTCAATCTGCGAAGCCACACTCGGTTTCTCAGCAAGAGCTAAAAGAAGCCCAGTTTTCACCGCACGGCCGGAGGAACGATCCCAATCTCGAAAGAGAGCGCGAGGCGCTCCTGAAAGGTCAAAGTCTCCCAGGCGAGTGCATGCAGACAATCATTCTCTGTAAGCGAGGATATCACGGCTCGATAAGAGTGCAACCAATCCATACCCAAGATAACGTCGAACGGCTCCATTTGAATAACTATCAAATTCGCCGTGAACTTCTCTCCATCAATGACAATAGAACACCCAGGACAAACAGTAGAGCTCGCAATAATACCCCCCCAGGAGAACTAACCAACACTGATTGAGAAATCCACTGCATACTCAAGTTCACTCTCCTAGCAAACGCCGTCGAAACAAACGAAAAGGTAGCCCCTGTATCGAAAAGGACTAAAGCATCAAACGAATCCACAAGCAATGTACCTGTCACCACGTCGGGGCGACCCGCAGACTCTGCGATGAGGCATGGCGTACACTCCGTGGCGCCATGGCGAAGAAGACGACGCGAGGCGGCGAGCCCCAACAATGCGTGGCGGTGCGGTAAGGCGGTCGTGCAACTGAAGCGGTCTGCGAAGGTGGCGCCGCCGATAGTACCTCACCGAGGCGCCCAAGCGAAAGGAAATGGCGTATTGGAGGAGCGATCATCATCTGGAAAGATCCTCGAGCAGACCCCGAAGAAGAAGATGGCACGAGCTCCCACTTGATCACGCTTAGCGGGGTTACGCGACACACCGCTCCTTGTGACCCGATCGGCCACACCGCGGCAATCACCGTCCAAGAGCACTCGGCAGCGCGGTGTCCATCACCGCACTTAAAGCAAAGCATACCCTTACAGGACAGACGAAGAGCTGGAGTACTGCAAAGGACGAGGCGTCGAAGAAAACGGCCTCGACTTCTTAGACTTGAAAGATGCGGTCCTCCTTGAATTTCTTGAAAGAAAGTCGTTGAGCGGACCCACTTCCCTCACTAGAGCTCCTCTTGGTCACCACGAAGCAACCGATCCACCGAGGCTTGCGCCCTTTGTGAGTGCATCTCCAACTCCATGCCCCTAGCTTGCTCCACAACAGAGTGTAGTCACGGAGTGGAGTAGCTCCCAACACATGTCGGTACTCGAGGTGAGACCCGACGGAACCTCTTGGCTTTACGAAGATCATCGTTCGCTCTTGAAGGGACAAAGCGAACCAAGTTGTTGAACTCGACCTCATACTCAAAGAATAGACCTCTTCCCACGAGCAAAGGTCGTCAAGGCAACCTCCATCTTCTCAACAAATGAGTAGGGGTAGAACTTCCCTTGAGCGGATCAACAAAGTCCTCCCAAGTGGCGGCCCTTGAGTGGCGGTCCTCGAAGACAACACGCCTCCCACCAAATATCTACTTGCCTTTTCGGTGAAGGCTACAAAGCGGACCCTCGATGTGAAGACATCTCCAAAGCTCCAAGCGCCTCTCCATATAGCGCAACTGGATCCATTGCTCGACCGGTGTGCCCACCCATCAAGCGGATCCAACCTCAACCCCATCCATTCGAAGTGACATCGCGCCTCGAACCGGTGGATGAGCGACAGAGCAACAACAGATGCCGCGGCAAGAAGGGCTGCCAGGCGCCTATTGACGAAAGCACGGATCTCTCCCACCAACTCTCTCAAGAAAGCGGGGTCTCATCACGACCCCAACCGAGGCGGGTCAACAGCAACCCCTCGCCATCGACTCATCACACTCTGGAGGTGGCTCCACGGAACCTCGCCGCGCCCCGACCTCCACGATCGCGCCACCACGACCACGTCCTCTACCCCTCGGCATAGCTATCAACCACAATCAACAATACACAATGAGTTCAAAGATCAAAATAAAATCATGCATCAATGAACAACATAGCAGGCGTAAAACTATATTCGTACCTCTCTCTAACCTCATGCACTAGTGTGTCAAATTTTAGGTTAGTTAACCATTAGCATATTTTAGTTGTTTTACTAAACTAAAACAATTTTAACAATTTTAGTTTGCCTATATTGTTAATCTATTCACCACGGACCTAAAGCCCGCTCTGATACCAACTGTAACACCCCAGCCCAACACTGAGCCTAGAATGCCACTACACTACTCTCTAAACTAATAATTATCGACACACTATAAAATTACAGCAAGAAAACAACAATAAATATATCCATAGGTCACAAAAGAACATGCATAATTATGGATCAAACGATAATAAATAAGCAAGGGGAATCTAACCAGGTAATTAGTCCAAAATAGCATCAATCAATGAATCCAAATTATTAAAACAAATAGTCTAGTCCAAACGTTGTCCTAAACTTTATTCAACCTCTAACATGTCCAAGGGTAATCCAATTCTGAATGAAAAGATTATGAAGGTAAATGATCATATGTTGTCCATGTGCTCTACTCGCTCTCAGTTACGGCGCCCTCGAAGATCACCTAAAGACAACAAAGAGCAAGGGTGAGTCCACGACTCGACAAACACATCCATAACAACGAACAATAATAAACCAACAAACATTCAATAACTTCATTATCATCACATGCACTTCTATTAATATTCTCATGCTTTTACCTTCCATTTGTTTAACACACATTAATCTCATTTATGAATGCAACTCTAATCTACATGTCCACATTCACTTCTTTCGCGTATACCGGTATAGCATGAGTGAATGCTCGCGACAACATTCACTCTCAAGCCCGTTCCTCCATAAGGATCGGGACCTCCTCCACTCCGTGGAGTTGTGATCATTCATGATCACTGCTCATATCAAAGATGCTTATGAATGCAAACATGCAAACTCCATCATAAACATCATATCCAACTTTTCATCATGTTTATCAACAAAGATATAATCATGTCATTCCATTGTTTGCAATTAAATAAAATAAAAGCACAACAATAATGGTAATGAAGATAAAGAATCACGATGATCAATCATTGATCGCTGTTTACCATGCACTTGCCTTTACTAGTTGCGACGCACGATTTGGCTAGAAGATGGCAACAAGCACGACGCCTCTCCTATATTAAATACACAAACTTCAATACAAGCTATAGCAACGAGAATAGCAATCAATATACTTCGCTCCTACCCGTCCCCAAATATACCACGCTACTCCGGTATCGAATAGTTACCCATTGCTGACTTAGTACTAAAACGAACGTAGCTTTTGACTCGAAAGTCCAATCACAACAAACCACCCTGTTCTGGATTCTTCATAAAATTATCCACATTTTCTTAGATTACAAAGTCTTCTAATTAAATCATCTAACCCTCCGTTTTTAGCCCAGAAACCGATCTGTCAGCTTCGGAACAGCGGTCTTACTAAATTCATAACTTTTGTTTTACTCAACCAAAATGCGTGTTCTTAGATTCTACAGAACCATTGGACAATTATCTACATCTTTCATGTAGATCAAAAACTCTAATTAGTCTATTTACTATTTGTAATCCGCAGTCTACCAAAACAGCGCCGAAAGACGACAACCACAATGACAGCAGCCTTCCGAAAATCATAACTCGAATTCTACTTGTCCGATTGATATAATAAAATATGCTATAGAAAGATATCGAAATTATCTACAATTAACTAGTAGATGAGATTTCCAAAATTCGTCATTAAGGTACCCGAATAAATCGTTCAACAGAACAGCAGGCTAAACGGATCTATTAATCGATATCTCCGACAACAAACATCATATTAATTTTCCTTAATGTTCCGACCAAACACTCTAGTCTGCGTGCATGCAATGCTACGGCCAAACTAATCAACTACTAATTAGCAGTGTCTAACTCATCTATCTCTATGTGCTGTACAACATGCACTAATTTTCTATTAACAACACTAGTTCAGCCTAAGACAACTTGGCTAGTAGCACTTAGTACGTAAATGCATGTAAGAGCGGCATCTCCCAATAGTTAACTAGTCAAAGCAGTACACAAGATGTATCTCCCGTATGATTCGATCAGCACCAAGCAACAAGTAAAGGAAATACAAACCGAAGCATTCTTGGCGGAAAAATGACGCCTTTCGAGCGCGCGCGGTAGTGCGGGGTCTTCACGCGGCAGAAACGCAAAGCAGTGACGGCGAGATGGCACAAGGACTCGGCGGGGCACCGAATGGCGTAGCAAAGAAGACAACACCGCTTCGGGCAAGATGCGCAGTAGCTTCCTTCCACGCAAAGAACGCGGCGATCGCTTCGGCTCAAGACAAAGAAGCTGACCCTCGGCCATGCGTTCAGTAAGCGGCAATACAAAGAACGCAAAGAGAGGAAAATGGTGGCAGGCGCAAGCTCCTGTGGAAAGAAAAAAAAAAAGCTAGCGGCGGCTCGGTGGAGAGAAAAATAAAACTACTAGGGTTTTAAGAATTCCCACAATGTATATAGCTCTTAAAAATTCTGAAATTCTATTTTTATGTATACTGTTTGATTAATTACGCTCCGACCCTGAAGACGTGATTATTAATATTAATATTATTTTTTTCAGAGTATTACAGCTCGCGTGGCCGTTGTCACGCCCGTGCTCATGGCGTGATAAGCCTGCCTTGTCATGCCAATGCGCGTGACGTGACAGGGGTGACTTAGGTGCCGCCGTCCATCCAGTTCTTCGTTTTTTCCCCAAATTGTCTCTTCCTCTCGAGTTGTTCTTGCCGCCGCACCTCCCGCAGGCCCTGTCCTTGCCTCCCGCAGGCCCCGTCCTTGCCTCCCGCAGGCCCCTACGCCGTCCTCATCCCCACGCCGGCCTCCTCCGATGCATCGACCTCCTCCCTAAGGCCCCCTGCTCCCTCCACTGTGAAGGTAATAACCTATCCCTAGTCCCTCGACTGTGAACGTGCGATTGTAGATAAAATTGTGATTTGAGATCAATGTGGAGTTAAGAGTAATAACAAAAACGAAAATGAAGGAAGTCTTTTTTTTTCAATTCCAGTCTTACAGGATATATATCCTTAGAGCAATAACTATGTGTATGTATATTTACTTAAATATTGGTTGATGTTTGTGTGTGAGAATTTAATCGGCTTGGCTTCAGATGTTTTCTAATTGCGGAACAATAGTTATTTGTATGTATATGTGCTCAAATATTGATTGTCTGGTTGTTTCCCTAATCGACTATAATGGTATGTTTGTGCCTCTTTATGGATTAGTTAGATACATAAAACAACACTCATACTAGCTAGTCACAAAAAATGTACCAGTTATGGTTTTCTTAGGACATTCAGAAATTGTTGTCATGATTTTTGAAGCGCGACATTTGCTGCCTGCCTCTCAGTCCTATAGTGCACTCAACTGCTGTGTTTCTTCAATTTTTCCTCTCAGAGCACACGTGTTTTAAGTTTTTCTTCAACTGTTGTGGAAAAACTATTCTCTATTCCAATGAAAAGATTGAAAGTTTTTTGTTTTGGAAAGTTCTCTTTTCCTTATATCTAATCTGCATATCTTCCGTACTTTTGAAACATCGAGAGTTGAGAGTATGAATTGCATACTTTCCCTTTTTGAAAATACATTGAGATTAGTTATCAGATGCCCTTGAGTAACAACGTAACAAAAAATTTAGGGCTCTTGTAATAGTTATTAGAGTGGACATTTTACATACCAAATTCACGTTGTTTTAGTTTTTCAAATAATATTTATTGTATCTAGCATATAGCACATTAGCACTTATGCTAACTACTGATGTATCTTATGTCTGTTGAAACAAAAATTCATGTTGTTCCATATCAAAATTAATTATAGTTTACTCCAGTGTACTGTAGTTGCTTTCTACATAAGATTTTTTCTTGCGTTCTTGTCCTCAACTGCCCAAAGAATCTCCCACCTCATCAACAAACCAACAATCAAAAGTCAATAGACAACTCATCCTAATCGTGAGTAGGTTGTGATATCAATCAACTTAGGAGTCTCACTTCTTGTGAGATCTAGTCATCAACCCTCACACAAAATGGGATTTGGCTCACTACTCTCCAACAACAAACGAATGTCTTAGGATTGCCAACAGAAAAAACTATTGGCTTTAGTAATACATGGAATGTTTAGTACTACTTACGAGAGTAGTTCGTTCATATGGCATGCAGTACTGACATTGTAATGTTTTATTCGCATTGTTGGATGTAGATGGGCAAAGTTGTTCGTATTTGTACAGGTGGGCCAGTTAGCCAAACTGGTAGTGGTGCGGACTTTGGTGGCATGGAAGTAACTATTCTTGTGTTTCCAGAATCACCAATCCTTCGAACTCTTGTGACGAGGATAAAGTCGACGTTTGGATGGGATGAGCCCTTGGTCGTTGTCGGAATGCAGGGGCGATATGATGCTGGGATGGGTTCTAAGGTCCACGTCTTATTGATGCCAATCTCGTCTGATGATGATTGGGACATGTACAAGGAGGTTGTGCTCGCATCTCAGGTCCGGACGTTGGAGATTGTGGTAGACAGGAAAGCGTTGGCGAGGATTTGCGAATGAATTTGGATGTGGTGAGTGGCAACATGGAGGAACTAGAATCTGTTGTGGATCTTTCGCAAGCCCCTCCATTGGAGGAGCAACCATCCATGAGTTCATTGCCGTCGGTCTTAACAACGATACCCCATGTTGGTAGATCATCATATGTGTTTGTTTCTTGCGCACCATGTTAGTGACCCCGTGAGTGATTTCATTGATGCTATAATGAACAACGAGCTTGACGAGGAGGTGGTTCGAGATGGAACAGGTCGTGACATTAAGTCCGAAGAAGATTGGAACTCGACCAAAAACAAAGTTCCCCCTCCGCTTTTCTCCTCTGAGGAAGGTCGAGTTCTTCGTAGTGTAATAGGTGAGGTCCTGTCAGTGCATGCATTCGAGGATGTCAGAATAGGCGGTATGTGTGAATCGATTGAAGAGCAGGAATGGCATTGCGGACCCAGAGAATGACCCCATACGCATGGGCATGTCGTTTTCAAGCATGGAGGGCATGAAGACTTGGCCGCAAGAATATTCAGTGAGGTACCATCGTCCATTTGCCGTACAATACTCCGATGTGAACAAGAGGTATACCATGAGGTACGAAAGGGGATGCAGATGGAAGGTTTGGGGGCGCAAAACGAGAGACAAGCAATGGAAAATAGTGAATGTGAAGCAACCTCATTCTTGTGGGACTGCACGAGTGTTCGGGGAGCACCTTCAGGTGACCACTAATTTTATTACAAGGCGCACTATTGGGGTTGTGGCTGTCGACCCTAATGTGACCATCGCCACCCTCATTGATGTTATATTTGGATTCATTAAGTACCGTGTGAAGTACGGGAAAGCATGGAGGGCAAAGCAGAAAGTGATGCGATTACTGTGGAGTGACTGGAAGGAGGCTTGTGGGTTGCTTCCTTGAATCCTAACTGTTGTGCAAGCCAAGAATCTAGGTATGGAGTTTTATCCTTGGCACGAGAACCGAACATAACCCGGTGAAGGGGTTATGAAACATGTTCTCGGGTCGGCGTACTACACGTGCGACCATCACCTCGTAACAGTATCTTGCACACACAAAGATTTTTCACATCATACGTTCCATCCCACAAATCCCTATTTACACACGCGCATAAGGGTAGCCGGAGATGCAATTCAACTTCTTCTAATGGATCAATGGCACAGACATGTACGATATTGCATTCATCCAGCAAAAATACATGTTGAACTTTCCATAGCGAGCCGAAACCTTCCAGCGTTAGAGACCTTACATATTCGACCCAACTAAAAAGGCATTGGATGAGCCCAAGAAAGCAGATGCGTACAACAAGGCCAAGCAGGAGGTGGACAAGGGGAAGGCTCCTGCAAGTGAGACCGTGGGCCGTACTACCGCTCCCCATCGCCCGGGCGCACTCCGGATCCAAGAGGTAAGTTATGTTCAGTATGCATCATAACTATTAATTTGGCCCGATGTTGTGTTATCCTAATATCATTCAACCATCCAGCCTGTCTCGCAGGATATGAATGACTTCGAGACTGACTGCCGCTGTCATGGGTAGCAAGGGGACAAGGGGAAGGCTCCTGCAAGTGAGATTGTCGGCCGTACTAGTGCTCCCCATTGCCTGGGCGTATTCCGGATTCAAGAGGTAAGTTATGTTCAGTATTCATCATAATTATTAATTTGGCATGATGTTGTATTATCCTAACATCATTCAACCGTCCGGCCCGTCTGGCAGGACATGGATTACTTCGAGACTAGCCGCCGCCACCACCGGGTAGCAAGGAGACAAGGGGAAGGGAGCGATGGGCCGCCGAAACTAATGATCTTTTTTCGAATTGAGTTTATGTCCATTCCAAAAAGACACATATGTATCGTAGGTGTATTTTAGTATGTTGCATTATGCATGATGTTGTTCCTTATGCACGTAACCAAACCATGCACGCCGTGTAATTTGCAACTTTATTATTAAGTTTATTTCAGTTCGCAACTGTATTGTAAAGCCGACTTCAAATCTCGTTCTCTTTTGGCATTCAATTCTTGGCATAGCAAGGCAGGGAACAACATAACAATAAAGGTCCAAAAGGTGTGTTCTGGAAGTGACTACGAGCAACACCTATAATTGCAATAGGATGGGATGTGCTGCCTAATCATCCATCTGTTCATTCAAACTAACAACATCACAGGTCCGAAATAAGATCTAATGCCTAGGATACTGCATTCACTTAGCACCGTTCAATTATTGCTATCTCAAATCAGGTTTAATTTTTTTCGAACAGACGTGCATGCAAAATCAAATGCTAAGAACAAGGTACATGAGAGTGAACTTGTGTATTAAAATATCATCTTTCGTGCCAATTAGTCAACATATCTTATGCAATAAATGTAAGATTTCTTTGTCTGAGAATACCTATAAATAAAGATCAACCACTATCACGCCACGAGAGTTAACGTGACAAGACAGTCTTGTCTTGCCATGGCTTCTGGCGTGACAAGGGCCACACAAGCCCTCCACACGGCACGGCGCGCGAAAGAGGGTTTGCGTGACAGGTTTGGCCACACTGGGGACAATGGTGTGACAAGATGGTTTGCTAACGCCATGGGGATGGCGTGACAAAAAGGGTCATAATTGAAAATAAAGTTAGCGAATGGTTAACTTTAAAATATTATTAAAAAAGATTAAATAAAAATATCGAATTGAACTGAATAAAAGCATGGGTGTTTCCAATCCTATTTGGCTAGCTAAGCACTACCACTAAATCTCACTCGCATCATAGGAAAGACACATCCTGGAATAATAGTTATATATATTCTACCGTCATCAAGGACTCATTATATGCATACGTACTATGAGAATAATTTCAAGTTAGCTAGCTCTAGTTTTAAGATCTTATTTTACCATCATCAAGGAGTCATTATGCATATGTCCTATGAGAATAATTTCAAGTTACCTAACTTTAGTTTAAAGATCTTCACTTTAAAACCATCAAATTTATGTGTTCAGCTTTAGCATGTAAATTTCGTGAAACCAAGAAAACCCACCAAACATGCCGCTACATGCATGGAAGTAGACCTGTTCAAACCCTAGACCGGGCTGAGTATCAGGCCGGGCCTATAAAAGCCTGGCCTTGAATGGCCCAGTGTAATATCGAGGAGGCCGACTAGAGGGGGTAAATAGGCGGTTTTTGAAATTATTTCGGCCAAAACCAATATCAAATGCGGAAGCTAATAGCAATTGGTTTTGCACAATTAAAACCAAAATCAACTAGGCTCCACTAAGTACACCAACAATATGAATACAATACAATGAGAGCAATCATACAAAGATATATAAGCAATTAAAGCAAGTAATGTAAATTGCTCAAAGTAAAGCACAAGCACAAACCAAGATGACACAATTATGTTTTATCGTGGTGTTCGAAGACTTGCCGGTCTCCCCTAGTCCACGTTGAGGTAAGCCCAACCGAATTGGATTGGTTCCACTAATTAAGCCAACACCTCCGAGGTAAGTCCAACCACTTGGACCGGTTCCAACACGAATCAACAACTCGCTCCACTCGGGTTTCTCTTCCTCCACTCCGGAGATGGTGAGCACCAAAACACTCACAACCACGCCGAGCCTTCTCACAAGCTTCTTGAGAAGATCACCGATCACGACGCCTCAACGCCGTCTAGGTGTCAGCAAACACCAAGAGTAACAAGACTCAACTTTCACTTGATCTAATCAAGTGTCTAAGCTCAGTAGATACTCAATCCACAACCTAAGGCAATACATGCATTTAGGGTTTGCTCTCAAATCTCACTAAGTGTAACAAATGCACAAAAGAGAAGAGAGGGTTTGCCCTTTGCTCAAAAGAATGTCTAACAACACTAGCAACCTTTGCAATACCAGCAACCACTCCCTCCAACCAGTCAAGGTGGGTATTTATACCCCACACATAAAAACTAGACGTTGGAGGAAAGATTCCATCGAATCAGAGAGGGGCGATCGATCGCTAAATAATGGTCGGCGGACGCCCATGCACCAACGGTTATAAAAATAGCCGTTGGGCTCGCTGCCGGTCAGACCGCCCAAGGAAAAACAACGGCATCCAGAATGGTGCTTCTCTGAAAAAATGTACCGCGAAATACTGCGATACTTCCGCTCTGGGGTAGTATCGTTTTATCAACGGCGGTACTACCGCACAGAGAATGAACTCAAGAGACCACCGGTCCGACCGCACAACACATGACGGTCCAACCTATTTGGCACCGGTCAGACCGGTCCACACCGGCAGTCTGACCGTCAGACCATAGAAGCTTTGCACTTTCACTTCGCTCAAATTTCAAAACACATTCGCCCATTTGAGTGCAATTCCAACAAGGTTTAAAGGTGATATTCTTAACAAGTTACAAAACATATTTGCCAACTTTTAGAATCAATACCACAAGGAATAAGACACATGGACTCAAACCATTTGCAAAACACATTTGCAAACTTAAGTTGCATGCCACAAGAAATCAAGCATGAGCATCAACTATTTGCAAAACACATTCGCAAATAATAGCATCATGCCACAAGGTAAAGGTGCATGGACTTCAACTATTTGCAAAATACATTTGCAAATTATAGTCCCATGCTACAAGGATTAAATGCATGAGCCTCGGCTATTTGCAAAACACATTCGCAAATAATAGCTCCATGCATAGATGAGCTAGAGCAAACACAATGAGCTATCAACACATGACTAACTCATGCTACTAGTCAAAACCCCTCTTAATAGTACGACAACCTATACTAACAATCCGGTCTACCAACCAAACACCAAGACCGGTAAAAGACTAGGAACACATCCTCAGCCCTAGCTAGTCAAACATTTGCCTTGCATCTTCTTGAAGCTTGATGACGCACATCATCGCTTCAAGTCCAGGTCCTTGACTTGATAATCATAAACACATGATGATCTTCTTCACTTCAGACTTCGGGAGCTTGTCTTGAACATCATCAACACAAGATGATTTCTTCATCCCGAGTCTTGACATGCATCAACACATGATGCATTCTTTCACTTAACCTCCATCAACACATGATGGGTCTTCTCCTGACTTGATGTGCATCAACACATGATGCATCCTTTACTCAAAGTCTTGATATGCATCAACGCATGATGCATTCTTCATTAGACCTCCATCAACACATGATGGGTCTTCTCTTTGAACATCATCGACACACGATGATTCTCATTTCTTCAAGTTCTTCATATGCCTGAACACATGATGCAACCTTTAATTGAATCTTGACTTGATGATCAACTCATGATCATCCCAAGTCTTCATCACCCTGGAACATAACCTATTCATCCAACTTATGGAAAATGTTAGTTCCACAATATGATTATCATAATTACCACATCATACCATTAACTCATAATGGTGAGACAAGATACTTCAATATTTCCCTCTTTGGTAATTTATGATAATCACTTGAATTGCACATAAATTGAATGAAGATAATTTAATGTAACACAACATGAGTCTATATGAACTACACAAGTTATATATACTCCAATATGAGTATACGAGAACTAGACAAATTCTATATACTCAAAACATGAGTATACAAGAACTACACAAGTTCCATATAGTCAAAAGGATATGTTTCAAAGTAAAGATCCCAAATATGTGTGGAAAACGGAATATGGATCAATACTAATGAAACCACAAAACATAGAGTGAACTCCCCCTAAATGTGTGCATACACAAATGTGTAATAGAAACATATGCACATATTCAAGTTCAACCTATGGTGGGGTTCAACCTATATTTTGGATCCGAGGAATGCAAAAAAATATAAGAGTATAGAGTCGAATGCATACCTTATTGAATTTTACCTTTATATCCAAATGAGACTACACACTAGATATAACAATAAAATATTAGTCTCATAAATAGATTTATCATTAATCACCAAAACACTCTGTTAACTCATAATAGCGGGTCCAGATCCTTCAATCTTCCCCTTTTGGTGATTGATGACAAATCCTTTATCAATAACAACATTTGTATATAAATAGACATAACATATACAACATAAGAATTTAACCTATTGAACTATGTCTATGCATTTCGTAAAGTGAAATTTAAAACTTCAAACAATATACATATAAGAATGATATGCTTGTATAATCAATGCATTCTCCCCCTTTTGGCATAATACATATTAACCAAATCAAACATCCAAATGGAGGAATATGTATATCCCCTTTTTGGCATAAATCAAATGACAAAGGAGAATATATTAATCATCCAAATGAGGGAATATTGATAACATAAAAATTCTCCCCCTTTTGGCATTAAACACCAAAAAGTTCAAAACAAATCTAAAGCCAAGAAGAAGATTTTGCAAAGCAAAGAACTTCACAATAGAAATTATTTTATTGATCATTGAAATATGCTCTCTTTTTGACATAAATTATCCAAAAAAGTAGGGTCAAAAAGAGGAATTTTCAAATTGAAGAGCTTGGTCAAAAAGAATATGAAATCGATACTTATGATCAATAGAGATTTTGTTATCAAGAAAAGTAAGGAGAAACCAAATCAGGTCACAAAACTATTAATCATATCACATTCTCCCCTTTTTAAATCAATAGATTGAGAACCACTTGAAATGATAGTTGAAACATATTCAAATAATCTCCATTTTGAGATATCTCAAATAACCATTTGAAATACATTTTAAATAAGATATCACTTGTAAAATTTTGATTTTTCACAAAACTCTAGCCTTTAAAACAAGAAACCACTTGTAAAATCCTTTTGACTAGATGACTTGTTTTAAAAGAATACCACTTGTAATATATATATTTTTTCACAAAGAAAACTTGTTTAAACAGATAATCTTTCATAAGATTTTCAATACCACTCCAAGAATATCAACTGAAGCAAATAAGAGTGAAAAACATTCATTCACAAGATCCATAAATAATTTTGGGGAAATAGGTAAAATAGTTTTCCCAATACTAATACTTTACCTAATTTTTAATTAAGCCCAAAAATATTAATAGGTTTTTCACACAGAAAAACTCCCCCTTACACTAAGATTCCTATTGAACAATCTTTCTTCTCCTTTGACACACAAATGATTATATTCCATCTTGTTATCTTTTCATTTGTTATCTCTTTAAAATAGATCCATCCAAAACTCATGATGACATTTGATACAACTTGCAATAGTAAATGATATCATGGATAATTGATTCCATTTGTAGAAACTTGATACCACTTTGTGAAAAGAACTTGGTACCAAGAATAGTTGATTCCATTTGTAAATACTTGGTACCACTTGTAAGCATAATTGAACATTGTAAGGTGCTTGAACTTCTCTTGAACAGATCCTCAAAGAAAGCATCCAAAGAGAAGAGAGGAAGAGAGAATCCACTCATATACAAAGGGTACTTGAGCTTTTAGATAAGAGATGATTTTGATCGGCAAGGAAGGAATTAGATACCACTTTAAAGAATAAGATGATATCACCTGTAAAGATAAATCTCATGCCGAGATCAAGATGATTAAGAGAAGCTTCCACCTTTGAAAGAATACCACTTGAAAGATGCAATTGCATTTGTAATCAAGAAAAATAGTAGTGGGTAGCTAGCAAGGATAGCAAAGATCAACTTGACCATAGGAAGCAGCCACAAGATTTTAGAAAAAGTGAGGGAGGAGAAACCTCTTCAGGCTTGATTAAAAGAATTTTCAAGCAAAACCGGTCTGACCGCTGGGCAAATGGCGGTCGGACTGGTGGGTCTCATGATCGGATCATTGAGGCGGTCGGTCGAGCATGGCTCTGGCCCAGCAGGCAGTTTGGTGAAGAAAGAGAGAAAAGAGAGATATATTGTATTAGCTCCAAATTTTCATACAATCAATTAAGCAAACATATTTGGAGCATTTTCATACATAAGGGACAAATCGATTGCGCTAAGAAGTGTGCCTTTCTATCTAGTCCTTTCAGCAAGCAGGTTTGTTTTTCACCGAAGTTGCAAGGTCCGCATCTCTTCGCGCTTGAAGCGAAGCCCTCTCTAGGTATTAGTGAAGTCCCAACAGTTCGTGACTTCATTAATGTATTTCCTAAAGATTTTCCAGGGATGCCACTAGTTCGAGACCTCGAGTTTGTCATTGAGTTGGTTCCCGGTACCGCCCCGATTTCAAAGAGGCCTTATCGGATGCCACCGAACGAGTTGGTGGAGTTGAAGAAGCAACTTAGTGAGCTGCAAGAAAAAGGTTTCTGTAACACCCTGACTATAAGGAAGTCAAGATGTCACCTACAATCACTAATCTTTAGACAATTTGCAACAATAAGTATTACTAGAATTGGCGTACCACAAGGATATACGTGAACAGAAAATCATCAACAGTTTAATCAACGGATTGGAAATAAACATTTCAGGGAGATTTGGTAAATACTGCCAAGTTGGCTTATTACAATTCAACACCAGGTATAAATCGAAGACAATATTAATTTCTCAAATGTTTTGGATTATGGTAGTGAGTGCATCATGTTGTTCTACCCACCATGAAAACCGTTCTTCCTTGTCATTTACCTAAATAAAACAACAAAGCAAGAATGAGCCAAAGACTCAGCAAGTACTTGAAAGTAACAGTCAACATCCAATGAACCATATATACTATCACAGATTGAATATTTATTGGAAACAAATCTTATGAATGGATGAAATGAAATGATGCAGTGAAGGAATTGGACATATTGCAGCATATACCGGTATAGCGAGTGAAGCACCCGTCGGTGTTCACTTAAAGTAACCGTATGAAGAACGTTTCATACGGCCGTCCAACGTGGCCCACATTGGAATGGTGGACTCACGTAACGTGGCCCACATTGGAATGATGGACTCACGTACCCATTCTGGAATTGATGGGATTTTCAAGTGCCCATACTGGAATTGATGGGTCTTACAAAAGTAATTTATGCATGTCATGATGTGAATCCATGGCAAGATTTAATAGTACTCATAAATGAAAAGATACACATGGCATTCATCTACAAGTACGAACAAATATATTCATTCATTCACACATCACATAATGCATCAATCATAGTATACAAGTTACTTGCCTGCCGCGCTACGACGGGTTGGGAGGTAAATAAGATACCCCTCCACTCACCGCTTCACCGTCTACAATATAAAATAATCGAAATGAGGAAAAACGAGCAAGACATTGCTACACGTGCCCTCCCACAATCTCTAACCAAACCAACCAAACAAAAGGTTCAATTTGATCCATTCGCCCAAACATTCCAAATACCCCTAAACTGGCAGTTTTACTAGAAAATTCACCAATAAATAACCGTAAGTCCAAAAGACCTGAAACCAGTGCTCAACTTCTCTTAACGTAATGGGCTACGAAACTCTAGTTGGTGGTAAACTCTAATTCGGCCAGAACAGAGGTCTTACCATCCAATGAAAAACTATAACTGCAGTCTGTCCAGAATTCAGAACAGCCCTAAAGAAAAGGCTCTAACTTTTAAACCACTGATCCAAATAAAGTGATATTTATCAGCTTGGAAACATGGTGAAATTCGCTTCATAAACCTAGTTGGGTGGCCGACCTGGTTCTGACTCTAACTAGGTCAAAACCTAGGTGCAACCGACTATACCCAGAATTTCTGACAGACAGAGCAGTGATCGGTTAAAAATTCATAACTCCTAAACCACTGGGTGGAATCTCGTGATCTCAGTGCCAAAAGAAAGATAACGAAACCAGGAACATATCTCTAGGAGAGGTCAACCCGAGATTCGGCCTCTAAAGGGTCGAAACTGGCCGCGCAAGGAGACGGATGCGTTCTGGAATCTCCAGGACAGAACCCGATTTAGATCTAATCCACCATTAATCAATAAAACCGAATCAAACTAGCACTAAAAACCTTCGTTACCCTTGAAGACCCGTGGGACGACGATGATCCGCTGCCCGAAGATCCCCCTCTCTTCTCCTCCCTTCTTTCTCCAAAGAACAGCCACCCGAGGATCTACGAGCGACCGGATCGCCCGGCGGGAGAAGGAGATTGCGGAGGGAGTCTTGAGACAACGCGTCGGGGATCGCCGGAGCTACCACCACAGGGAAAGGCCGGCAGCAAAGGAGCAGCAAGGCGCAGGGAGTGGGCAGGGGAGGTGGCGGCCACAAGGGGAGGAGAGGGAAGTGGGGAGGCGGCTAGGGTTGGGGTGCCTTCCTCCCTGGCCGCCCCCTGGGCTGGTCTCCCCCTCTTGGGCCTCTGGTGGCGACCACGGCCCAGTTGGCGAAGAAAGCGTAAACGCCCCATTGAGCTGGAAATTCTGAGTTTGTATTTGTCTTTTACCCCTCCAACTTCGTTCTATTTACCGAATTCTATTCCGGAGTATTACAGTTTCATCCGCCCTAGCTTATCTCCTTGGGGTTGTCCAGCAATCTTTTTAAAGAAGAAGGACAATACTTTGCGCATGTGCATTGATTACCGTCAGCTTAATGAAGTAACGATAAAGAACAAGTATCCATTGCCCCGCATCGACGATCTCTTTGATCAATTAACTGGAGCTCGAGTTTTCTCCAAGATTGATTTAAGAGTGGGATATCATCAAGTTCGGATACGATCTGAGGATATTCCAAAGACGGCTTTCTCTACTCGCTACGGCTTGTATGAGTACACCGTCATATCATTTGGCTTAACCAATGCCCTTGCATTGTTCATGAACCTCATGAATTCGGTATTCATGGAGTATCTGGATAAGTTTGTCGTGGTCTTCATTGATGATATTCTTATCTACTCCAAGAATGATGAGGAACACGATGAGCATCTGAGGCTTGTGTTAGGCAAGCTTCGTGAGCACCAGCCGTATGCGAAGTTCAGCAAGTGCGCATTCTAGTTGAAGGAAGTGGCCTTCTTGGGTCATGTTCTTTCAGCAGGAGGCGTAGCCGTTGATCCTAGCAAGGTCAGCGATGTTCTTTCATGGAGTCAGCCTACTTCGGTAACCGAAGTGTGGAGTTTTCTTGGTTTAGCAGGATATTATCGTCGCTTTATCGAGAACTTCTCCAAGATCGCGAAGCCGATGACGGAGTTGCTCAAGAAGGACAAGAAGTTCTTGTGGTCCGATGCTTGTGAGGAAAGCTTCCAAGTACTCAAGAAGCGTTTGACCACCGCTCCCGTTCTCGTTCTTCCCGATATCCATCGAAGCTTCGATATCTTTTGCGATGCTTCTCGTCGAGGACTCGGCTATGTCCTTATGCAAGAAGGCAAGGTAGTGGCCTATGCATCAAGGCAATTGAGACCTCATGAACTTAACTATCCTACCCATGACTTGGAGTTAGCTGTTGTGATCCATGCATTTAAGATTTGGCGGCATTACCTAATCGGTAATCGTTGTGAAGTGTATTCGAATCACAAAAGTTTAAAGTATTTGTTCACCCAACCAGATCTGAACCTCAGGAAAAGAAGATGGTTGGAGTTGATCAAGGACTATGACATGGGTATTCACTACCATCCGGGCAAGGCTAATGTCGTTGCTGATGCGCTCAGTCGCAAAGCGCATTGCAATGCCTTGTTGCTCAAGGAGGTTCAACCCACCCTTCTAGAGGAATTTCAGCGTCCCAACTTGGATTTGGTTGAGCATGGTTCCCTCGCTGCCTTGGTTGTGCAACCAACCTTGGTGGATCGGATTAAAATCGCTCAGCAATCGGATGTTGGAGTGAGCCGCATCCAGGAAAATGTCAAGAACGGAACAGCCAAGTGCTTTTCGGATGATGAGCATGGTGTTGTGAGGTTCGGACAGCGCCTTGTGGTTCCAAAGGATATGGAATTGCGGAATTTGATCCTCCACGAAGCCCATGATTCGCCTTTGTCTATTCATCCCGGAGCCGCAAAGCTGTATCAAGATCTCCGTCAGAGATTTTGGTGGACCCGAATGAAGAGGGAAATTGCAAAGATCGTTGCCGAATGCGACGTGTGTTGTCGTGTGAAAGCCGAGCATCAGCGTCCATCGGGACTTCTTCAGCCTTTGCCTATTCCCGAGTGGAAGTGGGATTCGATCGGGATGGATTTTATCACTGGTCTGCCCCGAACATCCAAGGGCATGCATTCCATCTGGGTTGTCATCGATCGATTGACGAATGTAGCCAATTTTCTGCCAGTACGGACAAACCTCAGCGTGAGTCTACTGGCGGACCTATATATTTCCCGCATCGTCTGCTTGCATGGGGTGCGAAGGCGATCGTTTGGATCGCGGTGCGCTTTTCACCGCTGAGTTTTGGAAGTGTTTGCAAGAGGCTGTGGGAACCCATCTTACCTTTAGCACAGCATATCACCCCCAAACTGATGGTCAGACCGAGAGGGTTAACCAAGTGTTGGAGGACATGCTTCGTGCTTGTGTTCTGTCCTATAGAAAGAATTGGGAGAAGTATTTGCCTTTTGCCGAGTTCTCCTACAACAACAGCTTTCAGGCCAGTCTCGGCATGGCACCTTTCGAGGCCTTATACGGAAGAAGGTGTAGAACCCCATTGAATTGGTCTGAGACCGGTGAAAGACCTTTCTTTGGCCCGGACTCGATCAATGAGGCTGAGAGCCAAGTCCAACTTATTCATGACCGCTTACACACAGCTCAATCCAGGCAAAAGAGCTATGCGGATCGCCGTCGTCGTGAGTTGAGTTTTGAGCCTAATAACTTTGTTTATCTCAAAGTCTCTCCTTTGAAGGGCCATCAACGTTTCAGTGTTAAGGACAAGTTAGCTCCTCGATATTTCGGTCCCTACCGTATTATCGAGAAGAAAGGAGCTGTTGCCTGTAAGTTGGAGTTGCCAGCTGTACTTGAGGGGGTACATGATATTTTCCATGTGTCCCAGCTAAAGAAGTGCCTCCGTGTTCCAACAGAGGAAGCTCTGTTGGAAACTCTCGATGTCCAAGAGGATTTGACCTATCGCGAGCACCCTGTTCGCATACTCGATGAGGCTGAACGAAGAACAAGGAAGAGAACCGTCAGATTCCTTAAAGTTCAGTGGTCGAAGCATTCTGAGGATAAGACTAGTTGGGAAAGGGAAGATCATCTCCGCGCAGACTATCCATCTTTCTTTACCGAGTGAGCCAAATCTCGGGACGAGATTTTTGTAAGGGAGAGGTTTTGTAACATCCCAAATGTGGATTTGTGTATCAAATGTATAAAAATGAGGAAAAAATTAAAACTTTTCTTGCATCTTGAAGTCCTTGATCATTTCTGTAATTCTTGTAAAGGAATTATGGAAATCAAAAATCAAAATACTCAATTGACTCCAATCAAAAACCTCCTTGGCAAAGATCTTGTGCTAAATCCATGTAAATATTTTTCCTGAGTTCTAGGGAGGCTTGGTAACACCTCTGAATTATTTCACGATTTTTAGAAATTATTTGATAATTTTGGGATGCAAGTCAAACCCAGTCAAAGCTTGGTCAAACCCTAACTCCAAACTTCTGGAATCTCTGGAGAAGAATGCAATGCATGAAAATCACTAGAAATTTTATGTAAGGTTTATCCTGAACTCAGCAGCATCCTGTTAAAATTTCATGATTTTTGGAGCTGGTTTGCTACCTTAAGCAAATTCCCCAAAAATCAACTATTAAATTCAAACCCTAGCTGGTTTTCACTATTCCTTTGGCGCGAGTCAGACTCGGGCTCGAGCCAAGTGACTTGGTTCAGTCAACTAACTGCACCCGGCGCAGTCGCTCGGGCGCGAGTATCGTGGATCGTTGGATCTGAGATCAACAACTTATATGCGTGTGAACGTTTGGACCATCCGAACGTTTCGATCAACGAGAGTCGTTGGATCTTAGATCAACGGCCTGGATTGAAGTGAACGTTCGGACCGTTCGAATCGTCCCATTCATTTGAACCGTCCGATTTCAATCCAACGGTGGCCGCGTCGTCTCCTTCCTCGCGTCTGAGCAAGCCATGGCATGTACAGGACCTGGAGCAGCGTAGTGTCACCTCGGTGACCACCTTTAAACGGCTCTCTCTGCCCGCATTGATTGCCCGTCATGCACCGCCCTCAAAAGTCCATTGCTCAACTGCTCCCGTCGCTCTCAAGTGCTCTCATGGCAGGTTTGACCTGAGAGGGTTTATTGCCGTTGCTCTCTGCCATTTACTCTATTTAAACTCTATTGCATCCCCTTTGGCTTCTTTTAGCATCTCCGCAACTCTAGCTAGCACTTCAGTGTTTGTTTGAGCTACATTCATCTGAAACCATTTCGGCCGCCATTGTCGAGCTTTGAGCTTACGGTGAAGGCGGTACCTCAGTGGCTCTCACTCTCCATTTCTTGCTCCCTCTGCTCCTTCTTGATTCTCTTGAGCTTAACCCTCGCTCAATTTGGCTTATCATCCTCAAGGCTTGGCTGAATTGAAGATTCTCCATTTTCGGCCGAAAGCACCATTGTTCATCACCGGAGCAGCTCCAACCTTTCTCTGTGCCATTCCCGTGCTCAGGTAACTCCACATTAGTCCTTAGATGCTTGGCACTAGCTTACTTGGACCGCAGCGGAGTTTCTTTGCATTTTTCGTTTTCGGCCATTTTTGTCACCTCTGTAAACTCAAACTGCGGCGTTCTAGACCGCCGCACCGCAATTGTTGGTCCCATTGTGTGCAAAGCTATCGCGGACCCATTTTGGGCCTTTGCTCGCACCGCCGTGACCAGAGTCGCCGGCGGTGAGCCTCCTTTCACCGTCGAAGTTTTGTCGGTTGAACTGGGCGCGAGCTCTTTGAACGTGGTTCACTGTGGACCGTCGATCCTTAGATCAACGGCCCACGATAGCGTGAACGTTCTGACCATCCGAACGCGGCGATCCATGCGTACCGTAGGATTTGATATCAACGGATCAGATTCGAGTGAACGTTCAGACCATCCGAACGTCTCGATCCACATGGACCGTTGGATCTAAATCCAACGGTGCACGTATGAGCCGCGCGCGCTGTGCTCTGCGCGCGTGGGCCATTGGATTTTGAATCTACGGCTCAGATTTGAGTGAACGTTTGAGTGAACGTTCGGACCGGTCGAAGGTTCCTTCGTTGTGAGCCGTCCATCTCAAGATCAACGGCTCATGTGCGTGTGAACGTTCGGACCATCCGAACGTCTCCATCCACGTGGACCGTTGGATCTAAATCCAACGGTGGGGTTGTGAGCCGCTGGAGCGCGCACTGTCCCGTGGACTTGGACCGTTGGAATCAAGATCAATAGTCCAAGTTCGTCCACGTTATTTTAATCTCAGATTTTCCCGAGAGGATTATTTGTCAACTGAAAAATAAAATTAACTTGTAAAATGCATAACTATTTTATTTTAATTCCTTTTCGGTTGATTCAAATTTTGTTAGTTATATTTTTAACTGAATTTTAATCTAAAAATGTTTCTAACCTCATTATAGCTCCAGAAATTTTTGCTAAGATTTTAGTTGTAATGAATAGTAGTATTTGTGATTTATAAGGCTGAGCAGATTTGTTTTGCTCATATCTTTTGCATTAAGAATCCAAACCAATTGGTTCTTGTTGCTAAATTCCTTATAAATCACGCTCTTGCTGCTGTAAAATTTTCAAAGCATTCGGAGAAAGTTTACTGTTGAGTTTTTTGTGTTTTCTGTGTTCTTATTGGTTCTTTTGCGCTTTCTCATTAGGTTCCGAAGAGCACATTGATAACCTAAGTGATCCTCCGCAACATCTTGAACAGCAGCAACTAGACAAGCAGTTTGACCATGTTAATCCCAGTATTTTTCAAGTCTAATATATTGATTTCAACTTGTATGTATGCATTGCTATGTTGTTGTTAAATTATGGTTAGTATCTTGTAGTTGCATAATCTGTAGGAATTGATTATCCTCTACTACCATGAGCCTAGGTTATTTGCTGTGATTTGAGTTCGTTGGATGAGCTCTTGTCACTTAGTAGATTGCGAATTGAAATTGCTTAGAAATGCTTAGTTTCGGTAGTAATGGGCAATCATCGATTTTAGTCGATGATCTTGATCACACATCTAATTATTATTCTATTATGTCCAGCACTTGTGCTTTGTTATTTTGTAAAGTCCAAATCTGAAAATGAAAAATTGATTTGAACTTGAGCAAGTGGTTGGATGGTGGGTTATTGGGCTTGTGGATGTCTTGCCTAACTCAACAAGGACCGAACATCTTGTGTCACACTCTCCAAGCATTTTTGCGTGCTAACCACGCGAGAGGGATATGGGACCTCTCTTGACTGAGTACTTTGGCGTGTGTTATCTCCGAGTCGCAGGAGGGGGTTGTTTGTGTGGTGTGAAAAATGATCGATGTTATTGTGTTGGGTGTGCGGTGGTGGGGATTCCGGGTAGGTTCTCCACCTCGAGGGGCATCGTAGTTGTCCAAGGCTTTACCCGCGATGGGTAGTTGACCGTGGCTTTACGATGACTCTGACACAACGTATGGGTTTCTATCCACACCGGTGACTCGCAGTTAATGTATAATATTGGAATTGTCTCGTAGGACTTAGCCGTGCCGGCATACCTAAGGAAGTGTGCTTAATAGCTTGGCAAAAAGGCGGTCTGGCGTGTGGGTATATTGGTACACCCATGCAGGGATAAAACTATTTGAATAGCCTCGTCCTAGGTTATGGACACTCTTGGTTAGGTTTTGCAAGAGTTAGACTACAACCTTTTTATTAAAATTTGACATGGTTGGTATGAATGGGTAATTCATGCTATTATTGTGGTGACTAATGGTTTAGTCACTTCCAGGATTGTTGTTGTCCTCTATCTATTGTTATTATTGTTGTCATTTGCTGTTATTTGAACATTAAAAACAGATTTGTCAACTTGCTCTTAAATGTACTACATTATTGCAAATAAAGATTGCTTTGTGCCGAAAATGAAACATACAACCTCCACTTAAATAAGCTTGCATGTAGCATATGTATAGGTCTGTTATTCTACACATAAGTCTTGCAGAGTACAATTTTTGTACTCATTTGCTTTGCTTAACTATTTGTTGCAGAGGAGGAAGGTGAGCCCCAAGGGCCTCACTTTTGTGAGATGTGCTGCGGGTTTGACGACTAGCTTGGCGGCCCGGTCGGTTGCCTTGTGGGTTAAAGGCACCCTGATTGGCTCTTTTGTTTATGGCCATCTTATGGCACTTTTGCTTCCGCTGTTTATTTTTGTATGTATATGTATTGGCCGGTCGGCCTCTCTTTTGTAATAACTATCCTTTATTTAGCTTATCTTCTGGTTTGTGCTTTTGCTTCGGTTCTATGTGAATGAATGGAATTGATGCATGACTTGTTGTAAAGAGGTGTGTATACTGCTTTTCTGGGACGTATACATGTCTCGAGTCTCGGTTTATTTTGTTGTGATGCTAGGACCGAGTGGATGGTTAAGCATTACAAGCCTGATAAACCGGGGTCTCACCTTAATGTGCCACTAACCATCTTGCTTAAGATATTAATAATGAACATTATGAACAAGAGCAAGAATCACCCCCTTAATATGATTTTCATGAAATGCAACCTACAGAAGGCATAAGAGGCTAGATACTTCAATTTAAGTACTTGTTACAGAGATGGCATTGGTTCTTGATATAAAATGATTATTCCCAAGTTTGGCTCCAATTTTGATATATGATGGAATCCACCTCTTCATGAGAGAGCCAAACCTCCAATGCCTCTCTAAGTACCTATTAAGCATTAAAGCATATTTTGGTACCCAATACTTGGTTGAGTCCACGAATGTTAGTCACAATAGATTTAGGCACCCAAATGGCCCTAGCAATAATTTTAGGTGAACTAACCAGTCTAGCAAACACATTGCCATAAATATCCTTTCTAAGCAAATAATGATTATTATAAATAATGGGCTTAGGAGTGATACCTTTCGGACATTGTTTACCAATGTGTCCCTTTTCCTGGCAATTGTAGCAAGTTGGGCTTTTGCTTCCCCTACTTATCTTCTTTTCTTGCTCATTGTTAGTTTGCCTCTTTCTTGATGATCTTGACTTGTCATCCACTTGATTTGGGCACACCGAGGCAAAGTGGCCCTTTCCATTGCATCCGTGGCACTTGACATTCTTTGTGTGTCTTGCATTGTTCCTTGTCTTGCTATCCTCCCTTTTCTTGGGAGTAAAACCAATACCACTCTTATCTTGTAAGCATTTTTGCTTGCTCAATATTTCATCGAGAGTGGCCTTCCCTTTGTAGCTTCTTTACAAGTCATTTTTCAATTTAGTGATTTGGGCCTTGAGCAAATTATTTTCCTCTACAAGATTAGTATCGATATGCATAGAGAAAATAGGAGCATCTAATTTAGAGCAACAAGGCATATCAAATAAATCCTCGCATGAGGTGGATATGCTAACTTTAGATGTAATGCTAGGGTTAGCAACTACACATGGCATATCATCTAATAAATTATATGTGATGCCTATATCCACCTTGGACTTGTTGAGATCCTTGAGAAGGAGAGTCTCATGAGCTTCATTTAGCACTTCATAGGAATCCTTGAGAGAAAGAAATTCTTTCTTCAAGACTTTGAATCTTGACTTCTCCTTGCCAAGGTATTCATTTAAGTCCTCTGTAACATGTCCATCAACTCATCATAAGTAGGCTCATCATTTTTATTTACCTCATTATTACCTTGAGCCATGAAGCAATGAGGTGATGTGGATGGAGTTGAGGACTCGTCATCGTCGGAGCTAGAAGTTGAGCATTCTTCTTCTGACATCTATTATTTTGTGCAATCATCGCTTGTAGTGGTGGACATTTCATAATGATCTTGAATATATGCCCATATTTCATGAGCACTCTCAAGATTGCACACTTCATCAAACACCATCTACACTCAAAGCACTAAATAAAGCGTTAATTGCTTGAGCATCGAGATGTAAGTATTTCTCTTCCTCAATGGTTGGAGCAACATGATCCAATGGAGGAGAAAAGCCTACATCAACAATACGCCAAATTTTTAGGTTCATGGCCTTAAAATAACATGACATGTGGATTTTCCAATGTGCATGATTTGTGCCATCAAATAGAGGAGTCTCACCTAGGTACATAATATCACTAGTCGCCATCCCTTACTCTCTAGACGGTTATGTCTAATAAATGAGGGACCAACCTCTGATACCACTTGTAAGATCGAGGAGGCCGACTAGAGGGGTGTGAATAGGCGGTTTTTTAAATTCTTTCGCCTAAAACCAATATCAAATGCGGAAGCTAATAACAATTGGTTTTGCACAATTAAAACCTAAATCAACTAGGCTCCACTAAGTGCACCAACAATATGAATACAATACAATGAGAGCAACATACAAAGATATATAAGCAATTAAAGCAAGCAATGTAAATTACTCAAAGTAAAGCACAAGCACAAACCAAGATGACACAATTATGTTTTACCGTGGTGTTCGAAAACTTGCTGGTCTCCTCTAGTACACGTTAACGTAAGCCCAACCGAATTGGACCAGCTCCACTAATTAAGCCAACACCTCCGAGGTAAGTCCAACCTGTTGGACCAAAAAGGCGACTAGAGGGGGGGGGGTGAATAGGAGCACGCTCACTTTTTCACAAAATATGAATTCAACACAATTTCACTCCAATAGCTATGAAGAAGCTATGAAGATCAATATACCAGTACAGCGGAAGACTAGTATTGAATACAATAAAACCTCTAAGCAATGCGATAAAAATCAGCAAGAATCAAAACTAACAGAGACTGGCCGGTCTGACCGCTGTTATACTGGCGGTTTGACCGGTACCAAATCGGTCTGACCTCTGGTGTGGGGCGGTCTGACCGGCACCAAAATCGGTCTGACCTCTGGTGTGGGGCGGTCGGCCGCGGGCTCGAGCAGTAAAAACGGCCGATGTGAAGTTGCAATTAGGTCTAACTTTTGATTCTCAACTCCAAACTTCACGAAACTTTGCACACACCTTCTCTATGATATTAAGAACCTATTCCAATCAACAATTATGATAATTCTTGGACGAACAAAGATCTTTTATGATCTGATTGAAGAAGGGTGAAAAACCGGGCAAAAGTGAAAACTAGATCCAATCGCTTGCTCGTGGGTGATTGATGATCAAATTGATCCTAGATGGGTTCCCACACATCACAGCAAGCTAATCCACGTGAAAGAATCAATTAAAAACACGTGGATCAATGAAAGCCCTAAAATCACGAAATTGAAAGCAAGAACGAAAAGAGACTTATCTCAAGCACACCTTGCATAGATTAAATTCGTGATTGTTGCTGGATTACATGCACTCCATCAAGGATGCCAATGCCCAATCCAAGAGCACGAAAATTACCTCAAACCATAAAGAGCACTAGCCTCCACCTCAACTCCCCCTAAGCCAATTAGGGTTTTGAAAACACAAAAGAGGTGAAAAAAACAGCGAGAGAGAGAGGTGCAGCCCCCACCTCCTCCTATTTATAGTGGAGGCCTAGAAATCTCTAGGGTTTGACTTAATTGGGCTCCCGTTAAGGCCCACTAACAAACGGGTCACTCACGCACAACCATAAGCGCCGTCTTTAACCTTTTGACCTAAACCGCTTCACCATGCGCCATGGATTTGCCAATAGGTCACCCTTGTCCATCTTGTGTCACACTTGAGTCGTTGACCTCACCCGGCATCGTCGATCGTTCTGGACCTCAACTCTCCAAGTCTAGTCTCGATCCTCCTCGTCGTTGACCGTCGTTGACCACCAAGCAACCTGCACAACCATAGACAAGCAAACACGAATTCGGGAACAAGTTCTTCACAACTTGACCCATGTTAGTCAAAACATGCATCATGCAAAACATATGCCATGAAACCAATGACTTTGACCTAACAAATCAACATCGCCACGAAGTTGGCCGACGTTCAAGTAGATACCGGTCTGACCGCTCCATGTGAGCCGGTCGGACCGCCTCTTGGCCGGTCGGACCGCTCCCTGTGAGCCGGTCGGACCGCCCCTAGGGACTTAGCCGAAATTCATGCCCTGAAATTTGAAACCTTCTGGAAACTTAAAACGAATAGAACTTCTTACTGGAGACTCCAAAAATCATGAGACCAAGTGCATTGGGATCCCCTCACTTGCCTACAACACCTATTTTTGGCCCAGCTCGTTTTGACCACTTTTAGGTCACCACGGTCCGATCGCCCACATGGCCGGCCCGACCGATTTGGGACTGGTCGGACCGCCGTGCAAGGACCGGTCGGACCGCCCCTGTCCAGAAAGCCTGACACTTTGTCGAAAACTCGTGAAACGACAAACCGTAAACACCATTGCCAATTGTCACATCATCCTAAGATCTGGAGCATATCCCCATGATATCCACAATCTCCCCCTTGATGAACACATTGGCAATTATCCAGAAAATGTAAGTAAGAGGTTTGAAAACGAGTTTACTCGCAGTTTTCGCACAAAGGCACAACTTGGTCCATAAGCAAGAAAAAGCAATGTAAATGACCAAGCTGGCATCAGAATAGTATAGGCATGTGAGACAAGGCAAAAGAAAGCATAAAAACTTTGATTTCCAGAAAAGGGTCAAAATTCTCACATGAGGTCCATATGAAAGAACAGTTGTTCAATTAACCTATGATCATTGTGAGGATAAAAGAATGCAATTCAAGTTCAGAATATACAATAAGACAATAAGAATGCAACTCAAAAACTCCCCCTCACTATGATCCTCAAATTTCAGAAATTTTCAAATTTTGATTTCGCCCCTTTGTATAATCTTCTCCCCCAATAATGAAATATCTTCTCATTTAACACATCTTCTCCCCCTTTGACAATAGATTCATCAAGTAATCACGCCTTCCTCTCATCCAGAGATAACAAATATAGAATAAAGAAGGAAGCAGAAACAAAAGAAACATAAAGAGGAGTATGCATGAAATGCAATGGAGTGGCTTCATTTTTGTATTTTTCAATTTTTGATTACAAGAAGCTTTGGAGATTACCCAAAAGAGCTAGCCAAGATTTCTAATATTGCACAAGCGAGATATCAAGCCCGGCGCTAGCAAGATCATGGTAAGACATGTATATCAAAGCTAAGCACAAAGGCTCAAAAGTAAGCGATAGATTTAATCAATTTAAGCAACGCTTCAAATTGACAAGTTCATCAACAGGATCCTAAAGTGAAATTGGCCATGTCAAAATGTCAAAGTGAGATCAAAAATCTAACAAAGACCACATTAAGAGTCAATCAGTCTGTATTGAATCATTTTGCTCAATATTTTGTAAAAGCCCATTTGTCAACATTTTTCTCATATGCATTGAATATTGAAGTTGACTAATGATCTAACTTAGTGACAAGATCTGGACTAGGAGCCATCCACAAACTCATCCTAAGCTTGACGGAAGTTGATTAAAGGTATATCTTAGTAAAGAAGATCCTGGACTAGGAGCCATCCACAAACTCTTTCTAAGCTTCTACAGGCGACAAATCTTGAGGTTCATGTCATTTCGACAAGCGGTCCCCATAAGATCGTGCTGTTCATCAAACTATCTCCAAGTTCATGTCATTTGACAAGCGGTCTCGTAAGAATAGTTTGGCACAATTTAAGCATAAGACAATCTTGATTTTCATTTTTCACATGAGCGGTTTAGAATCTCAAGAACACAAGCGCTCAAGTAATGGTCAATTTTAGATCAAAGAGCTAACAAAGCAATTCTGACAGGGCCAATGTCACAAGAGGAGCACTAATTGCGCAACTCGCTAAAACATCCACAAATTGCAATTTCTTAGTTCGAGTTGTTTTAAAGTTCTAGCTCATATAGCAAAGACTTAGCTACACATGTAAAAGCATAATAATTCTAGCAAGTCAAAGAACTGAACATGACATTGAGCATGAATTGAAGTACTAGAGCTCCAAAGGGTAATAGGCAAAGCTTCATCAATTTTAAAAGATAAGCAGAAAATCTTATATTACAATGCATCTTTTTGGATTTTTCATACCACTTGTTGTATTTTTCATATGAATGCAATATGATACAATGAGATGCAATAAAAAGCCTAAAAACCTAAAAAGTTCAAAAAGATCACTAAGTTCAGAAAAAGAACAATAAAAGATTAAAAGAACAAGGAAAGATCAGAAAAGATCAAACTCCCCCTCAAACCAACCCATAGTGATAAATTACCCCTAACTCGCTTTTCAAGGTGGCAAACCTAGTTGGGTCTAAAGATTTGGTGAGGATAAAATCAAAAGACAAGAGAATTGCCTAGTGGGTGACAAGCGCCTGAGGTACTCTTCCTATCTAGCCGACAGCCCGCACAATCAGGATAAGAAAAACCCCGAATGGACAAAGATAAAAACAGAATATCAAATGCCATACAAAGAGAGTAGAGTGTAAGTACGAATAAGAGCTTAACGGCTGGCGATGGGAAGTTCTCGGAGATGCTTGAAACCCGTCATTGCGTGAAGGAGGTGAAACATCTTGAGTCTCGGTCATATGGCGTGAACAAATGAGTCAACAAAGCACGTGCTCTTCCTCTTTCCGCGGCAATCCTGAAAAATCAAGGCACAGAAGAACGATGTGTCTCGATACTGGGGTTAGTTAAACAAGGCTTGGGAACCCAGTACTGAGACACACGTCTGCGAGTAGTATGCAAAGCAGAAGTGTTATCCTTGATTCTATTTGCATTCCTATCATGAGTAATGGTCACAAGAACATGAGAATTATCCTGTCTAGGAGCATGATGATAAGCATGTGAAACAAATCCTAACCCAGGTTTATTCTTTTCAAAATGACCATGTCTCATAAAAGCTTTAGGTTGAGTGGATGAACTATTAGCAAAAATTTTCTTATCATCTTTCAACCTACGCCAACAAAACTCAATCAAGTGCCCACTCTTTTTGCAATAAGTGCAATGATACTTAATACCACTAGAAGAAGCACCCTTTGAATTAACACACGGTTGGGCAAAACCTGCAGATTTAAAAGATGTTTTTGCAGGTTGGGTTTTGAATTCAATTAAACCCTTTTCCAAGACTTGAATGACTTTTGGCTTTGAATTGTCTTGAAAAGAATTGAATCCTAAACCTTGCTTCTTATAAGGAGTTTTAGATTTGTCAAGAATCATGTTTAACTGTTTCTTACCTTTAGAAAATTTCTCTAATGTATCATGAAGGTAAGCATTTTCTTTTCTCAAATTAACACAAGCATCACAAGTTTTATCCATAGATTTCTCCTTATATAAAGCAATTTCAAGCTTAAGAGCGGAACAAGAAGCACAAATAGTAGTTTCAATATTGTCCTTAAGCTTAGTATATTTGACTCTAGCAGCTTCTAAGATATCTTTGATTTCACGTTCTTTTTCTAAGCATGAAGTGCAAGGGCTAGAATCAATCACATCAGAAGCAATCAACTTGCTAGACTCTAAACATTTTTCACAAGGAGCAGATTTAATTTCAATTAGCTCGGTTCTAGCATTTTCAAGTTGTTACAAAGCAATATTGTGAGCGATTGCGGTTTAGCCAATTCGAGTGCATGTCATGACAAGATAAACATTCATCGAGTTCAAGAGTCTTAACATTTGCAAGTTCTAGTTTGGTTTACCAATTTTTGACTCTAGCTTCTTATTTTTAGTCATGACAAATTCTAGCGCTTCATCTTGACTAGCGATTTGCTCATATATGGAATCATATCTAGCGAAAGCTCATCATAAGAGAGGATACCTCATTATCATCAATGTCGTCGATGTCGACCATGAAGCACATGTGGGGTGAAGTCTTTGGCCTTCCCTTTCTTGTCCTCTTCGCTCCCGAGTCCACATCGCTAACGGATTGCTCTCCAAAAGCGGCAAGGACCCGGTGAGCGGCCTTTATGAGCTTGACAGCATCATACTCAGAGTTGTTCTCATGAGGTTTCTTCCAGGCTGTCTTTTCCTCCCTGTGCTTGCCCTTACCTTTTAGCTTGGGGCAATTGGCCCGGATGTGGTAAAGCTCTCCACACTCATAGCAAGTAACAGGACCACCTCTCTTTTTATTTCTCACATTGTTGTAAGCCCGTGTGAATTTTTTTAGCTAAAAGGGCTAACTCAACCTCAGGGATATTCTCAAGCTCCTCTTCATGAATAGCAGATAAACAAGCAAATGAAAATCCAGAAGAAGATTCAAAAGAATCATTAGAAGCCTTTTTGAGAGGATCTGCTACCAAAGCTAAATTGTCTGTCTTGGGATGGTCAACTCTTTTAATTTCATGAGTCTTGAGTTTGCTATAAAGCAACTCCAAAGTAAGACTCGAAAGATCAACATTCTCTTCTATAGCAGTAGCCTTCATCTCCCACTCCTTGGTGTTGATTGCAGCCAAGAGATGGGTGGCATTTTCAGATTGAGAGTATTCAATATCAACAGCTTTCATCTGATTTATCACTTTATTAAAGCGACTGAAAATATCATCGATGCTCTCTCCAGGACGCATCTCAAATTTGTTATAATCACGCTTATAGATTGTTTGGCGCACTTTCTTAATTTGGGACGAACCCTCATGATAGGTTTCGAGGGTGTTCCAAATCTAAATGCTTGTGATCAAAAATGCAAATCCTATCATATTCTTGTCTACCAAGCGCACCATATAAAAGGTTCTTGGCCTTGTTGTTGTTAGCCAAAAGAATTGCAGAAGCAGGAGTTGCAACCTCAGGAATAATGAGCGGGGATCGAACAACGTCCCATATAGCTTGTCCCTCGCTCTCAAGGAACACTCGCATACGATTCTTCCAATAGGCATAGTCGTGCCCATTAAAGATATGCGGTTTTGTAGAGAATCTATCCATCGCCAAAGTTCAGTGACCGGTTAAGATCAAGAGTGAACTAACCGGGCTCTGATACCACTTGTTGGACCGAAAAGGCGACTAGAGGGGGGGGGTGAATAGGAGCATGCTCACTTTTTCACAAAATATGAATTCAACACAATTTCACTCCAATAGCTATGATGAAGCTATGAAGATCAATATACCGATCTGTTGGAAGACTAGTATTGAATCCAATAAAACCCTAAGCAATGCGACAAAAATCAAGCAAGAATCAAAACTAACGAGATCGGCGGTCGATCGCACATTATCTTGGCGGTGGCCGGTACCAAATCGATCGACCTGCGGTGTGGGGCGGTCGGCCGGCACCAAAATCGGTCGACCTCGGTGTGGGGCGGTCGACCGGCGAGCTCGAGCAATAAAAGCGGCCGATGACGAAGTTGCAATTAGGTCTAACTTTTGATTCTCAACTCCAAACTTCACGGAACTTTGCACACACCTTCTCTATGATATTAAGGACCTATTCAATCAACAATTATGATAATTCTTGGACGAACAAAGATCTTTTATGATCTGATTGAAGAAGGTGCAAAGCGGGAAAAGTGAAAACTAGATCCAATCGCTTGCTCGTGGGTGATTGATGATCAAATTGATCCTAGATGGGTTCCCACACATCACAGCAAGCTAATCCACGTGAAAGAATCAAGAAAAAACACGTGGATCAATGAAAGCCCTAAAATCACGAAATTGAAAGCAAGAACGAAAAGAGACTTATCTCAAGCACACCTTGCATAGATTAAATTCGTGATTGTTCTTTGGATTACATGCACTCCATCAAGGATGCCAATGCCCAATCCAAGAGCACGAAAATTACCTCAAACCATAAAGAGCCCTAGCCTCCACCTCAACTCCCCCTAAGCCAATTAGGGTTTTGAAAACACAAAAGAGGTGAAAAAAACAGCGAGAGAGAGAGGTGCAGCCCCCACCTCCTCCTATTTATAGTGGAGGCCTAGAACTCTCTAGGGTTTGACTTAATTGGGCTCCCGTTAAGGCCCACTAACAAACGGGTCACTCACGCACGCTTCGCAAAGCGCCGTCTTTAACCTTTTGACCTAAACCGCTTCACCATGCGCCATGGATTTGCCAATAGGTCACCCTTGTCCATCTTGTGTCACACTTGAGTCGTTGACCTCACCCGGCATCATCGATCGTTCTGGACCTCAACTCTCCAAGTCTAGTCCCGATCCTCCTCGCCGTTGACCGTCGTTGACCACCAAGCAACCTGCACAACCATAGACAAGCAAACACGAATTCGAGAACAAGTTCTTCACAACTTGACCCATGTTAGTCAAAACATGCATCATGCAAAACATATGCCATGAAACCAATGACTTTGACCTAACAAATCAACATCGCCACGAAGTTGGCCGACGTTCAAGTAGATACCGGTCTGACCGCTCCATGTGAGCCGGTCGGACCGCTCCTCTGGCCGGTCGGACCGCTCCCTGTGAGCCGGTCGGATCGCCCCTAGGGACTTAGCCGAAATTCATGCCCTGAAATTCCGAAACCTTCTGGAAACTTAAAACGAATAGAACTTCTTACTGGAGACTCCAAAAATCATGAGACCAAGTGCATTGGGATCCCCTCACTTGCCTACAACACCTATTTTTGACCCAGCTCGTTTTGACCACTTTTAGGTCACCACCGGTCCGACCGCCCCACATGGCCGGTCCGACCGATTTGGGACCGGTCGGACCGCCCCTATCCAGAAAGCCTGACACTTTGTCGAAAACTCGTGAAACGACAAACCGTAAACACCATTGCCAATTGTCACATCATCCTAAGATCTGGAGCATATCCCCATGATATCCACACAACCACTTGGACCAGTTCCAACACGAACCAACACCTCGCTCCACTCGGGTTGCTCTTCCTCCACTCCGGAGATGGTGAGCACCAAACCACTCACAACCACGACGGCCCTTCTCACAAGCTTCTTGAGAAGATCACAGGTCAAGACGTCTCCATGCCGTCTAGGTGTCGGCAAACACCAAGAGTAACAAGACTCAACTTTCACTTGAATTAATCAAATGTCTAACCTCAGTGGATACTCAATCCACAACCTAAAGCAACACATGCACTTAGGGTTTGCTCTCAAATCTCACCAAGTGCAACACATGCATAAAAGAGAAGAGAGGGTTTGCTCTTTGCTCAAAAGAATGTCTAACAACACTAGCAACCTTTGCAATGCCAACAACCACTCCCTCCAACTAGTCAAGGTGGGTATTTATACCCCACACACAAAAACTAGCCGTTAGAGGAAAGATTCCATCGAGTCAGAGAGGGGCCAGTCTGACCGCCAACTAATGGCCGGTCGGACCGCACATGCGCCAACGGCTATAAAACTAGCCGTTGGACTCACTGCCAGTCTGACCGCAAATTAGTGGTCGGTCAGACCGCGATAACCGCTGTCAGACCACCAAGGGTGGCCGGTCAGGCCGCCTAAGGAAAAACAGCGGCATCTAGAATGATGCTTCTCTGGAAAACGTACCGTGAAATACTCTGGAACTTTCGCTCTCTGGTAGTACCGTTTTATCAACGGAGGTACTACCGCACATAGAATCAACTCAAGAGACCACCGGTCCGACTGCCCAACACATGGCGGTCCGACCGATTTAGCACTGGTCAGACCGGTCCACACCGGCGGTCTGACCGCCAGATCACATAAGCTTTGCACTTTCACTTCGCTCAAATAGCAAAACGAATTCGCCCATTTGAGTGCAATTCTAACAAGGTTTAAATGTGATATTCTCAACAAGTTGCAAAACATATTTACCAACTTTTAGAATCAACACCACAAGGAATAAGATACATGGACTCAAACTATTTGCAAAACATATTTACAAACTTAAGTCACATGCTACAAGAAATCAAGCATGATCATTAACTATTTGCAAAACACATTCGCAAATAATAGCATCATGCCACAAGGTAAAGGTGCATGGACTTTAACTATTTACAAAACACATTTGCAAATTATAGTCTCATGCTACAAGGATTAAATGCATGAGCCTCGGCTATTTGCAAAACACATTCGCAAATAATAGCTCCATGCATAAATGAGCTAGAGCAAACACAATGAGCTATCAACACATGACTAACTCATGCTACTAGTCAAGACCCCTCTTAATAGTACAACAACCTATACTAGCAATCCGGTCTACCAACCAAACACCAAGACCGGTAAAAGACTAGGAACACATCCTCAGCCCTAGCTAGTCATACATTTGCCTTGCATCTTCTTGAAGCTTGATGACTCACATCATCGCTTCAAGTCCGGGTCCTTGACTTGATAATCATCAACACATGATGATCTTCTTCACTTCGGACTTCGGGAGCTTGTCTTGAACATCATCAACACAAGATGATTTCTTCATCCCGAGTCTTACATGCATCAACACATGATGCATTCTTTCACTTGACCTCCATCAACACATGATGGGTCTTCTCTTGACTTGATGTGCATCAACACATGATGCATACTTTACTCCAAGTCTTGATATGCTTCAACGCATGATGCATCCTTCATTAGACCTCCATCAACACATGATGGGTCTTTTCTTTGAACGTCATCGACACACGATGATTTTCATTTCTTCAAGTTCTTCATATGCATCAACACATGATGCAACCTGATGAGGACATCACTTCTACTGAGACGAACACTCATGTGCAAAGTCCAATTACTCGAGCACGTGCTCGTCAACTTATTTATCAGGTAAATTCATTTCTAGGGCTGAGTGTATTATTTGAGAACTCTATGATGCTGCCTAACGGAGATGATTTACTTGTACTTAGGAATCTAGGACTACGACCAGTTCAAGAAGGTATACGACCAGTTCCGCAGGGTCTATGACCACTTCAAGAAGGCTTACAACTAGATATAACATGGACTCCTCAAGACCACTCCAGGACCAGTCCTACGACCAGGTTTTTGTAACATCCCAAATATGGGTTTGTGTTTCAAATGTAAGAAAATCAGAAGAAACTAAAACTTTTCTTGCATCTTGAAGACTTGGTTATTTTTGGTAATTCTTTTCAAAAGAATTATGGAAAATCCAATTTAAATTCTCCTTTGACCCTAATCAAAAACCCTCCTTGGCAAAGGTCTTTTGCCAAACCCTTGGAAATCTTTTCCCTGAGTTCTTGGGAGGCTTGGCAACACCTCTGAATTATCTCATGATTTTTAGAAATTATTTGATAATTTTTTGGAGGCAAGTCAAACTGGTCAAACCCCATTTTTCTCTCTTCTGGAATTTCTGTAGAATAATTCAGTGCATGAAAATCTCTGAAAAATTTATTGAAATCTCCTCCTGCAGTCAGCAAGCTCCAGTTAAAATTTCATAAATTTTGGATTTTGTTTGCTACCTCAAATAATTCCTCAAAAATCAGATGTTTAAAATTCAAATTCTAAACTGGTTTGCACTGTTCCTCGGGTTCGAACCAGACTCGGGCTCGAGCCACTTGACTCGGTCGAACCAACTAAACGCACCGACGCGGTCGATCGGCGCGGGCGTTATGAGCCGTTGGATCAACATCGAACGGTCCTGGATCAACCGAACGGCGGAACCGTTGTAATCCACCCGATCTATCTCAACCGTCCGATTTCGATCCGACGGTCAGCGCGTCGTCTCCTTCCTCCGTCCGGCTCGCGCGTCAGCGTTGGCCATGGCGTCTGCGAGAGGAAAAGTCGCGGCGTGCGTCTTCCTTCCCGATCGCTTTTCAGCGGCTCTCTCTGCGGCGATTTATTGCTCGTCGTGCTCCTCCTCAGCGTCCCCTCTCCAACCGCTCCGTCGCTCTCTCGCTCAAGCGGCGGTTTGACCCGAGCGGATTATCGCCGTTGCCCTCTGCCATCCCCGGCTATTTAAGCTCCTTAGTTTCTCCCTTAGCTTCCTTTAGCAACACCGCAGCTCTAGCTAGCACTCACAAGCCCGTTGGAGCCACAGATTCTCGGGAAGCTCTCGGCCGCCATTGTCGGTTTTGGAGCTTCGGTGAAGTCGGTGCAGCTGGGGTTTTCTTCCACAAGTCTTTGCTCCTCTGCTCTCCCTCTACTCATGAAGCTTAACCCTCACTCAATTCGGTTCAATTTGTCCAGGACGAGTGAATCGGATTTCCCAATTTCACCGAACCGGCGTTCTTCTTCGCCGGCGACTTCGACTCTCCTCGGCGCGTCCATTGCGTTCGGTAGCTCCTCTTTAGTCCCTAGTGGCCGGCTTTGCTCCCTTGAATCGCGGTGAGCACGTTTGCATTTTTTTTGGTCATTTCGGGTCACCGGTCCCCTCCGCTGCCGCGTTACAGTCCACCATGTAGGGTCGTTGGTACCATTAGGTGCGCAATGATGTTTGGGACCCATTTTGGGCACTTGCTCGCACCGCCGCGCGCCGAGCCGCGCGACGGCGAGCCGTTCTTCCGTCGTTTTTTTGGGGACGAAAACGGGGCGATGGTTTGAGCGTGAGTCGATGCGAACCGTCGATCCTTAGATCTACGGCCCACGTTCGCGTGGAAAATTTTGAATTCGTCGCGCGTCTCGGTCTGTGGACCGTTAGATCTAAGATCAATGGTCCCGATGCGAGTCCGCGCGGAGCGTTGGATCCCAGATCCACGGCTCGCGTGCGCGTGAACGTTCGGACCGCCGAACGCTCCCATCCACGCGAACCGTTGGATCCAGATCCGACGGTTGACGTTTAGGGTTCTCGGCCGCGCGCGCGCGCGCGTCAGCGCCGGAGCTTGGGCCGTCGGATCCAAGATCGACGCTCCTCGTTCGGCCACGTCATTTCAAAATTCTGAATTTCCCGAAAGGATTTATTTATCAACTGAAAAATGTGATAACTTGTAAAATGCATAACTAATTCATTTTAAATCCTTTTCGGTTGATTCAAATTTTGTGGGTTATGTTTTTAATTAGACTTTAAGTTAAAAATGTTTCCAAACTCAGTATAGCTCCAGAAATTTTTGCTAATGAATAGTAGCATTTTTTATTTATAAAAGCTGAGCAAAATTGTTTTGGTCATATCTTTGGCATTAAGAATCCAAATCAATTGGTTCTTGTTGCTAAATTCATTATAAATCAAAACCTTGCTACTGTAAAAATTTTAGAATTTTTGGAGGGAGTTTACTGTTGGGTCTTTGCATTTTATTCGTTCTTATCGGTTGCTTTTTGCGTTCTCGTTAGGACCCGAAGAGCACATTGATAATATTGTTGATCCTCAGCAACACCTTGACCCACAGCAAGCAGGCAAGATATTTGATCATAAATGTCCCATTACTTTCAAAGGCTAATATCTTGTTTACAAATTATATGTATGCATTGCTTTTGTGTCCAATTATTTTTGTCCTGTTTAGAGGTAGTTATTCCTAATGCATTGTTGCCATTAAATTGTTATCCCCTGCCACAACCATAAGTTATTAATATCGCTGGTGAATTAGAGCCCGGTGATTTAATTATGCTCTTTTATTATCTTTTCGATGTCATGCTTAGAAATGCTTAGATGTCGGTAGTATTGGGCGATCATCGATTTTAGTCGATGCTCTTGATCACACATTTATTTATTATTCCATTATGTCCAGCATTTGTGCTTTGTTACTTTGTAAAGTCAAAAACTGAAAATAAAATCGTTTTAGACTTGGGCACAATGGTATGTTGGTGTGATCTGTTGGTGTGATTGGAATGGTGCCTAGGTCATCAAGGACCGAGTTACTTGTGTCACTAAAAGCGCTTATGCGTGCTAACCACGCGAGAGGATATGGGACCTCTCTTGACTTAGTACTTTGGCGTGGGTTATCTCCGAGTCGCAGGAGGGGTTGTGTGTGTTGTGTGAAACATGATATGTGTTCTCGGTGTTCTTGTGTTGGGTGTGCGGTGGTGGAGATTCCGGGTAGGCTCTCCACCTCGAGGAGCATTGTAGTTGTCCAAGGCTTTACCTGCGACGGGTAGTTGACCGAGGCTTTACAATGACTCCGACACAACGTATGGGTTTCTATCCATACGGGCGGCTCGTGAATAATTCACAATATGGGAAATGTCTCGTAGGACTTAGCCGTGCCGGCATACCTAAGGAAGTGTGCTTAATCTAGTGGCAAAAAGGCGGTCTGGCGTGTGGGTACATTGGTACACCCCTGTAGGGATAAAACTATTCGAATAGCCTCGTCCTAGGTTATGGACATGCTTGGTAAGGTCGTGCAAGAACTAGACTACAAACTTTTCAAAATTAAAATTTGACATGGTTGGCATGAATGGGTAATTCATGCTATTGTTGTGGTGGCTAATGGTTTAGTCACTTCCAGGATTGTTGTTGTCTATCTACTGTTATATTGTTGTCATTTACGATTATTTGAACATTAAAAACTGATTTGTTAAACTGCTTTCAATCTATTACATTATTGCAAATAAAACTTGCGTTATGCTTAAAAATTTGAGTCCTAGCCTGCTCCACTTAAATAAGCTTGCATATAGTTATTGTTCAGGTTTGTTATCATTCTTATATATCTTGCGAGTACATTCAAAGTACTCACCCGACTTTTTTTGGTGCTTTTGTTTGAGAGGAAGAAGGTGAGCCCCAAGGGCCTCACTTTGTGAGATGTCTTTGTGGATTCGACGACTAGCTTGGCGGTCCGGTCGGTTGCCTTGTGGGTTAAAGGCACACTGATTGGCTCTTTTGTTTATGGCCATCTTATGGCACTTTTGCTTCCGCTGTTAAATTACTTTATGTATATGTCATTTGGCCGGTCGGCCTCTCTTTTGTAATGACTACCTTTATTTATGTTATCTTAGTTGTTGTTTTGCTTGGTTCTATGTGAATGAATGGAATTGATGCATGAACTTTGTAAAGAGGTGTGTATCTTGTATTTACAGGAAGTATACATGTCTCGAGTCTCGGATTATCGATTTGTGATGCTAGGACCAAGTGGATGGTTAAGCATTACAAGCGGATAAACCAGTGGTCTCACAAGGTTTGTATCGAGCCATCGACCGTAGTAACCCAAGCTTGGTCGTCTTTAGGATATTTTGAAAACCTTATTTTCAAAGTGTCAAATGATTTGTGAAAGCTTAAGGAATTCTCCGATTTTATTCCTTACCTATCTTAGCTTTCTCCTCTCATCTCACTCTAATTTGAGTTTTGAAAATTGTTTACCTCTTCTTCCTTCAAAGATAGTGTTATCGATTAAATGGGTTTTGGGAACCACTGAGTTTGGCAAATTGAAGTGCTTAGGGTTTTTGAAGTTTACGGATGAAGATTTGGCTAGAGACTTGGATGCGAATCGACAAGACGCCTCAATTTCCAGACAGCGAGCTCAACGGTTTCTGAGAGGACCACTGAGCTTGGCAAATTGAAGTGTGCCAGATTTTGAAGTTTCTAGAATGAAAGACTTCGACTGGAAGCTTGGATGCAGAATCGCTACAGCAACCTCAATTTCCGGACAGCAAGCTCGATGGTTTCTAATGGGATAGAAAATGAGAGGATAATCAACTAAAACTTGTGGGGTTAAAAAGGGTAAGATGTGATACTAGTTAGCTATGTATCTAACACTATTTTCGCTGATTTAGCCTTGATCTTGAGTGGTATTAGATCTTACCTTGATCTTCTGATTTTTATCTTCTCAAACAATTACTCGTTCATTCAATACGGGTTAGTTGCATTGGGAAGTTGAGCTTTGGTTTTATGATTCCTTGTTATTTTTGGAGTCTTTTTATAAGCCTTTCTAAAGTTATGTACTTGCTGTTTTCGGCTTTCGATTAGAGTGATATTCCATTCCCCTAGTCGTTAGCTTTTTGCTTCATTTCGGCTTCGTTTTCGGGTCTAGATTTTTAACCCAAGTCTCTTGTAACAGGATGGCCGGACGCACTCGTAGCGGCCAAGGCCAGTCAGCTGGTCAGGACGAGAATCTTCCTCCTCCTCCGACCATGGCCGAGGTCCTTCTTCAGATTGAGCGCAACTGCGAGAGGGCGGGAGGGTTCTTACGGGCGTCATCGCGCGCAACACTTCCGCCCTTCCGGTGCTTGAGGATCCGGGCAGGGAGTGGACACCACCGCGTGGGGACTCGCGGAGTTTCTTCGCACCCACCCCCACGTTCTCAGTCCGAGGACCGCTTGACTTGACGATCGGCCGTCTCGTGGAGCGGAAGCTCGCATAGCGCGATGCCGAGAGCACGAGAAGGCGCTGTTTGCATCGCACCAGCTGGAGGGTGCAGCTTTGTCGTGGTGGGAGAGCTTTCTCGCCATGCAGCCTGACGGCCACACCGTCACTTGGGAGGAGTTCCGCACTGCCTTCCGTCGGAGTCACATTCCTTCCGGCCTGATGAGGCTGAAGAAGAAGGAGTTCTTGTCGCTCAGACAAGGGCGTTTCACAGTTACGGAGTACCTGTACGAGTTCAACCATTTGGCTCGTTATGCTCCGGAGGAGGTGGCCACTGATGAGGCCAAGCAAGAGAAGTTCAAGGATGGTTTGTCTGAGGAGCTTCAGGACAAGCTATCCATCGTCGATTTCCCAGATTTCCAGGCCTTGGTGGACAAGGCCATTGTCGCCGAGCACTCAGGGAGAGCGCTTGTGGATTCCCGCAAGCGTAAGTGGGAGGCCCAGAAGTCATCCAGGGCCAGCTATCCCCGTTTCAGTCCGTCTCTGGGTCGCGTCGTGCCCCGACACCCGAGGCCGTCAGCACCGGTTCTTCGTCCTTCACAGGCCGTGCCCCAATCACGTGCACCTGCGAGTCAGCAAGGTGGCCCCGCAACCCGGCTGCCGGGTCACTTGCTTCGCCTGCAGCCAGAAGGGGCATTATGCGAACCAATGCCCTAAGAAGACAGGAGCAGCCCCTCGTCCTAATGGAGGACGCGGGCCAGGAGGTGGTTCTTCTCAGGACCTGAAGATAGTCCCTACTACCCAAGGCGTGGGTAGTGGTCGCGTCAACCTCATCTCCGCAGAGGAGGCACAGGAGGCACCCGACGTCGTGCTGGGTACACTTTCTGTTAACTCTCATTCTGCTACTGTTTTGTTTGATTCAGGAGCATCTCATTCTTTTGTTTCTGAGTCTTTTGCTGCTATTAGTGAGCTCCTTTTTACTCCATTGTTGGTCCCGTTGCTCATTCGCTCTCCTGGTTCGGAGTTGAGAGCTGAATTCGAGTGTAGGGATGTCCCAATTGAAATCAAGGGAGTAAGATTCCTTGCGAATCTTATCCTCCTCCATTCAGCAAGTCTAGATGTAATTCTTGGTATGGATTGGTTGTCTCAGCATAAGGGACAAATCGATTGCGCCAAGAAGTGTGTCTCTCTATCTAGTCTTTCCGTGGCGGTGTTAAGCTACGAAGCTGCTAAGTTCGCATCTTTTCGCGCTTGAAGCGAAGCCCGCTCTAGATATTAGTGAAGTCCCCACAGTTTGTGACTTCATTGATGTCTTTCCTGAAGATCTTCCAGGGATGCCACCAGTTCGAGACCTCGAGTTTGTCATTGAGTTGGTTCCCGGTACCGCCCCGATTTCAAAGAGGTATTATCGGATGCCACCGAACAAGTTGGTGGAGTTGAAGAAGCAACTGAATGAGCTGCAAGAAAAAGGTTTCATCCGCCCTAGCTCATCTCCGTGGGGTTGTCCAGCAATCTTCGTAAAGAAGAAGGACAATACCTTGCGCATGTGCGTTGATTACCGTCCGCTTAATGAGGTAACGGTAAAGAACAAGTATCCTTTGCCCCGCATTGATGATCTCTTTGATCAATTAACAGGAGCCCGAGTATTCTCCAAGATTGATTTGAGAGTGGGATATCATCAAGTTCGGATCGACTGAAGATATTCAAAGACGGCTTTCTCTACTCGCTACGGCTTGTATGAATACACCGTCATGTCATTTGGCTTAACCAATGCTCCCGCCTTGTTCATGAACCTCATGAATTCAGTATTCATGGAGTATTTGGATAAGTTTGTCGTGGTCTTCATCGATGATATTCTTATCTATTCTAAGGACGATGAGGAACATGATGAGCACCTGAGGCTTGTGTTAGGCAAGCTTCGTGAGCATCAGCTGTATGCAAAATTCAGCAAGTGCGCATTCTGGTTGAAGAAAGTGGCCTTCTTGGGTCATGTTCTTTCAGCAGGAGGCGTAGCCGTTGATCCTAGCAAGGTCAGCGATGTTCTTTCATGGGTTCAGCCTACTTCGGTAACCGAAGTGCGGAGTTTTCTCGGTTTAGCAGGATATTATCGTCGCTTTATCGAGAACTTCTCCAAGATCGCGAAGCCGATGACGGAATTGCTCAAGAAGGACAAGAGGTTCTTGTGGTCCGATGCTTGTGAGGAAAGCTTCCAAGTACTTAAGAAGCGTTTGACCACCGCTCCCGTCCTCGTTCTTCCCGATATTCATCGAAGCTTCGATATCTTTTGCGATGCTTCTCGTCGAGGACTCGGTTGTGTCCTTATGCAAGAAGGCAAGGTAGTGGCCTATGCATCAAGGCAATTGAGACCTCATGAACTCAACTATCCTACCCATGACTTGGAATTAGCTGCGGTGATTCATGCACTTAAGATTTGGCGACATTACCTAATCGGTAATCGTTGCGAAGTGTATTCGGATCACAAAAGCCTAAAGTATTTGTTCACCCAACCCGATCTGAACCTCAGGCAAAAGAGGTGGTTGGAGTTGATCAAGGACTATGACATGGGTATTCACTACCATCCGGGCAAGGCTAATGTCGTTGCCGATGCGCTCAGTCGGAAGGCGCATTGCAATGCCTTATTGCTCCAGGAACGCCAACCCACCCTTCTGGAGGAATTTCAGCGTCTCAACTTGGGATTGGTGGAGCATGGTTCCCTCGCTACCCTGGTTGTGCAACCAACCTTGGTGGATCGGATTAAGATCGCCCAACAATCAGATGTTGGAGTGAACAACATTAAGGAAAATATCAAGAACGGAACAGCCAAGTGCTTCTCTGAGGATGAGCATGGTGTTGTAAGGTTCGGACAACGCCTTGTGGTTCCAAAGGACATGGAATTGCGGAATTTGATTCTCGTGAAGCCCATGATTCGCCTTTGTCTATTCATCCCGGGGCCACAAAGATGTATCAAGATCTCCGTCGAGGATTTTGGTGGACCGAATGAAGAGGAGATTGCGGTTCGTTGTCGAGAGCGACATGTGTCGTCGTGTCAAGGCCGAGCATCGGCGTCAGCGAGGCGCCACCTTTGCCTATTCCTGAATGGAAGTGGGATTCGATCGGGATGGATTTTATCACCTGTCTGCCTCGTACCTCCAAGGGCAGTGATGCCATCTGGGTTGTCATTGATCGGCTAACTAAGGTAGCTCACTTCCTTCCAGTCAAGACGGATCTCCGTGTAGGTCTTTTGGCTGATCTCTACATTGCCCGCATAGTAAGCTTACATGGGGTACCTAAGACAATTGTCTCGGATCGTGGTTCTCTTTTCACCTCTCGCTTTTGGCAAAGTTTGCAAGAGGCTATGGGAACCCGTCTTACCTTTAGCACAGCATATCACCCCCAAACTGATGGTCAAACCGAAAGGGTCAACCAAGTGTTGGAAGACATGCTTCGTGCTTGTGTCCTCTCCTATGGAAAGAATTGGGAGAAATGCTTGCCATTTGCCGAGTTTTCCTACAACAACAGTTATCAGGCTAGTCTCGGCATGTCACCTTTCGAGGACTTATACGGGAGAAAGTGCAGAACCCCATTGAACCAGTGCGAGACGGTGAAAGACCTTTCTTTGGTCGGACTCGATCAATGAAGCGAGAGCCAAGTCCACTCATTCGTGATCGGTTCACGCACACTCAATCCAGCAAAAGAGCTATAAATCGCCGTCGCCGTGAATTGAGCTTTGAGCCGGATGACTTTGTTTATCTCAAAGTCTCTCCTTTGAAGGGCCATCAGCGTTTCGGCGTCAAGGGCAAGTTAGCTCCTCGATATGTCGGTCCTTACCGTGTTATCGAGAAGAAAGGAGCTGTTGCCTATAAGATGGAATTGCCAGCTGCACTCGAGGGGGTACATGATGTTTTCCATGTGTCCCAACTAAAGAAGTGCCTCCGTGTTCCAACTGAGGAAGCTCTGTTGGAAACTCTTGATGTCCAAGAAGATTTGACCTATCGCGAGCACCCTGTTCGCATACTCGATGAGGCTGAACGAAGAACGAGGAATAAAACCATCAGATTCCTCAAAGTTCAGTGGTCAAACCATTCCGAGGATGAGGCTACTTGGGAAAGGGAAGATCGTCTCCGGGCAGACTACCCCTCTTTCTTTACCGAGTAGGCCAAATCTCGGGACGAGATTTTTGTAAGGGGGGGAGGTTTTGTAACATCCCAAATATGGGTTTGTGTTTCAAATGTAAGAAAATCAGAAGAAACTAAAACTTTTCTTGCATCTTGAAGACTTGGTTATTTTTGGTAATTCTTTTCAAAAGAATTATGGAAAATCCAATTTAAATTCTCCTTTGACCCTAATCAAAAACCCTCCTTGGCAAAGGTCTTTTGCCAAACCCTTGGAAATATTTTCCCTGAGTTCTTGGGAGGCTTGGCAACACCTCTGAATTATCTCATGATTTTTAGAAATTATTTGATAATTTTTTGGAGGCAAGTCAAACTGGTCAAACCCCATTTTTCTCTCTTCTGGAATTTCTGTAGAATAATTCAGTGCATGAAAATCTCTGAAAATTTTATGGAAAGCTCCTCCTGCAGTCAGCAAGCTCCAGTTAAAATTTCATAAATTTTGGATTTTTTTTGCTACCTCAAATAATTCCTCAAAAATCAGATGTTTAAAATTCAAATTCTAAACTGGTTTGCACTGTTCCTCGGGTTCGAACGGACTCGGGCTCGAGCCACTTGACTCGGTCGAACCAACTAAACGCACTGGCGCGGTCGATCGGGCGCGGCGTTGCGAGCCGTTGGATCAAGATCGAGCAGTCTGGATCAACCGAACGGCGAGGCGTTGTAATCCACCCGATCTATCTCAACCGTCCGATTTGATCCGACGGTCGGTAGCGTCGTCTCCTTCCTCCGTCCGGCTCGCTGCGTCGGCGTTGGCCATGGCGTCGCGCAGAGGAAAAGTCGCGGCGTGCCGTCCCTTCCCGATCGCTTTTCAACGGCTCTCTCTGCGGCGCATTTATTGCTCGTCGTGCTCTCCTCAGCGCCCCTCTCCAACCGCTCCGTCGCTCTCTCGCTCAAGCGGCGGTTTGACCGAGCGGATTATCGCCGGTGCCCTCTGCCATCCCGGCTATTTAAGCTCCTTAGTTTCTCCCTTAGCTTCCTTTAGCAACACCGACTCTAGCTAGCACACACAAGCCGTTGGAGCCACAGATTCTCGGGAAGCTCTCGCGCCATTGTCGGTTTGGAGCTTGGTGAAGTCGGTGCAGTGGGGTTTTCTTCCACAAGTCTTTGCTCCCTCTGCTCTCCTCTACTCATCAAGCTTAACCCTCACTCAATTCGGTTTAATTTGTCAGGGACGAGTGAATTGATTTCCCAATTTCGGTAACCCGGCGTTCTTCTTCGCCCGGCGGCCGACTCTCCTCGCAGCGTCCATTGCGTTCGGTAGCTCCTCTTTAGTCCCTAGTGGCTCGGCTTTGCCCTTTGAACCGCGGTGAGCACGTTTGCATTTTCGTTTTGGTCATTTGGTCACCGGTCCCCTCCTGCTTGAAGCGTTCGTCCCCATGGCCAATTTGTTGGTACCATTAGGTGCGCAATGATGTTTGGGACCCATTTTGGGCACTTGCTCGCACCGCCGCGGCCAGAGCCGCCGGCGGCGAGCCGTTCTTCCCCGTCGTTTTTGCCGGACGAAAACAGGACGATGGTTTGAACGTGAGTCGATGCGAACCGTCGATCCTTAGATCTACGGCCCACGTTCGCGTGGAAAATTTTGAATTCGTCGCGCGTCTCGGTCTGTGGACCGTTAGATCTAAGATCAATGGTCCCGATGCGAGTCCGCGCAGAGCGTTGGATCCCAGATCCACGGCTCGCGTGCGCGTGAACGTTCGGACCGCCGAACGCTCCCATCCACGCGAACCGTTGGATCCAGATCCGACGGTTGACGTTTAGGGTTCTCGCCGTAGCCTTGCATGCGTCGCCGCCGAGCTTGGGCCGTCGGATCCAAGATCGACGCTCCTCGTTCGGCCACGTCATTTCAAAATTCTGAATTTCCCGAAAGGATTTATTTATCAACTGAAAAATGTGATAACTTGTAAAATGCATAACTAATTCATTTTAAATCCTTTTCGGTTGATTCAAATTTTGTGGGTTATGTTTTTAATTAGACTTTAAGTTAAAAATGTTTCCAAACTCAGTATAGCTCCAGAAATTTTTGCTAATGAATAGTAGCATTTTTTATTTATAAAAGCTGAGCAAAATTGTTTTGGTCATATCTTTGGCATTAAGAATCCAAATCAATTGGTTCTTGTTGCTAAATTCATTATAAATCAAAACCTTGCTACTGTAAAAATTTTAGAATTTTTGGAGGGAGTTTACTGTTGGGTCTTTGCATTTTATTCGTTCTTATCGGTTGCTTTTTGCGTTCTCGTTAGGACCCGAAGAGCACATTGATAATATTGTTGATCCTCAGCAACACCTTGACCCACAAACAAGCGGGCAAGATATTTGATCATAAATGTCCCATTACTTTCAAAGGCTAATATCTTGTTTACAAATTATATGTATGCATTGCTTTTGTGTCCAATTATTTTTGTCCTGTTTAGAGGTAGTTATTCCTAATGCATTGTTGCCATTAAATTGTTATCCCCGCCACAACCATAAGTTATTAATATCATTTGGTGAATTAGAGCCCGATGATTTAATTATGCTCTTTATTATCTTTTCGATGTCATGCTTAGAAATGCTTAGATGTCGGTAGTATTGGGCGATCATCGATTTTAGTCGATGCTCTTGATCACACATTTATTTATTATTCTATTATGTCCAACATTTGTGCTTTGTTACTTTGTATAGTCAAAACTGAAAATAAAATCGTTTTAGACTTGGGCACAATGGTATGGGTGTGATCTGTTGGTGTGATTGGAATGGTGCCTAGGTCATCAAGGACCGAGTTACTTGTGTCACTAAGCCAAGCGCTTATGCGTGCTAACCACGCGAGAGGATATGGGACCTCTCTTGACTTAGTACTTTGGCGTGGGTTATCTCGAGTCGCGGGGAGGGGTTGTGTGTGTTGTGTGAAACATGATATGTGTTCTCGGTGTTCTTGTGTTGGGTGTGCGGTGGTGGAGATTAGGGTAGGCTCTCCACCTCGAGGAGCATTGTAGTTGTCCAAGGCTTTACTGCGACGGGTAGTTGACCGAGGCTTTACAATGACTCGACACAGCGTATGGGTTTCTATCCATACAGGCGGCTCGTGAATAATTCACAATATGGGAAATGTCTCGTAGGACTTAGCCGTGCCGGCATACCTAAGGAAGTGTGCTTAATCTAGTGGTAAAAGGCGATGCGGCGTGTGGGTACATTGGTACACCTCGCAGGGATAAAACTATTCGAATAGCCTCGTCCTAGGTTATGGACATGCTTGGTAAGGTCGTGCAAGAACTAGACTACAAACTTTTCAAAATTAAAATTTGACATGGTTGGCATGAATGGGTAATTCATGCTATTGTTGTGGTGGCTAATGGTTTAGTCACTTCGGGATTGTTGTTGTCTATCTCTTGTTATATTGTTGTCATTTACGATTATTTGAACATTAAAACTGATTTGTTAAAGCTGCTTTCAATCTATTACATTATTGCAAATAAAACTTGCGTTATGCTTAAAAATTTGAGTCCTAGCCTGCTCCACTTAAATAAGCTTGCATATAGTTATTGTTCAGGTTTGTTATCATTCTTATATATCTTGCGAGTACATTCAAAGTACTCACCCAGCTTTTGCTGGGCTGCTTTTGTTTGCAGAGGAAGAAGGTGAGCCCCAAGGGCCTCACTTCTGTGAGATGTGCTGTGGATTCGACGACTAGCTTGGCGGTCCGGTCGGTTGCCTTGTGGGTTAAAGGCACACTGATTGGCTCTTTTGTTTATGGCCATCTTATGACACTTTTGCTTCCGCTGTTAAATTACTTTATGTATATGTCATTTGGCCGGTCGGCCTCTCTTTTGTAATGACTACCTTTATTTATGTTATCTTCTGGTTGTTGTTTTGCTTCGGTTCTATGTGAATGAATGGAATTGATGCATGAACTTTGTAAAGAGGTGTGTATACTGTATTTCTGGGAAGTATACATGTCTCGAGTCTCGGATTATCTGATTTGTGATGCTAGGACCAAGTGGATGGTTAAGCATTACAAGCCGGATAAACCGGGGTCTCACAAGTTTTCGACCAGAGATATGCGTCCTGAATAGTGAATAAGGTGCTGTGTCACCGTTTTAGCTTAATATGGTCTTGTAAGCGTGTCGAGGTCGGAGTCCAGGTTGTGTACGCCTCTTTCCGCGGCCGCACAACCCTAGGTCGACCTCCTCACATCCCCCTATATACATATAGTAGCCGTCGTAGTTTAACGTGGGTTTTTCTTTGAGATTATTCTGCTTAGCAGTCTCGCCGCACGTTCAGTTGAGGAACCCCACATTGTGAGCTTCATCTATATTAGCAATACAATATCAGCTTGCATCTTCTTCTTTCTTTTTTGTGTTCTCGATTCGCATGCAGGAGATAGCCTTCTTGGCGAGGTCAACTGCGTTCGGTACGGTGGATAACCAACAGAGTAGTGGTGTAGTGATTGCGACGGTTTGATCTGTTCTGGTCAGAGCCTTCGGATCATCAATGCCGAGTTCTCCACAATCAACTTATGAGTACTTTTCGGAAGATCGGGCCACCGTAACATCAGTTGGTATCAGAGCAAAAGTTGCCCGTTAGGTAATCATAATTTTTTGCCTATTAGATTAGTTGTTTTCCATCGTCCTAAAGCTCCAGAAAATTGCCTCACAAAATATTTTTGTTCAACGTGGACCTATCAACTTGTTACCTCAACCTCGCATATGGTGGAATCACACAGCTCACTCTTTTTATCACTCTCACTCAATTTGGCTATGTGGCTCTCATTCTCACATGGGTTTTGATACACCTCATCCTTCTAAGACCGTGGGCCAGCAAGGGCACAACTACCACCAACCACGACCTCCTCACGTGTTGCGGGTTGTGACGGGGCAGCACTACTCATCACCTCGGTCGAAGAAAAATTCCCATGCTCGATCTTCTTCTCAAGTGACACACCAGTGGATGAATAAGAACTAAAGAGCCGGCGCAGATTTAATTGATGTGATTGCATGTGTTTAAGTCTCTTTTCTGCCTTCATAGCATATTTCACAAGATCTTGCAGACTACGAAAATATTCATCTTGAAGTGCAGCAACGATCTGATAATTCAAGCCTGCTTTGAAGTATATCTTTTCTTGATATGCACTAGTGATATTGACACGACGCATTGCATGATTCAACTCAATATAGTAATCTTGGACAACTTTGCATCCTTGTGTAATGCTCTCCACGTGGCGTAGTAGTTCCCGCTCATAATAGGATGGAACAAATTTTCTTCTCATGACCCTTTTTAAATAGACCCAAGATGTAATGATTCCACTTAGTTATTGCCACCAACTAGAGGCATAGTCCGTAAAAAACAAAGTGGCAACTCTCACTTCCTTGACTTCTGATTCGAACTTATGGGATTCAAGCTCGAACTCCATGCTTTGTACCCACTTAAGATACTCCTCTGGATCATTACTACCATAGAAGGGAAGATACGTATACTCGCGATCTGCCATTTTTAGCAGTCAAGCAAAGAATATGTATGTAGGTGTATGTGTATCTCTCAAACTCACTTGTCTTACCGAATTACATTCTTACCTTTCCGAAGTGAATTGAGGTGACAAACTCACACTTGATATTACAGGTTAAAACAACGTGAGAAATGAGCGAATTTCAAGAGCAAGTCAAAGCACGACAACGGGTGTTTTGTGGAGCTTGGTATGGATACCTACTTAATTTGAAAATTCTAGGTATTGTAAGGCTAAGTAAATATCCAAACTAGAATTCAATGCCTAGTTGCCGATCACAAAGATATAAGTGAAAATCAAAGCAACTCACACGCAAATATATTGGAACTTAGTGCAATCAAGGAATGAGCTATGTAAGATATAAGTGAAGATCAAAATAGCTTGTATTGCACAAGTTATAGAAAGACGCTAGCTAGTTGTAAATAATGAAACTAGGGCACAAAATATTGATATTCTAACAATTGAATCAAGAATGAGTGGGGATTTTCGCTCAAGTTTATGGTTCGGCTATGAGCTTTCTTTCTCCTTTTCTCTTTTCTCTTTTCTTTTTTCTCTTTCTCTTCTTTCTTTTTCTCTCTTCTCTTTTTCCTTCCTTTTTTGAACTATTGCCAAAAATTTTGTTCTACCAAAAATGAGAAAAAAATTCTTTCCCACCTTTTGATCTTTGAACAATTGCAAGAACACAAATATTAATATGCAGACCTAAGCAACGATTTAGCTAGTCTTAAATAAGTTCAAAGTATTCGCAAAGGATTGAAAGGTTCACAAAGGATAAATTGATATCTCACTTCTTTTTGTTGTTTTTTTATAGACACGACTAAAAAAATTAAACTAGGCACAAATAAAAAGCAACGCAAAAAATTCAAGATCAGCAAACTAAACTTGATTCTAATGGACAAAAACTTAACAAAACTCACTAGAATAACAAATTAAATAATACGGCTGAATTTTTTTGTATGTCTTTTTCGTGTATGGGAAAAAAAGATAACTGGATAAAGATCCTACCGAGTCAACGGAGCTCTGATACCACCTGATGCGGGGGCCCGATCTTCTCGACGTAGAACCTCTTGATAACTTGTGTATCCTGACGAACCACCAGCTGATCCCCCGCGCCAATACACGGACTTGCAACTCTATAGAAAATTCACTCAAACACACACTTGATTGGATCCTCGCTGACCACAAGCGAAGATCGTCGAACCCTCAATTCTCAGCGGAAAAGCAAGAACGATCCTTTGTTCTCAACGCCCAATTCCCTCTGTTTTGGCTATAAGCACAATAGGAGAATCAAGCAAAAGCTTTAAAAATATATTAAACGTGGTCTGAGGTTACAATAGGGGTCTACCCCTCAATATATAGTGCCCCTTCTCCTCATGGCTGGCCAAGAGGCCCTACTCCTATTCTAATTCGGAATTAGAACTCCTACTCCAAGTCCGACTCAATCTAAAACAAAAAAGAAACTCTAATTTTACAACCATCATATTGTTTCGGTCATATCTTTTGATACAAAACGAATTTAGGAGTGAGGGAAATTCATTGGATCGGGCTTGAAGTTATCTTTCCAACAAACCCAAGAACACCCTAATCAGACTCCGTTTCTGAAAGTTATGACCGTTTTACTCCGGACTGTCCTGCTGATTCCGAATCCGAATTTGATGCTGATTCCGAATCCGAATTGAATCCAACCCTTCCTATCTTCAATTTCATTAATTGAAATAATTTGAATTCGTGTGAAACTTGAGAAAGAGACTCTTGTGAACATTTGAAAGTCATGGCATAGCTTGATATCCTCCCAAGATGTTGTACAAACCACGGAATCATCAACTTTGTCAACTCTCACGCGTTGATCGGTGCAGATATGCAAAGATGTACTCGAATAGCCATAACTTGTGGTAGAAAGCTCCAAATCACATGCCGTTTGATCCATTGGAAAGTAGACTTGATAAGCTTTCCAAATATATACTGTGTATGCTAGATCCTTTCGAGTTTCTGCGAAGATCATCTTGAACTTGAGAAGTATCGTGTTCTTTGTCTTCCAATAACCTTTTTCTTCAAACCTAAAAACAAGCGATGACCCGCTATTAGGTAGTATAATATTCTCAACTAATTTAAAAGGAAATTCAGGGAACAGATTCACCTGTTGGATAAGCTTCTCTTGTTTTTCAACTCTCTTAGGAAGCTCATGTTGTTCTGAGGTATTTAATGAATTAAAAACACTATATGAAACAACATAGCTAAGGATGTCCGCGTCACAACACAATCATCCACATCCACGAAGTTGAGAACTTCCCCTCGTCGGCTGAGAAACTCACCTCCTTTGTGCCTCCAATCGATAATTCTAGCTTTAGCGGATTCCCTAACACCGACTCGGACGGTTCTGAGCATAATGCCTGGCGTTGTCGACGGATGTCTTGAGCCTGCTGGAGGTCGGGAAGAAGGGACCTATGGTCGTTGAACTAGCAGGAGTTCATCAACCCTATCTTGGAAGCTACCCCTATTGTCTGCGGCAGGGTTGTTAGGGACGCTACCTCCTCGTTCCGTTTTTGCGTGGCAAAGTTGACGCAAACTACGGACTCCCAAGCAAGGTGACAAAGGCAACCTACCAGGTTGTCAGACCTATTCGTCGCTCGCCTCCTTTGCCATCTCTTAGTGACGGGGGTAGGACCGAAAAGCAAAAGCTTGCATTAAATGTTGCCGCTTTGCCTTTCAGTTCGGCCAGAGTCCTACTCCACCAGAGCCTCGCCCTTGAGTAGTCCCATCCTATTCCACGGCTCGATGCAGTTTGCCTGCAAAGCGCTACTGTTGTCGTCGTTGTTTCTGTTGATGAGGCAACCAAGTGTCACGTGCCTCCGGGTGGTTGTAAGATCGAGGTGGCCGAATAGAGGGGGGTGAATAGGCGGTTTTAAAAATCTTTCGCGCTAAACCAATATATAAATGCGGAAGCTAATAGCGAATTAGTTTTGCACAATTAAAACCTAAATCAGCTAGGCTCAACTAAGTGCACCAACAATATAAGAGAGCAATCACACAACGATATATAAACAATTAAAGCATGTAATGTAAATCGCTCAAAGTAAAGCACAAGATAAAAACAAGATGGACACAATTATGTTTTACCGTGGTGTTCGGAGACTTGCCGGTCTCCCCTAATCCACGTTGAGGTAAGCCCAACCACGTTGGACCGGCTCCACTAATTAAGCCAACACCTCCGAGGTAAGTCCAACCACTTGGACCGGTTCCAAACCGAACCAACACCTCGCTCTATTATGGTTGCTCTTCCTCCACTCCGGAGATGGCGAGCACCAAACCACTCACAGCCACACCAGGCCTTCTCACAAGCTTCTTGAGAAGATCACCGGGCACGACGCCTCCACGCCGTCTAGGTGTCGGCAAACACCAAGAGTAACAAGACTCAACGCTCACTTGAACTAATCAAGTGTCAATGCTCAAGTGGATACACAATCCACTATCTAAGGCAATACATGCACTTAGGGTTTACTCTCCAAGCTCACCAAGTGCAACACATGCACATAAGAGAGGAGAGGCTTGCTCTTAGCTCAAGAGGCTCAAATGATGTTCATAATGTCACCAGCAACCTCTCCCAACCGGCCAAGGTTGCTATATATAGCCCACACACAAAAACTAGCCGTTGGGAGACAAACCCCTGAAAAATCGTGGAAATCGAATTCGCCATGTATCGGCCGGAACTACCGCACCTCAGTGATAAGCACAATAACGGCTATATCAGACGAGAAACTAGCCATTGAAAATTGAGAGCGGAACTTCCGCCAACTAAAATGCGGAAGTTCCTATTATCGAAAGTTCCTCACATATCATTGCGGAACTTCCGCACCTCTAGAAATTTGGCTAAGTCCCAAAAGGGTGCTTCTCTGGAAAAAAACATTCCGCTAAATTTTCGGAACTACCAATAATAGGAAGTTCCGCCCATAACACTGAGGAACTTCCGATAATAGGAAGTTCCGCCCATAACACTACGGAACTTTTGATTATCCTGACAAACACAGCAATGGCTTTTTCAACAACTTCAATTGTAAAACACATTTACCAATTGATAAGCCATGCCGACAAGGATCAATAGCAAGATTCCTAACAAGTTGAAAAGCACATTTGCCAACTTTTAGAATCATACCACAAGGAAAAAGGTACATGGACTTACACCATTTGCAAAATATATTTACAAACTTAAGTCACATGCTACAAGAAATAAAACATGAGCATCAACTATTTACAAAAATATTCGCAAATAACAGCATCATGCTACAAGGCTAAGGTGCATGGACTTCAACCATTTTGCAAAACACATTTGCAAAATATAGTCCTATGTTACAAAGATTAAATGCATGAGTGTCGGACCCCGGGTGTCACACAACCCCGAGACCCTCTGTGCATACCAAGCTAGTCCCATGATCAGTAGCTAGCTTGCACAGTTGCAACAATGATGCATTCATAACCATTCACCACGAACTAATGAAGCAGACAAAGTAATATTATTTAAAACAACAAAGACCTTATGGTCAGGTTCTTACAAAAGTCGCCTCACAGGGCTTAGCAGCAACAGAGTATCTAGCAGCGGAAATCTCAAAATACGTGGAGCCCAATCGACATGCCCACAGGCAATCGAGTGGAGGACGTGGCCTAGATCGCAAAGTCTTCAAAGTAGCCTTCTTCATAGTACTCAACATTTCCTGATTCTTCTGCTGGGACTGATCAACAAAGGGCATAACGCCGTGAGTACATAAAGTACTCAGCAAGTCGTAGAGAAGTGTATGCACATAGTATTCATGACAGGCTTAAACAAGGATGGCTTTATGGTTAATTTGCAGAAAGCAAGTTTAACAGTAAATACAATAATTAGATTGCAAAGCAGGATTTTAAAAGAATAATACATAGATAACCAAGTTCTTTTGAATCAAACAGTGAACATCCCGTTCACTTCCCAACCATTCCAACCAAACGCTTCCATCGAACCAAACCACATTTTTGAAAATACTACCCCTTGCGCGAAATCACCAGGCATGTCCGTAACCGGGGACACGGCTATTCGAATAGATTTTTGACACTCTGCAGAGGTTGTACAGCTTTACCCACAAGACACGAATTCTCTAGTTTGTTTGGCATCCGTCGATACCACCGCTCACTTCCTTTGGTGAGTAGTCTAGAGCACGTGACAAGGCTTTTACAAAGTTCCATTTTGCCTCGGTTACGCTTCGCTAAGGTTTCGCCATCACGTTCTCTTGCGCCAATAAACACCACAACAGAACCGACTCAAAACTTTCCTAATTAATTGGCCAGGTCCGTCCCATACCGGACTTATGGTTGCACGAGGTGACCCAGATCAATGACTTGCAAAGTTAAGTCCTTAGTTGACTGCTCAGACAAGTCTACCACAACCCAATGTGCATTACGCACCCACTCTAGCTCCCTACCTCAAGCCCGAGCATAAAACATTTTTGTTCATTCCCGACCAAATGGCAATCCCTGCCATGGCACAACATCTTTTAATAAAAGTGGCCTCACACCACAATTCCATAGTTCCATTAGTCAAATTTCATTCATCATTGAACATGTGATCGAAAGTACCATGTAACTAGAGCATGTCTAAGCAATAATACGCTCCCAAGCTGGTGATACCATTATGTCCAACTAGTATTAACCATCCTAAGGTGTCCAAGGATATATGCCATTCAAGGAGACATTTCATTTTCAATTTATCAAGGAGGCGTAATGGCAATTTGGTAATTATCTACTCCCAAAACCATTTTTAATAAAACTAGCCATGCATGATAATTTAATACAATATACATTTGTAAAATGGGTTCAACATGGTCAAAGGCCTACGACTTGCCTTCGTTGTGAGGAGAGGGTCTTGATCGTCGCCTGTCGAAGAAATCTTCCAAACGCCTAATCTACACGCGAGAAAAGCAACAAATAAATAAAACAGCACCAAATGAACTCCAAAATTACAAAACCAGTACCAAATGAAAGAGGATGAATTTATATGAATTTAGAAATTTGGATCACCCAAATCGGAGTTCGGATGTGAAAGTTATAGCCAAAAGAAGTTGAAAATCACATGAAATGATGAAATTAGGGTTTTTCGGATTTTCGGATTTATTTTTCAACTGAAAAACCGGATTTTGACGTCGCCAAGACACGCAATGGCCGACGCAGCAGCCACGTGGGCGAAAATGCTGACGCGGCGCCGACGTGGCGCCACGTGGGTGGCCACGTGGGCTCGGGCCCACTGGTCGAGAGAGAGAGAGAGAGAGAGAGAGAGAGCGGGGCGCGGGATGGCGGCCGGAGCTGGGAAGACGGTGGCGTCGGCGGAGAAGCGGTGGCGCTACGGAGACGGCGGCATGGAGGCGGCGGAGGCGGGAAGACGGATGGCGGCGCGGGAGAAACGCAGCGAGCGAGAGAGAGAGAGAGAGAGAGAAGAGAGAAGAGAGAGAGAGGCGAACGGGCGCGCGGATTTAAAGGCGAGGAGAGGCACGGGCGCGGCGTGGCGGATGCGGGCGAGGCGCGGCGAGGCGACGGACGACGCGAGATTCGCGCGCGGCAGAGGCGAGGGGAGAGGCGAGATTCGCGCGGCGAGGAGGCGGCGGATTGCGCGGCGACGCGGGAGAGAGAACGGCGCGTCGGGGACGATGAACAGACGCCGTCCGATTCCGATCGGACGGTGCGGAGCGAGGGAGGCGCGGGTGAACGAGAGCCGTCCGATTTCAATCGGACGGTGAGAAGGAGAAGAGGCGCGGGCGGGGGAGACGAAGCGGGCGCCGTCCGATTTCGATCGGACGGTGGGAAGCGAAAGAGGCGCAGCGCGGAGAGGCGTCGGATCGCGATCCAACGGCGAGAAGAAAGGAGAGCGCGGTGAGGGAAACGAACGGCGCGGCGAACGGAACGGCGAATCTTGATCCAACGGTCGGGAAGAAAGAGCGGCGCGGCGAACGAGAGCACGGATGGAGATCCAACGGCCAGAGGCGGGGCGCTTGAGCGGGCGCATGAAGTGAGGCGGCCGCAGGAGGCAGGCCGGGCCGGGGAATAGGAGATGGGCCGGAGGGATTCGGCCCATAAACAGAGAAAATATTTAAAATACCTTTTTCAATTCAGAAATTCAAATAAATCAAAAGGCAATTTAGAAAATAGCAAATAGACTCCAAAAATTCTAGAAAAATTCACAGAAATTCCTTGAATTATTCTAGACTTAATAAAAATACTTTTAACTTTAATTTTTCTTTTTCTTTTACAAATAAATTAATTTTTAATTTCGGGTAAAAAGAAAATCAATTTCTAAAATCCAATAAATCCAAGAAAATTCTTAAAATAATAATTTTGATTTTTAAATTCTAGAAAACACCATTAAACCAACTTTAATTTAATTGAAGTTTGACTAACTCATATTAAACTGCAAATGATTTTTAAAATTTTCAAATTAAGCTTTTGACGAATAGAAGCAAATGGTTCTCTTTTAAAATTTTCAAAAACTCCGAAAAACGGGACGCTACAAACCTACCCCTCTTAAAGGGAATCTCGACCCCGAGATTCAGGCTGACTAGAGAATAGGTGGGGAAACTCAGCCTTCAAGTCCTCCTCTTGTTCCCAAGTGGCTTCTTCTTCGGTGTGGTTGCTCCACTGGACCTTGCAGAAACGGATGATCTTGCTTCTTGTCACTCGCTCTGCTACTTCCAAGATCTTGATGGGATGCTCCTTGTAGGTGAGGTCTTCTTGCAGGGCAATTGCTTCCATTGGCATCTGCTCTTCGGGCACACGCAAACACTTCTTCAACTGCGACACGTGGAAGACATTATGCACATCGGCGATGGCGGGAGCTCCAACCGTAGCGACTTCTCCTCTTGGGCTAGGCGGAAAGGTCCGATGTACCTTGGTGCAAGCTTTCCACTTACTCTGAAACGACGCATCCTTTTGAGAGGCGACACCTTTAGGTACACATGATCACCAGGTGCAAAAGCTAGATCTCGGCGACGGTTATCAGCATAACTCTTCCGCTCGTGCAGGTCTTTGTTTTCGACCTTTCTCTGATTGATCGAACTTGCTCTTCGGCTTTTTCCAAAATATCTGGCCCAAACACTTGTCTTTCGCCTACTTCATTCCAATACAAGGGTGTTCTGCATTTTCTTCCATAAAGAGCTTCAAAGGGAGACATCTGGAGGCTTGACTGTAACTGTTGTTGTAGGAAAACTCTGCATAAGGTAGCATTTGATCCCAATCGGTTCGATTTGCTAAGGCACAAGCCCTTAACATATCTTCTAGGATTTGATTTACTCTTTACATCTGTCCATCATGCTGGGATGATAAGTCAGATCTTGAAATTTAGATTAGTACCCAAAACACTGTGCAACTTCTGCCAAAATCTTGAGGTGAACTGGGTTCCTCGATCCGACACGATCTTCTTGGCACTCCATCTTTGGCACACTATCTTTGCCATGTACAATTCTCGCGATCTATCACGAGTAAGTAGTCTTGGTGGGAGAAAGTGAGCAACTTTGGTTAGGCGATCCACAATTACCGAGATAGAATCATATCGACCTTGTCCTTGGCAAACCGGTGATAAAATCCATGCCAATTTCTTCCCATTTCCATTCGAGGCACTTTCAAGGGTTGCAGGAGTCCAAAGGTCTTTGATGCTCGGCTTTAACTCACGACGGACATCACACTCGAGCTACAAACTCGGCAATCTCACGCTTCATGCTAGGCCACCAATACATTTCTTTAAGGTCTTGGTACATATTTGTGCTTCGGGTGAATGGAATACAAGGTTTCATGGGCTTCCTTGAGTAGCAATTGCTAAGCTCTTTCGATCCGAACACAAATTCGCTTGTCAAACCAAATGGTGCCTTGCTCATCTTCGAAAATCTCGTGGCTTTACCCTTCTTCATGTTGCTCTTGATTTCCTTAATATTGGCATCTTCAACTTGAGCTTCCTTGATCCGATTCCGCAAAGTGGGTTGAATTTCTAGGCGACTAGATAACCTTCTTCAACCAACTCTAACTTGAGCTTCGTGAACTCTTCATGAAGGGTGGTGATTTTCCTTGATCGACGTGGTATTGCGATAGACTTTCTCGCTCAAGGCATACGCCACAACATTAGCTTTGCACAGGTGGTAATGGATTCCAATATCATAATCCTTGATTAACTCTAACCACCTTCTTTGCCTCATATTAAGATCGGCGAGTGAAAATGTACTTCAAGCTCTTATGGTCCGTGTAGACTTCACGGCGATTACCAATAAGGTAATGACGCCATATCTTCAAAGCATGCACTACGGCACTAACTCCAAGTCATGAGTGGGGTAATTCACTTCATGAGGCCTCAACTGACGGGAAGCATAAGCTACAACCTTCCTTTCTTGCATCAGGACACAACCAAGTCCTTGCCGGGATGCATCACAGAAAATCTCAAAATCCTTAGGACATCCGCAAAATCAACACCGAGCGGTTGTCGGCGCTTCTTCAACTCTTGAAAACTTTGCTCACAACTCATTGTCCAAGCAAACTTCTTTTCTTTCTTCAACGGTGAGTGAGGGTCTTGCTATCTTGGAGAATCCTTCTATGAATCGGCGATAGTATCCCGCCATTCAGAAAACTTCGACTGAGGCAGCGACTTGGGTGACTCCCAATTAAGCACATCCTTAACCTTGCTAGGGTTAACAGATACTCCTTCTGCAGACATGACATGACCCAAGAAAGTAACTTCTTTCATCCAAAACTCACACTTGCTGAATTTAGCATAGAGTTGATGATCTCTAAGCTTATTCAGACCAAGCGGAGGTGCTCTTCATGCTCTTCTTCACTCTTGGAATACACCAAAATATCGTCAATGAAGACAATGACGAACTTATCCAAATACTCCATGAATACTTTATTCATCAAGTTCATAAAGTAGCGAGGGCATTGGTCAATCCAAATGACATGACCGTGAACTCATACATCCATACCGGGTTGAGAAAGGCATCTTGGGAATATCTTCCGGCGAATCTTCAAGCGTGGTATATCGACCTCAAGTCTATTTTGGAGAACACTCGGCTCCTTTTAACCGATCAAACAAATCATCGATCCCGGGCAGAGGGTACTTGTTCTTGATGGTGACCTCATTGAGGGCTCAGAATCCACACACATCCGTTGGGTACCATCCTTCTTTGCAACAAAGATCACCGGGCTCCCAAGGTGAAGAACTTGGTCGGACAAAACCTTTCTCTTGCATTTCTTCAATTTGCTTCTTCAGCTCAACCAAATCATTGTGAGGCAATCTGTAGGGTCTCTTGAAAATAGGTGCAGTTCCTGGAACAAGATTGATGACAAACTCCAAGTCTCGGTCTGGCGGCATTCCAGGTAGGTCATCAGGAAAGACATCTGAAAACTCTCTGACTACCGGCACTTCTTCCATAGACACAACACTGGCACTGCAGACTAAAAATCCAGCTAGCTTCTCAGGGGAGGCTTCAAACTTTACCTTGGTTCCATCCGGACTGACCAAAGTGATGCTTCTACCACCACAATCCAAGAGGGCTTGGTGATTGGCAAGCCAATCCATTCCCAAAATCACATCAAGAGACTTGGTGTCTATGATGATGAGATTAGCAAGGAATTCTACCCCTTCTATGGTCACTTTAACCTTAGGGCAACCTTGGTTCGTACTCAATTCGAACAGGAGGCGAACCAACAAAACACTTTTAAGAGGCAAAACTTCCAACCGGTGCCTTTCGGCAAAACTCAGAAACAAACGAATGCGAAGCTCCGAATCAAACAAAGCGATGGCAGTCTTTGAATTGACAAGAAACTTACCCAAAGACGACGTCCGGCCGTATCTGGGCTTCCTCCACAGTGGTGTGGTTCACACGACCTCTTCCAAAAGGCTGAGGAGACTTGAGGTGCGGATGGAGTCCGAGGGCTCCACGTGCGACTCTGGAGTGGGGTCTGGTCGGGTGGCTCCCATGTTGAAACGAGCAGGAGAAGGGCCTTGCCTCTGCGAGGCGCTATTGGCGAAGTGCCCCAGCTGATGACACTTAAAGCAGGTGATCCCGGCTGCAGGTTGCCACTTCTTGGCTGCTGGTTCTTTGAGCTGCTGAAGCTGCGAGTTCCGGGGCTAGCTGGGCGAGGTGTCTTTGCTCTGAGGGCTCAATGTGACAGGTGGAGCAACACGGGCAGGAGGCGGCACACTCATTCTGACTCTCTGGGAGTGAGACTGATGGGCACTGTGCGCTCTGCATCATCTTTCTCTTGCGGGATTCTTCAAGCTCACGGCGGGATTCCTCGATGAGCATGGCCTTGTTCACCAAGTGCTGGAAATCTGAATAGTCATTCCCAATGACTTGCACCTTCAAACTGGGGTTGAGTCCTCTCTTGAAGCGCTTCTGGCGGGCATCATCTGTGGCAACGCGTCCTCGGGGCATAAGGGACAAGCGAGTGAATCATTAAGGTATTCACTCAGCGACATGTTGCCTTGCCGCAACTCACGGAACTCATTCTTCTTCATTTCCACCTTTCCATCGGGGATATGGGAGTGGCGGAAAGCTCACAAAACTTCGGCCCAAGTGATACTCTCATGGTTTCCATGGGCGGCACAATAGTTCTCCCACCATTCTCGCGGCGGTACCTTCAAGTGGTGAGTGGCATGAGAACCTTCTCGCGATCATCACAAGCGGGTGATAGCGAGTTTCTTTCCATGGAACATAACCGGTCATCTGCGTCCAATGGCTCGGAGGAGCTAGAGAAAGTGGGCGGATGGGTCCTTAGAAACTCTGCCACTGGGTGAGGAAACACGGGGTGGAGCGGCGGGCGTGGCGGTTGCTGATGATTTCGATTCATCATTGCTAGCGAGGCGGCGTGGTGCGATTCTGTTGATTCATCATCGAGTCATATTACGCATCAAAGAGCTCATCGGTGCGTGCGGGCTGCCATGAACCGACTCAAACCCGGATCTGCATCGGCGGCTCGGGAAGACGGGCATCGGGCGCTGAGTCTCATCACGGCTTGCGGAGTTGCGGGTGCGAACCATCTGCGACAATGCTTCACTGTGTTTAATAGACGAGAAGAAGAAAGCAATTTAGATGCGAGGGAAAGCACGGAGATGAGCGAGGAACAAGGGAGATAGATGGATCAACCTAATGCGGACAAAATTGGTTTTACCCAACGAACGGATAGCCGGAAAGCTATCAAGAAGCAAACCAAAAGGGACACTTAAGCACAAAAGCACTATTACGCAGACTAAACGACTCTAAAACTAGGGAGGTAGCTACCAATCTAATCTTTATGGAGGGTCAACTGGGAACAGACGGCGGATCTTGAAGGGCTCGATCCTAGGGATAATCCAGAGATGAGGGAGTCAATTTAAATTTGAAAACCAAGTTCCGGAAAAGATAAGATGAAAGAACTCAAGAATGATACAAGAGGGTAAGATGATAAGATAAGAATAGAATAAGATAAGAAAGAACAGAATAAGATGAGAGGAGAATATCTAGTCAAGTTAATTGCTTGGTTTGATTTAGAAAATATATTTTGAATTTTTGACTAAGACGACCAATCCAACTAAAGGCTACGTCCTACAGTCGATATGGCTCTGATACCATCTCTTGTCGGACCCCGGGTGTCACACAACCCCGAGACCCTCTGTGCATACCAAGCTAGTCCCATGATCAGTAGCTAGCTTGCACAGTTGCAACAATGATGCATTCATAACCATTCACCACGAACTAATGAAGCAGACAAAGTAATATTATTTAAAACAACAAAGACCTTATGGTCAGGTTCTTACAAAAGTCGCCTCACAGGGCTTAGCAGCAACAGAGTATCCGGCAATGAAATCTCAAAATACGTGGAGCCCAATCGACATGCCCACAGCAATCGAGTGGAGGACGTGGCCTAGATCGCAAAGTCTTCAAAGTAGCCTTCTTCATAGTACTCAACATTTCGATTCTTCCATTGGACCGATCAACAAAGGGCATAAAGCCGTGAGTACATAAAGTACTCAAGAAGTCGAGAAGTGTATGCACATAGTATTCATGACAGCTTAAACAAGGATGGCTTTATGGTTAATTTGCGAAAGCAAGTTTAACAATAAATACAATAATTAGATTGCAAAGCGTGATTTTAAAAGAATAATACATAGATAACCAAGTTCTTTTGAATCAAGCGGTGAACATCCGTTCACTTCCCAACCATTCCAACCAAACGTTTCCATCGAACCAAACCACATTTTTGAAAATACTACCCTTGCGCGAAATCACTGTGCATGTCCGAGCAGGGACACGGCTATTCGAATAGATTTTGACACTCTGCAGAGGTTGTACGGCTTTACCCACAAGACACGAATTCTCTAGTTTGTTTGGCATCCGTCGATACCACCGCTCACTTCCTTTGGTGAGTAGTCTAGAGCACGTGACAAGGCTTTACAAAGTTCCATTTTGCCTCGGTTACGCGCTAAGGTTTCGCCATCACACCCCTCTTGCGCCAATAAAGCACCACAACAGAACCGACTCAAAACTTTCCTAATTAATTGGCGGTCCGTCCCATACCGGACTTATGGTTGCACGAGGTGACCGGATCAATGACTTGCAAAGTTAAGTCCTTAGTTGATCGCTCGAGACAAGTCTACCACAACCCAATGTGCATTACGCACCCACTCTAGCTCCTACCTCAAGCCCGAGCATAAAACATTTTTGTTCATTCCCGACCAAATGGCAATCCTCGCCATGGCACAACATCTTTAATAAAAGTGGCCTCACACCACAATTCCATAGTTCCATTAGTCAAATTTCATTCATCATTGAACATGTGATCGAAAGTACCGCGGGTAACTAGAGCATGTCTAAGCAATAATACGCTCCCAAGCTGGTGATACCATTATGTCCAACTAGTATTAACCATCCTAAGGTGTCCAAGGATATATGCCATTCAAGGAGACATTTCATTTTCAATTTATCAAGGAGGCGTAATGGCAATTTGGTAATTATCTACTCCCAAAACCATTTTTAATAAAACTAGCCATGCATGATAATTTAATACAATATACATTTGTAAAATGGGTTCAACATGGTCAAAGGCCTACGACTTGCCTTCGTTGACGAGGAGAGGGTCTTCGGTCGTCGGGTCGAAGAAATCTTCCGAAACGCCGGAATCTACACGTGCGAGAAAAGCAACAAATAAATAAAACAGCACCAAATGAACTCCAAAAATTACAAAACCAGTACCAAATGAAAGAGGATGAATTTATATGAATTTAGAAATTTGGATCACTCAAATCGGAGTTCGGATGTGAAAGTTATAGCCAAAAGAAGTTGAAAATCACATGAAATGATGAAATTAGGGTTTTTCGGATTTTCGGATTTATTTTTCAACTGAAAAACCGGATTTTGACGTCAGCGCACACGCAACCGCTGACGCAGCAGCCACGTGGGCGAAAATGCCGACGCGGCGCCGACGTGGCGCCACGTGGGTGGCCACGTGGGCTCGGGCCCACGGGTCAGAGAGAGAGAGAGAGAGAGAGAGAGAGACGGCGCGGTGGCGGGCGGCGCACGAGCTGGGAAGACGGTGGCGCGGCGCTGGAGAAGGCGGTGGCGCTACGGAGACGGCGGCGCTGAGGCGGCCGGAGGCGGAAGACAGTGGCGTCGGCGCGGGAGAAACGACCGAGCGAGAGAGAGAGAGAGAGAGAAGAGAGAGAGAGAGAGGAGGAACAGCGCGCGCGGATTTAAAAGCGAGAGGCACGGGCGCGGCGTGGCGGATGCTGGCGGAGGCGCGGCGAGGCGACGGACAGCGCGAGATTCGCGGGCGGCGACAGAGGCGAGGGGAGAGGCGAGATCGCGGCGGCGAGGAGACGGCGGGATTGCCAGCGGCGACGTGGGAGAGAAACGGCGCGTCGGGGACGATGAGCGAGCGCCGTCCGATTCCGACGGACGGTGCGGAGCGAGGAGGCGCGGTGAGAGAGCCGTCCGATTTCAATCGGACGGTGAGAAGGAGAAGAGGCGCGGCGGGAGACGAGCGGCGCCGTCCGATTCGATCGGACGGTGGGAAGCGAAAGAGGCGCGGCGCGCGGAGCGTCGGATCGCGATCCAACGGCGAGAAGAAAGGAGAGCGCGGGTGAGGGAAACGAGCGGCGGCGGCGAACGGAACGGCGGATCTTGATCCAACGGTCGGGAAGAAAGAGCGGCGGCTGAACGAGAGCGGCGGGATGGAGATCCAACGGCCAGAGCGGGTGCTTGAGAGGAAGGCGGGCATGAGCGAGGCGGTCGCAGGAGGCGTGCGGGCTCGGAATAGGAGATGGGCGGAGGATTCGGCCCATAAACAGAGAAAATATTTAAAATACCTTTTTCAATTCAGAAATTCAAATAAATCAAAAGGCAATTTAGAAAATAGCAAATAGACTCCAAAAATTCTAGAAAAATTCACAGAAATTCCTTGAATTATTCTAGACTTAATAAAAATACTTTTAACTTTAATTTTTCTTTTTCTTTTACAAATAAATTAATTTTTAATTTCGGGTAAAAAGAAAATCAATTTCTAAAATCCAATAAATCCAAGAAAATTCTTAAAATAATAATTTTGATTTTTAAATTCTAGAAAACACCATTAAACCAACTTTAATTTAATTGAAGTTTGACTAACTCATATTAAACTGCAAATGATTTTTAAAATTTTCAAATTAAGCTTTTGACGAATAGAAGCAAATGGTTCTCTTTTAAAATTTTCAAAAACTCCGAAAAACGGGACACTACAATGAGCCTCGGCTATTTGCAAAACACATTCGCAAATAATAGCTCTATGCATAGATGAGCTAGAGCAAACATAATGAGCTATCAACACATGACTAACTCATGCTACTAGTCAAGACCCCTCTTAATAATACGGCAATCCTATACTAGCAATCCGGTCTATCAACCAAACACCGAGACCGGTAAAAGACTAGGAACACATCCTTAGCCCTAGCTAGTCATACCTTTGCCTTGCATCTTCTTGAAGCTTGATGACGCACATCAACACTTCAAGTCCGGGTCCTTGACTTTGACAATCATCAATATATGATGATCTCCTAACTTCGGGATCTTGCCTTGAACATCGTCAACACATGATGATTTCTTTATCCCGAGTCTTCACATGCATCAACGCATGATGCATTCCTTCACTTGACCTCCATCAACACATGATGGGTCTTCTCTTGACTTGATGTGCATCAACACATGATGCATCCTTCACTTGAATCTCAACTTGATGATGAACTCATGATCATCCCAAGTCTTCATCCTCCTGGAACATAACCTATATATCCAACTTATGAAAAATGTTAGTTCCACAATATGATTATCATTAATTACCACACCATATCATTAACTCATAATGGTGGGACAAGATACCTCAATCTTTCCCTCTTTGGTAATTGATGATAACCACTTAATTACTCATAAATTGAATGATGATAAATAAGAGAACAAATTGAGTATATATCAACTACACAAGTTATATATATACTCTAACTTGAGTATACAAAAACTACACAAGTTCTATATACTCATAATCATGAGTATACAAGAACTACGCAAGTTTTGTATACTCAAACGAATTTGTTTCAAAGTAAAGATCCCAAATGTTTGTGGAGAATGGAATATGAATCAATACTAATGAAACCACAAAATATAGAATAAAACTCCCCCTAGATGTGTGCATACACAAATGTGTAATAAGATCATATGCACATATTCAAGTTTAACTTATGGTTGAGTTCAATCCTATATTTTGGATCCGAGGAATGCAACAATATATAAGATTAATATGTTGATTGCATACCTCGTTGAATTTCACCATTATATCCAAATGAGACTACACAAGATAATACTAGACAAGAGAGTTAGTCTCATAATTGGATTTGTCATTAATCACCAAAACATTACATTAACTCATAATGGCGGGTCTAGATCCTTCAGTGGTCAAGCTCAGAAGCCTTCGAGCTCCCCGGCAGCCCCTGCACTCTGCGAACTAGTCCAAGTAGATTGCGACTCACAAGGGCGCGAAGATGGCCTTACCTCTTACAAGCCTCCCATACCTTGCGAGCAGGCCAGCAGTGACTCGGACCAAGGCATTTCTACGGAATCCACTTAAAGCGTGACTCCACCGAAAGGCACTGACATTATCTCAGCGGCTTGCTCAGTCCAAGATCATGGCGGCTCCAATCCTCTGGCACCTGTAAACTTCTAACCTATTCTCGTAGGGCTAAAGGAGAACTAAAAGACCCTCTCCTGCCTTTGTCGGACGTTCAGCGCCCTTTACTCAAACAAGCTACGATATTCACCCCGAGGAGAAGCAAGAGTCTGGTTGTATCAGGGAGGAAAAAGGCTACAGCTGAACAATGGGTGCAAATTCTCTTAGCTAGAAAACTGGTTGTCCTCCAGGGGAACGGCTTAGAAGATCGCTCAGGCCTAGACTCTTTCGCAAGATTGTTTGACAAGCAGCTTTCGTGAGAACACATTGTTGCTCTAGCGGCTATTTTCAAGATTCATGTTTTGGATAAACTTCCTCCCGGCGACCAAGGACTTACAGAGGCCATTGTGGCTCATGTGCCCGTGTCAGTCGCCCAAGTTTCGCTACCTCTAGTCGTTGGTCGATACAACATCAACATGCAAGGCTGCAACATCAACTTCATATCATGGAATGTAATGGAAACCCTCGGGCAATCTTTCGACGATTACTACGATCTTCCATCTTTGCAGTCCAGAGGAGGCATCTTATTAGCTTGGAACTCTTGTAGGGTTATTTGCTCATCCCCGAGTTCAGGGAACCACTCAATAACAGCTAAGGTAGTTTTACCGGGCGGTTCATCATCCTGGATGACAGTTGTGTATGGACCCTCGAAAGACATCGACAAACTTGCATTCCTCTAGGAGCTACAGGATGTCCAGGGTTCCATCTATGGCCCTTGGATGATCCTCAGAGACTTCAACCTCATCTTGCAAGCCAATGACAAGAATAATGATCGCTTAAATAGAAGGCGAATGGGTAGTGTCTGCCGGGTGATAGATGATCTACATCTCAACGGCAAATCATTCACCTGGACAAATGCAAATGAGAGGCCGACCTTGTAGCGCATTGATAGGTTATTTGTCTCAACAGAGTGGGACCTCTTGTTCCCGAATTGCTTCCTTCGAGCCCGACCATCCATGGCATCTGATCATTGCCCTCTTTTGTTGTCGATGACCTTTTTTTATGGGAGCCAATAAACGGTTCCACTTTGAATCCTTTTGGACAAGGATTGAAGGTTTCCAAGAGGCGGTTTTGTAGGCATGGAAATGCAACTATCTTTTGGCCAACCTTTGCGACGACTTCAAAGTTTGCTTTCAAACACATGTTGTGCACTGCTTAGCTGGAGCCAGCGCCAGTGTGGTAGCGTTCGCCAGCAAATCGGGATGGCCAAAGATCTAATATGTTGTCTTGACCTAGACGAGGAAAAAAGATCTCTCGCCACTTTGGAGTGTTGGTTAAGAATGAAGCTCGAAAGGAAAATGCTGAGTCTTTGCTCTTTTGAAAGAACTATCACTCGCCAACGGTCGCGGATCAAATGGTCGCGGGAAGGCGACACAAACACTTGTTTTTCCACCTTCATGCAAATCACCGAAGGCGCACAAACTTCATTGCAAGTATAAAGGTCGTAGATTCTTGGATTTTCATGCAGAAAGGTATAGAAGAGGCCTTCCATGAGCATTTTGTCAACCTCATTGGAAAACTGGTGCCCCAAGATCATTCCTTGGACTCCAGTTTCTTGGGATTACCTTCCCATGATCTTCATGGTCTAGAAGCGGATTTTTCCGAAAATGAAGTTTGGGATGCAATCAAGAGCTTGCCATCCGAAAAGGCGCCAGGACCTGATGGTTTCACGAGCCTTTTATCAACGGTGCTGGGATATCATCAAGACAGATATAATGGCGGCATTTCAGGCCCTCGGTCGCTTAGCGGGATCAAACTTCAATTTGCTGAACCAGGCTTTACTCACCTTACTGTCGAAGAAACATGAAGCCGACAACCAAGAGATCCAGCTTATCACCGACAGTTTGCAATGCAACATCACTACTTTCCCATGCAAATATCTAGGCTTACCGCTCACACACAGAAAACCCTCCCAGATGTATTTCCAACCTCTCTTGGATGCGGTCGCTAGCCGCCTTCAAGCCTGGAAGACTGGCATGCTCTCCCAAGGGGGCGTCTTGTATTGGTTGAGTCAATGTTGTCAACTATGCCAGTGTACACTTTTATGGCTCTCGACCCACCCCCCCCCCCCTCGGTAATCAAAGAAATTGATAAAAGGCATCGAGCGTTTCTTTGGAAAGGATCACAGAACGTCGCAGGTGGACATTGCTTAGTGGCATGGTCTTCTGTTTTGCCGCCCATGCCATCTTGGTGGCCTCGGTCTGCTAACCCGGTCGTCCTAGGATGTGCTCTACGTATTTGCTAGCAATGGCTACAACAGTCTTGGTCAGCGGGGCCTTGGGGAAGATTGCACAACCAGACCACCCATGCCGAGGAAAGCATGTTCAAAGAGTCGATTCTGGTCAGCGTCGGCAACGGTGAGAATTCTCTATTCTGGGAAGACCATTGGCTCGACGGACGATCTGTTCTTGGCTTGGCACCATCCATTGCAAAGATGGTCAAACTATCAACTCAGAAGCAAAGAACGGTCGCCCACACCCTCACAGGGCATTCGTGGATCTTGGACATATCGGGTCGCCCCGAGGACGTCAGCATACTGGAATTCTTGTTGTTATGGGACACACTGCAAAACATTAAGCTATCTCAGGACGTGATCGACTCGGTGCTCTGGCGGTGGGAATCCTCAGGCTGCTACTCCTCAAAGTTAGCCTATAGAGAGTTCTTCGTTGGCTCAATTGCTTTCCCTTGCGCCGGGGCCATCTGGAAAGCACGGGTGCCTCTCAAATGCAAAATTTTCATTTGGCTAGCGATTCGTCATCGCTGTTGGACAACCGACCGCCTGCAGCACCGAGGATTATAAAGCCAAGGTGTTTGTGTGTTTTGCGGGCATGGATAGGAAACCATCGGCCACACTCTAGTTGGTTGCGCGGTAACCGAACAAGTTTGGGCACGGTTCTTAAATCAGGTAGGGTTTCCAGCTACAATTCCTGTGGGCTACACACTTCAAGATCATTGGATTGTAGCAAGGAACTCAGAACCAAAGCACCTCAAGAAGGAACTCGACTCGTGCATTATTCTCGTCTCTTGGATGATCTGGAAAGAGTGTAACCAAAGGATTTTCAAGAATGTTGCCACTCCTATCGATCAACTTCTTGTTCGTATTCATGACGAGAACCACCATTGGCGCATGGCGGCGGCATCTGTACGGGAGGCGCTAGTGGAGCATGAGTAGTCCCAATTTGTATTACCCCATTTTCGATCGTTAACTATTCACTGTAATGCGTTTCTAGGGGTGCGACGGAGGTGTATTCCCATAGTCCTTTTAGTTTATGGCCATCTTGAGAGTTTTTTCTGTTGCCCTTTTGTATATGTACTGGTTTATGTTTATGTTTTCTTTCTTTATACTTAATGAAAAGATATGCAAAGCTTTTGCACTACCTCGAAAATATACTTGGATTCAAATTGCATGTCTTGCACAAAGCAAAGCCAGAAAGGTCATTATGTTAGGACCAACTGGTGCCACCAAATAACCATCCATTCAATTGTTCAGGGATATATAGCTGCACATATATAGGACCCAGTATTTGCATAAAATAACACAAAGACATTTGCGTTCTTTTTTTTTTCTTGCGGTGAAAATTTTGAGCAATTTTTTTTGGTAGAAACTGGACAACATATGGTCCTCAACTTTTGATTAGGCCAACCTGTGATCGTCTCGTGCTCCCGTTGTCATCATGATAAGAGAATTTCATAGGGTCATAAAACCTGCCACTAGTGCCGCTAAAGTCAATATATAGGCACTTTAAATGTGAATTTTGCTGATTTAACAAGGAAGTTTAGGTACATATTGCATTGCATTAGGTCTTGGGTAGCATGCAAAGATGTATCGGTAGCTAATTAATGTACCATATACATGAACCTCAGGACTGTTGAACGCGGTTAGTAGATGTTAACACTGCCCATACTGATATTAGAACGACTAGTGCTTCCGTGCCCTTCACTCCTATAGACATGCACAAATCTTAAAGCACCAAAAAGGGGTACGTAGCCTCCATCCACCCTTGACTGGCGATTTAATATTCGTGCGATTCACTATTAGAGCTCGATTCGCGCTTAGCGCTTTGCGATTTATTCGGCTACTTATTGGATGTTCATTCAAAATCTTTCCATTCCCGCGCAATCGTCATTCGAACAGTCGTGACGACCTAGTGGCCAACACCATCGTACACAATTGAAGGACCTCTAATGAAGATTTCCAGTTATTGCCAGCATTTTTTTTTTTTGCCAAGCTGACCAGTACAGAAGAACACGTACGGCTGCATTTTCAAATTTCAAAACGAACAATTCTTCAAAAAAAAAAACTAACACAGCATTCATGAGAGCTAGATGACTACAGCCGTCCACTTGCACAAACATTCGTTGGAAGATTTCTTAAACACATACAAGTAAGGTAGTGCTATCGATTGGATCGGATCATCTGCTGCTACTGCAAAGAATACTATAGTAATTTTACTGTATTCTTTAGTACTGTAGCATTTAATCTAGACTAGGGATGTCAATCTTGTCCGATTACCCGCGTACCCGCGGGCAAAAACCCTAATAGAAGTGGGTATGTTCTTCATTTATTGCCCACGTGTATGTTCACGGGGGGCAAATTCTGCCTGACGAGTAAACAGGCATGGGTACGAGGGAGCTCCATCCGTGCCCGTACCACCCGATTACCCGTCATCTCCTACTGATAGGTGGGCCATATTTGAAAACCTTAAACTCCCCCTCCCCTCCCCTTCTCGTCCACCAGACCCAGGCACAACCGCCACTCCTCTCCCCTCCCACATCCGCCTCCCCTCCTCACCGACCTTGTCATCCCGCCCGCCCCCCTACGCCACCAACGTTCGCGAAGAAGGAGCCAAAGATGAGGACGACCACCGTCCACTACAGAACCGATTTGGCGTCTTCTGCCACGCCGACTGGCTCTGGCACCCCTTCGGATCCAAGATCTACAACACCGGTGGCGGCGGGTTCTTACACCTCCTTGCGCCGACCCCGGAGCTCTGGATGCTCGTGCTCAGCCACTAGACGCAGATCCTCTACATCAATTACATCAGCCTCGTGGTGACCCGAGTGCGTCGTGCTCGAGTCCGACACGGGCAGCGGGTCGCTCACCACGTTGCTAGCGCACGCCATCACGCCGCACGGGCGTGTCTGGACATTCGATTTCCACAAGCAGAGGGCGGCCTCGGCAAGGTAAGAGAGCAGCTCGGAACTAATTAACATGTGAGAAGTGATTGTCTGATTGTTTCACAAATCACAACTCAGCTCGTTGATGATCTGAGATTTGATTTAGGTTGTTCTATGAAAAATAATATGAATACTTCTTGGCATTGATTTTGGTGTGCACAGAATGGTGATAAGCTGATAATGTGCAAGAAAGATGATCCTTGGTTGTTTCCCTGCATGAGTTGTCTGAATGTTGTAAACACTATGAACAAAAATTAGTTTGTAAATGTGTAAGTTGGCTGCGAGATCATTTTCTGTTCTGGTGATAATGCACAACAAAAATAATCGAAGTGCTATGTCATGTTATTCCGTAAAGCAGCTTAGCTTAAAATAGGATATGGGAGATTTCTCAACCTTTTTTATAGTACCATGTGGCAAATAATGTTCAGGCGCAAAGCATATATATGATTTATGAATCACCCTTTTCTAGCAGCACTTGGAGAATAATAATGCCAATGTCTAGTGCAAAAGCATACAACAAAGCAAAATTGAGTTTAGCAATAGTACAAAAGCATTTTTTTTTTTTGGCTACTAACTGTCTTTAGAAAAACAGATATTATATGGTCATTCAATATAATACAATATTTTCAGGGAATGCGATCGGTGAATACTTTTTTTTTCAGTATGCGGTTTAAAGGATATATGCGTTTGTGCTATTATGATTTGGGCTCCTTTGGTAAATAGGGAAGATTTTGAGAGAAATGAGCTAAGCAGCCTAATCACAGTCGCTGTTCGGGACATACAAGAAGGATTCCCTGAAGAGTAGCATGCTGCTGCTGATGCTGATGCTGTGTTTCTGGACTTGCCCCAGCCTTGGCTGGAAATACCTTCTGCTGGGGCAATGCTAAAGCAATAATGGTGTTTTATGAACCTTTTCACCTTGCATTGAGCGAGTACAGCGTGCTTGCGAAGCTATCAGATCAATGTTTCACAGGTTCGTTACATTCTGTGAACTTGTTGCGCATTCAGAAATTGATTATGTTGTGACGAGTTTCACATGATTCATGCAGTCAAATAATCTCCTTCTAATCCACATATTAATTACAATATCAACTTTCCAAGCTGGGGAAGTTGCTATTGAATGGAATGAGGGCTATACCTTCCCAGCTGATTATTTCCCCCCGTAGTGCATCTCCACTGTGATGCATTGTTCGCGGGTAAATGGGTATGTCTGTGGGCGACAGGAACCCACGGGCCGATGGGTATGGGCGAGATTCTTCACCCGTTGTCCTTCGCGGGCATGTATGTGTGCAAGTGTGTGTGTATATACTTCTGGGGGTAGTTACTCTCACTTTTGATATACCACCTAAAAGAACTTGATATACTCCTTTATCACTTTGGGTATACTCATATACTAATTATAAGATACTCTAATGCGAACCACATGAAAAAATTACAAGAGAGTCCATAGTTTTTAGCATATTTTATAAATATCTTCATATTCGCATATAAAAAAGGAGTATGTCTAAAAAAATTGTGCATACCACCCCTAAAAAATATATAAATATCACATAAGTGGTCTTGTATACTCGTATACTACACAGAGATACACTCGGTTGCACAAAATACTTCTTACGTTGTGAGATATAGAATAAGGAGTAACTACACCTGGGGAGTAGCAAAAAGACTTTCTGTGTGTGTGTGTGTATATGTATGTGTGTGTGTGTGTCTCGAGAACAGTTGCAAGTTAAAATATTTAACCCGCCGATTTGTAGTTGGGAAAGAACTGGCAAGAAAGGATGTCACCGTTCTAAAAAGGAAGTATTTGATCGATCCAAAACGAACGGGAGTTACAGGTCACGTGTTATATTCCTCTTATGGTTACGCTGTGCTGCCAATCGGGAATCGGCCGGCCGCTTTTGTCTGATAACCTGCCCTTTTCCGTTATTGTTTGATGCACCAAACTCGCCAAAGTCCACTTCCCGAAAAGAAGATCTATGCTTAGTGTTTATATAGGTGTTTATCCGTGATAATATCAAGCAAGGTTGGCTTTCCCTGCATGTGTCGTACACTCCTACGTACGTCCCAACCCCAAGGACAATGACATTGGATCCTCCATGCAATGTGACGGTACCTTTGACCTTTTAATTGCATGATGACTACACAAATCCAGACAGAGAGAAAGAGGAGGTGATTGTAACATCCTAAATCTTACCTTTTCAAAAATTTAATTACAAATTAATTAATTTAAATATTTGGATTTTAATCGGAGTTTTGGCATTCATTTAAATTCCAAATCCGAATTTCAAATCCAAATTCGACCGCCTCAATTCAAAACTCATCGCTAGTTTCCAAATTCAAATTTTGTCATTTAAATTTTCCTTGAATCTTCTTTTTTTTTCCTTTTTTCCACTCTCTATTTTTCTTTTCTTTCTTTTCTTTTTTCTTTTCTCTGCCTGGCTCCGCCTAGTCCCGACCACGTCGCCTGCAGTGCGCACTAGCCGCACCGCCCACTGCTGCCATCTTCCCCAAGTCTGGCCGCTGCCTACGCCTTTATCTCCCTCTCCGGTTCACTTCTTGAGGTTTTGATCGCGTCACCTCATGTTCTCGAGCCCCTTCTATCTATTCCTTACCTTGATTTGGCCAATCCGTTGCCGTGGAGTGCCACCACCGCCGCCACCTTCTTCTCCACCGCCGGTGGCGCCGCGCAACCTCCTTGAAGCCCCTCCCCGGCTTCCCCCAAGAACTCCGGCTGCCTTCCCGTACCTGCGCACCAACCGTGCACACGTCGCCCTCCCCGATGCACCACGGCCCCGTGCCCCTCCGGACGTTCTGCCACCTCCTGCGGGACCGCCACCTCGCCGGGGTTTCATTTTTTCCTTCGGCCAGGCGCCCCACGCTGCCGCTCACCGCCGGCAGCCGTGTGCCCGAGCGCCACCTTCATCCTCTGTTTCCCTCTTTTCTGTTGTGCTCTGTGTTTTCCTCTTTGAGTCACTAGCATTAGGGGCCCACATGTCATACTCCTTTTTCTTCCATCTCTCTCTCACTCACTAGCATATGGGGCCCACATGTCATATGCTATGGTTGTTTAAGAAAAATCAGATAGCATATTCTAGAGAATATTCCCTTCTTATCATTTTTTGGATCTAATTTCTTACAAATCTTTCGGATGTCAGTTCTCCTTCATAAGAACTTCGATTCCGTTGATTCTCGTTCTTAAATTCATAATCTCTCTATTGATACTAATTTTATAATTCTCAGATTTTATTCATTTTTCTATTATTTATTTTGCACCATTTCGCGTGTGTAGAGTCTGACGCCGCCGAAGTCATTTTGGACCAACCGGACGCAGTGACCACAAACTTCAATGAAGGCGAGTCTCCTTTGACCATATTGTACCCATATTTTCCTAAATCTATTTTAAGTTTTAAAATTATTATGGATTGCTACTTACATAAAATGATAAGTTCAAATCCTAAGTTGTTAGTTAATCATAACTTGGTATTACCGTCATTTGAAGTTGTTATCCATGATCCTTTGTCACCCTAGCATAGCAAATCCACAATATTGGTTACAATATCGCTGGAATAGTTAAAACATTAGAAATACTTAGACATGTGTTGTCGGTCATGATCATCCTTTGGGAGGAAACTATTATTACCCGTTATGCAAATCTTTTTGAGAAATGTATGGCAATAGGTATTGTTGTTGGTTTTCAAAATAAAATAAAATGGTAAAAATATGTTTAGACTTGGGCGGATGGTAAGATCCATTGGGTACAGCTAGAGCACGAGAACTTGGAATGTGTTAAGTTCCTCCCAAGTCATATTGAGGACCGACGCTTGTCACTATCCAAATTGAGCAATAACGTACAACCACATGTCCTAAATGGGAAGGACCTGCCTAAATAATTTACTGAGTCTAAGCATTAAGCTAGCAGGCTGTAGTGATAGGCGTTCTCTTGATTATGGTAAATGTACTTCCATATCTTGAGATGTGCGGGTTATAGTAAATGTACTTCCATATCTTGGGTCGTGCAGTATGGTAAGGGAACTCCATGTCTTTCGGGGTTTGCGCTGGGCGATGATAAGGGATGTCCATGTCCAGGCAGGTTATCCCCGACAAACGGTGAGCTCTGGGTCGATAGTAAATAACGTCCATAACATGGGGTTAAGCTCATCGGACGAGCTAATGTGAGGATAAAATTATTGTAAAAGCCTTGTGATGATTTCTTAGTCGCACACCTTTAAAAGTATGTAAAGTGAACACTATAAGTTGATTATCTCGTGTGGGTCATGTTGTACAACATCTTCAAAGTGTAAAAGTATTAAAACAGTCGTGCCCACGGTCAAGGGCGGACAAGGTGCATTTTCACATGGTAGACTTTGGTTCTGATTTCAAAAGATTAAATTTTGGGAACTGTCGGGACCCAAATATGCAAATATGGACCCTCTGTATATTCTGCACTAGTCCAGGATCACGCTAGTGCACGCAGTGTCAACATCGACGAAATATCACATCCATACAACGAATATAAGAATAAACGAGTACTTTGAATAACAAATAACTGTTGGGACCTTACGGTCGAATTTTACATTTATTAAGCCATGCAAGGCTGACAATAAAGAATAGATCGCAATGAAACGAAATAAACTCCGGTGGGCTCCCATCAATTTACCACAGCAACCGATCGATCAAGACCCTAACGATCAACCTTCGTAGAACTCTTCTTCAAAAGCAGGCGATGACTCCTCCACTTCTGTTAATTTATTTAGCAAGAGTGAGTACACACCGTACTCGCAAGTCATACCACAGAATGCATTTATACATGATGGCTTATTCCAAAGAAATGGCTTCGTGGTTATTTTATAAAATGTAACTTTTGCAATTGAATACAAATAATAGATTGAAAACATAATTGAAAACAATTAAAGAATATTAATTTAACAATTGGTTTCACAAAGGACACACAGTCTAAACAAGTTATTCACACAACTGTACAAGTAATCTCACACAGCTGACCCTTCCCATTTGTTTTATGAAAATCTACCACTCGTGTGAAATTCCTGAGCATGTCCATAACCGAGGACGCGGCTATTCGAATAGATTGGTTTAAACACTCTGCAGAGGTTGTACACTTTACCCACACGATACAATCAGTGTAGCTAGCACTGACCATAACAAAACCTTTCAGAGACTTCATCTCAAACAATGACACTCCCGATGTGCTTTCCTGCCGGCCAACCGATACACACAGCGTTTGGTTACGACACACATCGTTGGACAGGGATGCAGCGAACCGTCCCGCGATGTGACATATGACACCTCCAGCCCATCACACAGCTTAAAATACAACCTGAGTTGTCAATGTCAAGACTCCATAACTTACTAAATTAGGCCCAGCCCATACTAGGCATGTGGTTGTACAGTAAGGCACAGTTCAATAGCACACAAAGTTAAGTCCTTAATTGACCAAGGCAAGACTTCCAGTTTTACCCAAATCACACAGTTTAAAAAGCACACAGCTCCACCATTCACACAGATCCACCACTTGCCTCAATCTAAATCTTTTTTCACCCTGTTGATTAAGTGCAACACATGCCATCACGAGTAAGCACACATCACACACAGTTTCTTCACACAGTTCCATAATTACTTAGTCAAGTTTATAATTGAAACTCACATGAAATGATGACTCGTGGCATGGCTAAGCAATCTACTCGTATCTAACCAACCCACGTTGGTGCTACGATAATACCAACTAATAATGAACCAACCTAGGGTGACAAAAGATCATGGCATACAATAGACAAGGTGGATATAACAATTTGTATTAATAACTAAACCCAAAAGCATTTAAATAAATACTTGAAAAAGAATGCAATACATTGAAACAAAGTATTTTGAAAACTGGGTGCAAGATGATCAAAGGTATAACTTGCCTTGGAATAGATCTAGATATTGGTCTTGATCTTGAGGTGCTTCTTCTTCTGCAAAATTTTCCGAAGTATCGACGTCTACTCGCAAACGAGACAAAAGAAACAAAAACAAATAAATAACAGAGGCAAAATCAACTCCAAAAATCAAATAAAATTCAGCATTAAATAGATCTTGATTTTATATGAATTTACAAATTTGAATGGGCTCAATCGGAGGTCGGATGCAAAAGATATGGGCTTTGAAAGATTGGAAAATAATCAAAACCCTAATTTGGATTTAACCGAATTTCCCGAATTATTTTTATAAAGGAAAATCGGATTATTGCGCAATGCTTGCGTCAGCTGAAAATTTTCGGAAAAAGAAAACAGATTTAAAAGAAATCTGACATATGGGCCCCACATGTCAGTGACTGGGCTCACGGTGGACTAAGTTCACCGAGCCACGGGATTTGGGAGCCAGTGGACTAGGCCACATGCGCGTGTGCTGGCGCTGACACGGCGACACGCGGGCGACACGTAGGCGTAAAGCCGAGCGCGGCGGTTGCGGGGCCGACGCTGCTACGGGCTGGGCGAGGGGCGCTTCGGGACCGATGGTCACCGGCGTTTGGCGGCGAGTCACCGGCGGCAAAGGGTACCAGGAGCTTCCCCATGTTATTGCGCACCTGTTGGTGCTCTTACCAACGGCTGGCAACGACGGTGGCGACTGGCGGCGAGGAAGAAGCGGCGGTGGAGCTTCGGGTTTTGTCGGAAGTGCGCTACCGCGATGCTCCGGCGACGAGGAGGGGCGCACGAGGTAGCCTGGGACTTGCTGATCACGGTGGTGCAGTCGGTGGGGCAAGGGCGACAACAACGGCGGCGCAATTCACCGGAGAAGAAGCTCGGTCGAAAACCCTAAAACTTGGATTGCGGTGGCGCTAGGGTGATCGGGGAGACGAGGGTGGTGGCTCTGGGTTGCGGCGGACTAGGCGATCCTAATGGGGTATTTATAGGCCCGGGGACAGGAATTGAAACCCCACCCGAGTCCGAAACGGCAGGGGTTTTGAAATCCTTGATTCTCAGAGATTGAGAGGGATTCGGGGTTTGATTCGGTTTGGAAAAGATAAGGAATAAATAGAGATACGATTTGGTGGGGTCGGCGCAAAGAATCAGCAACCGAATCGGTTTTGTCGGACGAAGCTTCAAGCTTCGGCAATGGCGGGCGAAGGAGCGGGCGCGAGGAAGAAGAAGGCTCCGCGGAGACGACGACTCGGTGATGGTCCCACCTGGCAGCGGCAGCGAGGCGTAGGCGAGCGAGCGAGCGAGATCAGCGGGCGAGGCCACGCGGCGAACATCCAACGGAGGAAGGCGGGGTTGAGCGCGAGAGTCCAATCAAAATGAGGGGCACGCGTCGCACATCCAACGGACGAGGGCACGAGCGAGCGGGAGATGGGCTGGCGCGCGGGAATAGTGTTGGGCTTCGGCCCAGCACTGTTCCGAGGGATTTAAATAGATATTTCTTTTTAATAAATCCAAAAAATGCAAATAGCATTTAGAAAATAGCAAATGATATTGGAAAAATTCTAGATAATTCTATAAAATATATCCAGGCAAATAGAATCTAAATAAAATATTTTTGACAATTGTTGATGTTGGGATTAATCATATTAAATTATTTTGACCTTAAAGTCCATATTAAGCTTTTAATATAAATTTAAACAAAATGCAGATGATGAGATTTTCAACTAGCAAATAAATAAAGGATTTTAAAAGGCTCAAAAGTTGGTATGTTACAAACCTCCCCCCCCCCCTTAAACGAATCTCGACCCCGAGATTCCGGCCATAAGGCTGGTACTCAATTATTTATTAATGTTATGTCGTGAATCAAACTTGTTATCAATGATGTTTTCACTATGTGCATTAGCTACTGATATAGGATTGGTGCATAAATACACAGAGGGTTCGGATTCAGAAATCCGGTCCCAACAGTGATGTGGTTAGTTCAACGCTCCAACGACATCTTTGCAAATTATCTAGCAGCGGAATGAGCTCAATTTACATGTGAACAATGTGTTGGAAATATGCCCTAGAGACAATCATAAAGATGATTATATTTCATTATGTTCATAACATTGGATAATATGTTATCTTGTTCCTAGAATAATATCAATAATATTTATTATCAAGTATGTGACTTGATTGTGAAACTCCATATTTCTACGATTATGATTGTGAAACTCCATATTTCTACGATTATTATTCTTAAATGTTCCTGGTCGGAAATATATGAGAACATATATGAATAGACTAGCATATGTATTGGCTGATGACTATGTTTCACAGGTCATGTATATGGAAATATCAAACCAATAATATGGACACATGTTAGAGAACATCGTGTTGGAAAAGACTCACCTTGAGACACTGTTGTGATTGTTATGATTCTATGTATCATTAGTTGTTCTCAAGCAATGATGATGTATAATTCTTAGACCTGAGATCAGCATGATTTTCTACATGTGTAGTAGCACTATTAGGGGTTGCCAAACGCTACTCGTAACTGGGTAGTTATAAATGTAGCTTTCGAGTATGCTATGAAATATACGAAGGGATGTGACTGGTCGGACATGGGATATGCCCCTCCTAACATAACAGGAGAGATATCTATTGGCCCCTCGTTGTGGTCGGATAAAGAAAGTGCATGGCCATGCCACTAGTGGTCGAAGTGTCGACCACATGAAGTTATTCGACACTTGATCGAGAAAGTATTGAACAATTCATAAATGATACAACATCTCACCTGGAGTTCAATTAGACATCGTGAGGCAAAAGGAGAATACACAAGAAGGTCTTTCAGTTCGATCATATATGGACTAGTCGTATGGAGGTACGAGCTGGTCGTAGGCTGGTCGAACATGGTCACTAAGTGGTCGAAACCTGGTCGTAAGGAGTTACGAATTGGTCGAGACCAAATATGGACTTGTTGTATAGAGATATGAGCTGGTCGTTAGTGATATGGACCTGGTCGTAGATCATATTGCATTAAGGTTCGTCCGATATTTCTATGTGTGTTTGGGAATCGTTATGTGCTACTAGGTACCGCTAACGACTAGTGGTCGGAAAAGAGTTTCCGAGTTACAACCGATTACACATGAACCTATAGGGTCGCACACGTAAAGGTTAGGAATTGATTTGGATGAAGATCCGAATTCTTGTAGGCCACGAGTTACTAATGGGCCTTAAGTACGAGACCCATCATGGATGCCTATATATAGACGAGTGGTGGCATGGGGTGATGATGATCTTTTGAAGAACTCCCGAAACCCTAACAGCCACATCTTCCTCGTACCACACTGCCGGTGCTAGCACTCCAGCGTGTGGTATCCCTGCCCCATACGTGTGGATACCTTGGAGGTATTGTTGCTAAGCATCAGTACTAGGATGATCTGCAACTCGTGACGATCACAAGACTCGAAGAAGAAGTTGCGAAGCATCAACACTAGGACGATTCGCAACTCATGATGATCACAAGACTTGGAGAAGAAGTTGTGACACATCAGCACTAGGACGATCTGCAACTCGTGACGGTCACAAGACTCGGAGAAGAAGACGCTCGGCGAGTACGACTACGACTGCATCAACTCGCTACATCGACTCTACTTCCGCTATGAGTCAGTGCGTCTAGTGGTAATCTCGTGATCTATTACTAGCTGAGGTTCCTTGGTTGCGCGGTAAATTTTTATTTTGTTCTATCGTAGCCTTCCCGCAATCCTTCGCAATGTTCGTTATATGCCCTAAGATGATTGTATCATGTATATGTTTATGAATTATAGAATAAATATCATTATGTTCCTTAGATGAACTATCATTTATAAAGATTAGCAAGTATGTGACTTGTTGGTGAAACTCTTTAATAGTTGTATGATATCACTCTAAAAGGATCACTGGTCGGGACACTAGTGACTTATAGGCCATCATATGTAATGATTGATGATCACGTTTCATTGGTCATAGATATGGGGATATCGAATCAATAATGAGAGCACATGTTAGAGAATATGATGTTGGATTGATCCACTTTGAGACACTATTGAGATTGCTATGATTCAATGTGTCATCAGTTGATCTCAAGCAATGATGATGTATAATCCTTAGACTTGAGAGTAACATGGTTTCCTACATGTGTAACAGTACACTTAGGGTTATCAAATGCTACTCTGTAACTGGATAGTTATAAAGGTAGCTTTTCGGGTATACTATGAAATATGTGGAGGGATGTGACTGGTCGGATATGATATTTGCCCCCTCCTAGCATAATAGGAGAGATATCGTTGGGCCCCTTTATGTGCTCGGATAAAGGAAGTGCATAGTCGTGCCACATGTGGTCGAAATATCGACCGCACGAAGTTATCCATCACTAGATTGAGGAAAGATTGAACAGTCCATTGTTGACATTTATCTCACCTAGAGTTCGTATCACAGACGGTTGTTGTAAAGAACCGTCTGTGATACATGCCTATCACAGACGGTTCTTTACAACAACCGTCTGTGATATACAAGCACTATAAATAGATGCTCCCGACAGGCCCCCCTGCCCATTCCATTTGAGGCGCCGCCACCCTACAGCTACTGCTGCCTCCTCCCCATTGGCCACCTTGCTGCTGCTGCCTCCTTCTATGCACATTGCTGCCCATTCTGTTTTGAGCTGTTACCCCTGCCTCCTCCCCCATTGCGGCACCTCTGCTGCCTCCTCCCACATTGTGCCACCTTGGAGAGAAGGGTAACGATCTGTAACCCTTTATTTTTACTCTAAACTAATCACTAATGTGTAACGATCTATAACCCTTTATATTTGCTATAGACTAATCACTAATGTGTTTGGTCATTATGAAGGGTACTTGCGGTTTATTAATATAATTAAACACTAATTAATTTGTTACGTGCGTATACGTGTAGATGGATCGAAACTTGATGTACATTGAGAACCGTGTGAGTGAAGAGCATATTAATGGCGTGTTTGCTTTTAGAAGAGCCGCCGAGCAGGATATATTGAAGAAGGGGATAAAATTTATGTATTGTCCATGCATTGATTGCGGTAATATGAAAATGTTTAACAACCCGGCGCAGATCGAAGCTCACTTAATACGAAGGGGTTTCAAAAAAGGATATACATGTTGGAGCAATCCACGGTGAAGAGCGATTATACTGGAAGACAGTAATGACGACATCGCCGAGGAAGTCAACGATATGCAGGGTATGGAATGTGCTTTTGATGAGGATAGGTCGCATGATGACAATCTGGATCAGATGCTACGCGATGCAGAAGGGAACTACGGTGAGAGAGAGTTTTGTAAATTCGAGGGCTTAATTGAGGACTCGGGGAAACCTTTGTTCCCTGGCTGCAAGTCAGAATACACAAGGTTGTCAACCGTGCTTGAACTGCTGAAATTGAAGGCAAGCAATGGTTGGTCCGACAAGAGTTTTACGGCGTTGTTAGGTCTCTTCGCTGACATCCTTCCGGAGGGAAACGTGTTGCCCAGCACGACCTACCAAGCTAAGAAGGTTATTTGTCCATTGGGAATGGAAGTACAAAGAATACATGCATGTTCGAACGATTGTATCCTCTACCGTAAAGAGTATGCAGACATGCATGTATGTCCCGAGTGCAAAGCATCCCGATACAAATGTAAGAATACTGCTAAGGCGAAGCAAGGACCTCCTGCTAAGATGTTGTGGTATCTGCCTGTGATCCCACGTTTGAAGCGTTTATTTGCTATCCGAAAGGAGGCAAGATTGATGCGTTGGCACTCGGAGGAGCGTAAGAAAGATGGGAAGCTCAGACACCCTGCTGATTCTGCCCGGTGGAGAAACTTCGATACGAGCTTCGAAGAGTTCGGTACGGAACCGAGGAACATAAGGTTAGGGTTGAGTACGGACGGAGTGAATCCTGTCGGTAACATGAGCAGTCGACATAGCACCTGGCCCGTGAATCTATGTATAACATTCCTCCTTGGATGTGTATGAAGCGGAAATACATTTTGATGTCACTACTTAGCCAAGGGCCGAAGCAACCTGGGAACGGTATTGATGTGTACCTAGCACCATTGCTGGAAGATCTTGTGACACTTTGGAACGAAGGGGTACAAGTATGGGATGCGTACAAACGAGAGAACTTCACTTTACGCGCCATGTTATTCTGCACCATCAATGATTTTCCTACCCTTGGTAACCTGTCGGGGTTCGGTACAAAAGGAGCCAAAGCCTGTCCGCACTGCTTAGATGGTACCGAGAGTGTATGGCTGAACAACTCGCGTAAAACTGTGTATATGCGTCACCGTAGGTTCCTTCCCAGGATTCACCCATACCACAAGATGAAGAAACAATTCGATGGAGATAAGGAGGACGGTTCAGCTGCAAGGCCTTTTAGAGGGAAAGAGGTCTATGATATGGTTAAGGATGTCGATGTTGTGCTTGGAAAGGGACGTAAATCAAGGACCCCTCAGAAAAATATCTGGAAGAAGCGGTCAATTTTTTAGGACTTGCCTTATTGGGAGCACTTAGAAGTTTGCCACTGCATCGACGTCATGCACGTGGAGAAGAATGTATGTGATAGCTTGATTGGTCTCTTACTGAACATTAGTGGCAAAACGAAAGATGGTGTTAACACACGACGTGACTTGGTTGATATGAACATAAGAACCGAGTTAGCACCGAAAGAGACCGATAAAGGACGAACGTACCTTCCCCCAGCTTGCTACACTTTGTCCAATGCCGAGAGAAATGAACTGTGTCAAAGCTTGATGGTGTGAAAGTTCCGTCCGGTTTACTCCGCCAATATTAAGAAACTTGTTTCCATGAAAGATTTGAAATTAATTGGTATGAAGTCTCATGATTGTCATGTGCTGATGACACAAATGCTTCCTGTTGCAATTAGGAGTATCTTGCCGAACAAGGTCCGAGTGGCAATCTTTAGGCTGTGTTATTTCTTTAACTCGATTGCTTAGAAGGTCATCGATCCTGAAGGACTCAACGCTCTGCAGGCCGAGGTGGTAACGACTCTATGTCAACTTGAGATGTATTTCCCTCCGTCATTTTTTGATATCATGGGCCATCTCATTGTTCACCTTGTGAAAGAGATAAATATATGCGGCCCTGTGTTCCTACGTCATATGTACCCTTTCGAGAGATACATGGGAATTCTGAAGTCCTACGTACGGAATCGATCTCGGTCGGAGGGCGATATCATCGAAGGTTATGCAACCAAGAGGTCATTGAGTTCGTGGTCGACTACATGGCTCGTGGAACCGATAGGTGTGCCTCTATCTCGCCACGAGGGAGGCGGAGGGTATCGGACCATCGGAGAAAAGCAATCACTCCCGATCTAGATACATACGCTGAGACTCCATTTCACGGTCTTGCAACACATGACCCAAGTGTCCCCGTGACATCGACGAGCACAAAGACATGGTACGCCAATGTAATCGAGACGGTCTGAGGTTTGATAACGAGAGCACAGCCGTCGGTTCAACGAATGGTTAAAGATACGATTCACTGGGAGGTCATCAAGTGATGAAACGCTGCTATGGTTGGCCAAAGGACCAAAATTTACAATTGTGACATGGCAAGGATACGACATAAATGGGTACACGTTTTATACGGCAGCTCAGGATAGGAAGAGCACGATCGAGCAGTGGTGTCCGTGATAGATGCATTTCACGAGGTGTTCAATACCGCGGGGGTACGCGGGTTGAACTCGTACTATGGGTTCGTAGAGGAGATTTGTGAGCTCGACTATGTACTTTTCAAGATCTCCCTGTTTTGATGTCATTGAGTTAAACTTCCGCAGGGCGTGAAGGTCGACACACTACTACAGAACACGTCATCACTGCAGACGGTTCGGAACCGTCATCACAGACGGTTTCCGAACCGTCTATATTTATACGCCTCGTGATAACAAGCGATTTACAGAGGCGGTTCAAAACCGTCAGTGATAATCACTTATCACGACGGTTTTAAAGAAAACCGTGCGTGATATGTCTAGTATCACAGCGGTTTTTTAAAACCGTCTGTGATAAGTGGTTATCACTGCACGGTTTTTAAAGAAACCGTATTTGATATGTCTAGTATCACGACGGTTTCTTTAAAATCGTCTGTGAAGGCTATTACCACGCACGGTTTTATGTTGAAACCGTCGTGGTAATAGTTTCACGCACGGTTTCAACATAAAACCGCTCGTGGTGCTTGAGCGACCTAGCTACATTGTTTGTTGTTTTTGGCGGCCTCAGAATTGCTAGCCATGCCCTCGAAAACAAGCATGTACAAAAAATGATACATCGCAGAGAATCAATTGTTGACAACTCAAATTTACCATTACTCAAAATAAATTAATAAAGATCGAATTTGTTGAAGTATTTTTGCTATAGTTGTACAATTGGATTACAATTAAATCAATTATTTGCGTGAATCTCTGGGTCGGCGATGGAGTGAAACTCTCCTTTGTTAACTATTTCGTCATGATAAAGGTGCATAGCTGCCTCGAACTTCCACGAGCTCTTGCGCAACGAGTCCATATAAATCTATTATCAAACCCTGCCGCTAGGTCAAGAAAAAATGGTAAGGATATATATTTGAATTTACAATTACAAAAAAATTATTTCAAGATTGACAAACCTCCGGATTCTTCATCTTAGCACTAATGATTTGTTTGCATATGATGGCAACGAGAATGCACATAGCTCATCATTTTTTTTTGTCAAGCCTTCGCAAAAATAGAATTACATATGTACGTATAGTCATTGAAGACAAATTTTTATGAAGTATGATATATATAGGATTATTGTGTTGTAGCGCGTCTGGAAATTTCGTCCGTGTGTTAGTTGGTATTGGATCCACTGTGATCTTCCTTGTTGGCTAACATAGGAGATGAACGAACTACATAATTGAAAAAGTTATCCTCGGGCATTTCAAACGAAGGAAGACTACAATAGAGTTATGTATGGAGGAAATGATCATACTTGTCGAGTATTCCTTGAACGTCAAGTCGTGATCGCTTCGACTAGGGAATCAAGATATATCACGTTGTTCCTCTTGGGTATAATGACTAAAAGGATCCAGTGGTACCTACTCATGTATGTCGCTATAACTATTAAACCTAAGTACAAATGAAATTTGAATAGCAAATAGTGAAGCACTTACCCCTGGTTGTAGGGCACCAGTATGTAGTCCTTGCGATTCAAGAAGCAATGACGTCGTTATATAGTTCTGACGAAGGTCGCGTTCGCTTGGATGGTTTGCATAGATACCACGTGTGGGTCGAGGAAACCCACGGTTCTCGCCCTTCCCGCATTTTTCATCATGTATCTATACATAAGCAATGAGTTGCGATATTTATCGGTATTACATGAATGTAGAACTTGATTGTACACACTTACAAAGGTCCAACATCGTAGAAGCGAGGCGCCGAGGGCTTCGAGATTGAATAGGTTGAATAAGTCGCTGAACCCCACCACGGTTGCCCTACCGCTGAAGAAATGCTCATCCTTGTATGCGACGGTGATTCCGAAGATCGCACCCCTTCTTGCGATATTCCGCAAGTACCAGGCATGCAAAGCCTGACAAGCAAATCCAGCGTGGGCTAATTGTGCGTTAGAGCACAACGGTTTTCCGATGGAGTACTTCCCGTGCTTCTGGGACTTGGGAGGCGGCTTAATGTTCGTCGATTTCGATTTGGCCTTAACGATTGGCAGCGTCTTCCTGCGAGACGACTCGGAACCGACACGGTAGCACGCTTTTGTTGTTCCTTGGCGCCTTCTCCACGGAACCGGATGAGGTGGCCTTCGAGGCGAAATATGAGGTGGAGTCATGGAGGGTTCCGTTGGAGAGGAATGGTCCTGTCGAGATTGCGGCCTTCGCTGGGTCGGGACGATGTCCGCCTTGGGCCACTGGATAAAAGCGTACGGCATCCCCTAGTGTTGTGATCTCTTCGTTCGGGCGAATGTCCAGCGGGACGGCCATGAAATGTTGATGTACCATGTCCACCTCCACCCTTGCGTAACCATGCGCCACCGACACCGCGGTCGCATCGCTTCCTTCCCGGTATGGATGCACCATCCCCTTGACCTCAATAGGAATGGACCCAACTAACCTCGCTTGAGCTTGCAGCCGTCGGCTCCTACAAAACGACACGCAATTAGCTAAGGCGCCCTATAGGTCTATCTTTGGTGCATTCCATAGATGTACATTACCTTGATGCGGTCTATCGGTAATTGGTCGTCGCCACGCTCAAAATTATGCGTGGACGCGACACTACTCCGATGTCGAGGAGGACCGGTTCCCGCAATAACGGGCGGCTTGCATCGGGTTGCGAGTACTTGATTCATTGATCCCGCAAACTTGCTATCTCGCCCTGAAATTCGCCTTAAGCGGTTCCAACCGATTGTCGACTCGCCTTTGATCTCTTCCTACTTCTATACATGAAGTAGTCGTCATAATCCATGTACCCAAGGTACGTTAACCCCTTGCCTCGCGTGCGACCCGGTGCTCCTTGTTTCCTAGGGCCGTAGATAGTATATCCTTCTCCTGTGTTCTTGGAAGGAGCCTTGGAAGTTTGGGCAATCAATTCACGCCGCAAGAGGTCATCATGTTATTATAGTCACTATTAAGTTATGGACTTGTAAACAAGTAGGTAGTTCGACATATTTACCACACGCTGGGACACTTCCCGTCCGCGGGTTTGGGAAAGTGACGCCATCGACGAGACTTTGCCCTCGCTTAACCGTGCACGGAACGCGGGTGTGTGATATCAGAAATAGATTCTCCTCCTCCGCCTCCCATTGCGCGGATTTAGCCGCTGCACTCGGCCGTGCCGAGTCCGTGGGGTGAGTGTTTCGTGCTCGATTGCTTTGTGCGCCGCACTTTGCTCCTTAAATTCATCCGTCGCCTTCATAGCCACAAAGGCGCTCCATGTTTCCGCGTCAGAATGGAAACTTCGTGAAGGGCGCCTCACTCTTGTTCACGCATCGCGTGACAAGAACGCTCTTGAAGGTCCTCCACGCGTGACACATGGAGAGCAAGGCATGCCATTCGACGCGATTCATGTGTGTTTCGGGATAGTGAACTCGCTTGAAAGGTCTTCCCACAAAGACGCGCGTCTCGATCTTTTGTCGAGACTTCCACTTTGGTATGGTGATAAGGACCTTTTCCTTGCAAGTATCCGCAGATGGTCCGGAATCCGCCACGATGCCGGGGACTCATAGGGACCCCAACGCCACCGACCTCCGTGATGGTCACGGCCACAGCAATTTCGATATTCCTCTACCATTTCTCTTATGTATCTGCGGCGTCGGTGACGGCGGCGAAGACGGCGCCTCTGCCATGTCCGGCGTCGGTGACGGCGGCGAAGACGGTGCCTCTGCCATCTCGCTTACTTCCTATCTATATAAGTTACGTACGCAATTATTACATAGTATATAATATATGGGAAATTGCATAGTACTTCCTATCTATATAAGTTACGTACGCATTTATCACAAGATGTGGCTTTCCATTCCTATCATCATAAATAATACAAAATGTCAACACAGACAACCACAAAAAGCTAAACAAACTAAGCACACAAAGATAGCCAGACAGATTTAATACGCACGGTGCCCAAAGGAACCGCTCGTGATGGGCCGTCTGCTATAGCCTCTTTTGTAGTAGTGGTTTTAGCTAGGTTGGTTCATTTAGTACCTTCTAATGGATTTTAATTTGGTCCTTCTATTCCTTATAGATTGATTTAGAACTTTTACTTGCATTGCTATGTCACAATATAATTGTTTTACCAACAAATTCCTTGAAAAGGTTGTATTACAACCTGTCTGTCAATCTCTTTTTGTGTTTTTAGCTATATTTGATTTTTGGAGTGGCAAATAGTTGATGTTCATCCATAGACACACAAAAAAGTTTTCCCTCCTTTAAGTGTCATATTTTTTTACAAGTGTAGGAATATAAGCATAAATAAGAATGCATTGTGGTGATTGTGCAAAACAGTGAAATAACTCTGGTCTACTAATTGTTCACAAGTTTGTATAACCAGCCAATGAAGTACTACTTGACTTAGTGATTTAGTTGTCTCTTTCCTTCTTTTAGGTTTCAGATTTCCTAACTTTTTATCACTCTGTAGGTTTCCAGACATGTTCATTCCTAACTCCTTCGTTTTTCTTTGTACCATATTATGGAACAAAGAATACACATATACAAGTTAACAAGTTGAAATTGTGGTGTGTAATAAAATGAATAAGGCAAAAAAATTATTACCATGAAAACCCCACAAGGCGGCTAAACGATGTAAAACTATGGTAACTGAACATGATGAGAAAATTGTCTCTTGTCACTCAGAATTAATATCGTGACCGATATAACACTACCTATAAAGGAAGCACGCAACATATAGCCAAATTCCACTGTAAACATCACACAAAACCTTCCTTCCTAATCACCAATACACAACCAAATGCAAGATTACTCACCTCCGTGATAATGCTACACCAAACCTACCATAAATTTCCGTGTTCACGTAGCTTTTAAGTTTTAAATCTGCTATTTAACCTCCACAACCGTAACCTAGCACACCACACAACTATCACTCAAATCGGATCATGGCAAACACAAACATCACGATTCCACTCCTCGGTGCTACCGTTAGTCCAAACATCTCCATGATTCACTTCAGGCGCCTATTGCCATCACGAATCTCAGAAGTTCCGCCGTTGTTTACTCTCTTACAGACCCTAGTACGCAGATCTAATCGATCAACAAACTAGCACGCAGTAACTACGACCAGCCCCAATCGGATCACACAAGCGAAGCATCGTACCTGTGAAGCACTACCGCTTTCGCACAAGATTGGTAGATAATAGCGATTGAAAGAAAATGGCAAAATCTTAAACAATGCAATTACTTAACCGTCAGTGGCGGTGGCGGAGGTGGCCGGGCTCGGGAGGCGCCGGGTCGGGAGGAGGGCGCCGGGTCGGGAGGCGCCGGGTCTGGGGAGGAGGAGGCGCCGGGTCGGGAGGCGCGGGTCTGGGAGGAGGGGCGCTGGGTCGGGAGGCGTCGGAGACGAGGCGGCCGGGCTCGGGAGGCGCCGGGTCGGGGGAGGAGGGGCGCCGGGTCGGGAGGCGGCGAGGACGCGTTCAGAGACGATAGGTTAGATCAAAACCCTATCGCCTCGAACCATACCATATATAGGCAACACGCATCACGCACGGCGGTTCTAGAGGGAACCGCTCAGGATGATCTGAACATCACTGCACGGTTTCCCAAGAACCGCTCAGGATGTTTAACATCACGCACGGTTCTTGGGAAACCGCTCGTGATAGTTTAAGCATCACGCATTTGTTCCCTCTAGAACCGCTGCGTGATGCGTGTTGTCTATATATGTCACTGACGCATGTCAATTTTCCTAAGATCATTATACAAAAATTATCAAATTAAGATTCGATGGTTCCAAGTTGGAGCTACCAAAGTTATGTGAATGTTATATGTATATGCAGATTTTGGATGAACTTCCAAGATGACGCAGTTTTTGGATGAACTTCCAAGATGGTGTTTTTAGCATTAGTTAATTATAATGTAAAGCCCAAAAGTTTAGCAAGATTTAAAGCATGCTAGGCAAAAAAAAAGGAAAAAGGAACAGACAACAAGAATTCCAAAAAGCTACACGAATATCTCAACGGAAAAGTTATTGGCATATCGTGCAATAGTATGTTCAAAATGACTCCAAGAGAGAACCTACCCAATGAAGTGAAGTCGAGAAGGGTCAGATCCTAAGGAAGATAGACCTATCCGTAACCTCGCCGCACGTGCAATTCCTCCTAAAATAGACTCCCTTACCAATCTAGAATATTTGGACCTTGCCAGTAATAACCGTCTTGCCAACCATAGCAGCGTATCATCACTTGATGACCTCCGAGTGATTCGCACCTTTAACCATTCGTTGAACCGACGGTTGTGCTCTCTCGTGATCCAAACCTCCGACCGTCCGGATTCTTGCATGCACCATGTCTTTGTGCTCGCCGATGTATGGGGACACTTGGGTCATGTGTTGCAAGACCGTGAAATGGGCTTGAGCGCACGTATCCAGATCGGAGTGATTGATTTCCTTCCGATGGTCCCGATACCATCCGGTCTCCCCTCATGACGAGATAGAGGCACACCAATCGGATCCACTGAGCCATGTAGTCGACGCAGAACTCAATGACCTCTTCCGCTGCATAACCTTCGATGATGCGCCCTCCGGTCGAGATCGATTCCGCACGTAGGACTTGAGAATTCCCATGTACCTCTCGAACGGGTACATATGACGAGAAACACAGGGCGCATATCTTTATCTCTTTCACAAGGTGAACAATGAGATGGACCATGATATCGAAAAATGACGGAGGGAAATACATCTCAAGATGACACAGAGTCGCCACTACTACCTACCGCAGAGCATCTAGTCCTTGGGGATCGATGACCTTCGAGCAATTGAGTTGAAGAAATAACACGACCTCAAGATTGCCACTCGGACCTTGTTCGGCAAGATACTCCTAATTGCAACAGAAGCATTTGTGTCATCAAGACACGACAATCATGCAACTTCATACCAATTAATTTCAAATCTTGCATAGAAACAAGTTTCTTAATGTTAGCGGAGTAACCAGACGGGACTTTCACACCGCAAGCTCGCACGCTTCATTTCTCTCGCCTTGGACAGAGTGTAGCAAGTCTGGGGAAGGTACGTTAAATCTGTATCGGTCTCTTTCGGTGCTAACTCGGTCCTTATGTTCATATCGACCAAGTCACGCCGCATGCGTTAACACCATCCTTTGTTTTGCCACTAATGTTCAAAGAAGAGACCAATCAAGCTTATCACATACATTCTTCTCTACGCATAACGCCGATGCAAAGGGCGAACTTCTAAGTACTCCCAATAAGGCAAGTCCCAAAAATTGACCGCTTCTTCCGGATGTTCTTCTCACGGGTTCTTAATTTACGTCCCTTCCCAAGCACAACATCGATATCCTTAACCATATCATAGACCTCTTTCCCACTAAAAGCCCTTGAAGTCGAACCGCCTTCCTTATTTCCGTCGAATTGTTTCTTCATCTTGCGGTATGGGTGACTCTCGGAAGGAACCTACGGTGACGCATATACACGATTTGCGCGAGTTGTTCACCATACACTCTCCGTAGCATCTAAGCAAAGGATGATGGGCTTTGGCTCCTTTTGTACTCAAGTTCGACAGTTACCAAGGGCGGGAAAATCATTGATGGTGCGAGAACAACATGGCGGTAAAGTGAAGTTCTCTCGCTTGTACGCATCCCATACCTGCACTCTTCGCTCCACGGTGTCACAAGATCTTCCAAAGAATGGTGCTAGGTACACATCAATATCATTCCCGTGTTGCTTCGCCCTTGGATAAGTAGTGACATCAAAATGTACTTCCGCTTCATACAGAGCCAAGGAGGAAGGTTGTACATACATAGATTCACGGGCCAGTGCTATGTCACGCTCATGTTACCAAAAGGATTCATTCCATCCGTACTCAACCCTAACCTTATGTTCTCTGTTCCGCACCGAACTCTTCAAGCTCCGATCGAAGTTTCTCCACCGCGTAATCGCCAGGTGTCTTAGCTTTCCATCTCTCTTACGCTCCTCCGAGTGCCAACGCAGCAATCTTGCCTCCTTTGGGTTCGCAAATAAACGCTTCAAACGTGGGATTATAGGTAGATACCACAACATCTTAGCAGAGGTCCTTGCTTCACCTTAGCGAGATTTTGACGCTTGTATCGGGATGCTTTGCACACGGACAATAATGCATGTCTGCATACTCTTTACGGTAGAGGATACAATCGCTCGGACATGCATGTATTCTTTCTACTTCCATTCCCAATGGGCAAATAACCTTCTTTGCTTGATAGGTGGTGCCGGGCAACACGCTTCTCCGGAAGGATGTCCGCTAGGAGACCTAACAACGCCGTGAAACTCTTATCGGACCAACTATTGCTTGCCTTCAATTTCAGCAGTTCAAGCACGGTTGACAACCTTGTGTATTCCGGCTTGCACCAGGAACAAAGGTCTCACCGAGTCCTCCCTTAAGCCCTCGAATTTACAAAACACTCTCTCATCGTAGTTCTCTTACGCATCGCGTAGCATCCGATCCAGATTGTCATCGTGCCCCTATCCTTATCAAAAGCACACCACATCCGCAAATCGTTGACTTTCGGCGATGTCGTCATTATTAACTTCGTATAATTTGCTCTTCACCGTGGATGGTCCAACATGTATACCCTTTTTGAAACCCTTCAATCAAGTGCGCTCGATCCGCGCGCGTTGTTAAACATCTTGATTACACGCAATCAATGCACTGACAAGACATAAAATTTATCCCTTCTTCAACATATCCCGCGTGGCTCTTCTAAAAGCAACCACGCCATTAATGTAATCTTGACTCACACGGTTCACACCGTACATCCAGTTTCGATCCATCTACAATACGCATGTAACAAATTAGTGTCAAATTGATTAGCGATTAATTTATAGCAAACGAAAATGTGCAATATAAACTCATTCTCCAACATTTGTATCTAAGGTTATTGAAAGAAAACTCTTCACTAGTTATGTACTACACGCGGTGGCATAGCGTAGCCATGCCTACGGCCACAACCATGATCCCTACCTCTCCACACCGATATCTATCTCAATTGAACAATCATGCAACCCAAATATAGGCATCACCTCATACAACACTTATTAACCTAAAATACCGGAACCGTAAATGCAATATTGCTTGACCCAAACCCCACCGCATCGTGAACAGGTGTGTAAATTTTATTTTTTAAGCCAATTAATTATCCTAACTCAAATTTTAGTGATTATTAGACCTAATTCAATTTTATAAAGTTACCACTCCTAAGTCAAATTTTAGTTCATTAGTTATAAGGTTTCAAAACTAAGATTTGCGTGGCTAATATTATTTATTCCAACATTGACGGTGCAAGATCATGTGCTCATACCAAGATTAGAGGAGGAGCCGCAGGTGGAGGAGCCGCAGGTGGAGGAGCTAGAGGCGTGGAAGTGGCGTCTGAGCGGTAGACACAGTGCAGTTGAGGAGCTAGGGGTGGAAGTGGCGCAGTTGGAGGAGCTAGGGCAGGAAGTGGCGCTGAGCGGTAGACACAGTGCAGATGAGGAGCTAGGCAGGAAGTGGCGCAGTTGGAGGAGCTAGGGCAGGAAGTGGCGCTGGAGCGGTATACACAGCAAGCAGTTGAGGAGCTAGGCAGGAAGGGAAGTGGTAGACCCAAAGCAAAGCGTGAGCAGGGATGTCTCGGCCAATTTATATGAAGCACAGAAATCGCTGCACGGTTCTATTTCGTAACCGCTCGTGATGGCATTATCACGCACGGTTCAAATATAACCGCTCAGGATGTTACATGACGGCTATATTTCGTAACCGTCAGGTATCGCGCACGGTTCAAAATAGAACCGTCAGGTAACATCACGCACGGTTCTATTTCCGTAAACGTCGCGGATATCGCGCACGGCTCAAATAGAACCGTCGTAACATCACGCACGGTTCTATTTCGTAACTGTCGCGATATATCGCACGGTTCTCAAATAGAACCGTCGTAACATCACGCATTTGTTCTATTTGAGAACCGAATGCGTGATATTGCCCATCACGCAGCGGTTCTATTTCGTAACCGTGCGTGATGGGCCCGCTGCGCCAAAGATAGCCGCACGGACCTAATACGCACGGTTCCAAAGGAACCGCCCGTGATGGGCCGTCGCTATAGCCTCTTTTGTAGTAGTGACAAGTACGCGTCATCGGCTGTGGACCTCAAACGTGTCGGATACAAGGACGAACCATTCGTACTCGCTAAGCAAGTTGTTCAAGTTTTTTATGTAATGCACTAAAGAAATAAGAACCGCCACGTAGTTCTTCATGGGAAAAGAAGGATTGTCGGAGTTGAGAATGTCGAGATGAGGAAGAGTACAATCAATTTGACGAATTGCCTCCTTTCGAGACGGTGATCGATCGAGGAAGCACCAAATGAGGAAGCTAGCTATATGCGCGTCGATCATCATGAAGGACTATATTTCACTTAAGCATGTATTCCATTGTAATTTGATGTTAACATGGAAACGCGTCACGTGTTATGGACCAGTGCTAAATCGGTCAGACTGTCATGTGTTGGGCGGTCCGACCGATTTCCCTTTGAAATGATTCTCTGTGCGGTAGTTCTGTCGTTGATAAACGGAACTACCGGTGTGCAGAAATTCTAAAGTTCTTGCGAAACATTTATTCCAGAGAAGCACATTTTTGGTGTGGGTCAATTTACCTCGGTCGGTCGGACCTGCCACCCTTGGCGGTCAGACCGATTTGGTGGCGGTCAGACCGGCCATTAGTTGGCGTTCCATTTGTGCAAATCACAGACGGTTCTATTAATACACCGTCTGTGATGACTAACCTCACAGACGGTTCTAGTAATGAACCATCTGTGATATCAACATATCACAGACGGTTCAGTTACATAACCGTTTGTGATATTAAAATTATGGTTTCTCTGTTAAGTCACCACAGACGGTTTGATAACAGAACCGTCTGTGGTAGTTAACATCACAGACGGTTTGTTTATGGAACTGTCTATGATGTATTATCACAGACGGTTCTATCATAGAACCGTATGTGATATCCAGCTATATAGTACACGACTTGAACGGTTGTGCACTCTTCTGCCTTAGTCTTTTTCGACCAGCCCGGCGCTACCCTCGGTCTCCTCCACTGACGCCACCTCCAACCAGCGGCACCTCCTTCGCCCTCGCCTCCGTCGGTGCCACCCCGCCTCGCCGACCACCCGATAAGTTTCCGCGCCGCCTAATGCATGCGCGCTTCCCCTTCTCGCCGTGAGAGCCGAGGGTTTCTCGCCGCTCGCCCCGCCGATCACCCGGTGATGTTACTTTTACTTTGAAAATTCCTTGGTGGATTCTTCAGGTTTGCCAATTGCTCGATTGTGGTAGAAAACATGCCGCTTTTAGTGGTTTATGTGGTATTTTTACCCCTTTAGGTGTTTTACTCTGTTGTGCTTTTGTTTGAAATGGGAGGTAGGGTTTTCTTCTCGTTAGGGCAATGGTGTTTAGCTAGTTTTAGATATGATGTCAAGTTGTAAACTTTTTTTGCTGGTGGATACATCAATAGATTAAATTTCACTACTAGATGTACATGTAAGTTATATTTGCACAAATAGATTTGTACAGAGATCTATATTTAGTTTGTTTACACAATAAGATGCCTGTGTATTTGCACAATTAGACATGCATGTATACTTGCATTAATGTATTCTGATGGCGTTCTTTGTGTTGGCAAATCTATCTTTTTCTACTGAAAAATACTAGAAAGACATCTCATTGATTATTTTAGCTTTGGAATTGGAATTGAACTGTTTCATCCTTTTGGGACATCCAATATTTCTTGTTTAGGTAGCAGTAGTAGGCTCTACTTTTTTCAGTTTTGTATAGACTCTACATGGTAAAAATAATATTGTACATGGCAGTGCTAATGAAACAATATTTTTATTGACGTTCCATTCCATTCTCCACTTAGCAAATCTGGTATGACCAATTCTAATTCTAGTTTGGTGCCAAACAATTCCTTGAAAACAAGCAAGTATCCAAATACGGTTAGCTGCCCTCCTCTGGCATTCCGTTCAAGCAAGAAATAAATTTCCTCTTCTAGTTTCTGTCTTGACCCCTCTAATTTCTCTCCATCCTACCCCTGTTATCTTTCGGTCAAGACGGCTCCCGCACACAGGAAGAGGCCATGCCCTCCTGTACCTCATCCATATAACCTACGAAGCAAACACGCCCACACAACCCACTAGATTGGTAATAAGACATAATCTATTCATTGCCATCCCTTGATGGTTAACATACCATTTACCTCATTATGTTTTGATCGGTTTTGGTGTAATGATTTACAACCCACTAGATTGGTAATAAGACATAATCTATTCATTGCCATCCCTTGATGGTTAACATACCATTTACCTCATTATGTTTTGATCGGTTTTGGTGTAATGATTTATTCCAGAAATTGTTAGGGTGAGGTGATTATTGCTTCTCTTTGTTTCTTTATGGTATGGCACTACTACAAAACAGGGCTGAGATGGCAAACGTTGATTCTTTTGCAACTCGCCTGCTGAGAGCACTCAAAATCATGCAATATTTCAGCTATATGTTAAAACTGCACTGTTTGCAATATTTCCTTCTCCTTTGCAATCTTTTTGTGCAATTTCATATATTTTATTTACTACGTATCATATATTTAGGTTCAATGGCTAACTTCTATTTGTTTATGTAATCATTGCATACGTAACTTATATAGATAGCAAGTAAGCGAGATGGCAGAGGCACCGTCTTCGCCGCCGTCAGCGACGTCGCCAAATGCATCTGGATCTCCGATCAAGGTGGTACGTAGGCGAGAAGGCAGAGGAATCTCCAAATTGCCCTCGGGCCGCATGACGATCACGGAGGTCAGTAACGTCGGGATCCCGTTGAGTCCCAAGAAAGCAGCTGCGAGATTCCGGACCGTCTGCGGGGTACTTGCAAGGGAACGGGTCCCCATCACCACCCCAACCTGGAAGTCTCTGACGGATGTACAGAGAGACCAGTTGTGGGTGAACTTTCGCCTCGCTCACTTTCCTCGAAGCGTACTGCACGCGTGTGCGATGGCACGCGCTGCTGGCGATGTCCCACGTGTGGAGGACCTTCAAGAGCCTGCTTGTCACGCAGTACGTGAACACGGGTACATCGCGGGCTACATGGGATGCCTTCATGCAGATGAAGACAACGGCCAAATTTCAGGAGCAAAGTGCGGCACACAGAGCTATCCAGGCACAAAACAGTCACCCCACGCACTTCGGCACCACTGGTATGTGGGTAAGCCACTGTGATGGCGGCGGAGGACGAGACCGCTGCACAACCGCTTGTCGAGATCTCGACGAGCGCTCGAGCCCGGTTAAGAGCGAGGGCATCACCACGTCTTGGCAAAGATCTCTTTCACAAACCCGGCAGACGAGGCAGTGTCTCAACGCCTGGTAAATTTCTCGAACCACTTAATTGTTAATAAGTTCATAACTTCATGGTGTCTACAATAACATGATGTCCTCTTGCAGGAAGCATTGACTTTCGCATCTTCCCAAGGTTCCTTCAAGTAGACAGGGAGAAGGATGTACTATCTACGGCCCTGGGAAACAAAGAGCACCCGGGTCGCATGCGTAGGCGCTGGGGTTTACGTACCTTGGAGGGATGGATTCCCACACAACTCGACACATATAGGAGTAGGAAGAGATCCAAGGACCAAGACGACGCCGCTTGGAACATGTGATTATTGGAAAATTTGAAGAACAAATAACAAACTTGCAGAACCAAGTAAATCAACTCATGCAGGCACAAGCCGCCTCTGTTAATTTGGGAGCAAGTCCTCCTCGACATCGGAGTAGAGTCACGTCCACACATAATTTCGACATGACGACGCAATTACCGATCGACGACATCGAGGTAATGTACATCTCCGAATGCTCCAAAGATAGACCTATAGGACGCCTTAGCTAATTGTGTACCATTTTGTAGGAGCCGACGCTCGTAAGCTCCAAGTGAGGATGGTTGGGTCGATTCCTATTGAGGTCGGGGGGTATGGTGTATCCATACCGTGAAGGCGAAGAGCAACACGGTGCCCGGTGGGTGCGAGGTTACGCCTGAGTGCGGTGGACATGGTACATGACAATTTCATGGCCATCCCACTGGAGATTCCCCCGAACGAAGAAATCAGAACACTAGGGGATGCCACACACACTTTTATCCAGTGGCCCAAGAAGGACATCGTACTGGACCCTTCAGTGACGCGATATCGACAAGACCCTACCTCTCCAATAGGGCCCTCGATGAGTCCGCCTCAACCAATTCAGAAGGCCGCCACATCGCTTCCCGTCGAGAAGACGGCGAAGGGACAAGAAAAGCGTGTCACCATATCGGTCCTTGAGGCGTCTTACGGGAAGACGTCCCTCAGCCGCCTCGTTAAGGAGAAATCGAAATTGAAGAACATTAAGGCACCTCCCAAACCCGTGAAATACTCACTCGGAAGTTCGTTGGTCTCCGGCGCAGAAATAAAGAGCTCAGGAGTAGCTTGTCAAGCTTTGCATGATTGGTACTTGCGCAAGACCCGAGAGAAGGGGGGTCATACTGGAATCACCGTCAGATATGGGAGGGAGCATTTTCTCCACGAGCCTGGATCCGTTATGTGCTCTTTATAACGAGAGGCATGTGGGGCTTTTGGTAGTACGAGTTGCACCACCCACCGAAACCCTAGCTGCCACCTCCCTGAAGGCCTTACCTTGTGTTCTGGTGCTAGCACACCGACATACGGCGTTCCACCCCTGGATATGTGGATACCGTAGAGGCGCTGTTGCGATCACTATTGCGCTAATCGAGGACGATCTGCGACGTACGTAGAGAATACAAGAGGCTATTAGAGGAGACTATCGGCGACCAAGGACGTGGACAATCGATTACTTCCACTACATCGACGTGTGCGATGTTGGACTAAGCTGCTCCAACTCTTCATCCGCTGCACTGCCTATCTAGTGGTAACAATCTATATTCTCTTACTTGCATGGCTTCCTAAGTTACGTGGTAGAATTTTCAAATGTGTGCTAGTGTAGCTAGCGCTAGAAGCAAGCCGACCCGAGCCGGCTTGAGCCAGGCTTGCTCAAGCTCGAATGAAATAGAGGCTTGACTCAGCTCGTTTCGAGAACAAACCAAAAGCTGGGCTCGACTCGGCTCGGCTCGGTAACAGTCTCGAGCTGGCTCGTGAGCCCTCTCAAGGAGCCAAGGACACATGCCACACGGCAATGTGCACAGGAGCAGGCCGATGAAGAGAATAGTAGCAAGGCGGTGGATGGAGGAGGGGGCAACGGCGCAGAGGATAGGGTGGCGGTGGGCCAGAGGATGTGGGCATTGCGGAAGGAGGAGGGACGGCTACAGCGCAGCCGATGGGGCGGCTGGGAGCTGAGGGGCGATGACGCGGAGGACTGGGGCGGCGGCGGCGAGCTGGAGGACGGGGCGACACGCGGAGGATGCTACTCATGTTGAGACCAAATGCAGATGCTACCAAATGCAGACACTACCAAATTCTTGGCACCATGAGCTTTGAGCTTTAGAAAGCAATATGGGACAACAGATGCAAACAATATGATTGTGTCTAACAGGCATGTTTCAGGATCAGGAAAGGGTAGAGAGGTACAATACCTCTAAGACATTATTTTCTTGTAGGCTGTCAGTTGGTAGCCCAGTCAGTCCACATGTAATCAAAATGGCTAGTCACATTGAGAGCTTGGAAAAGCTTGACTTTTTCCTTAGCCAACAGTTGACTACTGATGTGATTCTCCAATCACTCCTTGCGAGATTTGAGTCAGTCATCTTGAATTTTCATATGAATGCCATGGAGAAGTCAATGACCGAGTTGTATGGCATGCTTAAGAGTGCCGATGAGAGCATCAAAAAGAGCTCTAATCATGTGATAATGGTTCAAAAGACTACTAGTTTTAAGAAGAAGGGTAAGTCTTGTGGCAAGGGAAAGGGCACATGCAAGACTCTGGATGAGATCATGAGTCTCAAGACTAACCTTAAGAAGCTCAAGCTAGGCCTTAAGCCTGACACTGATTGCTATCATTGTCATGAGACTAGGCAATGGAAGAGGAATTGTAAGATGTGATTGGCAAAGATGAAAAGGAACAAGGGAAGTAAGACTTCCAGTTTATGTATAAATGTTATAGAAATTAATCTGGCTACTTCCCCTACATGTTCTTTGGGTAACTGATACTGGATCAGTTGCTCATATTTGCAATTCGATACAAGGGCTGATAAGGAGTAGAAGTTTGGTGAAAGGCAAGGTTGATCTTCGCGCAGGCAATGAAGCAAAAGTTGTTGTGTTGGCTATTGGTAGTTTAGCATTATATTTACCTTCAGGATTAGTTATATAATTAAATAATTTTTATTATGTTCATTTATTAAGAAAAAAAATTATTTCTGCTCATGTTTAGGAGCAAAAAGTTACGAGTTCAGAATAAAGAACAATTGTTGTTCAATTTTATTTCAATGATATACTTTATGGTCATGCTCCATTAGTGAATGAATTATATGTTTTAAATTTTATAAGATGTGTATGTCTATAACATTAATGTTAAAAGGCATCAACCTAATGATTTGAATCCCACTTTTATTTCGCATTGTCGTCTAAGTCATATAAATGAGAAGCATATGATGAACCTCCATAAAGATGGTCTTCTAAACACATTTGATTTTGAATCATTTGAAACATGTGAATCTTGTTTAATTGGCAAAATGACAAAGACACCTTTTACGACCAGAGGGGGCAAATGACTTATTGGCCTTTGTACATATGGATGTATGTGGACCAATGAGCTCAACGACCAGAGGTGGTTTTCAGAACTTTATAACTTTTACTGATGACTTCAATAGATATGGTTGCATCTACTTAATGAGGCATAAGTCTAAATCATTTGAAAGGTTCAAGATATTTCATAATAAGGTACATAATCAACTTGGCAAGACAATCAAATTTTTACGATCAGATCGTGGAGGTGAATGTTTGAGCTATGAGTTTGGTGATCATCTAAAGCAATGCGAAATTGTTCCACAACTAACTCCGTCGGGACGCCTCAATGGAATTGGGTGTTTGAATGATAAAACCGGACATTGTTGGACATGGTTCGATCAATGATGAACCAATCAGATCTTCTATTCTATTTCTGGAGATATGCTCTGAAAATAACTGCTTTCACATTAAACAGGGTTCCAACAAAAGCGATAGAGAAGACAACAGATGAGATATGGACTAGAGAGTGTCCTTGTGTGGATATCGTGTGGATATGTGCACGATCTCAGGATGATGAGTCAATTGGCAATGGCGTTGTTGGTTTGCAAAATCTCGCGTTTTGGGTTTGTTAAGGTCGTCTGACCACAGCGTGATCGACCGGTGGTGTCAGGCGGTCAGACCGCCCGTGGAGGAGTCCGACCGGCCATGGTGGCCGGTCCGACCGCCAAAATGAAAATAGGTTTTTGGGGCTAATCCAAAAATAGGTTGTGTAGGCAAGTGAGGGGAGTCTCCTGGATGTGGTCCCATCATGTTTGGAGCTCCCAGTCAAAAGTTCTATTCGTTTGAATTTTCCAGAAGGTTTCGGAATTTCACGCTGGAATTTTGGCTAAGTCTTTTTGACCGGTCCGACCGCCGTTGTGGGAGGAGCGGTCCGACCGCTGAATCGGCCTGACCGGCCTTGTGGGGCTGGCCGGCCGGCATGACTTGGAGGTTTGCCAAGTTCGCATTGATGCATGTTGATTGTGTTTAATGTTTAGTTATCAATGCTTTATTGATGTATATTGCATTGCGGAGCTAACGTGGGTCAAGTTGTGAAGAACTTGTTCCCGGAAACGGTTTGTTTGTCTATTGTGCGGCAGAGGCTTGCAGTCAACGACGTCAAGCGGTGAGTGGATCGACTACGCTTGGAGAGCCGAGGTCCGTAACGATCGGGATACCGTGAGGTCGTGTGACACGAGCATGGTGCAGAATGGGCAAGATGGATCGAACGGGTGGTTCGTTACAGCTGGTTGGATCAGGTGGTGCGGATATCGGTGCAAGTCTCTGGGAGGTTCCGATGGGATTCGGACAAGAGAGGCTTGGCGACGCGATGAGAACCGCTGATCAACCTACACGTGGTGAAGCAGGCGATTGCTTCAATAGTTATGTGTGTGTGGGTCCCATGTGTAAGTGACCCCAAAAGTGAAACCCTAGCTCTCTAGTATAAATAGAAAGGGGGGAGATGGAAAACCCTCTAAGCACTCATTTGGCATACTTCCTCATTTTCTAGGGTTTGGAGGAGAGGAGAGGAGAACTAGGGTTTGGAGCGTGCTCCTTGTTGAGCTCTTGCCCTCCTTGTTAGAGAGGCTTTGTAAGCATCTTGTGTGACCGAACAATCTTGTGATGCTCAATTGAAAGATCATTTGCTCCCTTTGTGTTCTTCTCCCTTTTGGATGATTTTGGTGCTTCCTTGATTCAAAGGTTTATGCTTGGTCTCTTGGCCTTCTTTATCTTGCTTTGATGTGTGGGATTACTCCTAGAGTCATCTAGATCATCAACCCCCACAAGCAAGTCTTGAATCAAGATTTTCATATTTCTAGGGTTTGTGCACTTCTTTGGTAAAATCTCGAGAGATCGATTCTGAAGTGGATCGACGGATCGTCGCTAGAAATAGGTCTCTAATATCTTTAGGAAGGTGTGCTCAAATTTGTTCAAGTTTTATTGGTTGAATCAAAAGTTGGATCAAATTTTGTTTTGGATTTGGGTGAAGTTTTTCGCTCGATCGAACCGGTCGATCGGTGTTGCAATGGCGGTCCGACCGCCGTGTATTCGCATCACTGGTTTGTCGGGTCGAATCGCTGGCCCACCGGTCCGACCGCTAGTTGGTTGCTCGGTCGATCATTGGGTGACCGTCGGTCCGATCGCCGTGGTAGCCGGTCCGACCGCCAAGATCCAGATCGTAGCAGTGAGTTCTCTTCATTATTTGTGTCGTGTGGTTGAGGGGTTTATCGAATCCAACACAAGGCTTCCACTGTGCGCTTACTAATCTTCTTAGCTTTCATAGCTAAAGGAGTAAAGTTCGTGTTGTATTCGATTTAGGAGAAAGTTTTGAAAGCGCCTATTCACCCTCTAGTCGCCTTTACGGTCCTTCAAGTGGTATCGAGCCTGTTAACTCTTCTCATAGATCTTAACCGGTCTTTGGAGCCATGGCGATCGACAAGTACTCAACCAAGCCACATATTTTAGAGGGAGTTGACTTTGCATACGGAAGGCTCGTGATGCAAGCATATATCGAGGCTCAAGGGCACGCTATTTGGCTAAAGGTGAAAATCCTTATGTCGTGCCACCGATGACGATATGATCACTCGGATGTGGAGGCCAACAAAGAAGGCTCGAATTATTTGATCCAAGGCCTTAGTCGATCCGAGTTTGAGCGTGTTGCTCACTTGCGGCTCGCTTCACGAGATCCGCGACTCTTTGTGACTATCATGAAGGGTCCATCGCGATCAAGGAAGTGAGACAGAACTAGCTCAAGAAAGTATACTCAAAGATTGAGCAAAGGCCCGTGAGTCTTTGGATGAGCTGGGAAGATTCTCTAAGATTCTTCATGATCTTCGCTACTGTTGACTTGATATTTTCGAATCAAAATGCATGCCACTTCGGGTGCTCTTGATGTGAAGGTGCTGGGAATGAAGATCACTTCCATCAATGACAACATCACATGAGTGAGCTTACCATGGATAAGCTTTACTCGAGGTTGAAGACGCATGAGATTGATTTTATCTCGCGTCTCCCCAAGACAGAGTTGATGGCATTAGTGGTCGACAAATCCAAGGGTTGTTCTTCAGAGTCTCTTGATTGTAGCTCATCTGGTTTTTCATTATCTGCTTTACATTCTTTAAGTGATGAGCAACTAGAGAAACCGCCTGAGGATGACTTAGCCCTCCTTTCCACCAAATTCACAAGAGCGTATAACAAGGTGAGGAATAGGAGGAGAAGTGGACCTATCACGTGCTTCGAATGTGGTGAGCCAAACCACATCCGCTCCAGGTGCCCCAAGCTAAAGGGCAAGGAGGAGAAGGAGACACGAAGACATCCCCAGGAGAGGGATGCTAAACCCAAGAAGACAAACTATCGCAAGTTTGTCAGCTGTGTCCTTACCGCTCTAGAGAATGTCAATATGAGCGATGTGGACTCGGAAACGGAGGACGACGAGAGTGACTCTCGTGGCAAGAAGAAGGCGCATGACTTCACCGGCATGTGTTTCATGGCCAAGAACAGCCACGACAGCGACTCCTCCAACGATGAGGATCCTTTTAGTGATCCTGATGAGGTATGCCCTTCTATTGCTGACATGAAAAGGGCGTTGGTGCTTATTGAATGTAAATTGCATAAGCAAGTAAAAATGATTAAGAAGGTGATATTATGATTGATAATTTGAACCTAGAAGTTGTTAGGCTTAAATCTATTAATCCTCGATGATATTTGTGAATCCTCGCACTAGCTTGCTTAATGACTTGACAAGTTTGAAATCGCTCATTCCTCTCGTCACTAATCAACTTAAAGATGCTCTCGATGAACTAGAATCTCTCAAGTCTAGTTCTGCTTGCTTAGATGCCATTTCACTTGATGTGACTGCCATGGAAGCTATCCCTTTAACTTGCTCAAATTGTGCTTTGCTTGAATTAAAACTGGATAGCTCCTTAAAAGAATTGCAAAAATTTGATGCTAGTCACACATGCTCTCATTGTAAGAATAATAAAATTAAGATGCAAGAGATGAAAGAAATGCTAGTTTACTCTAGAGTTGCATCTTGTGAAAATTGTCCCAAGCTTACAATTGAGATTGAAGCCTTAAACAAGACCTTGAAGAAAAGGATAAAATTGAAAGATCCATGTCTTTTACTGCTTCTAAGAAAGTTATTGATTCTAACTCTTGTGCTTTAAATGCTGAAGTTGAAACCATAATCAATCAGATTCAAGAGGCATTTAGAGTCAAATTTAAGGAGCAGTTGAATAGGATTAGAGAATCCTATTGTGTGTCTTGTGAGGCCTTCAAAGTGGAAGTGGCCCTTCTTAAGAGTAAGAGCAATGAGGTAATCAAGTCTAGCAAGTGCACTAGATGTGAGGGTTTAATGAAAGAGAATGATTACCTCAAGGTGACTCTTGAGAAGTTTTCAAGTGGGAAAAAGAAACTCAACATGATTCTTGATCAATCCAAGGTGAGCGTGAAAAATAGTGGTCTAGGTTTCAATCCCCTAGAGCATTCCAAGAAAAACTCACCTAGGATTGCTAGAGTTGTGAAGAATGGTTTGTTTGAGCTAGAACCTCCTAAGCCATCCGGGGTTGTTTTCAAATCTGCTGGTTTTGCTCAAACTCTTTCTGGCAAGAAAGGTGCCTTCACTCATTCAGCATGACCTCTCAAAAGGTCCAAGACCATTGCACCTTCGCAAGAAAGAAGGCCATACTGTTGAGTTCGCTGGGAGAGCAAAACTTGAGAGAAAAGAGAGGATGAGCGCCCTAAGATCCATTAGAGGAGTCCCTTCTCCATTGTAGTCTCTAGAGCTAGGCGACTGCTTATCGCACCACACATAGGCCTAGATTTGTAGAGAACTTTGTAGACTCTTTTGGTGGGTCTAGGCAGCGTGTTGGATTAGGACATCGTGAGGAGAGACCACGGGTAGCACCTAGACAGGGGGAGTATCGATCTTTTGGTAGATCGTTTCGGAGAGGTCTAGGTGGTTCTCATGTGCATCCTTATGATTTTACTCCTGATCATGTGTCTGCTATTTCTACTGCTGCTCCAAGACATCGTGCTTCTCAGTACTGAATTCCTAGATCATTTATCACTAACCCCAAGATCGAGGCACGGATGTTTTCGATTGTGCTTTTAGGTCCGTCGTGCAGGAAGGAGGACATATGGCTTGTTGACTCGGGTGTTCTCGACATATGACCGAGATTCTAGATGGTTCTCCTCCTCACACGTGCATCCGCAACGAATTGATCACATTTGGGGATGCTTCTACCGGACCGTGGATCGCAAAGGGCACCGTGCGCGCCAACGACAAGTTCATGCTAAAAGACGCCGCTTGGTAAGTAAGAGGTATAATCTTCTATCTGCTTTCACCGCTTGATGAGGGTCTAGAAGTGAGGTTTAAGAGAGGTGAGTGTAGAGTTCTAGATTCCTCGGGTGAGCTTGTTTTTGAGATCTCCAGATTTGAGAAGATTTTCTGTGCAAATTTCAGTATTTCTTCAGTTTCTAGTCCTAGGTGTTTTGTAGCCTCTGATTCTCATGACATTGTTTTGTGGCATCGTAGACTTGGGCATATAGGTTTTGATCATTTGTCTAGAGTCAGTTGCAAGGACTTGATTAGAGGTTTGCCTAGGCTGAAGGCTGTTAGAGATCTTGTGTGCTCACCCTGTAGACATGGTAAGATGGTGTCTGCTTCTCATCCACCTCTTACTTTGGTAATGACTGATGGACTGTGATGACTTCTTCACTTAGATACAGCTTGGTCCTTCTAGAGTTCACCGGTGGTGGGAAATGGTATGTCTTTGGTGGTTGTGGATGATTACTCCTGTATTCATGGGTTTATTTTCTTGCTTCTAAGGACGAAGCATTTGGATTCTTTAGAGATTTGGTCCTTAGAATTATTGTTGATATACCTGGAGCTTTGAGAGCCATTAGGAGTGACAATGGGACAGAGTTCAAGAATTCTTCTTTTCTACCTTCCGACCGATAGGGAATTGAGCATCGCTTTTCTTCTCCTAGAGTTCCTCAAACAGAATGGTGTTGTAGAAAAGAAGAACAGAACCCTTGTAGAGATGGCTCTGACCATGCTAGATGAGCATTCTACTCCTAGGAGATTTTAATGAGGCGATCTCTACCGCTTGTTATATATCCAATAGGGTTTTCTTGAGATCTGTGGTTGGGAAGACCTCTTATGAGCTTAGATTTGGTCATTCTCCCAAAGTCTCTCATTTCAAGATTTTTGGTTGCAAGTGCTTCATTCTTAAACATGGCAACCTTGATAAATTTGAGTCTAGATGTTTTGATGGCATATTTCTTGGATATCCCGCTCATTCTCGTGGCTATCGTGTTTTTAATGTTGATACTAACAAAATTGTTGAGACTTCATGAAGTCACTTTTGATGAGGCTAGTTCTGGTACTAGACCCGATGCTTCAGGTACACAGGTTCCTGAAATTCAAGGAAGCATTTTCGTCGATGAAGACTTTGAGGATGAAGAACCAAACCATCCTCCAGCTACTTCTGAGAGGGGTGGAGAGCCTGCTACTACTACGTCAGTTTCAGCTGAGTAGCCTCCTCCTATCCCCACCGACGATCTGAGTGGCTCTGCTCCTACCTCCACAACTCATGAGGTAGAGGCCACGCCTCACACCAGAGCACCTCTTCAGATACAAATGACAACATCCACCGAAAGCAGATGATTGGGGATCTTCAAGAGCGAGTCACTCGCCCTGTGTTTATTTCTCCCGATTCTCATGCACATTCTGCTTTTATCGCTTCTTTTGAACCCCGAGATATCACCCATGCTTTATCTGATGCCTCTTGGGTCAATGCCATGCATGAAGAGCTTGAAAATTTCGAAAGAAACAAAGTTTGGTTTTTAGTTGAGCGACCTTCTGATTCTCATGTTATTGGAACAAAGTGGGTTTTTAAAAATAAGCAAAGTGAGGATGGATTGGTTGTTCGCAATAAGGCTAGACTTGTAGCTCAAGGTTATTCCCAGGTAGAGGGCTTAGACTTTGAAGAGACCTTTGCTCCAGTAGCTAGATTGGAGGCCATTCGCATTCTTTTAGCATTTGCAACATCCAAGGGTTTCAAGCTTTTTCAAATGGATGTTAAAAGTGCTTTCTTGAATGGCTTCATAGAAGAAGAGGTCTTTGTCAAGCAACCTCCTGGTTTTGAAAATCAAAATTCCTAAATCATGTTTTTAAACTCTCTAAAGCCCTCAGATGGATTGAAACAAGCTCCTAGAGCTTGGTATGACAGGCTTAAGAGTTTCTTGCTTGAAAATGATTTCAAAATGGGAATGGTTGATAAAACCTTGTTCACTCTCAGGCATGGCAGTGATTTCTTGATGGTTCAGATTTATGTGGATGATATTATTTTCGTGGTTCTTCTCATGCTTTGGTGTCTAGATTTTCGATTCGATGAGCAAAGTGAGTTTGAGATGAGCATGATGGGAGAGCCGACATTCTTCCTTGGTCTTCAAATCAAGCAACCGAAAGAAGGCACCTTCGCTCACGAGTAAGTATACAAAGGACCTTCTTGGCGCTTCAATATGGGAAGCAGAGGCCAATGTCTACTCCCATTGCTACAACCACCGTCTTTGGACCTCGATGAGGATGGAGAGTCCGTGGACCGTAAGGAGTACCGCAGATGATTGGCTCCTCCTCTATCTTACAATACGAGGCCGGACATACATTCGCCGATGTCCAGTGCGCCGCTTCGAGCTTCCTCGTGCTTCTCATCGTCAAGACGTCGATATTCGTGTACCTTCAAGATACGCTTGACTTTGGACTCGTATTCTTCTTCTTCTCGCTCTCTCAATTCGAGCATTTTTCGATGCCGACTTTTATGGGTGTAGAGTGGATAGGAAGAGTACTTCCGCACTTGTCATTTCTTGGGCACATCTCTTGTTTCTTGGTCTTCTAGAAAGCAGTCTTACATTGTACATCCACACCGAGGCCGAGTATGTAGTCGCCGATGGTCGCCTCGTGTTCTCTGGATTTTATCCACGCCTGGGACTATGGGTTATCTTTGGGAAGTGTTCCTCTTTTCGTGACAACACTTCGCAATTAATATTGCCAAAACCCAAAGTGCAACATTCCGTGACTAAACACATTGATATTCGATTTCATTTTTCGAGAGACCATGTTGAGAAAGGTGATGTTGTGCTTCACTTTGTAGAGTCCGAGCAACGACTTGCGATATTTTCACTAAAGCTCTTGATTCTTCTCGCTTTGTCGCTTATGGGAGAGTTAGGGTTATTAGTCCTATTGGGCTGTTTTGAGGGGAAGTTGCTCTTTTGCATTCATTGTATCATAATGCATGTTTCAATTCATTTGTCTTGCATTGTATAATAAAATTAGTGGAGCTTTGATTATTATCCTTGTATGACTTGATTTCATCTTCTATACCTTGTCATATCAAGTGATAGTCGCTAGACTTCTTTTATGGCTCTTCATGTTTTGCTTAGCTTTTGCCTTGCTAGCTTTATATCTGTGAGCAAATTGAATCAAATCATGTCTTGTTGGATCTTGTGACTAGTTTTGCTCTAGTGATCCTCTTATGATTCTTGCCATGTCTTACAGGTTGAATTGAGTCTTGAACTTATTTTGAGATGAAAATGAGCTTTTTATCTTATTAAGTCAAGCAAATAAAAATGAGATTTTCTGCGAAAAATCGATCTCACCAATCCTTTCTCATGAGACGGCTTGCCATTGCACTAGGCATGAACTCGGGGAGTTTTGGATGACCTAGATCATTCTTTTAAGCTTATCGCTTGAGATGGTCGCGCAAGGCTTGAGATCTAGCACGTAAAAAGAGGGAGAAAAGAAAAATTGCCCAAAAGGGCTAAGTGCTTGAGCTTTGCTTCAAAAGAATTTTCTTAATGCTCAAAATGCCTCAATTCTTGTTTTGAGTCTCCTTTTACTTATAGACATGGCTTGACTCATTTTTGGTTGCTTTGAGTGAATCTATGATATTGAGCAACCTTTCATGATTTTAATTTGTTAATCTCAGATTGGCGCTATCTTGGTTTTAGCTTTGCCAAGACATGATTTGCCATGATTGAATATAGCGTCTACTCTTTATATGGCTTGGTATAATACTTGTACTGTCTTCATGTATAATGGTCATGGCTCCTTTTTACTAAAGTTCAAAAATAAAGTCATTCCTTCATGCTCTTTCTTTTTCATGCATCTTGATGAATTCATTGTCAAAGGGCGAGAAAGATTGTGAAGAAAATGATGTTGGAGCTTTTGGTTTCATACTTAAGGTTTAATATATAAGAACTTCATAAAATAAAAATTTGAACCTTTTGAAAATTTGTGATCATAGTGAGTTAAGTCTTTTTGTTCTATTGCCTTTTCCTGATTTCATTTGCAAATTGAAGAAGACTCACAATGATCAAAGTTCAAATAGAACAATTGTCTTTCATTTGGACCGAAGTGAGATTTTTCGCTACTTTCTGGAAATTGAATCCTTTTGTGCTTTCATTGCTTTATCTCACTTGCTTATACTATTCTGAAGCCAGCTTGGTCGGTTCCTAGGCTTTTTCTTGCTTATGGACCAAGTTGTGCCTTTATGCGAAAACGGCGAAGTTTTTACTTTTCATTTCGAAAAACCATATTTTCTTAAAAATTGCCAATGTGTTCATCAAGGGGGAGATTGTGGATATCGTGTGGATATGTGCACGATCTCAGGATGATGAGTCAATTGGCAATGGCGTTGTTGGTTTGCAAAATCTCGCGTTTTCGGGTTTGCTCCAAGGCTGTCAGACCACAGGCGGTCTGACCGGTGGTGTCGGGCGGTCAGACCGCCCGTGGAGGAGTCCGATCGGCCATGGTGGCCGGTCCGACCGCCAAAATGAAAATAGGTTTTTGGGGCTAATCCAAAAATAGGTTGTGTAGGCAAGTGAGGGGAGTCTCCTGGATGTGGTCCCATCATGTTTGGAGCTCCCAGTCAAAAGTTCTATTCGTTTGAATTTTCCAGAAGGTTTCGGAATTTCACGCTGAAATTTTGGCTAAGTCTTTTTGACCGGTCCGACCGCCGTTGTGGGAGCGGTCCGACCGGCCTGAAATCGGTCGGACCGGCCTTGTGGGGCGGTCAGACCGGCAGTGACTTGGAGGTTTGCCTAGTTCGCATTGATGCATGTTGATTGTGTTTAATGTTTAGTTATCAATGCTTTATTGATGTATATTGCATTGCGGAGCTAACGTGGGTCAAGTTGTGAAGAACTTGTTCCCTAAACGGTTTGTTTGTCTATTGTCATGCGGGAGGTTGCGAGTCAACGACGCCAGCGGTGAGTGGATCGACTACGCTTGGAGAGCCGAGGTCCGTAACGATCGGGATACGGGTGAGGTCGTGTGACACGAGCATGGTGCAGAATGGGCAAGATGGATCGAACGGGTGGTTCGTTACAGCTGGTTGGATCAGGTGGTTCGGATATCGGTGCAAGTCTCTGGGAGGTTCCGATGGGATTCGGACAAGAGAGGCTTGGCGACGCGATGAGAACCGCTGATCAACCTACACGTGGTGAAGCCAGGCGATTGCTTCAATAGTTATGTGTGTGTGGGTCCCATGTGTAAGTGACCCCAAAAGTGAAACCCTAGCTCTCTAGTATAAATAGAAAGGGGGGAGATGGAAAACCCTCTAAGCACTCATTTGGCATACTTCCTCATTTTCTAGGGTTTGGAGGAGAGGAGAGGAGAACTAGGGTTTGGAGCGTGCTCCTTGTTGAGCTCTTGCCCTCCTTGTTGGAGAGGCTTTGTAAGCATCTTGTGTGACCGAACAATCTTGTGATGCTCAATTGAAAGATCATTTGCTCCCTTTGTGTTCTTCTCCCTTTTGGATGATTTTGGTGCTTCCTTGATTCAAAGGTTTATGCTTGGTCTCTTGGCCTTCTTTATCTTGCTTTGATGTGTGGGATTACTCCTAGAGTCATCTAGATCATCAACCCCCACAAGCAAGTCTTGAATCAAGATTTTCATATTTCTAGGGTTTGTGCACTTCTTTGGTAAAATCTCGAGAGATCGATTCTGCGAAGTGGATCTGACGGATCGTCGCTAGAAATAGGTCTCTAATATCTTTAGGAAGGTGTGCTCGAAATTTGTTCAAGTTTTATTGGTTGAATCAAAAGTTGGATCAAATTTCGTTTTGGATTTGGGTGAAGTTTTTCAGTTCTGGACTGAACCGGTCAGACCGGTGTTGCAATGGCGGTCCGACCGCCCGTGTATTCAGACCGCTGGTTTGCCGGGTCGAACCGCTGTCCACCGGTCAGACCGCTAGTTGGTTGCCGGTCAGACCGCTGGGTGACCGTCGGTCCGACCGCCCGTGGTAGCCGGTCAGACCGCCAGTACCCAGATCAGAACAGTGAGTTCTTTTCACTATTTGTGTCGTGTGATTGAGGGGTTTATCAAATCCAACACAAGGCTTCCACTGTACGCTTACTAATCTTCTTAGCTTTCATAGCTAAAGGAGTAAAGTTCGTGTTGTATTCGATTTAGGCGAGAAAGTTTTGAAAGCGCCTATTCACCCCTCTAGTCGCCTTTACGGTCCTTCACCTTGATTGTCTTTTCTCAAGATATGGAGTTTTCTGGTATATGTAAAATATTTGATGTCTAATAAGCTCACACCCAAGTCAGATAAATGCTTATTTGTTGGGGTATCATAAGGAAACTAAATGATATTTCTTTTATAAGCGAGATAAAAATAATGTGTTTGTTGCTTGAAATGGTGTCTTTTGGAGAAAGAGTTTATTTTAAAAGGAGTACGTGGGAGCAATGTATAACTCGAAGAAATTTGAGAAACATCTAAAATGTTTCAACTCCTACTGAACTTCTATAGGATGAACAAAATGCTGTATAACCTGTAGAAGAGGCATCAACCCCACGTAAATATGAAAGGCCACACCAATTGCCTATAAGGTACAGACATGATATATTATTATTAGATAATGATGAGCCTAAGACTTTTGAAGAAGCGATGATGGGCCTAGACTCTGAGTCACGGCTTGGAGCCATGAGATCCGAAATAAAATCCATGTATAACAATTAAGTTTGGAACTTGGTTGATCCACCTGATGATATTAAAACAATACTCGCAAATGGGTTTTTAAGAAGAAGATAGATATGGATGAAAATGTTCACATTCATAAAGCACGATTGGTGGAAAAGTTTGGGTTTGTATTTTGTCTTAATAGAGGAGCAGTGAGCTGAAAAAGTTCCAAGCAAGGGACAGTTGCTAATCCGTAACTGGGTAGTTCGGGTAGTTGACTAGTTGTAAAGGTGGCTTTTGAGTATGCTATGAAATATGTGACTGACCTGGTTGCACATCTCTATTCTCATAATAGTGGAGCAATTGCACAAGTTAATGAACCTAGATCACATCAAAAGTACAAGCACATACTTCGGTGATATCGCATTATTCATGAGATTGTTGAAACAAATGATGTCAAGATATGCAAAGTGAACATGTATTTGGATATTATTGATTCGTTGACAAAGCCTCTCCTACAACCCAAGCATGAGACGCACACAAGAGCTATGGGTCTTAGATACTTGCATGGTTGACTCTAGTAGTAGTGGGAGACTATTAGTGGTATGCCCTAAGAGGTAATCATGGAGATGATTGTATCACGTTTATATTTATAAATTATAGAACAAATATTATTATGTTCCTAGGATGAATTACTATTTATAAAGATTATCAAGTATGAGACTGGTTGGTGAAGCTCTTTAATATTTATATGATGTCATTCTAAAAGGATCTATGGTCGTATGTTACTGGTCGGGACACTAGTGACTATAAACAACACATGTATTGATTGATGACCACGTTTCACTGGTCATAAATATGGAGATATCGAACCAATAATACGAGCACATGTTAGTGAACATGATGTTGGATTGACTGACTTTGAGATACTATTGAAATTGTTATGATTTTATGTGTCATTAGTTGGTCTCAAGTAATGATGATGTATAATCCTCAGACCTGAGATCAGCATAGTTTCCTACATGTGTAACAGTACACTTAGAGACTACCAAACGCTACTTCGTAACTTGGTAGCTTTCGGGTATGTTGTGAAACATGCAGAGAGATGTGACTGGTTAGATATGGGATTTGCTCCTCCTAGTATAACAGGAGAGATATCTTCCAACACCTCGATGTGCTCGGATAAAGGAAGTGGTCGAAGTGTGTCGACCACACAAAGTTATTCATCACTAAATCGAGAAAAGATTGAACAGTCCATGGATGACATATATCTCACCTAGAGTTTGATATCATGAGGCAAAAGAATAAGAGCATGTTGTTTAGTCCGACAAGATACGAACATGTCATATGGGGATACAGACTGGTCGTGAGCTGATCATACATGATCACAAGCTGGTCGACGAACTGGTCATAAGGTGTTACGAATTGGTCGTGGGTGATGAGAACCTAGTTGCAGATCATATTGCATAAGGTTCGTCCGATTTGTTCTTTATATGTATTTGGGAGTTGTTATGTCCTGCTAAGAACCGCTATTGGCTAGTGATCGGAAAAGATTTTTCGAGTCACGACCGATTACGCATGAATCTACAGGGTCACACACTTAACGGGTTGGAACAGACTATTTCGGATTTGATCTATTGTGGACTCTTTATAAGGAGAGACGTGGGGGCTTTTGGTAGTATGAGTTGCACCACCCACTGAAACTCTACCTACCACCTCCCCGAGGGTCTTGCCTTGCGTGCTATTGCTAGCACACTGACGTACAACATTCCACATTTGGACGCGTGGATACCGTAGAGACATGCATTGCGATCATCCGCTACTTACCGATCGAGGAATATTTGCGACGTACGTAGGGAACGTGACAGGTTGTTGGAAGAGACGATCGGTGACCAATGATATTGGACAATCGACTACATCGACGCACGTGACGTTGGACAAGGCTGCTCTAACTCTTTTTTCGCTGCACTGCACGTCTTGTTATTTACATAGCTTCCTTATTTACATGGTAAAATTTTGAATTATATGTTAGTGTAGTCTACTCGTATCCCAACAAACAACATGCTTCTCAATTCGAGACAACGAGGTGTGTCTCAATTCTCTTCTCTTCTCACGCATCCTCTTCCACATTTTCTCCTTCCCAGAACGAAAGGCGCTAACCCCACCGGAGAATGGAGAAGAGCCGTTGGAAAGAAGAAGAAAAAAAATCGGATCTTCCCGGTAGATGGCTTCTTTGATTTCAGTTACATACGACCAAATTAGGCGGGGTCGGTAGGACCCTAGGGAAGGCCGAGCATGATGGGCACCCGCACGGTGGTCACCGCGCTACTGCTACTAACACGTTCAACCGACGCAAATCCTGTGGGACGGAGCACCACAGAGAAGAGAAGCAGAGGTGCTGAGGGGAGGGGGAGAGAGAGAGAGAGAGAGAGAGAGAGAGAGAGAGAGTCGGCACCGAGCCGTTGGATTTGGTTGGTGTGGCGGCGACGACGACGAGACATAGCATCAATCACAGCACATGAATACATGATAATGCCATTCCGCATGGCGACCAAAAGGCGAGTGAGTGGCGGGGCCCGCGTGCAGCTCTCTATATTCGGGGCAACCATGCCCTCTTTTTCTGGGCTCCGAGCTTCTCCACACTTTTTGCTCGTGCTACAATAAAGGGTCTCATTATCGGTGTGTTCCTCCCTTTTTTTATATATATTTTAGAGTTTGGGGGTTTTTGGTGCAAGATTTGAAGGATTATTACTGCCACTTCTCTCTTGTAATGTTTCTTTAAATCCTATGAAAAATCCTCTCTCCTGGGAGTTTTTTTTTTTGTTCTAAATCTTATTGGAAAAAAAATCTCATAACTAGGAGGGAGCAATGGTTCATGATTTTATTAAATCGATATTGACATTGTTGAAATATGTTCAGAATTTTGTCGGATTATTTTGCTTTTACCACTTCGACTCATTGACTACCAAAATAGGGAACAAAAAATTACCACCACATTTTTACACGGCATTTTTTTTGGGTACTTTTCATCGAGAGAGCTCTATACTAACCAATTGTTCCTGCTGCAGATATATCAAGCACTTTGGGCTAATTTCGAACACATGAATTTCACAGAAATTTCGTAGAGTTTAATAGGAAATAGGAAACGGTATAATTTCCACATATCCTACAAAATTCTTGTGTTCCAAATAGGACCTAAATTTAGATCAACCATTGCCTGATGCAGATCAAGCACAACGCCATGGGAGCCATCAACCAGATCCATCGCAACGAAGTCGGATCAAAAGTCAAACCATGTAAAAAATATGCGATCGCCGCCAAATTTTGTTTAAAGAAAAACAGTGGAACTGGTATAAGCCAGAAACAAGAAACTGCTGCTAAGTTCCCTCCATTACATACATAAAAAAATGGAACCTGCAAACATCAATGCACCACCTGAATCGCCCGTACAAAATTGTCTTGGTTTCAGCAAACAAAGCAGGATTAAACAAAGATCAAAGCACTGAAGTAACAGAAAAGGCCATCATTGGGTTGAGACCAGGGGGGTAAAATCTGCTGCCATGCCATGTCATGCAATGCCATGAAACTCTGAACTCTGATGCCCTGAAAACTTTTAACAAGCCAAAAACTCCTAACAGCCAACCTATGTCATGCTCTTTAGCAGACAGACCATGCATGGTAGAGATAAAGCTGGTGCACTGAAAGGAGTGCAAGAATTTACAGCACACAAAGGTGAAAGCTCAGAACTGAAGATCAGGGGAGTAACCGGAAGGATCGTCATCTCATAATAGTCATGGATTAAAGAGCGTATTCCATACCAACAGACGGATTCAAATTCAGGTTAACACACTAAGAATTCCAAGTCACTCCTTGCTGGCATGCTAAAACAACATCAAAAGAAACAGGGCTTCCCTTTTTCCCCTCAGGCCAGTGCATTAGCAAGGCCAGTAAGAGCACTGATAATATGCCATGCAATTCTTGTCATTGATCCAAAAATGTACATAAAATTTTGCATATCGATGAGATTGGTTTGGCCAGATACAGATAGTGAATGCTACATAGCGAGTGTAAGACCAGGAGTTCAAAGTCAGAACAGCACAATCCACGTGAGATCTTGGAAAGTATGATCAACTGAAGTGCCATGGGCACTACAACACCGAAGGGCATCAAAGGCATTTTCTAGAAGGAATTTTTTAAGCTCCCCAACTGCTTAACGAGCTGAAACCGTGCCTACCATGCCTAACCGTGCCTAAACAGATCGTGCCGTGCCTAGGCCGAGGTTGCAACCTAAGCATGGCATAGGGGTCGGGTCAGGCAGGCACGGCCCGTTTAGGCGGTGGGTCGGGCTAATAGTACTGTGCTTCGGGCCAGCCTAACTGGCACAGCCCATTTGACCACCTCTAAGAGCATCTTTTAGCACAAATAATATTTTTAAAATCTATTGACAAAGACATGAGTTTACAGTTAGGTTTACTAGATATACCTCACCAAAATTTTCAAACTTCTGCCAAAACTACTCCATAAACATGACAACATAAAAGTTCTATCAATTTCCCATTGGAAATACTATGTGTAACTTGCTTAAAAACCGATATGTGGTCTCTGAATGAATAAGAACAAAAGAAGAGGGTGCAACTGCTCAAGTTCCACTAGCTGAAAATAAGCACTTGTCACAACAGGTTATGAATCTAACAAAAAACTTAATACACGTCAATACCTCATAAATCTAGAGAACCTGATCACATACTGCTTCTTCAACAAATTCAATTTTTCCTTTTGCCTAAAGTGATATGTCAAACGGCAGACAGGGTTCCAAAAGAAAATTCTTTCTAGCAGGTGACACAGCAAGACAGCACTTGTATCATGATAAGCAGCCATAAAAATAGACAAGGGAGTACCATCAATAATAAATTGACTATCAGGAAAAAACTTACAAATTTCAACAATCACCAAAAGAGCAATATAAGAGGAACTAAAAAATATACAAACCATGTAGCAAATACCCTGCTGAAATGCACTAGTATAACCAATTTGGCTCAAATTGGATATCAGTACATAATTACGTATTCTTAGTGTAAGTGGTACAGGAAAAGTTAAAAACAGATAAGCTGGGAAACAGTTACCTTATATCTATTTCTGGCCACCAGGTTTTGATTGTTTATGTATCTGCTGAAGCAGAGTTGCTGCCAACTCGCTTGAAGGCATTTTGAGGATCTGCATCAAGGTCGTCCTGAGCAAAAGTTGCTGGCCAGAAGGAAGCAAAGGTTGTACTGAGGAGCACTTGATGAGTGCTGTTGAAAGGGGGGAGGACCTTAAAGAAGTGGAGGAACGAATGATCCAAAAGGCATGAAAAAATGAGTTGGAGCACTTGTTGCAAGCATAACAGGTGGATTTGATGGTAGTGAACCTTGTATTGGAGGCATACGGACCTGTAATTGCGACGGCACAGATGGTGGAACTGGCAGCAGCAAGTTGTGGACAGGGATGGAACTTGAGCTGTCTGGCATCATTGAAGCATGTCCATGTGGATTAGAGTTCTTTACAAATCCTGATTGTTTGTTTGAGCTGTCTACAGGCAAACCAACTTCTTTTCCTTGTTTGTTTTGTTGTGCAAGAAGAGTGGCCAATTGTGCAAGTTGCACCGGTGGAAGCGATACTGGGAGAGATGGAGGTTGTTGAGGTCTAACCACCTGCTGTGATGTAGGTTTTATTGAAGGCAAGGACATGTTTGATGCTTCACCTGGTGCATAACCTGATGTTGTACCTTTTGGTACTCCCTGAGTAGCAAATGAGTATGGCTCTGGTGTCCTGTTATTTAGTACATGTGAGATTGCACTCGGAGCCAAAGAATTGAAATTACAAGGACCTGGACTTGAATCGTTGATGTTATTGCACCATCCTGAGGGCAACACATTTGGGGGTCCCTGATACTGGTCTCGTACTATCTCCCAGAAAGAATCTGGTGGTGGCCCTTGTTGAGGTAATTGGGAGCCCAGATATGGAGGAGCGTTCTCAAACTTATAAGGTGGAATAAAATCTGTACTTGCTGGAGTATAGCTTCCAGCCGATGACTGGATATTAATCTGGACCCTGAGGAAGTGCCCTGATATATGGTGTGTTGAGTCTTCATGACTACTCACATCAGTGTTCAAATGACTCGCAACAGATCGGGGAACTTCCGATGCTTCTAGTTGGCGATTTTATGAGATCAAGTCTGGATTTGACTGCTGAAACCTGAGAATGACTCCAGAGATGCTGACTTTTCCTGGCACCCTCAGTACTTTCTCAGAGAAGTCTGAAGGTGTAACAAGAAACAAGGTGCACCTTTCTCCAAGTTTACAAACTGCTGCAAGCTGCTTATCACCAAGGTAATTCATTAAATCATTATAAGCTGCCATGTCAGCATCATTTTCTGGAACAAAAAACACCACCCAACTTCTAGAAGCTTGATAATAGTGCTTAGCAAGCATCTCCAGATTTGTCCTAGCAGTGCAATTCAAAAACTCAGGCCTGACAAGTACGAAATCAACAGGAGTGAATATCAATAAAGAGTTAAAGACTAATGGTTGAACTAGAGATACTCAAATCTAGAACAATGTGAACAGAGTGGATATCAAAGTGATCAGATTAAGTGCACCTCAAAACATGCAGTCTAGATACTAATGACTCTTAGAGAAATTAAGTGTAAAGAGCAATTCAATATCTAAGATCTTTGTTATATAGTGTTACTTATGAAGGAAAACTTGTGTTTTGTTAAGATGACGAGCAAATTCAATGGTGTAGATATTGTGTTGAACAATGTACCTCGGAGAGAACAAGAAAATATAGGAAAAGAAGAATCCAAACTTACAGCATGAAGTTAAGGACCTTCCAAACAGGGAAGCATCGAGCTTGGCAGATTGGTGTGCCTCCCTTTGCTATTGTACCATCCCATTTCCATTCATCCTTAAGACGGGGTTCATGATGTTCAGGAGTTGATCTGTCCAATTCTACATGCCTAGCAAAACTGTCCTGTGAAAGCCATGGTTGTCTATCTACAAGTGGAGTTGGATTCCTTAAAGGATCAATGTGATTTCTACCGCGCATAGGGGTAAGTCGATAAGTTCTGTGGTGTGCATCATTTTCTGGCAGATCATGGAAGGGCCTCCTTGGGTAGCTAGAGCCAACCTGTCCTCGATCAAATTCAGACAAAAGGATATTCAGGAAGTTCAGCATCATGCACTTCACCAGTCCTCAGCCTCTTTGAGAATGGGTACGAATTGTCATCAGCATCCCAAGAATCTTCCAATGGTAAGGGTCTCCGAGATCGCTCAAATGGAATGTAGTGCCATGGCCCATGGTGCATCACTCCTGACAGTAGGGCTAATTCTATGTTGTTCATATAGGTCCTCAGACATCCTTCTTTCTGGACCCAACCCTCGTATCCTAAAAGGTTCAAAACTAGAAACAAAGCCAGGTTCTATTTCAGGTCTGTGTAGAAAATAATTGTCCCTGCTGAAGCCCACACCATCAGCATCTCTTGGTAATCTCTTAGGGTCAAAATGTGGTGATGACATGCGGAAATCTCTCGGAGGACTATCAAAAGTACTAGCCCTAGGAAAGGCTTCAAAATTTTGGACTAGTATAAAATAATCGCAGAAACTCCAAAAGAAATCCAATACTTTTAAAATAATTAATTTAAATTAAATTTTACAACAAAGATTTTTTTTTTGGAAAACAGAAAAGAAATTGATCTAAAAGAAATAGCAAAACAACTTGGGAAAGCCAAGAAAATCTAGAAAATCAAATAAACCAGTTTTGAATTTAATTGAAGTTTGATTTATTCATATTAAATTATTTTAATTTCTTAAATTTCAAATTAAGTTTTAAACAACTCAATAAAATTTAACTGATTCCTTTTATTTTGAAAATTTGAAAAGACGCAAAAATTGGGATGTTACAGCACGGTTATGCGTGGCAGGGTAGGCAGGCCAGGCATGGCCGCCAGGGGCAAGGCAAAGCTGTGAGGGTGCGCGGCGAGCCGTCGAGGCGAGGCTAGGGCACGCGGCGGCCAGCTCAGTCCTAGGACACATAACTGCAGCTCCCAGGGAGCGTGGCGCAAGGATTGGAAACCCGGTGCCGGTGGAAATCCCGCCGAGCGGTCCAGAAAACAAATCGGCCAATTACCGGATTTTCCAAAAAAAAACCGGTTGAATTTCGCTTGAAAACCGGCCGAATTTCGAAAATTGAAATTTGAATTTGCAAAACCCGGGAAAACCGGCCGGGATTTTGGATCCCGGACCCCCGCCGGTAATCGGTAACCTGCGGTTACTGGCCGGGTTTTTTTCCCTGGCGTGGCGACCATACCCTTGGTTTCTTGCTAAAACTTTCCTCAAATGATTTTGATTATTCCTAGCATTGCTACCTGAAAATGAGATTCGTTGAGGTTTACTCCCTACTCTCACCATAGAGCTATTTCCTGATGACGAGATCTCAGAAATTTTTGCAGGACCTGGCAAGGAAGGTAGTCTAAGCTGCAAGACTTGATCACGGACAACATTTGCAAGGAGTTTGTAGTTAAAAATGAAAGTCAGTATTTCTAAAATGTCATAAATACCACGCAAGTCATTGAGAAGCTACATACCACATCTGCAGTAGATAAATACAAATTCAAATGCTGGGTGCACATTCATGAGGTAAGTTTAGGTGAAAATCGAGAGTAACATTGGAACTAAGCCAGAGAGGGTGTAAAAGTCAAAAGAGTCTTTTGGTATAGTGCATTGGCTAACTGGTCAAAAACAAATATAGCTTATTGGAGCATGAATAATGAATTACTAACATCGAAGTAATATATATGTATTTTGCTTGAAATTGAGAATTTAATATGTTGTGGTAGTTGGTTGAAATTGGGTACTGATATTTTCTTTGTAGATTCTAGTTGAGTATGAAAGGAGTTTGCAAGGCCGGCGGGGGGCTTGTCAAGATGAGCAAACAAGACGGCAATAAGACGGGGAAACCTCCAATGCTAAGTGTCTAGGCAATAAATCTTTAGTTTTTACTCCACTTGTCAAAATCAAATGGAGTATTAAAATGTGTTGTCATCGGTTGCTTGTTTGATTTGGTAGAAATGGATTTGAAGAGGTATTTTAGCAAAGTTTCGAGCACAAGCACTAGGGCAAGCAGAACACCAGCCGCACAAGCACGATCATCTTTGGTCCATACTTGCAACTCCGTCCTACCTAAAATTTAGTCCTGAGTCTGCCCCTGGAGCTGACACTACGGTGCCGTCTCTAGCAGTAGTTGGATGCACTCCGGCTACCCTTGCCTGGCCGTGACATGCGGCGGCAGTGCCAATACTCATCGCTAGGGATGGCAATTGTGCCCGATTACCAGCGTGCCCACGGGCTAATACCCTAATGGAGGCGGGTATGGGCGTCTTTCTTTTCCCACAGGCATGAAAACGGGCACAATGCCTTGCCCATCGGGCAAACGGGCGTGGGCCAAGGTAAGCTTCACCCATACCCGTTTCGCCCGATTACCCGTAACCTACTTGCATGAGTAAGGAACTATGTCAGTTTGTATTTTTATTTTATTTGTTGAACTTGATTAGTTGTCTTGTCGAACATGATATGTGAATTGTGATGAACTTTATTAGTTGTTGAATGTGTGATGCACCATTGATGTGTGAATTATGATGAACTTGATGTATGCATTGCTCGCAAGTAACGAGCATGTTCGCGGGCAATGGGTACCCACGGGCGGCGATGAATTATTCACAGGTAAACGGGCATGCCCACAGGCGACGGGCATGGGCGAGGTTTTTCGCCCGTTGTCCTTCGCAGGTATGCCCGTGTGGGGAATTCGGGGTCGCGGGCATGGGTATGGGCGAGCACTACCCATACCCGCCGCACCCGATTGCCATCCCTACTCATTGCTCACATTCACCAACCGCTTGAATTCCCTGCCAATTCCACCGAAACCAATGAAGGCACAACTGTTTTATTTCTCTCTAAGAAGCATATGCACGTGCAACATTGAGTAAGCTGAAAGCAGTATTATATCTCAACATGAACCAGCGACAAAATTCGCACATACCTTATTCTGCATCTGCTTTAAGCTCTGGCAGGTGGTTCTCTCGAGCTCTCTTTTCTTGTTACCAAAATAAACCAGAACCATTATATAGTTATCCTTCTATTAGCAATATGTAATCCAGACGTTAGGCTAGATCAGTCAACGTAATTTATCCAATAGAACAACACATATGTCATTCAACAGACTCACTAAACATGATATTTTACCCAAGCAGCCCGACAAGATCAACTCCAAAAGAAAAAGGAGCAAATTAACAAAAACAAAACAAAAAAAAGCTCACCTTGAAAGTCCAAACGTTTTCATGCGTCAAGATGGCAACCTCGCCGTGTTGCTCCTGCACCCACATCGCCACAAGCAAACACGAATAAGAAACAACCACGTATATCAACGCTAACAGAATAAAAAACAAACAAGAACGCGTTTCAAAAAAAAAACAAGAAAGCAAGAACAGAGGTAGTAGTGCAAGCATGCAGACCTCGGTACCCTCTCTTTCTTCCGATCTCTTCATATTGTGTGATTCCTGCTGATCTCTTCGTATTGTGTGATTCCTCCTGTGTGGCAATAGAAGGGGCAGCGGCAGGAAAGGTGGGATTGAGGAGGAGAGATCAGAGAAGGGGAGCAGGGCACACAAGATTGGTTTCTTGTTCTACTAGTAGGATGTCCATGCGTTGCGACGGAATCATATACTTTGAACGAAACAATTTTCATATTGTGTAAAGCGTACGAACAAAGTTGAAACTTTCTAAATCAGCTCTCATTTAAAATTTTCCGTAGTCAGGAATGCAAAACAATTCTGCATTGCATTCCATGGCTCAAAATTTGTTTGAACAAAATCTCAAACGGTTGTTCAAAGGAAACAAAAAATACATATTTATATTGGAAAATTATAGGAACACATTTGAAGTTAGATCAAACAATTCTAATAGCTTAAGTCATGCACATATTTGCGGACAGAACTCAAAACCAATGATATTTTTTCGGTAAACCAATCATAATATGTCCATAAATGAATTGATTCCCCGTATATTTGTGTCCTAATTATATACTCTTGCGTTGTAACGAATAAAAAGAATTGTATATGAGATGAGACATGCTCCACGAGAGCGAGCAGAAGTGGGAGGAGGCGAGGAGGAGCTGAGAGCCGTGGCGTGGGAGTGAGACGCATGCACGCGGCCCAAAGAGCGGTTACGATAGGAGGCGAGGAAGGAGGTGACACCGCCTCCTCCCTCGGCAGCCGCGTTGTCGTCGATGAGGAGGGCCGAGAGGTTCGAGTGCGCCTTTCGCGCATAGTAGAGCTGGCCCTCATGGATCTCCCCAGACGAGAGCAACACGGATGTCGCATACCGGCGAGGCGCTCTCAGTAGCGCACCTGCTAGACGCTGTTACGGGCGGCGTGCAGACGTCGCAGAGTTTTGTTCATCAATTTTCTCCTGTGTTTCCTTAGCGGGTTTATTTAGACCGGGAGGGTGTGGGGCATGTATGGGAGGGGTGCAAGGAGTCGACACGAGTTTTTTTTCGGAGAGTGGGACGATTGTCCCGCTGCACGAGAGTAAACTTCTTTTATTAGTTATCCTGTTCCATTAAGAAACAATGGTTAACTGCCAACAATCAGGGGGAAGAGATAGGATTTGTTGAGAGTTAGTTGGGGCCAAAGAGAACACCGAAGGGATTGAGCGTGGGCTATTACCAATTTGGGCCCATTGCGCATTGTTCCGTGAGAGCAAGTGAGCTGGAGAACATCACTAGAGTTTTTAAAGTAATAAAGATTACTGCCATTTCTTGTGCACCTTGATCAGCTCCCAAGAAATGAATTTGATTCCTTCGAATGCACTCAAATACATATTCCAGTAGAATTAAAATTTGATCAAGCCCACCCTAAATTAGTACATTTTTCTGTTTATGAATTTTCTCTTTCTTTACATCAATATCGCAATCTAGAATGACTCTCATGAGACTCCAATCCATGATGCTCCCAATCAGCATCGAAGATGCAACCACCAGAGAAAATTTTAACATCATGAATTGATATGTAAAAAAGTACAAATGAACAATCCCCACTAAGAAACCAACTTTAAGAAGAAATCATCACATCAAGCAACAAATTAAATTACTCACCCTAATTAAGAACCAAATCCATGCTCGATTGGAGCATCTCATCAGCGTTGGCACCAGAGGCTGCCAACTTTACAGAGCAGAGGTGTCTAGGAAGGGGAGAGGCGACGACGCGGTGGGGGAGAGGGGAAAGCGGCCACGCAGAGGCAAGAGCAGTGGTGACAGGGGAGGGGAGAGGTGGGAGAAGCGGTGACGCAGAGGCAAGAGCGGAGGCGTCAGGGAGGGAGGCAGCGCAATAAGGGACGAGAGAGGCGGCGTGGTGTGGGAGAAGTGTGAGAGGCGAAACCGTCAAAACATGAGCTATTGAGCATGCGGGCAAATCTAAAATTTTTGGAATCAAATAAAGTTTATTAATATAATCAGATTTCAATCGAGTAATAACAAATTCATCTAGTAAAGATAAAAAGATATGTAAGTTCTTCTATACTTAAACATCATTATCTATATTATTAATACTAGATGGTGCAATAAGGGACGGACACATAGGCATTAGATGATCATTAGATTTTATTTTCCTCTCATAATGAATAATATTCAGTATACAAGAATTATTGTTCAAGACAACAAACTTCAATTCATCTATATGATCACAAGTTATGCATATTCGATATGTAAGAAATTCATTGTCTACACGATAATCTCCAACCAAATTAAACTTATATCCAGGGGTGTAGGTACTAAACAAGGATTTCAAACATGCAATTACAAAAAAAAAATTCCATAGCATGTGGCAATTTCACAGGGGGATCCAACGTTATGTAACATAAAGATTCAGTAGGAGAAATTCTAATCAAAATTTCTTTATGTCTAACTAATTCCACATGTTCATTATATGCGATTAACTCATCACACGAATCACTCAAAACACCAGGCAATTCAATTATTTTGTCACATGGTGCACTCAAGTCAATGCAGTCTGAATTCTCTACTTGAAACATGTGCATATCAGAATTATTTTTTACTCATATTTGCTCTAAAACAGCATGAACAGTGGATAATTGTTGTTCTTCACAAGCATACTCACCTTGAGTGATGATAGCACCATGATATTTACCTTTTTGACTCTTCTCAAATTATGTAGGTGCATCCATCTCTTCATCTTCCTTCTCAAGCAATGGAGTCGGTGATTCAATAAACTCATTCTTCTCTTCAGCATAGTTCTCAACTCCTGCAAGTTGTTAGTCACAGAAAAAGACACAAACACAGGTTTGTTCTCATGTTTCCTATAATCAAGCATTCTTAATTTCTTCTTTAATCTGACGTTCAACATTACAGGCAAGTATAAACAAATGAGAGAGCGAACCATATTATTTGTGAACAAGAAGGTCTTGAATTGCTTGATTAAACCCACTTAAGAATCTATTCTCTATAACTTCAACATGTTCCTCTAAGCCACAATGCAACAAACGTGTTTTCGATTCATGATAGTATTCCCTTACAGTTCTCCTACCTTGTTTGAAATATTGTAATCTAGCTAACAAATAATCAGCATTATATTTAAGAATAAATTTATCTTTCAAAAGTTTCTTTAATGCATACCAAGTTTGATGCACTCTTCTTTGTCTACTTAAATACTTCCACGAAAGTATTTCATCCTCAACAAAAACACTAGTGTCAGCTCTAATCTTTTGCCTATCAGACCAATCATAATATTCAAATTCTTTGTCTAATGCTATCTCCCAGTCAACATAGGCACCAGGATCAAATTTACCAGCAAAGGATGACAAAGTGAGTTTAGTTTTACCAAGCATACTATCACGATCATGTACCTTCTATGGTGGAGAAATTTGGCTCAAGCTTGCATCTTTCTCGCAGATTTTCTTGCACTCCCGTTCAATGGCCCGAAGAAGACATGGATCTATCTCGTAATCATCCCGTAAACCTACCATAGTTAGTAGAAAACAAGAAAATAAATCATAAGTATATGTTCCTATCAACTACTAGGATTTGGAGGCTGAAAGTCGCTCACATTCAAGCTAATACCACGTTCTTACCAATTCTTGCCAAGCAAACAGGTGGTGGCCAGACACTAGTGTCGTGTCCAATGCTCTCCGAAGATTGACAAAGTGATTGCAAGCAACTAATACATGTGTAATGGTAGAGGGTAGAGCTAGGATATGCTTCAACTTGGTAGCAAGGAAAAGCAATAATTAAATCAGTAAATACAAGTTAAAAAATTACTCAAAGTACTAGTCAATATTGTTGATCCTAGACTAATCAAAGCCTATGAAACAACGTGTAAAAAGAATGAGAAGTAGATGAACACACACACAAAGATCAATGTGACCTGATGTAAGCAAAGGAAAATCTTACACCAGGTGCTAGGAGAGATGCTAGCTAACTACTCAAACTTCCGTCTAGGGCAAACAAGATTGTTCACAAGATGTAAAGCACAAAAAAAACAGTATAACGTGCAATGTAAATAACCCTCTAGTTTAAGTAGGAAACAACAGCTAGTCTCAAAAGATGAAATAACCGCCTAAATCTCATCCAGACTAGAGTATGTGGCCGCCTGAAAGGGCTCCTGAGAAGAACGTATATGGTCCACACTCAGCTGGAGATGAAGCATCGCTGCCAGGACAGGGTTTTGTGCCTGAGGACCCTGAGAAGAGGAGCTCTGTCCCTGAGACTGTGGAGGTGGAGGAGGAGCCACTGGAGCAGGAGGAGCAGCTGGAGCAGGAGCATCCCTGGGTCTATATTCCTTGCGCTCAATGTCACAGGGGCTGTCAAAGTTGGTTCTGCTCTTTATCAGCTTCATAATAAAGGGAGCATAATATATACTTTTTGACTTATCTCCCTTGGAGGTGGCAATCTCCCTGATAATCAGATCTGTAACATCAAATTTGGTGCCCTCCATAATATACTTGATCACATTCCATGCCCTCGCATGGATTTCATCGTTGTTTCCACTTCTTAGGAAGAACGATGCTCTCATTATCCTATTAATAATGCTGGGGAGGGGAAAAAGTCTGGTTACCTTGCCACATGAATGATGATGATTTGGATCATGATACTCATCAACCAAGGTAAGCGCAAGGGGTTCCTGAAGATGTACCTTTCTACCCCTGGACTCTCTCAGATCAAGTGCCTGCACAAAATCTTCCTTAGAGGCCTCTAGCCTCTGTTGCCCGCTCATCCAGATAAGGTGATCGTAATCAGGAGACACGAACACCGTTGCATAGAACTGCCTGGTGGCCTTGGCATGGAAGTTACACCTCAGTGAGACCAAAGAATCCAAACCTACATTTTTGAAGAGACGGTAGAGCCCGTTGTAGGTCTGATTTTGGGCAAGATAGCTCCATTTGACAAAGCGGTGATTGGCAAAATATTTCTTCGCATAAATGATTTGAAACACATCTTGCTAGAACTTTGTGTGAAATATGTTCATGGACGCTGATCTTGCAAACTGAAACTGATTGATGTGCCTCAGGATTGTATAATGTTCACTCTTGATCTTTGACACATCAAGCCCGATGAATTCACTTTCATCAGGAGCTCCTTCCTCATCCTCATCCTCCTCATCATTATCAGATTCCTCATTACCAGAAGCCTCAAAGTTTTCATCACTTTCACTTGACTCCTCTACCTCTTCCATACGCTCATCTTCTGGTTCCTCTTCGATTGGATTCTCCCCTTGTGAAGAAGGAGGAGGAGCCCTTGAGCGTTTTGCCAATCTCTTGTTCGGCATTGCTCCTGAGAAGATAAACAAGGATCAATCAAGGAATAATAGAGAATAAACTCATGAATACACAATAGTGCCATTTTGACATGCTCTCTTGACTCGCCGGTGATCTTTGGACTGGCTTGGCCCGATCGCCACAAAGGCCGATCAGACCGCCATTGTCCAGCCGGCCGCATCACCGCTGATGAGCAGAAGGCGACATTTGGAATTTTCACCAAATTGCAACATTCAATCAATGGCACAATATATATTCTTTTGTCTTACTCCTACTCTACTTGCAGAACTAATATTTGCCACAAGATTGAATACAATGTAGGATTTTTCAACAAACCCTAGAATTTAGGGCAAATTGACAATGAGAGGATAATGCAAGTAGATGATGATGGCTTACCGGCTCTAAAAGAGAGGAGAATCACTGGGGATGCCTCCTTGGAAAGATTTGAGAGCCACAAAGCCGAATAAGTAAGTTCCTCCCTCACCTAGGGTTCCAAATGAGGGTGAGATATGGCATCCATTTCACAAACCAGTTGGATGGAATTGAAGAGGGGATGAGGGAGATCAAAAGAGTACCTTGGAGTCCCAAATAGCCGGCCGGAGGAGGAGATCCGGAGGGGAGAAGGAGGTGGCGGCCTGAGGAAGAGAAGAGGAGAGGAGGCACGGGCTGTGGAGAGAATGGGAGAAAAAGGAGAGCTCTCGGGTGAAGTGTTATATTACACTTCACGCAAAATCGGTCTGACCGCTGGGCCAACGGTGGTCGAACCGATTTGCTTCCGGTCGGACCTCCGAGGGTGGCCGTCCTGACGGTTATGCACAAACCGACACAGATTGTAATGAGGAGAGAAAAAAAAGTAATTTGTTGTATTTTACTCCAAATCTTTGCACAATCAATCAACTAAACACATTTGGAGTATTTCCAACTTATATAGCCCATGAAAATCAAATCTTAAGTAATTTTTATAAATTAATCTTTTGTTTTCGTAAATGAAACATACTTTTCATGAAGTTTCATTAAAACATGCAAAATGACCAAATGATTGAATTCAAAGCATTCAATTGCATGTGTGAGTCATGAATACCATTATGAACATATTCATGTGAATAATTTTGGCTCATATGGCGAAACTCACTTAAGTGCTAGAAACTGACTACTTAGGTCAAAGTAGTATTTTGGACGAGTTTGAAAATCAAATATCTTTTCTAGGTTGGTCTTTTGGAAATCTTTTGAATACCAAAAATGTTTAGAATAACCAACTCTAGGATTTTCCTTTTGGCAAGATTTTCAAATTCCTTTTAGAATAGATTTTACACAAAAATCTAGTTTATGATAAAAACAAGATACCATAATGTAGGATTTTGGCTAGAAATGCATTTTTGCTCAAAATAGGTTTTTCTGAAGCCAAAACCTTTGGTAAACCTTTGAAAAGCATTTATATACATTTTGCAACTAATTTTTAAAGGATTACTAATAATTATAAAATTTTTGACTTTTGGCTAAAAGGCTCAATTTTGAAAAACAATACTAGAGCTTAATTTATTTGGGCACACTTAGGGATGTGATGTACATGATATTGATTTAGCACTCCTCCTTAATGTGCCACTGCCAAACTTGCTCAAGATATTAATAATGACATTATGAATCATAGAGCAAGAACACCCCTTTTAATATGATTTTCATGAAATGCAACCTACACAAGGCATAAGGGGCTTGATACTTCAATGTAAGTACTTGTTACCGAAATGGCATTGGCATATGATATGACATGATCATCCTTAGGCTTGGCTCTAAATTTTGCATATGGTGATCCATCCACCTCTTCATGTGAGCCAAACCTCCAATGCCTCTCCAAGTACCTATTAAGCATTTAAGAGTAATTTGGTACCCAAAACTAGGTTGGGTCCACGAATGTTAGTCACAATGGATTTGGGTACCCAAATGGCTCTAGCATTAGTTTTATGTGAACTAACTATTCAAGCAAATACATTGCCATTTTTATCCTTCCTAAGCAAATAATGATCATTATAAATAAATGGCTTAGGAGAGATACCTTTGGGACAATCCTTACTAAGATGTCTATTTTCCATGCAATTGTAGGAAGTTCGATATTTATATTCATCTTTTGCCTTCTTCACTTGCTCCTTGCCGGTTTGCCTCTTTTTCGAATGTCTAGTCTTGACATCTACTTGATTTGGGCACACCGATGCAAAGTGGCCCTTTCCATTGCATCCATGGCACTTGACATTCTTTGTGTGTCTTGCGTTGTGTCTAGTCTTGCTATTCTCCTTCTTCTTAGGAGTGAAGCCAATTCCACTCTTATCTTGCAAGCGTTTTTGCTTGCTCAATATTTCGTCAAGAGTGACATTCCCTTTATAGCTTCTTGTCAAGTCATTTTTCAATTTTATGACTTGGGCTTTGAGCTCCTTGTTTTCCTCTACAATGTTAGTATTGCAAGATATGGAGGAAATATGAGCATCTACTTTAGAGCAACAAGGCATATCAATTAAATCATCACATGAAGTGGATACACTACCTTAGATGAAATGCAAGGGCTAGCAACGACGCATGACATATCATTTAATAAGTTACATTCAATGCTTATATCCACCTTAGAACTATTGAGCTTATTTAGGAGGAGAGTTTCATGTTCATTTTTTAAAACATCATAATTATTTTGAACAGAGACATACTCTTTCTTCAAAGCCTTGAATTTCATTTTCTCCTTTCCTAAATATTCATTGAGCTCTTCTAGCATATCCATCAACACATCATATGAAGGCTCATCGTTATCATTTACCTCATTATTACCTTTAGCCATGAAGCATTGAGTTGATGTGGAGGGAGTTGTGGACTCGTCATTGTCGGAGCTAGAAGTTGAGCATTCTTCATCCGACATCCATTCTTGTGTGCAATCGACACTAGTGGAAGTGGACAATTCATATTTATCTTGAAGGTGTGTCCACATAGCATGAGCGCTCTCAAGGTTGCACACTTCATCAAACATCTCTACACTCAAAGCACTAAATAAACTGTTAATTGCTTGAGCGTCGAGATGTAAGCATTTCTCTTCCTCAATTGTTGGAGCAAGTTGATCCAATGGATGAGAAAAACCAACATCTACAATCCGCCATATTTTTGGACTCATGGCCCTAAAATAACATGACATGTGGATTTTCCAATGTGCATAATTTGTGCCATCAATTGAGGTGCTTCACTGTAACATCCCAAAGTTCTGTTACCAAAATAAAAATAAATAAAGATATTATTGTATTGGATTTTCTAGTTGCCGAAGAGTTTTCTCAATTTACTGTAACCTAAAAAGAGTTTTCACTGTTAAAAGTAAAATAATAATAATAATAATTTAATTTCTTGGTTTTAATGTCAAAAAGAAAGTTTATTAAGTTTATTTGATTTTCTGTGATTTTTATTGGATTTAAATTGAAAAATAAAATTTTAATTAATTTCTGGTATTTAAAAAGGGTTTTCCTATTTTCTAGAAAATAAAATCAAAAATAAAAGCCAACTTTCAGTTGGAATTATTTTTGTTAAGTTCGAAATAATTCTAGGAATTTTTATAAATTTTTCTATAATTTTTGGACTCTATTTACTATATTCTAAAAGTGCATTTAATTTGTGGCTTAAAAGAATTTTGAATTTTTAAATAAAAATCAAAAATGAGAATGGGTTCCCGAAGGTCACCCATCCTCCCACTTCAGCACGCTTAACCCCACAAACTTTCCAATGCACTGCCATCTCTTCTCTTTATTTCTATTGTTTAATACACTTCTCTCCTTCCTTTTATACCTTCTTTCTTATCTTCTTCTTCCTCCAACCGAGAATTCTTTCCTCTCTGTAGTTTTTTGATTCTCCGGTAAGCTTCAATGGCAGCAGCCCTTGCCGGCCACTGCCGGCCATCGCCGCCGCCGCAACCGAAGGAAGCTCAAAATCTGCCATTAATGGCTGAATTCACCTCTCTCTTCGTATCTTTGCACTCAATGCACCAAATTCAATGCCGTCTGTGCCAAAACGTCCGTATTAACTTCCTCTACGTTACTACACCATCAATTGGCTGTTTATTCCTCCCATTTAAGAGCAGTTTTCAGTTTTTCGACGGTCATTATTGCATCCAAAAATTGCGCTTTTGCTTTGACAATTTCTCACCAATCCGGCCACCCCCTCCCCTATAAAAAGCGACCACCAGGAGCTCCTCTCCACCCTCAACCCAGCCCCAAAAGCTCTCCTCCCCTCTCCCCTTGGTTTGGCCACATTTCCGATTTGAAGTTCGCCGGCAGTTCTTCGTTCTTCCTCCCGTGCGTCGCCTCCGGTGGAGCTCTACCACTTTCGTCACCACCGCCGGCACCGCTGACGTCAGTACTTCTGGCGCCCATGCCTTCGCCGTCGAAAACTCGCGAGCATCCGACCCTCCCATGGCCGACTACCACCGTGCGCCGCCGCCGCTGTCGCCGGTCGTCCCCGACCACGCCGTCACCACCATTGACTCCGTCTCGACGTCGGCAATCCATTTTGGTAACTTGTCGGCCACCTTTCCTCTTCCTCTAGCGGGCGCAGCAATTCCTTTTTCCTTCTGTTGCTTACTCGGCTGGGAAAGAAGAAGAACAGTGCATTGCATTTCTAGTCATATACTGTAGCAATTATTTTAGTTATGATTTTTCCTTCCAGAAATTATTGCTCTCTAATGCAAACTCCGAATCAGATGATTCTTGCTCGTAAAATTATCTAAATTCATCCTTTATTTTTCAGTATTTATTTTGTAATTTTGAGTTTTTATTATATTTTAGCTGTTTATTATATTGCGCGTTGCCGCCGCAACCAGTCGTCGCCGGCCGAACTGCTATCGTTGGGTAGAGTACATCGCCGAGGTTCCATATTCGTTGTTCGCCGCCCAACTCTCCATTCCTATCGCCTGCACGGCCAGTTCTTCCGCTTATTACACTATTCATGTGTGCATGCATGAATAGTACCATACAAATTCATGCACGTACAAACTTCGCCACCTCCGTTCTCCCTCCTCGGTCAGTCTTTTTCCGAACCGACTGCGTCGCCGCGTACCCCTCGGTTTCCCCTTCCTATCCTTGGAAATCGCCGCTCTCTTTTTCACCGCAACCAAAGATTTTCCGCTAGAAATCGAACCACCTTCGCCGTCGTTTCCGCACCATCTTTGATCCGCCAAGCAATGTCGTCGATCGTTAGCTTCCTCGCGATGCTCTGTTGTGCTACCTTCCGTTTCTCGAAGCACCATCGGTTAATCGGCGCTACTATTTATCGTGTAATCGCATGCGCTCCACCGACACGACCAGTGCTATTGAAACCCATCCTACGACCAGTGTTGTCGAAACCTTCCTTCGACCAGGTAGTCGTAGTATCCTAGTAGTCGTAGTTTCCTTCGACCAGGTAGTCGTAGCTTTCTTCGACCTGATAGTCGAGTTTCCTTCGACCTGGTAGTCATAACTTCTGCCAACTAGGAAGTCGTAGCGTTTCTTTTCGACCAGTGTTATCAAAATCTCTTTCGAGCAGTGCAGTCGAAACCTTTCTTTTGACCAGTGCAGTTTAATTCTCTTTCGACCAGTCGAAACTTTTCTTTCGACCAGTGTCGTCATAACTCCTTTCGACCACGCAAGATGAACACTACTTGGAGATAAACAGTGTTCGAAGTGAACAGTTCTCAGAAGAAGAACAGTACTCAGATTCCATCTTTTCTTGTGCTATCCAAATTTTGGATGTTCGTACTCCTTCATACGAACTCCGATTCCGTCGATTCAAATTCATATATTCATATAAAGTCGATATCTTACTTCTAGTATTTATTTATTGATTTTTGGATTTTATTTGAATGTTATTTGAATTTGGATCGTTTACGCGTATAGATTTCGACGACTTCGGACCACTGGATTTCGACGCCGTTTGAGAACATCAATTAACCAAGCAAGGCAAGTTATACCTTTGATCATATTTGATCCCATTATTTAAAATTTATTTAAATTTTGTTTTAAACTATTATTGCATGTTTATTTATATTCAAGTAATTTAATTACCTGTTTTTCAATTATAGTTATTCCCATTACCATTGTATAGCCCACTTTGTTATTGAATCAAACATACCTTGACACCTTAGATGGAAATCTAGTTTATGCAATAGTATGACTAGAACATTTTGGGAAAAATTATGCAAAGACATGCTTAGACCAAAAATATTTAGATTGGGAATTTTAGCCAAATAATCAACTATTGTTTAAAACCCTATGGCATTGGTTTGTCATGGAAGATTTTACAAATGTCTTTGAAAAGCAAAAATGAAAAGTTGGTTTGTACTTGGGCGGAATGGATGCTTGGTGGGTGTAGGTTTATGCACGGGCTCAATCTGGGTAGGATTGAGGCCCAGTGGTTATTTTAGAAGTCGCCCAAGTCAGTTAAGGACCGGTCTTCGAGCCGCATCTTGCAAAGCTCCACCGTACTACCACAAGTTTGGAATGGGACAGGCTAGGCTGAATAATTTGCAATGTTCCATTGTTAGTTGTGCCATTTTGGTGTGTGGGTGTCGGTTAGACAGTATTCCCACTTGATGCAAGAGGGGGTTTCCGGCGGGTGGTTAACCCAATGGAAGTGAAACCTTAGCGGCGCAAGAGGGGGCTTCTAGCGGATGGTTAATCCAAAGGAAGTGAAACCTTAGCGGGCATGACTACTTTGGAATGACGCATTGTAAAGGTCTCGTGATAATCACTTAGTCGCACACCTACGGAAGTGTGTCAGACGGACATTAAAAGTTGATTATCTCTTGTGGGTAAAGTTGTACCACCTCTGCAGAGTGTAAAAACTATTCGAATAGCCGTGTCCACGGTCATGGACATGCTGAGCAAAGCCACTCAAAGTTAGACTTTGGTTTTGATTTCAAAAGATTTTTACAAATGATTTGAGGATGGTTAATCCTTGTGGTAAAATTGGGCGGTTAGCCATGTGATAGGAGGGTATCCATCACCATATTTCATATGGAGGTTATCCTACTATAAAACTTGAGAATTTATAAAAATGAATTTTAGTTATTAAATAACTGCTTTGGAACTTAGTAACAAATATTTAAAGAAAATATTGCTTTATGCAAATTCAACCAATAAGCCTTCCTTTGATATATCCATGCATGAATTAACTCTGTTACTGGGTGTAACTTGCGAGCACGGTAGTTGTGCTCACCCTTGCTTCATGCAAATAAATTTCAGAGGAGAAGGACTTGGATCTCGACGACTAGGCCGCTACCCGATCGATTGCATGGCGAATCAATTTGGACTCCACTACTTCTTCGTCTTCCGCTGTGTTTGTTTAATGTTTGCTTGTAAGCCTTTCTTGTAATCAACTCTGATATTTATTAATAAAGTTATGCGATTTATGGATGTTACCATATCTGTTTACTGTGTGAACTAGCTACTGATCATGGGACTAGTTCAGAAATGCACAGAGGATTCTGGGGTGTTACTCCCGGGTCCGACATTCACCAAGGTGCACTATTTCTCTAGTCGCCATCCTTTACTCTCTAGACGGTTAAGTCTAATGAATTGAGAGACCAAGCTCTGATACCACTTGTAAGATCGAGGTGGCCGACTAGAGGGGTGTGAATAGGCGATCTTAAAAATTCTTTCGCGCTAAACCAATATATAATGTGGAAGCTAATAACAATTTTGTTTTGCACAATTAAAACCTAAATCAGCTAGGCTCAACTAAGTGCACCAACAATACAAGAGAGCAATCATACAATGATATATAAGCAATTAAAGCATGTAATGTAAATTGCTTGAAGTAAAGCACAAGTAAAAAGAAGATGGACACAATTATGTTTTACCGTGGTGTTCGGAGACTTGCCGGTCTCCCCTAATCCACGTTGAGGTAAGCCCAACCACGTTGGACCAGCTCCACTAATTAAGCCAACACCTCCGAGGTAAGTCCAACACTTGGACTGGTTCCAAACCGAACCAACACCTCGCTCCACTAAGGTTGCTCTTCCTCCACTCCGGAGATGGCGAGCACCAAACCACTCACAAACACACCGGACCTTCTCACAAGCTTCTTGAGAAGATCACCGGGCACGACGCCTCCACGCCGTCTAGGTGTCGTCAAACACCAAGAGAAATAAATCTCAACATTCACTTGAACTAATCAAGTGCCGACGCTCAAGTGGATACACAATCTACTACCTAAGGCAACAAATGCACTTAGAGTTTACTCTCCAAGCTCACCAAGTGCAACACATGCACATAAGAGAAGAGAGACTTGCTATTAGCTGAAGAGGCTCAAAGGATGTTCATAATATCACCAGCAACCTCTCCTAACCGGCCAAGGCTCATATATATAGCCTACACACAAAAACTAGTCGTTGGAAGAAGATTCCCACAAATCAGCACAGGGTCGGTCTGACCGCTAACCAATAGCCGGTCGGACTGCCCCATGCGCCAACGGCTAGAAAACTAGCCGTTGAGCCTTCGGCCGGTCGGACCACCATGCAATGGCCGGTCGGACCGCCGCCAAATCGGTCAGACCACCCATGCTGGTCGGCCCGACCGCTGGATAGAAATTTGGCTAAGTCCCAAAACGGGCGCTCTCTGGAATAAACGTTCCGCATGAACCCCGGAACTTTCTCACATGGAAAGTTCCGTGTTCAGAACAGAGGGAAATCGGTCCGACCGCCAACATATGGCCGGTTCACCGATTTGCCACCGGTTAGACCGGTCCACACAGGCGGTCTGACCGGCAGGCCATAGAAGCAAAACACATTTTCTTCACTTCAAATGGCAAAACGCATTTGCCCATTTGAGTACAATTCCAACAAGGTTAAAAGATGATATTCTCAGCTAGTTGCAAAACACATTTGCCAATATTTTAGAATACTCATCACAAGGAATAAGGTACATGAACTTACACCATTTGCAAAATACATTTGCAAACTTATATCACATGCTACAAGGGTTACGCATGAGCCACAACGATTTGCAAAACGCATTCGCAAATAAATAGCATCATGCCTGGATGAGCTAGAGCAACCATATTGAGCTATCAACACATGACTAACTCAAACTACTAGTTAAGACCCCTCTTAATAGTACAACAACCTATACTAGCAATCCGGTCTTCCAACCAAACACCAAGACCGGTAAAAGACTAGGAACACATCCTTAGCCCTAGCTAGTCATACCTTTGCCTTGCATCTTCTTGAAGCTTGATGATGCACATAAACACTTCAAGTCCGGGTCATTAACTTGATAATCATCAACACATGATGATCCTTTGCTTGACCTTCATCAACACATGATGGGTCTTCTCTTGTCTTGATGATCAACTCATGATCATCTGTTCTTCTTGATAAGCATCAACTCATGATGCATCCTTTACACCAAGCTCTTGACTTGATGATCAACTCATGATCATCCCAAGTCTTCATCATCCTAGAACATAACCTATTCATCCAACTCATTTAAATTGTTAGTTCCACAATATGATTATCATTAATTACCACACCATACCATTAACTCATAATGGTGGGACAAGATACTCAATCTTTCCCTATTTGGTAATTGATGATAACCACTTCAATCACATAAATTTGATTTAGATAAAAGTAACACAATGTGAGTATATATGAACCACACAAGTTACATATACTCACGACATGAGTATGCAATAACTACACAAGTTCTATATACTCAAAACATGAGTATACAAAAACTACACAAGTTCTATATACTCAAACGGATATGTTTCAAAGTAAAGATCCCAAATATATGTGGTAAATGGAATATGGATCAATACTAATGAAACCACAAAATATAGAATAAACTTCCCCTAAATGTGTGCATACACAAATGTGTAAAGAAATCATATGCACATATTCAAGATATACTTATGGTGGAGTTCACCCTATATTTTGGATCTGAGGAATGCAACATTATATAAGAGTATGAGTCAAATGCATACCTCGTTGAATTTCACCTTTATATCCAAATGAGACTACATAAGATGATACTTGACAAGAGAGTTAGTCTCACAATTAGATTTGTCATTAATCACCAAAATACTCCATTAACTCATAATGGCGAGTCTAGATCTTTCAGTCTCCTAGTGGACATCCTTCCGGAGGAAAACATGTTGCCCAGAACCATCTACCAAGCGAAGAAGGTTATTTGTCCATTCAGAATAGAAGTAGAAAGAATACATGCATATCTAAATTATTGTATCCTCTACCGTAAAGAGTGTGTAGACATGCACGTATATCCGGTGTGCAAAGCATCCCGATACAACTGTAAGAATCACTCCGATGACGGCGACAACATCGAGGTGAAGGAAGGATGATGACGGCGACAACATCGAGGTGAAGCAAGGACCTCCTGCTAAGGTGTTGTAGTATCTACCTGTAATTCCCCGTTTGAAGCGTTTATTTACGAACCGAAAGGAGACAAGATTGCTGCGTTGATACTTGGAGGAGCGTAAGAAAGATAGAAAGATAAGACACCCTGCTGATTCTGCCCAGCAGAGAAACTTCAGTAGGAGCTTCGAAAAATTCAGTGCGAAACCGAGGAATATAAGGTTTAGGTCGAGTATAGATGGAATGAATCCTTTCGGTAACATGAGAAGCCGACATAGCATCGGGTCCGTGAATCTATGTATGTACAACATTCCTCTTTAGTTGTGTATGAAGCGAAAGTACATTTTGATGTCACTACTTATCCAAGGGTCGAAGCAAAATGGAAACGATATTGATGTGTACCTAGCACCATTACTGAAAGATCTTGTGACACTGTGGAACGAAGGGGTACAGGTATGGGATGTGTACAAACTAGAGAACTTCACTTTACACACTATATTGTTCTGCATCATCAATGATTTTTCTGCTCTTGGTAAACTGTCGGGGTTCTGTATAAAAGAAGTCAAAGCCTGTTTGCACTGCTTAGATGGTACCGAGAGTGTGTGGCTGAATAACTCGCGTAAAATTATATACATACGTCATCGTAGATTCCTTTCTAAGTATCACCTATACCACAAGATGAAGAAACAATTTGATCAAAATAAGGAGGACGGTTTAGCTCCAAGGGATTTTAAAGGGAAAGAGATCTATGATATAGTTAATGATATTTATGTTGTGCTTAGAAAGGGATGTAAATTGATGACCCGTCAGAAGATCATCTAGAGGAAGCATTTAATTTTTTGAGACTTATCTTATTTGGAGCACTTAGAAGTTCGCTACTGCATAGACGTCATGCACAAGGAGAATAATGTATGTGATAGCTTGATTGGTCTCGTACTGAACATTCATGGGAAAACAAAGGAAGGTCTCAACGCACGATGTAATTTGGTTAATATGAACATCAGAACTGAGTTAGCACTAAAGGAGACTGATAAAGGCTGAATGTATCTTCCCCCAACTTACTACACTTTGTCTAAGGTCGAGAGAAATGAACTGTGCCAGAGTTTGCATGGTGTGAAAGTTCTGTCCGGTTACTCCGCCAGCATGAAGAAACTTGTTTCTATGGACAATTTAAAATTAAATTGTATGAAGTCTCATGATTGTCACGTCTTGATGACACAAATACTTCTTGTTGCAATTAAGACTATTTGGTCAAACAAGGTCCGAGTGGCAATCATGAGATTGTGTTATTTCATTAACTCAATTGCTCAGAAGGTCATCGATCCCGAAGGACTAGATGATCTACAGGCCAAGGTGGTGGTGACCCTATGTCATCTTGAGATGTATTTTCCTCTGTTATTTTTTGGTATCATGGTCCATCTCATTGTTCACCTTGTGAAAGAGATAAAAATATGCAGCCATGTGTTCTTACGTTATATGTATCCGTTCGAGAGGTACATGGGAATTCTCAAGTCCTATGTATGCATTCAATCTCAACTGGAGGGTAGCATCATCGAAGGTTATGCAACCGAAGAGGTCATTGAGTTCTGTGTTGACCACATGACTCAGTTGGAACCGATAGGTCTGTCTCTATCTCGTCATTAGGGGAGACTGGAGGGTATCGGGACCATCGAAAGAAAAGCAACCACTCTCGATCTGGATACGTACGCTCAAGCCCATTTAACGGTCTTACAACACATGATCAAAGCGTCTTTGTACATCGAGGAGCACAAAGTCATGGTACGCCAACAGAATCCAGGCCGGTCAGTTCAACGAATGGTTAAAGGTGCGATTCATTAGGAGGTCATCAAGTGATGATATGCTGCTATGGTTGGGAAAATGGCTAAAATTTACAATTGTGACATGGCAATGATACGACATAAATAGGTATACATTTTATATGATAGCTCGGGATAGGAAGAGCACAGTCCAGAATAGCGGTGTCCGCATAAATGCATTTCACAAGCAGTTCAATACCGCCAGGCCACGTGGGTTGAACTCCTATGGAGATTTGGGAGCTCGACTATGTACTTTTCAAGATCCCCTGTTTCGATGTCATTAGGTTAAACTTTCGCTAGGGGTGAAGGTCGACAAGTACGATGTCACTACTTTGGACCTCAAACATGCTGGATACAAGAGCGAACTATTCGTACTCGCTAAGCAAGTTGTTCAAAAAAAATTATGTAATAGACCTGGCAAATAAGAATTGCCATGTAGTTTTTCATGGAAAAAGAAGGATTGTCGGAGTTGAGAATATCGTGGATGAGGAAGAGTACAATCAATTTGATGAGTTACCTCCTTTTGGAGATGGCATTAGGATCGAGGAAGAACCCAGTGAGGAAGCTAATTATATTCGTGTCGATCATCGTGATATGACTATTTTAAAATTAAGAATTTATTACATTCTAATTAAGAAACTCGACATGTAATTAAGAAATTATTCCATTGTAATTGATTCAGTAATTAAGAAATTATTACATATGTGATTGTATTTGAATTTCTTGTTTTCAGAGGGCATGGCTAGCAATTCCTGAGGCTAGCCGAAAAATAGAATATTTTTTAGTTATAGAATGAACTATCACAGGCTGTTTAGTGCAACAAACCGTCTGGTTCCATAATAGAATCGTCTAGATATCCCTTTATTAGTAGGGAACCACTAGGGTTTACGCCCTTACTCGTCACTTCCCCTTACTCTCGCCTGTTCCCCTCCCCAGCGCCCTTACTCTCGATCGTTCACATTGAAGGGATACGGGTAGGCTACACTAGCTTACAATTCAAAAATTATACCACGTAAACCAGCATGCCATGCAAGTAGGAGATAATAGATCGTTACCACCAGACGTGTAATGCAGCGGAAGAAGAGTTGGAGCAGCCTGGTCCAACGAAGAGCACATCAAAGTAGTGGTCATAGTCGTTCGTCCTCGCTGTCGAACGTCCAGCGTAGTCGTCGCCGATCTTCTCCTCCAGCAACTGATCGCTTTCCTTGCAATATCGCGGATCGTCCTCTAGCGCAACAGCAGCCGCAGTAGCGTCTCTACGGTATCCACACGTCCAGGGCAGGAACACTGTACGCCGGTGTGCTAGCACCAAGTCTCACAGGAAGACTCTCTCAAGAAGATGGTGGCTGGGGTTTGGAGCAACTCAAGTCAACTCTTGTTGTGTGTCTACTCTGTACCGTATCTCTCTTCCCAACAGTCTCAAGTATCTACTTAAATAGTGTCCGTGACGTATCTTATCCAAACACGTTTGATGAATCGTATCTGTACTGGTTTATTCCAACCCATTAAATGTGTCATTGGTTGTGAATCGGAAACCTTTTCCAACCATAAGTCGTTAGTGGTACCAAGCAGGACATAATGATTCCCAAATACACACAAATTATATCAGACGAACCTTAATGCAATATGATCTACAACCAGGTCCTTATCACTCACGATCAGCTCATATCTCTATACGACCAGTTCGTATTTAGTCATGACCAGTTCGTAACTTCTTACGACCATGTTTCGACCACTCTGTGATTACGTTCGGTCATTTTATGACCAGCTCGTATCTCTATACGACCAGTCAGTAACTGATCGAACTAAGCGACATACTCGTGTATTCTCTCTTTGCCTCACGATATCTGGTTGAATTCCAAGTGAGATATTATGTCATCCATGGACTATTCAATACTTTCTCGATAAAGTGTAGGATAACTTCATGTGGTCGAACCCTTCGACCACTAGTGGTATGGTCATGCACTTTCTTTATCCGACCACATCGAGGGTGTAACACCCTAACCCAAAATCGGCTCAATGCCCAGCCCACCGTGGGGCGGACCCACGCACACATAGCACCTCACTTACACCTTCGTCCTCGCTTCGTGTAAAAGGGTTAACCCGGAGGTGCTACGTTTGGATCCAACAGACATTATATACTACTACAACTCACTTGAGACAAGCAATGTGGGACTAATCCCACCACACAACTCCTCATGGGTCACATGGGCCACGTTATGAGCAGGCCGGGGTATTACAGAGGGGCCCAGAGAATCTCTCCTGTTATTTTAGGAGGGGCAAATCCCATATTCGACAAATTGTATTTCTCCGTATGTTTTATAACATACTCAAAAGTTACCTTTATGACTACCCAGTTACGGAGTAGCGTTTGACAACCCCAAAGTGCACTCTTACACATGTAGGAAACCATGTCGATCTCAAGTCTAAGGATTATATATCATCATTGCTTGAGACCAACTGATGACACATGAAAGCATAACAATCTCAAGGTGGGTCAATCCAACAACATGTTCTCTAACATGTGTTCACATTATTTATTCGATATCTTTATATACATGACAGGTGAAACATGGTCATCGATCAATACATGTGCTGGTCGATAGAGTCACTAGTGTTCTGACTAGTGACTTTCGACCAGAGATACATTTAGAATGACATCATCATAAGTTAAAAAGAGCTTCACCAACAAACCACGTACTTGTTAATCTTTATAACTGATGATTCATTTAAGTAATAGAATAACATTTATTCCATAACTCATAAACATAGATGTGATACAATCATCTCTATGATTGCCTCTAGGGCATATCACCAACACGCCTCCCCACCCGAGCGTCCCCCGACCTCGACGCCAACGCCCCCGACATCGACGACGCTGTTGCTGCCGCCTCCCGAAGCCTCCTCCCGGCGCCTCCTACCCCAAGCCGTGACACTCGGCCTCCTCCTCCACGCCAGAGCCGTGCCGCTTGACCTCCTCCTCCCCCCACCGCCACCTGAAGCCCCCTCCCAAGGTATTTCTCTCCTCCATTTCTATGGATGAAACTTCGTACATGTGATGTAGTCTACTACAATTTGAAATCAACTTGCAATATGTTTCGGTGGGTATTCCGTATTTATATACTAAAATTAGAGTTTCGGCTCATTTGAGTGCTAGTCTTTATTTTTTGTCTGGTTTTAGTTTCCATTTCTGCTGATTCATGTTCCAATCAACCAATGACAGCAGTGAGGTTTGTAGCCATTACTAATATAACTATTGGTTACTTTTATATTTTGCATCTGGTACTAATATAATCTGCATGTGTGAGTCATACTTCTTTTGGGTATTTATTTTAGTCAGTTGGAGTGTCCAGCAATCTTCCAAACGATGTTGTCAGCTAAACATGTAAGGAATACTTAGTTTACACCTTCAAAATGTGTAGGTTGTTTCAAATATCACATCTAGTGAGCATTATTATGATATTATCCTTAGCACTGCATAATTTCATCAGTAGCATGCTCTAATCACCATGCCTTGCACTTATGTTGACTGAGGTAGCTGGATTTTGTTCTTGGTTGTTATAGAAATACTCTTAGGCGATACTCTTTAGTTCATTGGTTGGGTAACTTCTATTTTTTCTGTATAAAATATGTTTCTAAGACAAATTATCTTCAAAAATACCTAGTGGATATCAACTTGCAATCCATTTTATTTAAACTCTCAATGTTTTGAATTATGCTATTTTAGTTAATTGCATATGTAACTTATAGCAAGTAAGTGAGATGGCGTCCGCACAGTCTTCGCAGTCGTCATCGACGTCGACGAATGCTTCTGGATCTCTGAGGAAAGTGGTACGTAACGAAGCCCCCGAACAAAGACATCATATCTCTAGGGGATGCTATGCACACTTTTGTCCAGTGGCCCAAGAGGGACATCGCCCTGGACTGCGCAGTGCCACAATCTCCACATGACCATGCCTCTTGAACAGGACCCTTGATGACTCCACCTCAGCCTCCGCTTTAGAAGGCCGTCGTATCAGTTCTCGTGGAGAAGATGCCGAAGGAACAAGAAAAACATGTGGCCATATCTATTGCCGAGACGTCTCATAAGAAGATGTATAGTGGGCGAGTCGTTAAGGCCAAATCGAAATCAAAGAATATTAAGGCGCCTCCCAAGCCTCGCAAATACTCCATCGGAAGTTCGTTGCTACCCAACATAGTATTAGTCCGCGCTGGAATTGGTTGCCAAAGTTTGCATTCCTGGTACATGCGGAAGGCCAACGAGTAGGTGCCAGACCAGCCTACTAGAATCACCGTCAGATACACGGAGGAGCATTTCCTTCATGAGCCAGGCCATATCATCGTTGGCTTCCAAGACTTATACGACTTATTCAACCTCGATGCTCTCGACGTCGCACTTCTACGATGCTGGACACTGTAAGTGTGTACAATCAAGTTCTACATTCATGTAATATTGATAAATATCATAACTCATTGCTTATGTATAGATGCATTATGTAACAAGCCCGACAAGCCCGAGAACCGGTGGGTTTCCTCGACCCACACTTGATCTCTGACCAAAGCATCGCCCAAGACAGATCCTACGTCAAGAATTACATAGCGACGGGATTGTTTGCTCAGGGCGACAAGGACTACATACTGGTGCCCTATAACTAGAAGTAAGTGCTTCACTGCTTGCTATACAAATTTTATTTGTATTTTATACGCAACACGAACTTAGGTTTAATGACTATAGCGACATACAAGAGTAGGTTCCACTGGATCATTTTAGTCATTATACCAAAACAGACCAAGGTAATATAACTTGATTCTATACTGAACAAAAACCACGACTTCACCCTTTTGCAAGGAATACTCGATGGGTATGCTCATTTCTTCTATACATAAATCTATTGTAGTCTTCCTCCGTTTTAAATGGACGAGGATAACTTTTTGGAATCACGTGGGCTGTTTAATGCCTAGAAGGATTGCAGCAGGGCTACGATAGCATAAAACAAAAATTTTACCGCGCAACCAAGGAACCTCCGCTAGTAATAGATCATGAGATTACCACTAGACGAGCCTATAATACCCCAGAATTTAATCGGGTAATTAGACAGCTAGTAGGAAGAAGAAAGAACAATAAAAAAGAGAAAATTCCTAGAAAAAGGGGGGATTTTGCACATATTCGACAACCTGGGCCGCAGGCCGCAGCCCAAGAGGGATCCACCTTGTGGCCGGCCAAAGGGGGGATTCCACCCCCCAAAACCCTAATTCCACCCCTTTTCTCCCCCTTTTCCCCTTGGAGCCGCCCCCCACCCATTGTGCCGCCACCCCCACCACCTCTTGCACCTCCCCTGCGCCACCACGTCCCTAAGAACACCCCATCTTCCCAGCAAAGCCTCATCACGCCTTGATGGAAGAAAGGTAGAAAGCGCCACAGGTTGCACATTGGCACAAACAAACTTTCAGGGTGTTACAAAACCATTTGAGCGATAACTTAGACTTTGAATAAATTGCTTGAGATTTATTTCATTACGCTTTATGTTTTGGATAACCTTTGTTGGAGTTGGATAGCGTATTATGGATATTACTTTTATGATTATATTTTAGATTGTGCGTTTGGATAATTGCTTATTATTATTGTTCACCGCGCGACCTTAAGGTTGGTTAGTAATCCAAAGGAGATTCTGCTGAAAATTAGCAAGAAATATCTTAGTTTAATTTGTAGTTATGTTAGTGTGGTAGCATTCCAGGCTCTGGTTGGTCTGGGGTGTTACAGTTTGTATCAGAGCGGGCTTTAGATCCGTGGTGAGTAGGTTAGCAACTTAGGTAACTTGATTTGTTAAAATCTGTTAATGGTTAATTAACCTAAAACTTGACACACTGTGCACAGTAGATGGGGATGGGAAAAGTCATTGCATCTGCGATTCTGATAGAATTGTTTCTTTGAGTTGGTTGTACTAATTTGATATGTTATTGTCGTCTGTTTGCTCTAATGTTAAGTGGGAAGATTTTCATCTTTGGTATTCAGAATGGCGAGAGGTAGAGGATGTGGGCGTGGTGCGGGCTGTGGTCGTGGTCATGGACGTGGCTCGGTGGCATCCTCACCCCCGGCAGAAGAGGTTGTTGGCGGGGGAGCTGAGGAGGTTCCATCAGCTGCTCGTCCAGTCGCTGATGCCCAGGCCGCGCCAGCCGATTTACTCCAGGAACATCAGAGGGAGGTTCAGCAGCCGTTTCACAGTGCGTGCGGCTTCTCCGCTATGGGTGCGCTGTCGTTCTTTCGCAATGGTCGCACTCCTCCTCCTGAGGCTAGAATGAGCCTTCGGGAGTGGATGTCCCTTCGTCTAGACACCTTTGACGGGGCAGGCATTCCGGTATAGGCAGCCGACTGGCTTCGGTACATGGAGAGGCAGTTCGGTGCACTGGAGATGACCTCAGCGCAGAAGGCGCGATTTGTGGCCTTTCAACTGAAGGGCCAGGCGGACATTTGGTGGGAAGGAGTACTTTCAGCCAAGACACTACTGCAGGGACCAGTCACGTGGGATGAATTCTTGGAGCAATTCAGGGCCAAGTTTTACCCTAATTCCTTCCTTGAGAGGATGGAACTTTCCCAGGCAACCTTTGTTAAGGGGAAATTGTGTGTGGCGGACTATGAGGCGGGGTTCAACAACTTAGTCCGCTTTATGCCAGCTGTGGCTGGTAAGGACCGAGAGAAGGTCAAGAGGTTCCGTAGGGGACTGAATCCGGAGTATCGCCACGTACTGGGGGCGGCCAGCTTGCTTGACTTCAACAGTGTGGTTGATCAGGCCAAGGGCATGGAGTTGGAGCGGGAACTCACTAGAGAGAAGCAGACTCCTAGCAGTTTTGCTCCTACTAGGGGATCAGTCAGTGGACACAAGAGGAGCATCGAAGGTGGAGGTGGGTCTTCTCAGCGACCTCCTTCCAAGAGATTTCGAAGTCGGGCTCGGCAGTCTGCGGCGTTACGGCAGCAGAGGCATGTCGCTTCTCCTGCCCAGCATACTACTTCGCCAGCTTTGCACCCAGTTCCAGGCCAAGGAATGATATGCTTCAAGTGTGGTGACAATCACTGTGCCTCTGAGTGTTCCTTCACAGGGGATTGTCGCCATTGTGGCCAGTCAGGCCACAAGATGATAGTGTGTAGGAAGAACCCAGCGTGCATCATGAAATGGGAATCGCTCCCGCAAAGATCTTGAGCCTCTACTCATTGGGGTTCAGTCCAGACATCGTAGCGCCCCACACCCCCAGTACCCTTACGGTTGGGTTTCTCTGCAAAGATTCTCGCCAAAGGCCGCCACCAGTGTTCTACTGGAACCCCGCACCGTCTGCGACACCGTCGTTTGCTCCACCAGTGGCAGCTCCTGTTCATCCTTCGCTGAGTGTTGGAGCATCTTCTGCACTGATGCCTTAGGGAGTTTACGCCATGCCTACGTCTACGACTGTTGGCCATCCTGACGTGGTGACAGGCACACTACTAGTCGATTCCCTTGAGGCTTTTATCCTTTTTGATTCAGGGGCTACCTACTCGTTTGTCTCTACGGCGTTTGCTAGAAGGGCGAATTTGAGTATGCAGTGGATTTCTCTGTCAGTGTTGGTTAGTTCCCCTAGGGGTTTAATTGCGAGTTCAACTATCTGTCCTGGTTGTTCTGTTGTTGTTGATGGAGAGAGGTTCACAGCAAATCTAATAGTAATTCAGATGGAGCCGTTTGATGTTATCTTGGGTATGGATTGGTTGCATGCTTATCGAGCGGTGATATCCTACTTCAGTGGGACAGTCTCTGTGCAGACCCCGTCTGGGGAGACTTTGACCTTTCAGGGGAGCGCACCTCAGCGCTCTCTTTCGATGTTGGTTGGATTGTTCCCGGGTCAGCGTGCAGTGAAGACTGGATTTCTTTTATCACTTGCTGAGAAACCGAGTTTGGCTTCGCAGATTGAGGAGATTCCGGTGGTGAGGGACTACCCGGATGTGTTCCCGGATGAGCTTCCGGGCTTGCCACCAGCGCGAGATGTGGAGTTTCGCATCGACCTTGTTCCGGGTACTTGGCCCATCTCGATGTCCCCGTATCGTCTGGCACATCCATTCCAGGATGAGCTGAAGAAGCAGTTGGATGAATTGCTAGCTAAGGGTTTGATCAGGCGTAGTGTATTGCCATAAGGAGCTCCTGTATTATTCATAGAAAAGAAGAATGGTAGTTGGCGCATGTGTATTGATTACCATGCGCTTAACGCAATTGCAATCAAAAAGAAATATCCTTTACCCCGCATTGAGGATTTGTTTGATCGGTTGAAGGAAGCCCAAGTGTTCTCCAAGATCGATCTCTAGTCTAGGTATAATCAGATCCGGGTGAGTGAGCAGGATATAGAGAAGACTGCATTCTCCACCAGATACGGGCATTATGAATATACGGTCATGTTGTTTGGGTTGACTAATGCACCTGCTATCTTTATGGAGACCAGGAACAACATGTTACACGAGTATCTGAACGAATTCGTGGTGGTGTTCATCGATGATATTCTTATCTATTCCAAGACTCATGATGATCACAAACGGCAGTTGAGATTGGTCCTAGAGACCTTGAGAGAACACAAGTTCTACGCCAAGCTGAAGAAATGTGAATTTTGGATTTCAGAACTAAGCTTTCTGGGTCACGTAATTAATCCTCAGGGAGTTGTCGTGGATCCTAGTAAGGTCTCTACAGTGGTGGATTGGAAAAGACCGACTAATGTGAAGGAGGTGAGGAGTTTTCTGGGTTTAGCAGGGTACTATCAGCGTTTTGTGCAGGATTTCTCTATCATTGCCAAGCCAATGTCCCAGCTTACGCAGAAAGGGGTAAAGTTTCAGTGGACTGATGATTATGAACGCAGTTTTTGCACACTAAAGGAGAAACTGGTGACCTCTCCTATTCTCACCCTTCCCGGACTAGGGAAGCGATTCACCGTCTATTCAGACGCGTCTCGAGTGGGTCTTGGCTGAGTGCTTATGCAAGAAGGTAAAGTGATTGCCTACGCATCGAGATAGTTGAAGAAACATGAATAGAATTATCCCACTCATGACTTGGAGTTGGCTGCGGTTGTCTTCGGTCTCAGGATCTGGAGGCATTATCTGTATGGGGAGTCTTGTGATATCTTCACAGATCACAAGAGTCTCAAGTATATCTTCACCGTAAGGATCGAATTTGAGCGGAGAAGGTGGTTGGAGTTGATAAAAGACTATGATCTTACTATTCAGTATAATCCAGGAAGGGCTAATGTGGTCGCGGATTCTCTCAGTCGTAAGGTGACTCCCGCCACTTTGGATTGCCTCATCGCTGATTTTGATCTTATGGGGATATCATATTACTATACGGGCACAGCACATGTCGATACTCAGTTGATCCTTGAGTCGGCTATCCTGCATCGTGCAAAGGAAGCACAATGAGAAGACCGGTTACTCTGTATGTCGTCAATGATTGGATGAGGGAAAAGAAGGGGATTTCAGTATGGATGCTTCGGGTACTTTGATATTTAAAGGTCGTCTATGTGTGCCACAAAGGCGAAGGTCAAGGATGATATTTTGAGGGAGGCACATCGCACTGCACACCGCTCATCTGGTGAGACTAAGATGTACCGAGATCTCAAAGCAGCCGCTTCGTGGAAGAGGATGAAAGTGGACATTGCTAATTATGTAGCTTCTTGCGGGGTTTGTCAACAAGTGAAAGCTGAGCATAAACGTCCTGCAGGGTTGTTGCATCCTTTGGAGGTTCCTCTGTGGCCTTAGGATGACATCTCTATGGATTTTGTGGTGGCATTACCTCGCTCGCCGCGAGGAAGGGATGCGATTTGGGTAGTGGTGGATCGGTTCAGTAAGTCCGCGCACTTCATTCCTGTTCGCACAACTAGTTCAGCGAGTGATCTAGCTCCTATCTATGTGCGAGAAATAGTGAGACTACATGGGGTGCCCAAGACTATTATCTCGGACAAGGACACCAAATTCGTGTCCAAGTTTTGGGAGAGTATGCAGAGTGCTTTGGGCACATAGTTTCGTCTTAGTACAGCATTCCACCCTCAAATAGATGGACAGTCAGAGCGTACTATTAAGACCTTGGATGATATGTTGCGGACCTGCGACTTATCATGGAAGGGTAGTTGGGAGGACCAGTTGCCTCTTGCCGAGTTCACCTATAATAACAGCTATCATTCCATCATTAGAGCTGCACCGTTCAAAGTTTTGTATGAGCGGAAATGCAGATCGCCCCTTTGTTGGGACGCAGTGGGTGAGAAGGTAGTTTTGGGACCAGACTGGATTCAGAAGACAGTTGAGCGTGTGGCCGCGGTGAGGCAGAATCTGCTAGCAGCTCAGAGCAGGCCGAAAAGTTATGCAGATGTGAGAAGGCATGATTTGGAGTTTGCGGTGGGAGATCAGGTGCTCTTGAAAGTGTCTCCCACTAAAGGTATTGTCCGATTCGGTACCAAAGGGAAGCTTAGCCCGAGGTATGTCAGACCGTTCCCGATTGTAGCGAGAATTGGGAAGCTAGCTTACCGCTTGGATATTCCGGAGTCCATGCGTGGGGTTCATAATGTGTTTTACGTCTCGATGCTGAGGAATTTTATGAGAAACCCAGAGCATAAGATTTCCTTGGAACCACTGACAATTGAGCAAGATCTTACAGTGGAGTCACGTCCGGTGCGCATCCTGGAAAGATCAGAGCGGGTATTGAGACACAAGACGTTGGTTTACGTCAAGGTGTTGTGGACGCATCAGTCTGAAAGAGAGGCGACATGGGAATTGGAGTCCTGCATGCGCTAGTTGTGTCCAGAGCTATTTACCGCAGGTACGTGACATTGTCGTAAAAATTTTGTGGATTTTGCTCTGGAGCGTTAACTTTTGTTCAAATTCGGGGTCAAATTCTGTTTTAAGGGGGGTAGAATGTAATACCCCAGAATTTAATCGGGTAATTAGACAGCTAGTCGGGAGAAGAAAGAATAATAAAAAAAGAAAAAATTCCTAGAAAAAAAGGGGGGATTTTGTATATTTTTGAGAGACCATGTGAGAGGTCCTCCACTCTAAGTGATGAGTATTTGACAAGTGTGTTGATTAGATTGAGAGTTGAGGTTTTTGGTTTGGACTATTTCGGATCGTCGGGAAATCGGAACTACCGCTGTGTATGGAGCGGAAGTTCCGATTAATCGGAACTACCGGTGATGGGAATAGGATCTTCCGATTTATCTGGGTTTTGCTCTCGGCTGAAGGAAATCGAAACTTCCGCACAAGGGGTAGCGGAGTGTCCGATATTTCTGACATTAAGTGTTCTCTCGTGATATCAAATCGAATTAAATATCTGGAAATCGGTTGTTAGGATATCGAAGTACCGCAGTTGTTGAGCGCGGAACTTCCGATATTCCTGACAAGTGCGGATGTTCCGGAAATCGGAACTTCCGCTGTGATAATTGCGGAACTTCCGATTGTGACCAGAACTGTGCAGAGAAGATTATTTTGTGGATTTTGATCTTGTATGAGTTTGAGTCTTATACAAATATTGTTGCTATGATATTGTGCAATGCTATGTGATGTGTTTTTTGTCTGTGTTGTTGCGCAGGCATCAAGATGGAGTCGTGGCGAGACACGTGGACGGACTAGGCGCCAGGAGGCGTTGAGGTCGAACGGTCGGGATGTGTCAAGACGGCGTGAATCTTGAAGCGGTTGCAGTCGTGCACAACAAGGTGTACGGAGGCTTCGGAAGGTGCGCAAGGGGCGAAAGGGTCTTTTCGCAAAGCGGCAAAAGTGGAGGCGCCTCCGTCGGGTGTAGCGGGCTTAATGGGTTGAGGCCCATTAGCCAAGGCTATAAATAGGGAGAACCCGGAGTTAGGGTTAGACTTTTGGGAGAAAGAAAATTAGGTTAGCCTTAGCAAAAGGTTTGTTTTGCTTTGAGAAGTTTGTTGAGAGGGAATGAATCAAAATCTTGTAATCATTCCTCCTGTGGTTCCTTGTAATCTTTTGATTTCTCTTAATGAATCTCTGAGGTTTTGATTACTTGCCTATGCCTTTCTCTATTCCCTTTCTCGTTCATGTTGAATATTTAAGGTTTTGATGTATCTTTTGATTCGTCGTATGAAATAGCATGAAACTTGATATCTAGAGTCGCTTTGTTATTGCTAATGGATTCCCAAAGTCTCATGAACTAAGAATCTGAGAATCGTGTCTATTTTGGGTTTTGGTCTTTCTTTCCCCTTCTTCAAGAAATCCATATTTAGCTTGATTATTGGATCTTTGTTTGCGATTCTTCTCCATAAGGTCAAGATGGTGTTTAGGATGATGTCCTGTGAACCTTGACCTGAGAAGAGCACTCAAGATTTCGCATTTTGGATTTTTGGAAAACCCGAGCGCATCGTTCTTCTTCCAGACAATCGAACTTCCGATTGTCCATGGCGAATCTATCACAGCGGAACTTCCAAGATCAACCGGAACTTCCGGAGTGCGGAACTCATCACGTAAAATCGAACGTCCGATTTCTCCGTAATCTGAAACTTCGTTTTGTTCTCTCGATTTTGCTTCACTCTTCTTGAGATATCCAGAGGACTTTGTAGGTCTTATTTAATTACAGCAAAGGGGAGTTATTAATTTTAAAGCACCATTCACCCCCTCTCGCTGCCATTTCGGTCCTTCAATTGGTATCGAGCTGTTAGCTCTTCTTTATAGATCTTAACCGGTCTTCGTGAGCCATGGCAATCTGACAAGTATTCCACCAAGCCTCCAGCTTTTGATGGTCCGATTACCCTTCCGAAGAGCCGAATGGAAACGTATATCCGTGCTCGTGGGTATGCCATCCGAGAAAGGTGAAAGTCAGTTTCTTTGCTCGCCGATGAGAACATCAATGTGGGAAATATGGCCGATGTTGAGGCAAATGCTAAGGCAAGGAACATTATCATTCGTGGTTTGAGCGTATGAGTTTGATCGATTTCATTTGATTTCGCTATGACATCCGGGTGACCTCGATGCATACCATGAGGGCACCACTCGATTAAGACGGTTCGACAAGACCAGTTCAAGCGAGAATATAGTAAATTTGAGATGCTTGTCGTGAATCTCTTGACGAGTGCTTTTCGGCGTTTTCATAAGATTTTGAGCAACCTCCGAGCGGTCGGTCTTACATACCCCGACTCGGATAACGCCGATGATGCTTTCGCAGACTCGATCTTCGTGGTTTGGGAGATGAAAGTGACTACCATCAAGGATAGCACGGACCTCTCGACCTCGACTCTTGATGCGCTTTACTCGCGCCTCAAGACTCACGAGATTGACATTGTCTCTAGAAGGTCGAAGTCACAATGATGGCCTTAGTCACCGATCCCACCTCCGATCTTCTTACGAGTCGACACGCGGTTCTCCCTAGTCGCTTCTCGTGACATAACCGATGATCGCTAGAGCAGCCTTGAGGATGAACAGCCTAGCCCTCCTAGCTCGGAAGTTTTCCCATGCTTACAAGAGGAGGAGGGATGGTAAAAGAGGAGGTCCTGTGATTTGTTTCGAGTGTGGTGGCCCCAACCACATCCGAGCAAACCGCCCCAAGCTTGGGAAGGGCAAAGGTGACTATGGCGGTCCAAGCAAGAACGACTACATCGACAAGAACGCAACACGAAGCCCTCAAAGACTGACTCAAGGCAAGAAGAAGTTCGCAACTTTGGGAAGGCAAAGAAGTTGCTCCATCGCGTCCTCACCGCCTCGACGAACCGGACACCAAACGAGGTGGAGGGGTGGAGTGACGATGATGGGAAGGACGATCATGATCCCAAGGACGACGGCAACTTCTCAAGATGTGCTTCATGGCCCTCTGGGCGAATCGAGCGGCAATGAGCTGCATCTGACCGATGAGGTTAGTCCCACTTATGACCGACTTAATGATGCTTTTCTTAAGCTAGGTAGATTCCATGCTAAGTCTAGGGCTAAGTGTGCCGGGTTGGAGAAGGAAGTAGCTAGACTATCACGGAGCTTACTTTACTTACATCCGCTCCCTCTCGTGATGAATGCGACACATGTCGTGCTTTGATTGATGATATGGAAAACTAAGGACCTTACATGATAGTGTGTCCTCCGAACTTGACATGATTAAGGTAGAGAACATTAGCCTTCTTCTTGAATTAGAGATGAGTAGGTAGCACCTTCTTCATCCACTACCGTTGAGGCTATCGCTTGCACCTCATGTGAGGTTAAGGACAATTCGCTTAGAGGTCTTTATACCATGTTGCTTGATCCGCCTCAAACTTGTGAAAATTGTAATAATCTCAAGATGAACCTAAAGGCAGATCACAAAATTGTCAATTCAAGTCGCGCTACTAGAGCCTATTGTTTCTTGTTTAAACTGTCCCTAAGTTAATCTCTGAATTAGAATCAGATTCAAGCGGCTTCAAGAAATGATTGATCACAAGAATAAATTGGCTCAAGATGCTTCTAAGGACCTTGTTAGCTCACCTTGCAATCATTGTAATAAACTAAAATGTGATTTGGTTGCATTGGATGAAAATGTGTGAAACTAACTAAGGACCTTCTAGAGACACAATCATCCGCTTGTATTGTGTGTCTTTGGGAAGAAGCCTAAGGGTTTGGTAGAGACGCTAGTAACGTGAACCAATCTGCAGCGAGGACTGTCCCCCAAAGTCGGCCATGGCGTGCACAAGCCAATCTTTCCTCCGTTGTTGGTTCTTCTTCCGCTCCCTTACCTTCTCATTGCCTCTTTCTTCCCCGCTCTTCTTGCACTCTCTCTTCGGGAGTGTCAAGATCTTATGAACACTCTCGAGAGGTTTGTAGGAGGCAAGAAGAAGCTCAATCTCATTCTAGACAAATCAAAAATTTGCAGATTCAATCAAGGTCTAGGGTATGATATCCAGGAGGATATGAGGAAGCATCCACCTGTCGTGCTCAAAACCATAGCACCAGGTGTGATCAAAACTAAGCCCAGGACCGAGAAAGTAAATTTTAATTCAGCTGGTTTTGTTCAAAGGATTTACGAAGAAGGTGATTCCACTGCAGGCTTCGCCCTCGTATAGGCGTAAGTATCATTGCACCTTCGTCGTAAAGATGGACATCTAGTTGATCATTGCTTCAGCGCGCCAAGATCGCGCAGAGACCGTGTTGAGTTTCTTAGGCACATCTGTGGTCACCCCTGATCTTGAGTGCACCTAAGACCAACATGAAGTCTAGGTTTGTTCCATCCGATGATTTTGGGCAAGATCGAGGACTTGGTTTTTCCGAGGTTCGTCCTCATGCTCCTTCGGTCGAATCTCCGCCGTCCCGAGGGTAGATCTCGTTTTCCTTTCGAGATAGCTACCATGGCGAGATCAAGATGTTATCGCACTTCGACTCGCTCTTCCATAGCAATCGGATCCAAAGAAACAGTCGAGATCTTTGACTTGTTGAGTGACAGAGAGCGAGGGTAGATAGAGGTCACCTTGCTTGACTACTTCATCTCGTTTCGCCGTGTTACTCAAGATTGGGTGCCAAAATCACCGCTGATTCACCCCAAGATCGAGACTTTACTGCTTGACTCGTGGTCGCCGGCCGAAGGAAAGGTCCGGATTGTAGACTCGTTGTTCACGCCATATGACCGTGAGTCTCGCTGGTTTTCTTCCTAGCCCGCTCCAGTGATGAGACGATCACCTTCGAGATGCTTCATTTGGGCGCCGCCATCGCAAAAAGGTACCGTGAGCATTAATGATTCTTTTATTTTAAAAGATGTTGCCTTAGTAAGTAAGCCGCAGATAATCTGCAGCCTCTCACCACCGATGACGGTTTCGAGGTGAGCTTTAAGAAAATAGTTGCAAAATTCTTGATTCTTCTGTAGTCTAGTTTATGGATTTCTCGATATGGGAGGATCTTTCGTGCTGATTTTTCCGGATCTTCCGTGATCCTCTCCGATGTTTAATTGCTTCAATCCCGTGATTTGACTTTCTCGCATAGGAGACTTGGTCATATAGGATTTGATCATCCGACCGAAAGTTAGCGCCACGATCTCATTCGTGGTTTGCCAAACTCAAAATGGTCAAGGATCTTGTTTGTGCTCCTTGCCGCACGCAAAATGGTTGCCGCTTCACATCCTCCGCCATAAAGGACTATGACAGATGCACTGTGTCAATCGCCCATATGGACACAAGATGGGACCAACTAGAGGCAATCGAGGGAGGAAGTGGTACGACTTGTCGTGGTCGATGACTTCTCGAGGTATTCTTGGGTGTTTTTCTTAGCCTCAAGGATGAGACGTTTACTCTTTTTCGTGGTCTTTTAGTAGGCTTTCTGTTGAGCTCCCTGTGCATTACGAGCAACCAGACCGATAATGGCACCGAGTTCAAGAATTCCTACTTTGAGAGTTTTGTGGTGAGACAGTGTAGAGCACCGCCTCGCTCCATACGCCCCCAACAAAATGGCGTTGTGGAGAGGAAGAACCGCACCTTGGTCGAGATGGCCGTGACGATGCTTGATGAGTACTCTACACCTAGGAAGTTTTGGGTGAGGGAATTGCTACCGCTTGTCATGTTTCTAATGAGTTTTTCTTCTGCACTCTTGCATCGCACTTCTTATGAGTTGAGATATGGGCGAAAACCCAAGGCCTCGCATTTTCGTGTGTTTGGTTGCAAGTGTTTTATTCTCAAGTCCGGGAACCTAGATAAGTTCGAGTCACGATCTTGTGATGGGATCTTTCCGGTTACTCGACTTCTTCTCGTGCCTATAGAGTCCTGAACTGAATCTAGTAAATTGTTAGAAACTCAGTGAGGTGACCTTCGATGAGGCCACCCAGGACTAGGCCCGATATCTCGTGTTCCTTAGAGCGCCTGAGTCCATCTTTGTGGACGATGAGGAGGATGGAGATGAGGGTTGTTTACCCGATCCAGCTTCCTTCTCTTCCTCTTGAGGTGCCCTCTTCCACCGCACTCGAGGAGATCAGCCTTACCTTCGCTTCTTTTCCAAGCTAGTGGCTCTGTCCCTATCTCGCTCGCTAATGAGGTAGAGGCCACTTCTTCATCTCACCCCGACCTCCAAGACACATTCAAAAGGACCATCCTTCGAGAGCAGATAATTGAGATCTCTTTGAGCGAGTCACTGCTCAAAACTGCATGTCTCTATTCTGCTCCATTCGCCTTTGTTGCCTCGTTTGAGCCCAAAGACGCTTGTCATGCTCTTTCGATGAGTCATGGACTAACGCCATGCACGAGGAATTGGAAAACTTTGAAAGGAACAAGGTCTCGTCCCTTGTTGAGCCCCCTCAAGGTCACAATATCATTGGGACCAAATGGGTGTTCAAGAACAAGCAAAGTGAAGATGGGTTAGTCATTCAAACAAGGCTAGACCGGTAGCTCGTGGGTACTCTCAAGTTGAGGGTCTAGATTTCAAGAGACCTTTGCCCTCGTAGCTAGACTTGAAGCCATTAGAATCTCGCTTGCCTTTGCGGCTTCTAAGGGTTTCAAGCTTTACAGATGGATGTCAAGAGTGCCTTCCTCAATGGCCTTATTGAGGAAGAAGTCTATGTGAGATGACCTCCGGTTTCGAGAACCCCAAATACCCTAACCATGTCTACAAAGCTTTCCAAAGCTTTGTATGGACTCAAGCGTGCTCCTGAGCTTGGTATGAAAGGCTTAAGTCCTATCTCACGAGCCATGGTTTTGAGATGGGTAAAATTGACAAAACCTTGTTCATTCGCCGCCTTGGCACCGATCTTCCGCGTCGTCTGGATCTACGTGGATGACATTATCTTTGGCGGCTCCTCGCATGCTCGCTTCCCAATTTTCGATGTCATGAGCTCTGAGTTTGAAATGAGCATGATGGGCGAGTTGAGCTTCTTCCTTGGCTTCCAAATCAAAGCAGACTCGGGAGGGTACCTTTCTTCATCAAGGCAAATACACTCGAGACCTCTGAGCGCTTCGACATGAATGATGGAAAGCCAAGATCAACTCCAATGGCATCTACAAATGCTCGATCCGTATGAAGACGGCGAACCCGCTGACCAAAAGGATTTCAGAGTATGATTGGCTCTCTTGTACCTCACACCTCGAGACCGTATATACACTTTCTCGTGTGTCTTTGTGCTCTGTTTCGAGCTTCTCCTCGCAGATCTCACCGTCAAAGCGGAAGCGCATCTTCGGTACCTTCGAGCTACCATTGACTATGGCATCCGTACTCTTCCTCTTCTTGTCTATCTCTTAGAGCTTTCTCCGATGCGCACTTTGTCGGGTCAGAGGATAGATAGGAAGAGCACTTCCGCACTTGCCAATTCATTGGCACTTCTCTCGCCTCCGGTCGCCGAGGAAGCAATCCGGTGTTGCGCCCACCGCAGAGGCCGAGTACGCTGTCGCAGCCCGCTGTCTTGTAGTCAAGTGCTTTGATGGTCTCGACCGCAGGATTTCGGGTTATCTATCGACCGCTCCACTCTTCTTCGTGATAACACGCCTGCGATTTGCATTGCCAAGAATCCAAGGCAACATTCTCGGACCAAGCATATTGATATCGATATCACTTTCTTAGAGACCATGTAGAGAAGGGTGACATTGTGCTCCGGGCCAGGAGAGTGAGCACCAGCCATGACATTTTCACTAAGCCTCCGGACAGCTCTCGGTTTTCACTCCATGGGAGAGCTTAGTGGTTTGTCCTTACGATCACGTGAGGGGGCGTTGTGCTACTCTATTGTATTATATTATATTATATTATACGCTTACTCCTTTCTCGTTTCATTTCTTTTAATATTTCGGTCAAGTCCTTCCAAAGATAGGTTAGAGTGTTTCTCTTGCCACATTGCTTTGACTGCTACTTCTTGTCTTGTGCTTCTAGGATGTCGCTTATTAGTCGCCTCTTCCTCTCTAAGTAGAGCTTACTCACTTCTTATAGGTTCTAGCAGGGTCGGGCCACCCTTGGGTAGACAGGGACAAAGTGTTTGCTCCTTAGTGTTTGTGTAGATCACCTAATAGTCCTAGAATCATATGGGGTAGATAAGAGTCCTGTCTGAGCGATAGTTTTCTCTATATTTTCTATGCTCTAAAGGATCGCTTTTCTGCATTTTACTTATCGATTCTCGTTTTAGTTCCTTTGGTCTGGGGAGTTATTCTTGGTTATTCCATATTCTTAATTGTGTCATAACTCAACCTCAATTAAAAGATGCATCTCATTCTCAAGGGAATCGATTTTTGTGTATTTCATCAAGCATTGCATAATAATCAAATGGAGCCTTGTTTATTATCCCTTATGATCTGCTTTCACTTTTTACATCTTGCCATGATTTATGCTAAACCGCTAGATCTATCATGACTTTTTATGTGTAGTTTAGTCTTTGCCATGCTAAAGTATTTAAACATGCTAAACTTGAATTAAAAACTTGTCATGATAGCTCTTGAGACTAGTCCGTTAAAACTATCCTTTATGATTTTCGCCATGTCAAGTAGGTCGAGTTGAGTCCTGAATGTCTTTTGAACTTTTGAGTAAGCTCGCTTGGTAAGAAACATGACTTATCTCTAATCACCGGTCTAAAACTTCAAAAGCAAAATGATCTCTTTGTGCGAAAAACTGATCTCACCAAATCTTTCTCATGAGACGGCTTGCCATTGCACTAGGCATGAACCTGGGGAGCCTTGGATGACCTAAGATCACCTCCTTAAGTCTGTTGCTTGGAGTGGTCGATAAGGCTTGAGATCTAGCACATAGTTTAAAATAAAAAAATGGTTGAAGCTTAGGAGCGGTTGTGGATGGCACCTAGTCCAGAGCTTGCTTTACTAAGATAAAATCATAAAAGTCTTCTAAAAGAAACTTGTGCTAAAAATGCTTATCTCTAAAGAGACCAAGTCCTGGATAAAATGAGTCCTTCTTCAACCTGTAGCACTCTAAACTGCTCAAGATGAGTTCTTGGTTCAACTTAGATTATTTGACATGGCTTGCATCATCCTTGGATATCTTTAGCTAGATTTCAATCTTGACTTATTTGACTTGCTAAAGAACTGGATCATTAATCAGATTGTCTTAGCTCTTCTATACATCGATTGTCATGATCTTGATAGCATTCTTCTGTGTTATGGCTTGGTGTAATACTCTAATAGTCATTTTGGATAATCTACATGGCTCCTAATGCTTAAAATGAACATCATATAGTCTTTTCCTCCCTTTTCTACATATTGATGATTTTATTGCCAAAGGGGGAGAATATTTGTGAGAAAAAGCCTTCTGAAGAAAAGCCTTGAGTTTTGTGTAAAATTGCTCTTTCATCTCATCTCAAGTCTTTTCTCTTTGTCAACATTGGTCTTGAGCTTAATTACTCTGTTTAGACCTTGGTTGACTGTAATCTCAAACTCATCTTATGCTTTTTCGGTAATTGTCAATATACTCATCAAGGGGGAGATTGAGAGACCATGTGAGAGGTCCTCCACTCTAAGTGATGAGTATTTGACAAGTGTGTTGATTAGATTGAGAGTTGAGGTTTTTGGTTTGGACTATTTCTGGACTGTGTCAGGGAAATCGGAACTACCGCTGTGTATGGAGCGGAAGTTCCGATTAATCGAACTACCGTGATGGGAATAGGATCTTCCGATTTATCCGGTTTTGCTTTCGGTCAAGGAAATCGGAACTTCCGCACAAGGGGTAGCGGAGTGTCCGATATTTCTGACATTAAGTGTTCTCTGTGATATCAAATCGGAATTAAATATCTGGGAAATCGGTTGTTCCGGATATCGGAAGTACCGCAGTGTTGAGCGCGGAACTTCCGATATTCCTGACAAGTGCGGATGTTCCGGAAATCGGAACTTCCGCTGTGATAATTGCGGAACTTCCGATTGTGTCCAGAACTGTGCAGAGAAGATTATTTTGTGGATTTTGATCTTGTATGAGTTTGAGTCTTATACAAATAGTGTTGCTATGATATTGTGCAATGCTATGTGATGTGTTTTTGTCTGTGTTGATCGCAGGCATCAAGATGGAGTCGTGGCGAGACACGTGGACGGACTAGGCGCCGGAGGCGTTGAGGTCGAACGGCCTGGATGTGTCAAGACGGCGTGAATCTTGAAGCGGTTTGCAGTCGTGCACAACAAGGTGTACGGAGGCTTCGGAAGGTGCGCAAGGGGCGAAGGGTCTTTTCGCAAAGCGGCAAAAGTGGAGGCGGTTCCGTTCGGTGTAGCGGGCTTAATGGGTTGAGGCCCATTAGCCAAGGCTATAAATAGGGAGAACCCTCGGAGTTAGGGTTAGACTTTTGGGAGAAAGAAAATTAGGTTAGCCTTAGCAAAAAGGTTTGTTTTGCTTTGAGAAGTTTGTTGAGAGGAATGAATCAAAATCTTGTAATCATTCCTCCGTGGTTCCTTGTAATCTTTTGATTTCTCTTAATGAATCTCTCGAGGTTTTGATTACTTGCCTATGCTTTCTCTATTCCCTTTCTCGCTCATGTTGAATATTTAAGGTTTTGATGTATCTTTTGATTCGTCAGATGAAATAGCATGAAACTTGATATCTAGAGTCGCTTTTGTTATTGCTAATGGATTCCCAAAGTCTCATGAACTAAGAATCGAGAATCGTGTCTATTTTGGGTTTTGGTCTTTCTTTCCCTTCTTCAAGAAATCCATATTTAGCTTGATTATTGGATCTTTGTTTGCATTCTTCTCCATAAGGTCAAGATGGTGTTTAGGATGATGTCCTGTGAACCTTGACTCGAGAAGAGCACTCAAGATTTCGTGATTTTGGATTTTTGGGAAAACCCGAGCGATCTTTGTTCTTCTTCCAGACAATCGGAACTTCCGATTGTCCATGGCGAACTACCGCAGCGGAACTTCCGCGATCAACCCCGAACTTCCGGAGCGCGAACTATCACGGGTAAAATCGAACGTCCGATTTCTCGCAACGATCCAAACTTCATTTCTTGTTCTCTCGATTTTGCTTCACTCTTCTTGAGATATCCAGGACTTTGTAGGTCTTATTTAATTACACAAAGGGAGTTATTAATTTTAAAGCACCATTCACCCCCTCTGCTGCTATTTCGTCCTTCAATTTTCGATAACTGGGTCATGGCCACGGCTCAGGAGGGATCCACCTTGTGGCTAGCCAAAGGGGAGAATCCACCCCCCAAAACCCTAATCCCACCCCTTTTCTCCCCCTTTTCCACTTGGAGCCGCCCCCACCCCTTGTGCCGCCACCCCCACCTCCTCTTGCGCCTCCCGCGCCTAACACGCCCCTAAGAATACCACATCTTCCCCAGGTGAAGCCTCTTGTCACGCCATGGAAGAAAGGCGAAAGCTGAGGGTGGTGGCCAAGGAGGAAGATCTCGGGAAGAGGAGAGGAGAAGGAGAGCAGAGAGCCTCGTGACGCGGCGACACTTCGTTCTCTAGCGATTCTTCAAGGGTAATCTCAATTCCTGGTAGATCGGTATAATTTTTCAATTCTAGTTGGTGCTGTCGGTAGCAGATTAGTTTTTTTCAGTGCAGTTGGTCGTCAGTTTTGAGAGGGGTGCGTATGTTTTCTGATCTGACCACCTCTTAGAAAGATGTAGCCCTCGGTCTTAGCTTTCTTTAGGTACTGAGATAACTTGATTTAGAGTTACGTATTAGGACTTATGGTAGTTTTTGTGCGATTGTCCAGGAGGGCTAACGAATTTTAGCAGATTGCTTGTCTAGCCAATAGGAATTATTTAGAACCTGAATCAGAAGGGTCACCCAACACGAAACTTGTGGGGAATTCAGTAAGCTTTCGAAGTTGATAAAGAAAATAATTTTTTAGAGTTGGCAATCAAAAGTTATGGAATTATTACCGCCGCTGTTTCTTGACTGTTAGACTTGCAGAGACAGAAACTTTCCCCGAACACAAGATTTAGTATGATGCCGAATAAGGGGACTTGCCCAACTAGGTTTTCATAGAAGATTTTGTTGTGGTTCCATTGAGACGAAGATCACCTTATTCCGAGTTCCGTAGTGAAAGTTATGACGTTTTTAGTACTACTATCCCGGGAAGTTTTATGCTAGACTGTCGGGGGAATTGGGTAGAACCTTCATCCGAGCCCTAGGTCTCGAGGATTTGGGTTGAGGGGCGTAATAGAAGTCCTTCTTCTCAGCATATTTATTGCTAGCACTATTCTTGTGTAGAAGGCGGAGTTCCGGAGTAGAGGCTTCATCCCTGCTTCTTCGCGCCTCGTAGCAGAAAAAAAGGCAAGTAGAATTAGTGGTAGATTAATTATGAGCGATTGTTCATGTTTGCTATATTATGAGTATTTTGCGTTGTTCATGGATGCTAGAATGTTATGAATGTCAATGATCATGAATGCTAGAAGTATGAGTAAGTTTATTTTTGTATGATGGTTTAATGTTCTGCACATGTGCATCATGATATCATATTGGAGGCTTGGTCACGTGGTGACCAAGTATTGATTGAGGTCCCCGTCAAGAATATGACGGACTTTTGGTCCCCATACTTGTGGAGTATGGGCTATGGTCCCTGTGCTAGAAGGCACGGGCATGGGTATGCATCGACGGATGCATACTCCGCAGTACCGGTATATTCAAAAGAGAAAAAAAAGGTGCATTTGAGCAACTTGCATAGCATGAGCATATGACATGTTCTTTACTGAGGTTTGGGGTTGGATGGTGATGGTTATAGTTACAAATGTTATTGTCTTGCTAATTGTACTTTGCTGAGTCTTGGACTCTGTGGATATCGTGAGGATATGTGCACGATCCCAGAATGATGAGTCAATTGGCAATGGCATTGTTGGTTTGCAAAATCACGCGCTTTGGTTTTTTGCTTCAACTGTCAGACCACAAAGTGATCTGTTGGACCGTAAAGGCGACTAGAGGGGGTGAATAGAGCACGCCACTTTTTCACAAATTATGAACTCAATACAATTTCACTCCAAAGAGCTATTAGAAAGCTATGAAGATCAATATACCAAGACAAATGGAAGACTAGTATTGAATTCAATAAAACCCCTAAGCAATGCGACAATAATCGCAAGAATCAAAGTAATACAAGTATCAAGGTCCGATCATCAGAGTGAACCTGTCGGACCGATTGTCGGGCGGTCTGACCGCTGTTATGTCTTTGGCGGTCGGACCGCTCCAAATCGGTCGGACCGGTGGTGATGGGCGGTCGGACCGCTAGCCTACGTAACCGATCCAAACAAAGAAATCAGCCCGATGACGGTTGCAATTAGGTCTAACTTTGATTCTCAACTCCAAACTTCACGAAACTTTGCACACACCTTCTCTATGCTATTGAGGACCTATTCCAATCGAATATTATGATAATTCTTGGAACGATCTTGAGCAATTGTCAATTGATTAATGAAGGTCTAAACCGCAAGAACGAAAACTTGATCCTAACGCTTGTTCGTGAGTGATTGATGATCAAGATGATGCTAGATAGATTCACACATATCACAGCAAGCTAATTCACGTGAAAGAATCAATCACAAACCCGCGGATCAAAGAAAGCCCTAAAAACACGAAATTGAAAGCAAGAACGAAAAGAGACTTATCTCAAGCAAACCTTGCATAGATTGATTTCGTGATTGATGCTGGATTACATCCACACCATCATGGATCAGTAGACAATCAAGGATCACGAAATTCTCCTCAAACCATCAAGAGCCCTAGCCTCCACCTCAACTCCCCTAAAGACAATTAGGATTTTGAAACATAAAAGGCGAGAGAGAGAGGTGCAAACCACCATCTCCTCCTATTTATAGTGGAGGCCTAAAACTCTTAGGGTTTGACTTAATTGGGCTCCGTTAAGGCCCACTAACAACGGGTCACATACGCACGCTTCGCAAGCGCCTGCTTTCACTTTTGACCTAAACCGCTTCACCATGTGCTATGGATTCGCCAATAGGTCACCCTTGTCCATCTTGTGTCACGCTTGAGTCGTTGACCTCACCCGCATCGCCGATCGCTCGACCTCAACTCTTCAAGTCTAGTCCCGATTCTCCTCGCCGCTGACCGTCGCTGACCACCAAGCTACCCGCACAACCACGCATAAGAAAACACGAATTCGGAACAAGTTCTTCACAACTTGACCCATGTTAGTCAAAACATGCATCATGCAAATCATATGACATGAAACCAATGACTTTGAGCTAACAAAACAACATCGCCACGGTTGGTCGACGTTCAAGTAGTTACACGGCCCGACCGCTCCAGTGAGCCGGCCGATCGCTTCATGGCGGCCGGACGCCCCTCGTGAGTCGGCACGACCGCCCTTAGACTTAGCCAAATTCAAGCTCCCAAAATCCAAACCTTTCGAAACTTTAAATCAATAGAACTTTTCATCGAGGCTCCAAAAATCATGAGACCAAGTGCATTGGGATCCCCTTACTTGTCTACAACACCTATTTTTGGCCCACTCGATTTGAACACTTTGGTCATTGCCGTCCGACCGCTTCTGGATGGCTTGGTCCGACCGATTTGGGACCTGGCGGACCATTGCGTGCAAAGACCGGTCGGACCGCTGTCGCCCGTAATACCCGTAGCTTTGTTAAAACGCGTGAAACGACAAACCGTAAACGCCATTGCCAATTGTCACATCATCCTAAGATCTGGAGCATATCCCCATGAAATCCACAATCTCCCCTTGATGAACACATTGGCAATTATCCGTAAAATGTAAGTAAGAGGTTTGAAAACGAGTTTACTCGTTAGCAGACAAAAGCACAACTTGGTCCATAAGCAAGAAAAAGCAATGAAAATGACCAAGCCGGCATCGAGAATAGTATAGGCATGTGAGACAAGGCAAAAGTAAGCATAAAACTTTGATTTCCATAAAGGGTCAAAATTCTCACATGAGGTCCATATGAATAAACAATTGTTCAATTGACCTATGATCATTGTGAGTATAAAAGAATGCAATTCAAGTTCGTAATATTCAATAAGACAATAAGAATGCAGCTCAAAAACTCCCCTCACTATGATCATCAAATTTCAAATTTTCGTTTCTCCCTTTGTATAAACTTCTCCCCCAATCTTCTCATTAACACATCTTCTCCAAATAAGAGTAGCAAAGAAATATTACACATCTTCTCCCAAAGAAATATCTTCATTTAACACATCTTCTCCCCTTTGACAATGGATTCATCAAGGAATCACTCTCATCCAGGATAACAAATAGAGAATAAAGAAAGAAGCGTAAACAAAAGAAGCATAAAGAGGAATATGCATGAAGTGCAATGGAGTGGCTTCAATTTTTGTATTTTTCAATTTTTTGATTACAAGAAGCTTTGGAGATTACCCAAAAGAACAAGCTAGTATCTCGAATAATGCACAAACAAAGATATCAAGCCCGACAAATGCTTAGCAAGATCATGGTAAGACATATATATCAAAGCTAAGCACAAAGGCTCAAAAGTAAAGCAAGAGATTTGATCAATTTAAGCAACGCTTCAAATTCAAAGAAGTTCATCAACAGGATCCTAAAGTGAAATTGGCCATGTCAAACTGTCAAAGTGAGATCAAAAATCTAACAAAGACCACAAGAAGAGTCAATCAAGTCCCGTATTGAATCATTTTGCTCAATATTTTGTAAACGCCCATTTGTCAATATTTTCTCATTTGCATTGAATATTGAAGTTGACTAATGATCTAACTTAGTGACAAGATCCTCGGACTAGGAGCCATCCACAAACTCATCCTAAGCTTCACCAAAAGTTGATTAAAGGTATATCTTAGTAAAGAAGATCCCGGACTAGGAGCCATCCACAAACTCTTTCTAAGCTTCTACCGGGCGACAAATCTTGAGGTTCATGTCATTTCGACAAGCAAATCCCCATGAGATCGTCTCGTTCATCAAACTATCTCCAAGTTCATGTCATTTGACAAGGGCCTCGTAAGAATAGTTTGGCACAATTTAAGCATAAGACAATCTTGATTTTCATTTTTCACAAGAGCAGTTTTTAGAATCTCAAGAACACAAAAGCTCAAGTAATGGTCAATTTTAGATCAAAGAGCTTAACAAAGCAATTCTGACAGGGCCAATGTCACAAGAGGAGCACTAATTACGCAACTCGCTAAAACATCCACAAATTGCAATTTCTTAGTTTGAGTTGTTTAAAAGGTTCTAGCTCATATAACAAAGACTTAGCTACACATGTAAAAGCATGATAATTCTAGCAAGTCAAAGAACTAGACATGACATTGAGCAAGAATTGAAATACAACAGCTCCAAAGGGTAATAGGCAAAGCTTCATCAATTTTATAAGATAAGCAGAAAATCTTATATTACAATGCAAATTTTTTTTTTAAATTTTCATACCACTTGTTGTATTTTTCATATGAATGCAATATGACATAATGAGATGCAATTAAAAAACCTAAAAACCTAAAAAGTTCAGAAAAGATCACTAAGTTCAGAAAAAGAACAATAAAAGATCAAAAGAACAAGGAAAGATAAGAAAAAAGAACAAACTCCCCCTCAAACCAACCCATAGGGATAAATTACCCCCAACTCACTTCTTAAGGTTGCAAACCTGGTTTGATCTAATGGCTTGGTAAGAATATCCGCCAATTGAGCATCGGACTCTACGAAGTGCATCACAATATCACCTTTTTGAAAATAACCAAAAGCTTCATCCTTTGAAGTAAGAAAGAACACCCAAGTATATCTAGAAAGATCATCGACTATGACAAGAATATACCATTTTCCACCGATCGACCGGACTCTAGCAGACCAATTAAAGATCCATATGAAGCAACCTGTCCCGGTCCGTCTACCATAACCATAGTCACAGTATGGGTGTGAGGCGGCAACTTGTTTGCTATGCCTACAAGGTGCACATACAAAGATCTTTGACAACTTTGAGCTTAGGCAAACCTCTCATGAGATCAAGGTTGCTAACTCGCCAAATGATCAAAACCAATGTGCCCCAAACGTCGATGCCAAAGCCAAAAATCAGAAGAAGATGTAAGCAAACATTTAAGAGATCCAAAGAAGAGATTACGAAAAGTCACCCAAAATTCTACCAACTCTAGAGATTCCAAACACAAGCTCACCAAGAGAATCAAGCACACGACAAGCATTTTTCTTAAAAGCACCTCATAACCATCATCAAGAAGTCGAGAAACGTAAAGGAGATTATACCTAAGCTTGTCCACAAGAGCGACATCCTTTAGAATGAATTTGTTGTTTACCCTAATTGATCCTGTTCCTTCAATTCGCCTTGTGTATCATCTCCAAAGGTGATGAAGTCATCACCGTTGCTCGCGTGAAAGAGGTGAACCATTTTGAGTTTCCGGTCATGTGACGTGAGCATCCTGAGTCAACGAACCACGTGTTCTTCCCTTTCCGCGATAATCCACGAAAATCAAGGAGCAAAAGAACGATGTGTCTCAACATCGGGATTAGATAAACAAGATTTAGGAATCCAAAGATCGAGACACACGTCCGCAAGGAGTATACAAACCGTAAGTACTATCCTTGATTTCATTTAACATTTGATTACGAGCAATGTTTAACTTAACATGAGACTTAGATCGTCCATGGGCTATTCGACCGCTTTGTCTTTGGCGGTCGATCAGAACCAAAAGTCGGGCGATCGTGACCACTACAGCCGACCCGCCACCGATACACATTAGAATTAGGATGTCTAGAAACATAATGATTTGCATGAGAGAAAATCCTAATCCGTGTTTATTCTTTTCGGTGTTACCATGTCTCATAGAAGCTCTAGGTTGCATGAATGAAATTCTATCAAAATTTTTCCTATCATTTTTCAACCCACGCCAACAAGATTCAATCAAATGTCCACCTTTTTGCAATAAGTGCAATGGTACTTGGTACCACTAGAAGAGGCACCATTTGAATTAATACAAGGTTGGGCAAAGCCTCGCAGATTTAAAAGATGTTTTTGCAGTTGAGTTTTGAATTCAATTAAACCTTTTCCAAGACTTGAATGACTTTTGGGTTTGAATTGTCTTGAAAGGAATTGAATCCTAAACCTTGCTTCTTATAAGGAGTTTTAGATTTGTCAAGAATCATGTTTAATTGTTTCTTACCTTTAGAAAATTTCTCTAATGTATCATGAAGGTAAGCATTTTCTTTTCTCAAGTTAACACAAGCATCACAAGTTTTATCCATAGATTTTTCCTTATACAAAGCAATTTCAAGCTTAAGAGTGGAACATGAAGCACAAGTAGTATTTTCAATATTGTCCTTAAGCTTAGCATATTTGACTCTAGCAATTTCTAAGATATCTTTGATTTCACGCTCTTTTCTAAGCATGAAGTGCAAGGGCTAGAATCAAATACATCAAAAGCAATCAATTTACTAGATTCTAAACATTTTTCACAAGGAGCACTTTTAATTTCATTTAGTTCAGATTTAGCATTCTCAAGTTGTTGTACACAAATATTATGAGCAGATTGTAACTTGGTAATTTTGTGAATGCATAGCATGACAAGATAAACATTCATCGTGTTCAAGAGTCTTAGCAGCTTTTAAGCTCTACTTTCAGTTTGCTAATCTTTGACTCTAATTTCTTATTTTTGTCATAACAAATTCAAGCGCTTCATCTTGACTAAGCAATTGCTCAACTATAGAATCATATTTAGCGTAAAGCTCATCATAAGTAAAAGATACCTCATTATCATCAATGTCCTCCGTGTCACCATGAAGCACATGCCGGTGAAGTCTTTGGCCTTCCCTTTCTTTTACCTTGAGGATCTCCTCCTCCTTGTCCTCCTCACTCCCAGATCCACATCGCTCAAGGATTGATCCTCAAAAGCTGCAAGGACTCGGTGAGCGACCTTCACAAGCTTATTTGCCTCATATCTTGATTTGTTGAAAGGAGGCTTCTTCCAAGTCGGCTTTCCTTCCTTATGATTGCTCTTACCTTTCACTTGGGGCAATTTGTCTTGATATGATTGAGCTCACCACATTCATAGCATGTTACCTGACCACCTCTCTTTTGTTTCTCACATTATTGTAGGCCGTGTGAATTTCTTAGCTAGAAGAGCTAACTCTGCTTCAGAATACTTTCAAGCTCCTCTTCATGAATAGCGATAAACAAGCAAATGAAAATCCGTAAGAAGATTCACAAGAGTCATCAAAAACCTTTTGAGAGGATCTGCTACCAAAGCTAAATTATCTTTCTTAGGATGATCAACTCTTTTAATTTCATGAGTCTTGAGTTTACTATAAAGCAATTCTAAAGTAAGACTTGAAAGATCAACATTTTCTTCTATAGCAAGAGCTTTCATCTCCCACTCCTTGGTGTTGATTGCAGCCAAGAGATGGGTGGCATTTTCGATTGAGAATATTCAATATCAACAACTTTCATTTGATTAATTACTTTATTAAAGCGATCGAAAATGTCATCGATGCTCTCTCCAGACGATCTCGAATTTATTGTACTCACGCTTGTAAACAGCTTACGCACCTTTTTGATTTGGGACGAACCTCATGATATGTTTCGAGAGTGTTCCAAATTTCATGCGCAGCTGAAAGATTGCAAATTCTATCATATTCTTGTCTACCAAGTGCACCATATAAAAGATTCTTAGCCTTATTGTTGTTAGCCAAAAGAATTGCGAAGCGGTGTAGCAATTTCAGAATAACCAATGGGCTCTAATAACATCCCAAATAGCTTGTCCTCGCTCTCAAGAAAGACGCGATACGATTCTTCCAATAGGCATAGTCGTGCCCATCGAAGATATGCGGTTTAGTAGAAAACTTATCCATCGCCAAAGTTCAAGGACTGCTAAGATCAAGATTGAACTAACCGGCTCGATACCACTTGTTGGACCGTAAAGGCGACTAGAGGGGGTGAATAGAGCACGCCACTTTTTCACAAATTATGAACTCAATACAATTTCACTCCAAGAGCTATTAGAAAGCTATGAAGATCAATATACCAAGACAAATGGAAGACTAGTATTGAATCCAATAAAACCCCTAAGCAATGCGACAATAATCGCAAGAATCAAAGTAATACAAGCATCGCGGTCTCGATCATTGAGTGAACCTGTCGGACCGATTGCGGGCGGTCGGATCACGTTATGTGGCGGTCGGACCGCTCAAATCGGTCGGACCGGTGGTGATGGGCGATCGGACCGCCTACGTAACCGATTCAAACAAGAAAATCACCGATGACGGTTGCAATTAGGTCTAACTTTTGATTCTCAACTCCAAACTTCACGAAACTTTGCACACACCTTCTCTATGCTATTGAGGACCTATTCCAATCGAATATTATGATAATTCTTGGAACGATCTTGAGCAATTGTCAATTGATTAATGTAAGGTCTAAAACCGCAAGAACGAAAACTTGATCCTAACGCTTGTTCGTGAGTGATTGATGATCAAGATGATGCTAGATAGATTCACACATATCACAGCAAGCTAATTCACGTGAAAGAATCAATCACAAACCCGCTGGATCAAAGAAAGCCCTAAAACACTAAATTGAAAGCAAGAACGAAAAGAGACTTATCTCAAGCAAACCTTGCATAGATTGATTTCGTGATTGATTTGGATTACATCCACACCATCATGGATCATGAGACAATCAAGGATCACGAAATTCTCCTCAAACCATCAAGAGCCCTAGCCTCCACCTCAACTCCCTAAAGACAATTAGGGTTTTGAAACATAAAAGGCGAGAGAGAGAGAGGTGCGACCACCATCTCCTCCTATTTATAGTGGAGGCCTAAAACTCTTAGGGTTTGACTTAATTGGGCTCCCTAAGGCCCACTAACAAACGGGTCACATACGCACGCTTCGCGGCGCCGTCTTTCACTTTTGACCTAAACCGCTTCACCATGTGCTATGGATTCGCCAATAGGTCACCCTTGTCCATCTTGTGTCACGCTTGAGTCGTTGACCTCACCCGCATCGCCGATCGCTCGACCTCAACTCTTCAAGTCTAGTCCCGATTCTCCTCGCCGCTGACCGTCGTTGACCACCAAGCTACCCGCACAACCACGCATAAGAAAATACGAATTCGGGAACAAGTTCTTCACAACTTGACCCATGTTAGTCAAAACATGCATCATGCAAATCATATGACATGAAACCAATGACTTTGAGCTAACAAAACGACATCGCCACGGTTGGCCGACGCTCAGTAGTTCACCGGCTCGACCGCTCCAGTGAGCTTGGCCGATCGCCCATGGCCGGCCGGACGCTCCCTCGTGAGCCGGCCGACCGCCCTTAGGACTTAGCCAAATTCAAGCTCCCAAAATCCAAACCTTCGAAACTTTAAATCAATAGAACTTTTCACCGAGGCTCCAAAATCATGAGACCAAGTGCATTGGGATCCCTTACTTGTCTACAACACCTATTTTTGGCCCACTCGATTTGAACACTTTTGTCATTGCCGGTCCGACCGCCCCAGATGGCCGGTCCGACCGATTTGGGACCGGTCGGACCGCCGTGCAAAGACCGGTCGGACCGCCCGCCCGTAATACTCGTAGCTTTGTCGAAAACGCGTGAAACGACAAACCGTAAACGCCATTGCCAATTGTCACATCATCCTAAGATCTGGAGCATATCCCCATGAAATCCACACGGTCTGACCGGTGGCAGGTGCGGTCAGACCACCCGTGGAGAGGTCCGACCGGCCGTGGTGGCCGGTCCGACCGGTATTGCCTAAAAGTGGATTTTGGGGCTAGGCCAAAATAGGACGTGTAGGCAAGTGAGGGGAGTCTCCTGGATGTGGTCACATCATTTTTGGAGCTCCCAGTCAAAAGTTCTATTCATTTGAAAATTCCAGAAGGTTTCGGATTTTCGAGATGGAATTTTGGCTGTCTTTTCAAGCGGTCCGATCGCGTTGTGGAATCGGTCCGACCGCCCGAAATCGGTCGGACCGGGGTGTGGGGCGGTCGATCACGATCACTTGAAGGTGAGCCTTCTTGGCATTGATGTGTATTGAATGTGTTTATTGTTGGGTGTCAATGCTTTATTGTTGCATATTGCATTGTGGAACTGACGTGGGTCAAGTTGTGAAGAACTTGTTCCCGGAGATGATTTGTTTGTCTATTGTCGCGCGTGTGGCTTGCGTGTCAACGACGCCAACGGCAAGGTGGATCGGAACTACGCTGGAGAGCCGAGGTCCGTAACGATCATGGATGCGGGTGAGGTCGTGTGACTCAAGCATGGTGCGAATCGGCAAGATGGATCGAACGGTAGTTCGGCGCATGTTGGTTGGGTCAGCGGTACTAAGTCTCTGCAAGTCTCTAGGAGTTTCCGATGGGATTCGGACGGGAGAGTCTTGCCGACAGGATGAGAGCCGCTGATCAACCTATACGTGGTGAAGTAGGCGATTGCTTCAACAGATTGATGTGTGTGTGGGTCCCATGTGTGTGTGGGTCCCATAAGTGAAACCCTAGGCCTCTCCTATAAATAGAAAGGGGGGAGATGTAAAACCCCCAAGCACTTTGGAGCCCTCATTTGGAAAGCCCTTTGTTAGGGTTAGGGTTTGGAGAGAAGAGGAGAGGAGAGGGAGAGATTGTGTGTGCTCCTTGTGTGAGCTCTTGTCCTCCTTGAGGGAGTGGCTTTGTAAGCATCTTGTGGGATCAATCAATCTTGTGATGCTTGCTTAAGAGATCGATTGTCTCCTTTGTGTTTTTCTCTCTTTTTGATGAGTTTGGTGCTTCCTTGATTCATGTGTTTATGCTTGGTCTCTTGACCTACTTTTTCTTGCTTTGATGTGTGGGAATACTCCTAGAATCATCTAGATCATCAACCCCCCACAAGCAAGTCTTGAATCAAGATTTTCATATTTCTAGGGTTTGTGCACTTCTTTGGTAAAATCGTCAGAGATCGATTCTGTGAAGTGTATCTGAAGGATCGTCGCTAGAAATAGGTCTCTAATATCCTTAGGGAGGTGTGCTTCAAATTTGGTCAAGTTTCATTGGTTGAATCAAAAGTTGGACCAAATTTCGTTTTGGATTTGGGCATTGTTTTTCAGTACTGGACTAAATCGGTCGGACCTATTTTTATACGGCTGTCGATCCGCGCGCTGATCGCCTGCTCAAGGCCGGTTGAACTGATTTCAAATCCACGGACCGCCTTTGGTAGCCGTCCGACCGCCGCTGCCTGGGATCGACCAGTGAGATCCATTCTCCACATTTGTGTCTTGTGGTTGAGGGTTATCGAAAAGACAAGGCTTCCTCTCAGTGCGCCATCGATCTTCTTAGCTTTCATAGCTAAAGGAGTAAAGTTCGTGTTGAATTTGATTAAGGCGAGAAATTTGAGAAAGCGCCTATTCACCCCCTTAGTCGCCTTTACGGTCCTATAGACTCACTCTTGCTGGTGTTTTGATTTTAGGTACCTCGTTTGTGGATGGCATACATGGGAGGGAGTAGGGATATGCAGGGTTGCACATTGGCACAAACAAACTTTCAGGGTGTTACAAAACCATTTGAGCGATAACTTAGACTTTGAATAAATTACTTGAGATTTGTTTCATTACGCTTTATGTCTTGGATAACCTCGGTTGGAGTTGGATAGCGTATTATGTATGTTACTTTTATGATTATGTTTTAGACTGTGCGTTTGGATAATTGCTTATTATTATTGTTCGCTGTGCGACCTTCAGGTTGGTTAGTAATCCAAAGGAGATTCTGCCGAAAATTAGAAAGAAATGTCCTAATTTAATTTGTAGTTATGTTAGTGTGGTAGCATTCCAAGCTCTGGTTGGTCTGGGGTGTTACAGCGTCGACTCATAGCGGAAGTAGAGTCGATGTAGCGAGATAATGCGGCCTCAGTCGTACTCGCCATGTGTCTTCTCCTCCAAGTGGTCGTACTCGCCACGCGTCTTCTCCTCCAAGTAGTTGTACTCGCCGTGCGTCTCCTCCTCTGACTCCTGTGATCGTCACAAGTTGCGGATCGTCCTAGTGCTGATGCTTCGCAACAACACCTCTAAGTTATCCACACGTACGAGGCAGGGACACCACGCACTGGAGTTCTAGCACCGGCAGCGTGGTTGAGGAAGGCGTGGCTATTAGGGTTTCGGGAAGTTATTTAAAAGATCTCCTCTCTTTCACCCCATGCAACTACCCCTCTTTATATAGGCATCCATGATGGGTCTCAAACTTGAGGCCCATTAGGAACTCATGGCCTATACGAATTCGGATCACCGTCAAAAACATATCCCAGCCCTTTAAGTTTGCGACCCTATAGGTTCATGTGTAATCGGTCGTGACTCGGAAACTCTTTTCCGACCACTAGTCGTCAGCGGTACCTAGCAGCACATAACGATTCTCGAACACACAGAGAATCAATCAGACGAACCTTAATGTGATATGATCTATGACTAGGCCCTCATCACTTACGACCAGTTTGTATCTCTATACGACCAGGTTGTATTTGGTCACGACCAGTTCGTAATTCCTTACGACCAGGTTCTTACCATTTTGTGATTACGTTCGACCAATCTACAACCAGCTCGTATCTCCATACGACTAGTCCATAACTGATCGAACTAAGCAACCTACTCATGCATTCTCCCTTTGCCTCACGATGTCTGGTTAAACTCCAGGTGAGATGTTGTGTCATCCATGGAATGTTCAATAATTTCTCGATCGAGTTATCAGATAACTTCATGTGGTCGATACTTCGACCACTAATGGCATGGCCATGCACTTTCTTTATCCGACCACAACGAGAGGCCCAGAGACATCTCTCATGTTATGTTAGGAGGGGCAAATTCCATCTCAACCGGTCACATTCCTCTACATATTTCATAGCATATCCGAAAGCTATCTTTATGACTACCCAGTTACGAGTAGCGTTTGGCAACCCCTAAGAGTGCTACTATACATGTAGAAAACCATACTGATATCAGGTCTAAGGATTTATGCATCATCATTACATGAGACCAACTAATGACACAAAGAATCATAACAATCTCAATAGTGTCTCAAGGATGGGTCTATCCAGCCCCATGTTCTTTAACATGTGCTCACATTATTGAATCAATACATGTGCTGGTCGTAGAGTCACTGGTGTTCCAACCAGGGACATCCGACCAGGGATATATTTAGAATAATATCATAAGAGTTAAAGAGTTTCACCAATAAGTCACATACTTATTGATCTATAACTAATGATTCATTCAAGGAACATGATAACATATTATCAAAATCATGAATATAACGAAATATCATCATCTCTATGATTGCCTCTAGGGCATATTTCCAACACGCCTATGTTTCCATGGGAGAGAGACACAAGCATAAATCGAGCGCTAAGCTGCGACTCAGGACTAAATTTTCGGTACACGCTACAACACAATAATCATATATCACACTTCGTAATAATGTCTCTCGAACTAACTACACCGATATATGTAATTGTATTTTTGCAGTGCCACCAGCAAAAACAAGATCACCTATGTGCATTCTACATTTGTCGTCATATGCAGCAAATCATCGATGCTAAGACGAATGGTCCAGAGGTTTATCAATCTCACAATAATTATTTCCTAATTATAAATTTAAACATATATGTTTACTACTTTACTCCTAGCGACAGGGCATGATAATCGATTTAAGTGTATTTGCTCTGCACGAAATATTGGATGTTCGAGGACAGCTCTCTAGCTTCATCAAGACGGAGATTTGTAACCCCAATGGAGAGTTTCACTCCATCGACACCGCTAGATCACCTTCAAACAATTGATTCAATTGTAATTCACTTTGAGTTGTAATTCAATTGTAACTCTAGCGACAATACATGAACAATCTTTTGTAATTGATTTTGAGTTGTAAATCACTTTGAGTTGTTTGAGTTACAGTTGATCCATCTGTGATTTATCTGGCTGTTTGCTTGTTTTCAGGGGGCATGGCTAGCATTTCCTGAGATTAGCCGAAAAACAGGAAAAAAAATATTTAGGGGTAGAGAACTATCACAGACAGTTACTACCAACAACCGTTTGTGTTATCCCTTTATTAGTCCATCAAGCCGACGTATCATAGATGGTTATTTTCACTAACCGTCTGGGATATGTATCCAATAACAGACGGTTAGTACATCGAATCATCTGTGATATGTATCCAATCACAGACAGTTAGTATATAGAACCATCTGTGATATGTATCTAATCATAGAAAATTAGTACATATAATTGTCTGTGTTAGCCAACGTATCACAGATGATTTTTGGTTGAAGTCATCTGTGATAGTAGGACTTCACAGACGATTTCAATAAAAAACTATTTGTATTGTGATTTAACACAAACGGCTCACAAACCATCTGTGATAATCGCCTGTTATCACATACACATAAATTTAGACGATTCAGAAACTGTCTGTGATGATGGCTTAGAACCGGCAGTGATGACGCTTTGTATACTAGTGCATGCCCGTAGGGAGATGGATTTGAGTCACATTTTTCATAAACCAGAACGAATATGATAAAGAACAAATTTTTGTACCTGCAAGGTAGCACGAGTGGGCCTACCCACAGGAAAACACTCAGACATCCATACTTGCAAGAGGTATGCGCAACCATCAAAGTTACCATCGGCACTCCGTGAGCGGCACGCATCACACAAGTGGCGGTACAAACAAGCTAGTGCAGCAGAACCCCATTTGTAAGTCTCTAACGCTCCAAAATTAGCCAACATGGGAGAGTACACCCAGGAAACGGCTTTGCTGGTACCGTTGGGGAAAAAGAAGGACCCAACTAAATGCCACACTCATGCCCATGCGGAAATCTTTGACTCGTGACTATATCTGCGCCCAAATGAGCACACGTTGATGTTTGCACGCAGCCACGATGCAAGCACGACTAACATCCGATTGTCCCTCGCATCCTCAGCCGGATCATCCGGCCATACACCAAGCCACTCGCCAACCTGACCACGCAACCCGTGCTATTGATATCTCTAGTCACAAGAAGCATGTATATGGGAAGGCCAAGAACCATAGCAACATCCTGCAGCGTGATGGTCATCTCGCCTGACGGGAGGTGGAACGTATGCGTCTTCGAGTGCCATCAGTCCACCAGTGTCGTTAGTGTAGCACTGTCTCTACGGGAAGCCCGCTGGTGACAATCCGCATCAAGGGAAGGAAACCGACATCGCAGACGTATGACACGCAACGCTCATCCCACTCCAGAGTGGTGTGGGTTCGAGGGCGAAGTGGCTGGAGTACCTGCAAGATCAATTTGCATAGACATAAGTGAAATGCAACACACGGTCAATAAGTTGAAAGCATGATCAAACAATGGATCAAGAAACCTCACCACACCCTCGTCGGCTATAAGGTATGCACGATGGTCATTATCATACTTCAAGATGAGCAACGTGTACTACGGATGCTGAGGCATCTTGCAACAGAAGAAAGAAATTTATTAGTACACATGAAGTACAATACAATGGAGAAAATGCTATGGAGTGAACGCATTGAAGACACAACAATAATCTTTGCACAATGACAATGACTGTTACCTCAGGGGTGCAAGACACGTCCTGTTGGATACGGGAGTGGCGTCGCCTTACCCTACGCTGCTGGCAATCCTTATTAACGTGCTTTGCCCTGGTGTGGTCATGCTCATGACACTCTAAGCACCTACTGGTTATGGTGGCATCGTCGAAGCCCCCTAGGCTATACATACCCTTACCAACTTGTTGTGAGCAGTCCATATCGTTACGAAGTATTTTCCTCTTCCTCCTACTACATCGCTTGTTCACTATTTCTTTATTGGGAATGTATTCCTCCCCAACATAGGGTGACCAATGCGAGGGATCATGGTAAGGCTCGAACCTCTTCTCCCAAGTCCTCATCGTGACTATCTTTTAGAATTCCTCGCCATTGAAGGTATTCGAAAGGTAGCTTACGCCACGCATGCAGCATGCAGTGATGATGTGCGAGCATGGCACATATAGCAAAGCTGGGACCATGCAAGTGCAATCTCCTGCAGTTAGGTTCACTCTATGGTTTTGGCCTCTATAATGTTCACCACCTATCAATTTGTCCCCCGCTGCCCTGGCGGTGTAGATATGCAAAGTCAGATCGTATCCATCCGCCTCCTAGTTGCATGAATCATCCTCCAACAGAGCAAGGTGTTTAGCAGTAGTCACACCCCAACGCTCGTAGGCATTGTATGCATCCCTTACACGGGTCCACCGATCCACAAAGTATGAGTTGGTCTATCTAAATAAGTACTCCTAATGGCCGATACTGGCATAGCATGGATGCCCTTCAGAACATTGTTGAATACCTCTGATATTTTTGTGGTCATCATACCATTCCTACATCCACCTTCATCATATCTTTGTGCCCATTTCCTCTTGTGTTGTAAGATCTTATCCAACTACTTATTCCCTCATTGGTTGGTCAGTCCCCTCAACTCTGTCAGCTTGCCCTTGAAGTCCCTCTTCTCCAAACATCCGCACAACAGCTTGAACTTTTTGGTGAGATCTTCCCTATTGTATTGCTTTAAAAAAAATTACTACTAAGTTATGCGTGCACCACCTATCCAACACATTCGGGTTTCCATCAAGTTTGCTCTTAATAGTATTCATAATGCCGCTGTGCCTATCAGAGACGATGCAAACCTTCCGTCTAGGCTCAACATGGCATAGACGAACTATATCCATGAACCATTGCCAGCTTGCATTGCTCTCACCCTTATTAAGTGCAAATGATAGTGGAATCAGCCTGGTCCTCTACATCAATACCCACGGTGACCATCAAGGCATCATAGTACTTCCCAGTTAGGAATGTGGCGTCAACTGGTAAGACATGCATGCAATGCTTGAAGACATCTTTGCATTGGCCAAAAGACTAATACATCCGCCCGAGAACATATTTCATAACTCCTTCATTGGGTTCCGTTCGGTTCCTGTGCTAAGGATAAAACTCCACGCCTGGGTTCTTGGCCTGCATAGAGCTTAGGATTTGAGGAAGCAACCCATAAGGCTCATTCCAATCACCCCATAAGAACTACATCGCTCTCTGCTTTGCCCTCCATGCCTTCCTATACCTCACGCGGTATTTAATGAACCAAAATATAGCCTCAACAAGGGTGGCAACGGTCACATCAGGGTCGACAGCTACAACCCCAGTTATGCACCTTGCAATGAAACTACCAGTCATCCGAAGGCGCTCTCTGGACACTCGTGTAGTCTCTCAAGAGTGGGGTTGCTCCACATTCGTTATTTTTCATTGTTTGTCCCTAGTTTTCCACCCACAAACCTTCCATCCACACCCCTTTCGCACCTCACGGTATACCTCTTGTTCACATTGGAGTGTTGTACTACAAACGGACAATGGTGTCTCACTGAGTATTTTTATAGCCAAACATTCATATCCTTCATGCTTACCAACAACATGTCCTTGTGTATGAGGTCATTCTTCGGGTCCGCAATGCCATCCTTACTCTTCAACCCATTTGTACAGATAGCGTTACAAACAATTCTGACATCCTCGAATGCATGCACTGATGGAATCTCACCCATACACTATAAGAACCCAGCCTTCCTTAGAGTAGAAAGCGGAGCGGGTGCTTCGTTTTTGGTCGAGCTTCAACCTTCGTCGGACTTAACGCCATGGACTGTTCCATCTCGGAACACCCCCTCGTCAAGCTCGTTGTTTAGTACAACGCCATTGAAATCAACCACGTGGTCACTAACATGGTGCGACGAAGAAACAAGTACTATGACAAATCCACCAACAGGTGGCATCGTTGTTAAGACCGATGCCAATGACCTTTTGGGACGGTTGTTCCTCCATTGGGGGGCCTTACGAAAGTTTCATAGCGGATTCAAGTTTCTCTATGGTGTCGTTCACCACATCCATATTCTTTCGCATATTCTCACCAACGATTGTTCTCTCCACCACAACCTCCAACGACCGTTGTACATGTCCCAATCATTGTTGCACGAGATTTGCATCAACAAGGCATGAACCTTTGAACCCAACTCAGCATCATACCCCCCCCCCCATTTCGACAACAACGTTGGGCTCATCCCATTCAAGGGTCAACTTAATCCTCATCACAAGAGTTCGAAAGATTGGTGATCCTCGAAACATAAGTATAGTTACTTTCATACCAACAAATTTGACACCACTACCCGTTTGACTAATCGGTTCACTAGTAAAAACACATACAACTTTATCCATCTACATCCAACAATGCGAACAAAACATTGCAAAGTCAGTATTACATGCCATAGGTACCAACTACCACACACACTACTGACGAACAACTACACTCCAAAGTAGTACAAACCATCCTATATATGACTAATGCTAACCGGTATACAGCGAACACAAAATTCATCGACTACTATGCCAAAAGGTTCGACAAGCTGAGAATTGATTTTTTGAAATAAATAGGCCTTTCTAGAAGAAATATTTTATTACTAACTCTCCGCTAACTATATTGTTAAATCTGACCCTTTTTGCTATGTCACCACCCGAAGCGTGGCAACCAAATTCCACTCAAACATGGAATTCGGCAAAAACCCTAAAATGAAACTACAATGACACTTCCAAATTTCTCACAATAATAACAAAACTATGATTCAACAGCTACATTTCCATCACAACTACATGAAACTACAATGATATATCCAATTCCATCCACAAATCCTACCAACAACATCCACAAATTGATAAAAATCACATGGACACAACAAAATAAGCACGCATTCAAGTATTATTGCGTACTAATGCTATCCAATTCACTCCGTAGTGCAGTGATTCAAACCAATTCTGCTCAAACATGCAATTCGGGTAAAAACCTAAATCCACCAATCTAACCAATTTTATCCAAAATACATAGAGAGAATGGGTGAGATTACCTTGGGAATGATCTCCGCGGGTTTATGGACTCCGAATCGACGGGTTTGGGGAGGTTGGGGCGTGGAGGAGAGAGGACGCGCGGGAGGAAGAAAGGAGGATTGGGGGGATGAAGAACTGGGTGGGTCAGCGGCACCTAAGTTACCTCTGTCACACCACGTGCATTGGCATGACAAGGCATGCTAGCGTGACAACAGCCATGCATGCCCTCCATGTCGGCACGACGGTTTGTGTGGTAGGTCTGGTCACGCCTAGAAAAGTAGCATGACAGAATGGTTTGACCGCGTCACGAGTTATGGGGTGACCAAATAGGTCAGAATTGAAAATAAAGTTAGTAATAGATTAACTTTAAAATATTATTAAAAAAATTAAATAAAAAATCAAATTATGTGAACCTTACTATAAGGTCCACTGCTACTATTTAATATCAATTTGCTACTTTCTTAGTTATTCCGTTGGATGATTGATATTCCATCCATGTTACAATTATGTGCATTAGCGTTATTCTGGACTAATACTGAATACATAAATAGTTTCAGATTTGATAATCTGAATCTCGACAAAACAGAAGGCACTACAAACGTCGTCCAAATTTTCCAATGCGCCAATTTTAATCTCTCAAGTTCCATTGCTTGTTTTGGATATCACCGCTTGAGCTCCTTGTATTCTTCGAAGAAACTCCGAAGTTAATCAAACAAGTAATCATACTATCTGAAGTGTGATAATCCTTCAGCAGACAATCATTTTTTTTGGCCGAGGTCAGACAAGCAATTGATTACACGCACTAACGTGAGTACCGTAGGTTGATTGAGCTAACTAGTAATAAAATAACATATTTTCTCGATTTGTACGTATGGTACGTACATGGCCAGAATTCCGTATATAGACACGAGAATGTGCAAAGCCATTTTAAGAAAATATTTTATACTATAAAAGAAAAAATAAACAAACGGAGAAGAGCCACTGGGCGGGCAGTCTGTTGAGCCCTCACATGAGCTTCCCACCCACTAGCTTTTATTTTAAGAAAACAAAAAAAAAAGCAATCAACTAGCAATTTGTTCTCACCAAACACACACATAGATAGGTAAAGTCATATACAATAGGTTTACATCAGCTATTTATAATCTCTGCCATATAGAATTTAACTTGATATGGATAAAAGAGAATGGAGAGAGAGAAATATGTTGTCTACAATTCTGTAGCCGACTGTATCACCAGGTCTAAGGAAAGTATTAAAAGATTATATGTTGTCTACAACCCTGTAGCCGACTGTATCATTACAACCCATTGTATGATCTGTATTTAGTACTGTCTATAGACAGCAGCTGTCTGTACCATTGTGTTGAAGTATAAGTGAATTGTACGTCTTTCCTCGTCAACTTAAGATTTTGAGTGTATTGGTTGGTGCATGCAACTCAATATGGTATCAGAGTCGAGAGGTTTTGAGTTCAAGACTCGGTTGACGTAATTAATAAAAATTAATTACAGCCCACTTCTATTCCACATCTTAGGCCTAATGGAGCCTATACGTGAAGGAGAGTGTTGAAGTATAAGTGAATTGTACGTTTTGCCTTATCAGCTTAAGCTTTTGTGTGAATTGGTTGGTACATGCAACTCAATACATTGTATATGTCCTAAAAGAGAAGGGTCAAGTTGAAATTTCAATGCACCAATCATTGTGCAGTAGTAGTATTTTTTTAGACTTCAATTAAATGAGCTAACTAAGAATGCATATTTTAGCTGTTCTTCCATCTTAAAAATGATGGCTTTAGTGACTAAAAAGATATTTAATACTGCAGGTAAGTTGGATGTAATATTCTATAAACAGTAGAAAATGCCATTGCTATGAACTAACAAGCATCATTATGGCGGTAATGCAGCCTCCCAGGTCCACGAGGCCTTCACAAATCACAAGCCAACAGAGAAGGTAGATAGAGAAAGACATGCAATAGAGAGACTAAGAGGAGTTGTACCGTCCATCGACTTATCAAGTCATCAAAGGCTGCAGAGGGTGGTGATGGAGATGACGATGGTCGACGCTCGTGTTTGAAGTTGCGTGTGCTATGTTGCGCCATGAATTTATGTGAATTTTTTTTTCTAGGATATGTGATAATACATTTGAAGCTGCGAGTGCGAGGTAAAAAAATAAGAATAAAAAAATATATTTTTAAAGTTTCTAATAGTATTAGAAATTATTTTTAAATACATTTTAAAAATCTCTCACGAGTCTCTCGTGGGCTGGCTCCGTGCCCAGGAGGCACGGACATTTCCCTCGTGACCGCCTCTATGCTAGAGAGGCAGGGACGCCCGCCCTTCGTGCCTTGGAAGAATAGCAGTGCCCTTTACTGTGATTCAGGGTCCGAATTTCACACGTAATGTATGATGAGGAGTGCGATCCCTAAGACACGACAGAGGTGTTATTTTTTACATTAACTTTTGGGAAAAAAACCCTAAAATTACGATTTAGGTGAAGAATAGTGATATATGGGCCCAAAACCTCGTAGCAACCAAGAGGAGAGGAATGTCTGCCACTGGAAAGCAGCGGTAGCAGCAGAGGAGGAGAGAGAGAGAGAGAGAGAGAGAGAGAGAGAGCGGAGGGACTTTTCATTGGATCCTTCGCTTTTGGGGAGGAAGGAGAAGGTGTCCGTTTCCGTTCTTGGTTGGAGAGGAGGAGGCGAGGAGGATATGTTCCCCCCTGGCCTGGTCCACCACTGCCCGGACGGCCCGGCGCCCGGCGACGCGCCGCGCTCCGGCGGAGCAAGCGCGGGCGGCGGGCCGAGCCTGGTGCTGACGGCGGACCCCAAGCCCCGGCTCCGATGGACGGCCGACCTCCATGAGCGCTTCGTCGACGCCGTCGCCCAGCTCGGCGGGCCCGAGAGTGAGATGCTCCGCTCCCCGCCCCCTTTCTCTCTCCCATTTTCTCGAATATTGATGCTTGATGCTCTCCAGTTCGGGCGTAGTGTGGCCATTGGAGGGCAATGTGTGGTTGGTTGGTGGGTGGGTTTCTTGGTTGGTGCGGCGTGTGGCCGTGTGCTTTGCTTCTTGCGAGGACGGATTCGAGCGGCATGTGGGGCTCATGCTGGTTTCGGAGCAAAGGATTTAAGCGGGATTGGGGATGCTTGTGCTGAAATATTAGGAAAGTTTGTATTTTTGTGCCCATCATGTTTGGGTCGTTGTCACTTGCAGCAGAATCCCTGTGAAATGCGCCGCGCTGTTGGAAGAAGAGTGTCGTGTCGTGTATTTGCGCTTAGGAAAGTAGATTTAGCGCGCTCTTGGTTGGTATTGGTGTATGCATGATGGATTTCGAGGGGAACGTGTGGCCATTGTTTGCTTTGGAGTTGGGAGGAGACGTGTTTTTGAGAGGGCTATGTGATTGATTTATACTGTGTTTTGGAATGTTGTGGCCTTTCCTTTCTTAGTGAAGTTTGAAGCTTTCGTGGTGATTCGGGTGAAAAGGCGACGTTGGCTATGAAATGGGGAGTTTGCTTGATCCTGGATTTCAACGAACGTGCGCTGTAGGAACCAGAATATATTGAGAGAGAAATTTGGGGGTTAGAATTGGGTGGGATGTATCTGTAATTTCTGGTGGTTTGACGAGACTTGAAGTGGTTTTGTTTCGTTGAACAAAGGAAAGAAGTTTTCTGCACACTTGGGGGTTCATTTCTGTGGATGTAGGGACTTGTAGGCAAAATGGAGCAATTGTTGCCTTTCCTAGATGACATTCTGGAGTTATGGTCATGATTTCAGTTTGTTTGCCCTGGGATTTGGGAGGTGATGTGGTTAATTATGGTGAATTGATTGTTTTGAAGTGTGAAACTGGACATTATATGATTTTTCTTGCTTTGAGATATGGTGATGTTTGTTACTTGCATCAACTCAGAATTTGAACATGTATCATGCAGTTCTGGGTGCTGGTTGCGGTAAATCGAAGAAATATGGTGCCCCGTCTTGATACACTTTGAGTTTTGATGGCAATTTATGTGGCTGGCACGTGGCAGTGTGGATTTGGAACTAAGTGCTGGCATTGGAAGTTGTTCTATGGGGAGTAGCAGAAAGGTGGTGTCTTTCTTTTAGGTATTTGTTTGTTTGTGTGAGCTTAGCTCACCATATCTGCGGCTATGTGGAGTTGATTGTGAATGTTTTGCATTAACTTAAATGACGACGTTGCGATGTTTATTTGCTGTCTTTGAGCCTGGGTAACACTTCTCAGTTTATCATAACGGGCTTATATATTTTGAGGTACAAGGAGCAGCTGACTAGAGCACAGACTCATCTGAAAGATTACAAATGGTTGAAGTGAATTGGTGTATTTCTTGGTATAAGTTTGATCTGATTAAAAGGCTGTCCTTCATAAGTAGATGATAGTTATTCTGTGGCAAGGTGCTTCTTTGTAATACATGACATTGTTGTCAAAAGATGATGTTCTATTTTTTTTTGTGTAGTCTAGACTTTTGTGTGTTTCTTTGATATAGCCTTGTCTCAGCAAAGCACTGCCCTTTCAAGAGTAGAATATGGTAGCCTTGTCTCAGCAAAGCACTGCCCTTTCAAGAGTAGAATATGGTAGCCTTGTCGCAGGAAAGCAACTGCCCTTTCAAGAGTAGTACATGGTTTTTTACATGGCAAAATGCTTCTTTCATGGTATAGTTAATGCAATATGATGCTGTTCTACCGATCTAGTTTTGCTCGGACCTTTGGTTAGGGTGGACTGTGGTGTCAGTAAGAAGTCTTTGATTCAATCACTCCTAATTGATTTAAACTAGTATAGTTAATAGAAGTGGCTCTCTTCTTCATCCTCCGAGGCTTTACTTTATTTTGTTGCTTTGAATTTAGTTCAATTAACTGCCTAATTTTTGGGATTGGTTGTGAATTGTGATTATTATGTTTATCAACGATATTTTTTCTTGTTTTTTTTACCCAAAGTCAGCTACTCCTTTTCAACCTTTGGTTCTAAATACTGATTTATTATTAACTACTTGAATTTCAGCCAAATGTTACATATACTTTTGTTATTATTTTCTTGAAATCGGTTTGTTACTGTGTGTCCACAAAACATATATTTTCGATACAAGTGAGTGTGGTTTGATGTCATAATACTTTTTTTGATTATTTGTTCTTGTTTATTTGTAGGGCTAGGATACAAGTGAGTATGGTTTCAGGTGCCTGTTGTTTGTGAATGTATATTTGTCAAATAAAGTGCAAAACGATATCTTTTCTGCACTGTTTTGTGGGGTTTTGTTTATGTTTGGTGCATTCATTTCTGTCACCAAATTGATCAGGAAATCTAGCTGCAAATGTTAAAACATGCAAAAAATGAAAGTTCTGTTTAGTTGACAATAAAATGAAGATGACTCGACAACAAATATGAGCCATCATTTGTTCCATTCTATGATGCACCGATACACGATACCGGTGTGGTGGTACGGGTGATACCCCATGATGAGGCCCTAGGTGCATCTACTACGGTAATCAATATCCCTAAGCTGCAAGTGTGTATTAAGCCTCAAGTTGAGCCTATTATGCATCAATGGAGAAAGAAACAGGAACTAGGTTCGGCAAAGAGCAAGGAGAGAGAGGAAGGCCAACCGGGGAGCTTTAGCGAACATGGGAAGATACAAGAACAAAGGGCTTTGCATGTTGCAAAGTTTACAAGAGAATTCAGCCAACAAAAGACAAAAGAACCAAATTCAAACTCTATGCCGAAATCAATACATTTTCAGCTTAAGAATCCAAAATGGGTTTGGATTGGTGCAATTCCAATTCAGATCATTCTTTAAAAGAAGTTAATTATAAATTATTTGTAATAGGATGGTTTAATCTATTTTCAGTAATTAGAGTAGTTTAAATTTCGAATTAAATGAGTTTGCAATAAGATTACTTTTGGTACTGTTCATGCTACAGTAACCGACTTGGATTACTGTTCATGCTACAGTACCGATTCGAATTACTATTCATAGGCTATATATATTTAGGGGTAGATCCCCATTGTAAGCAAATTAGAGTTGAAGAAAATTCAGAAAAGTCACATGTTTATGTGGCGCAAAATGAATACAAACGTTTCGAAAATTCCCATCTAGGGATTTGTGATTGCGTGAATATTGGAGGGAGGTTGTTCTTTCAAGATCCGTGATTCCTTGTGGATCATCTCACCAATTCGTAGCATCCTCAATTGCTTACATTTTGGTGTTGTTCTTCTGGTTTGATTTTGTTTCTCTCTTCGGATTGATTCAACATTAACTCAGTATTACTTGCTTTGAAGATACACTTGTTCCTCCATTTTGTCGAATCAAGAAAGAGGAAAGCGGGAGTTTTGCTTCAATCAGAATTGAAATACAAGTACCGTGAAAGATTGTGCCACATTACGCATCAACACACGTTGATCCGTATCATCTTGGTATCAGAACGTGGTTGATCACGATACGTGATTTTTTTTCTTGGTACTTTGAGCTTGATCATCATGTCAAGAACTAGCCAGCATGGTTCTAATGGTGGATTGGGCGAGGAGCCTTTGTATGGTGATACACTATTACCGGACGTACGTGCTCAATTTGATGCTACTACTGGCTATTTTCTTCATCGCAAGAAGGTGTTACGCCATCAACTTGAAGCTCAAATCCAAGGGGTACAAGATACATTGAACGATTGTCTCAACGCGAACGAACAGCGTATGATGGAAGGTTTCGACAACCTGAACCTTGCTATCCGTCGCCTGGAGGAGAGGCTACCACTGCCACGAGGAGCTAATGTACCAGTGCTACCCCAACCACAATATGGGCGTGCTGGCGTGTTGTACGCCATGCCGTAGATGACTTCTATCTTCTTGATCGGAGGAGGCCGTTTCGATGATCGTGGAAGACAAGAACGGCGTCCACGGCGTGAGTACTTTGATCGTCGAGTCTTTGGACATGGTGGGCGTCATAATGGAGGTGATGAGCGTGAAGATGGCGGTGTCGGGAGAATCGAATCACCATCACGGAGTTCAAGTGCGATTTGATCAGGAGGCTTATTTGGAGTGGGAGATACGTGTCAATCAAATTTTTGACAACCACCACTACTCAGAAGAGAAGAAGGTTCGTGTTGCCTCGATTGAGTTCACGAATATGCTATTATTTGGTGGGATCAATTGAATCGCAGGGAGGCGATCCTACAACACGGGAAGTAATGAAACAAGCTATGCGGAGCGATTAAATGCGGCATACTATACAAGGACACTGTATACAAAGCTACGATGACTTATTCAGGGTGCTAAGATGGTGAGCGAGTACTATCAATAGATACAAGTGCTCATGATCCGTACAAGTGAGCGTGAGTCGGCGGAAGCGTCAATGACACGTTTCTTCGAGGGGCTGAATGAAGATGTGCGGAACCGTGTTGATTTAATGCAATACAACACCGTGCAAGAATTACTTCATCAAGCGGAGCGTGCTGAACAATGGGTGAAGGACAGTCAAGCAAGGGGTGGTCGAACCACTCATAGCACTTGGAGGCGTTGCAACTTTGCATGACGGAGATGCGGGATCAACTCCTAAACCAGTTGCATCCACTATACCGGTTCGGAGTACATTCAAGGATGCTTCGAAGCCTCTGAGTGTTGTAGGCAAAGAAGTCTCACATGCTGATTCTAGTGCATTCTCTACTGCTAGAACTAGCAACATTGAATGTTTTAAATGCAAGGGCCGAGGTCATATGAAAAAGGATTGTCCAAACATGAAGACGGTGTTGCTTACACATGATGGCTATGCAACGGAGAGCGACAACGATGAATCTGAACCTTCAGATGAATATGAAAGCCAGAGCCAATCATTTGTTATCCAGAACAAGGTATTAGCTTGATGGCTCAAACGAACCAAATTCAAACTCTAAGCCGAAATCAATACATTTTCAGCCTAAGAATTCAAAATGGGTTTGGATTGGTGCAATTCCAATTCAGATCATTCTTTAAAAGAAGTTAATTATAAATTACTTGTAATAGGATAGTTTAATATATTTTCAGTAATTAGAGTAGTTTAAATTTCGAATTAAATGAATTTGCAATAGAATTACTTTTGGGTACTGTTCATGATACAGTAACCGATTCGGATACTGTTCATTGCTACAGTGACCGACTCTACTGTTCATGCTACAGTACCAATTCGAATTACTATTCATAGGCTATATATATTTAGGGGTAGAGCCACATTGTAAGCAAGTTAGAGTTGAAGAAAATTCAGAAAAGTCACATGTTTATGTGGCGCAAAATGAATACAAACGTTTCGGAATTTCCCATCTAGGGTTTTGTGATTGCGTGAATATTGGAGGGAGGTTGTTCTTCCAAGATCCGTGATTCCTTGTGGATCATCTCACCAATTCGTAGCATCCTCAATTGCTTACGGTTTAGTGTTGTTCTTCCGGTTTGATTTTGTTTCTCTCTTCGGATTGATTCAACATCAACCCAGTATTACTTGCTTTGAAGATACACTTGTTCTTCCATTTTGCCGAATCAAGAAAGAGGGAAGCGGGAGTTTTGCTTCAATCGGAATTGAAATATAAGTACCGTGAAAGATTGAGCCACATTACGCATCAACACACGTTGATCCGTATCACCCCATTTCCCAAAAAAAACCTAATATTATGATACGGATGTATATATATTAAAAATATCGGTGATACGGATATATATATATATAAAATTCGATACTTGATAAGTTTCAGTCAAGGCCAGTTGACGATACAATAAAACAGAACCATGGGCAAAAAGCCATCTCAAATCATACTCCAAGATTGGTTACAATTTAGTTTATTAGAATGGAGAATAATTTAGTGGTTGCTCACATAATATACTATGGATCATGAAACATTCAAAACAACAAGAATATTTTTTTACCCATGTGCATTACCAAATTGTTTTCTCCAATTGAAGTGTAAGATATGCATTATGAAAGCTTAACAAGGGGGAATACAAAACATATGTATAAGCCTAAATAACATTTACAACATTAGTTCTCTTAACACTGAATATATATTTAGGCAATAAATTATGTACATCAAAGCAATAAATGTGGTTCAAAACTAGGCAACCAGACATATCAAGTGGCTGGGCTTGAATTATGGGCTGTATCGATGTATCGGCAAGTATTGGGTTTTTGTTTTTTGTTTTAAACATAAATGTTTTCGATACTTCATGATACATATTGACGTCGTATCGGAGCTGTACCCGTATCTTACGTATCAGGATACTATTACATTGTTGGTCAGGAGTACTGGTGCATCAAATGTTCCATTCCATTGTTTTGACTTTTGAGTCTTGATTCCTACTTTTGAGTCTTGATTCCTTAGGCACAATAATCGCTAGTCGCCCTAGACATGGTTCACGAAGGCTCTAGACGCTAGTCGGTCGGCAGACCCGCGCCTAGCGCCTAGGCCTCCAAGGAAGGGGAAGGGGGCAGCGGCAGCACCTCCGGTGGCGGTGAAGGAGGTCAAGGCGACGTTGCAGCTCCCTTGGCCGCGGCGGCACAACTCCCTCTCTAGGTGGCGACAGCGTAGCTTGCTCTCCTAGGTACCGGAGGCGGGGACGAGGTGGATTTGGCCTGTGGCGACGACGGAGGGGTAGATTCGATCGTGGGCAGGGTGGATTCGACCATTCGCGCAGCTGCGCCATGAGGTGGATTCTTCCTGTTGGTCGGGGACGGGGTGGACTCGAGGTGTTTGCCCTAGAAACTCGGGGGCATCCATGCAATATACGTTTAGTGCTAGGCCGGATGGGTTAGGTTGGCCCATTTCTTCTCTCCCTTCCCCATCCCCCACCGCTACCACTGGCCTCCGCAAGTAGAGCAGAGAGGCAGGGGGAGACAAAGCGTAGTAGAGAGGGGGGCGGCATGAGGGGGCGCAAAGTCGGTCGGCGGTGAAGTCGTGAAGACAGGCGATTCAGCGTTGGGGAGCAACTCTCAAGCGGCGGGAGCTCGGGGAAGCGTCAGCAGAGGCCAATTCGGTGGCAACGGTGGCGGCGAGGACAAAGGAGCAGCCGAGCAGAGGTGAGGGCCAAGAAACCCTAATCTTTGCTTTTATACCCCCTCCTCTCCTCATTTTTTTCTTCCTTCACCGTCACCTTGGACTGCCTCCTTCCGCCTTGACGGCCACGGCGGTGGCCGTGAGCTGCCCATTGCCGTCGCGCCTCGGGGCGATTGGGTGCGCCTGGTCAGCTGGCCACCTAGACACCCTACTAGGGCCCGAGTCGCGGTGGCCAGCCAGCGCTGAGCGCCTCGGCGGCCGCCTAGGGCGACTTTGTGAACACTGGCGCTAGATCCATATGCATGTCAATGCCAAATCTTAGTCCTGCCATGTTAGCACCCAAAATTCCTGGCTTTTCATTAGTCAATTGCTATCACTAAACTTGTAAAACATAGTGATATACTTTAGTTTTTTTAAAATTTATTTTTTTAACATAGTAGCTAAATGCATGATTATTCTTGCAGAAGCAACACCAAAAACTATATTGAGGACAATGGGTGTGAAGGGGCTCACGCTGTTCCACTTGAAGAGTCATCTTCAGGTACTTCCGCATACTCACGTGTTCTTACAATGTCTAAAATACAACTATTTTTTAAGTTTTTTCTTTTGTTCTTGTGACCAGAAATACAGATTGGGGAAACAATCTGGCAAAGAGACATCAGAGCAATCGAAAGATGGTATGTTATACAAAGCAATCCTGATCTCAATGTAAAGCAATCCATGGATCTCACTGTTTACTTTAATTAATGTTCCAAGTCTTGCTGCAATGTCTCCAAATCCTTTACGCTGCGGAAGTTCATTCTAAAGTCACACAACTTGTCTCCCATTAACCTGCACACATGTAGAATATGATATGCCATTTGATGCGAGTATATAGTTGGTCGATCACTGATCGGTTTGACCCAGATTGGATGCATGTTGTGAGGAATCACTTGTTAGCCCGCGTGCCGGTGTCTACGCACGCGAACGCTTGAACGCCTAGACACGAGAACACACACGCTAGTGCGGACAGCAAACAGAACACACAAACTGATTTTGGTGCTACTGAACTGTCGTAGCATTTTCTTGTTTTTCTTCTCTTATTTATACTCACAAGTTGTGAGTAACAAGTAACTGAAGCACTAATTTCCCAATGACTCCCTAATGCGTGTGTTGCTATTGCCTCATGACTGCAACATCAATCGGCATCAATGCACTTCATGGATGTGCATCATCAAAGCATTACTACCAGTACACAATGCCATGAAAGCAAAAATGGAAATACTCAATGTGAAATCAATTCACAAAGAAACGCACAGGATTATTCAACAAACATCTTCTAATCCTAACATCACCTAATCCTTGATGCGCTTTCTTGATCTCGACGCAGCCCAGATGTCCGTCGTGCTCTTGCGGCCGTCGACGTCGCCGACCATGTCGCTATTGCTGTACCTGACAAACCATGGCTCCTCCAACTTCTTCGCGTAATGGCAGTCATAGCTTCGCATACCAGTAATGTAACATCCTAATTTTTGGGCTTTATTTTCTATTTTCTAAAAATAGATTTCGACCACCCTCTCAGTTTCGACCACCCTCTCAGTTTCAACCACCCTCGCGGTTTCGACCAAACCTTCCGACCAGCTCCGCCTGTCAGCCCCTGCTCACCTTTTTCTTCCCCCACTTGTTGTTCGCCCATGCCATTGAGAGCGAGCCCGCGTCACGCCCCCACAAAAGCAGTTGCCTCCGATGTGAATCCCGCCTCTCCTTTTCCTCAGCGACGTGCGTATTAAATGCTGTCGTCTCCACCCTGGTGCATTTGCCCTCCCTCTTTTTCCTCAGCGACGTGCGCATTAAATGTCGTTGTCTCCGCCGAAGCCCATCTCGCCCTCCGATCTCTCCGTGCCCTATAAAGAAGAGCACCATGGAACCCTCACCCTCCTCTTGTTTTCCTCTCAACTCTCCCTCTCTCACTCTCGTTTCGCCGTCTTGGACCGCTACGCCGAACCCCACCGCTAGCCATCTCGCTGTCGCTCTCTTCGTCGCCGTCGGTCACTATCTTTCAACTAGGTAGCCGAAACCTCTCGACCAGTAGAACATTCCTTCCGACCAGATAGTCGAATCTCCTTTCGACCACCTGTAGTCAAACCTCCTTCCGAGGGCTCGTTCTCCTTCGTTTGAGCTCTGATTTGAGTGATTCAAATTTCTGAAATTCATGTGAATTCAATACCTTCCTTTTGGTTCTAGTTTGGTAATTTCTTGAATTTATTTGGAATTATTTTATTTATTTGGCTCTTTTCGCACGTATAGATTCCGGCTTTTCCGATGAGTTCTTGGACCCGACGACCGAAGCATCTCAACACTTCAACGAAGGCAAGTTGTAGACCTTTGATCATGTTGTACCTAGTTTATAAAATTATATTGATTTTTATCAACATGCATTGCTAGTTTTATGCTAACTGTTTTCGGGAATAGTTAAAGTCCTCTTCGATATTATGTCACCTTGAATATTTGCTAGTGACGTGTACCATTGAATGACATAAATCCTTAGACACCATAGGTTGGGTAATCTTAGTTCGACATTATTGTACTACCAACATGGGTGTGTATTATGCTTAGTCATGCTTTAGTTATGCTATAGTTTCTCGATCACATGATTCAATGATGATAAACTTGACTTAATGATATATGGAATCGTGGCGGGGCCACTGTTGATAAAATTTGATGTGTCGTGGCAAGGGTTATTTGGTTGGGTTGAACTAAAAATTATTTCATACTCAGGCGAATGATCGTGCACTAAAGGTGTTGGACCGAAAAGGCGACTAGAGGGGTTGAATAGGAGCACACTCACTTTTTCACAAATAATGGATTCAACACGAATTTCACTACAATAGCTATGGAAGCTATGAAGATCAGTATATCAGTACAGCGGAAGACTAATATTAAATCCAATAAAAACCCCTAAGCAATAATACAAAAAATCAAATACAAGATAACAAATCTCGATTGCAGCTCAGGTCAAAACCGGCTTAAGGGCGATCGGACCGATTTCTGCCGATCGGACCGATGATCTTTGGTCGGTCGACCACCGCCTCGTAAGCAGATCAAACAACCCGATGACGAAGTTGCAAATAGATGAAGCTTTTGATCTACAACTCCAAACATGATGAAACTTGGAACATATCTTCTCTATGATATCAGAAAGCTATTCCAATCGAAGATTGTGATAATTCTTGGAAGAATAAATATCCTTTTCCATTTGATCAAAGAAGGGTTCAAAACCGGGGTAAAACGAAAACTTGATCCAAGATCTTGCTCGTAGGTGATTGATGATCAAGATGATCCTAGATAGGTTCCCACACATCACAGCAAGCTAGATCACGTGAAGAATTCAATCAAAAACTCGCGGATCAAAAAAAGACTCAAAATCATCAAATATAGAGAAAGAACGCAATGAGACAAAACATTGATCAAACTTTCCTTTGATTGATTGATATGATATGGGCTTACAGCCTCTCCATCAATGGAGGACAATGCTCAATCCAAGAGCACGAAAATCACATCAAACTATCAAAAACTCTAGCCAACACAAAAGCTCCCCCTAAGAAAATTAGGGTTTACAAAAATAGCAAAAGAGACAAAGAGGAGGTGCAGCCACCTCCCTCTCCTATTTATAGTGGAGGGTTAGACCTTCTAGAAGTTTGACTCTATTGGGCATCCGTTAAGGCCCAAAACAAACGGGACACTTACGCACGCATTTTAATGCGTCGTCTTTAACACTTCTTGACCTAACTAGCTACACCTTGCGCCATCTTGCGCCTTGGATTAACTAATAGGTCACCCTTGTCCATCTTACACCACGATTGAGTACATTGACCTCACCTGGCATCGTCGATCGTTCTGGACCTCAGCTCTCCAAGCCTAGTCCCGATCATCCTTGCCGTTGACCGTTGTTGACCACCAAGCAATCTGCACAACAATAGACAAGTAAACCAAATTTGGGAACAAGTTCTTCACAACTTGACCCATGTTAGTCAAAACATGCATCATGCAACATATATGCCCTGAAACTCATGACTTTGACCTAACAAACGAATATCGCCGCCACGACGGGCGATGAACCAAGTGAAAATCGGTCGGCCGATCGCTTTAGGGCGGTCGATCGCCACCTATGGGCGGTCGACCGCCACCGGTGGGACTTAGCCATTTTTCCTCTCTAGAAAATCGAAACTTACTGGAATTTTCAAACCAATAGAACTTTTGACTGGAGACTCCAAAAATTATGGGACCAAGTGCAGTAGAATCTCCTCTCTTGCCTACACCCTCTATTTTTGGCCCAACTCAATCCACCACTTCGGCATTCTTTGGTCCGATGCGCTAGGGGCGGTCCGGCCGATCTTGGACCGGATCGACCACGCTCGCCGGCCGATCGAGCCTTTGACCCGACGATCCTAAAATTTGCCGAAAACACGTGAAACGACAAACCGTTAACGCCATTGCCAATTGTCACATCATCCTAAGAACTGGAGCATATCCCCATGATATCCACAGAAGGGAATGCGGGAAGTACATTTGGATGAGGACATTTCGCCTGAGTAGTCACCAAGGACTTAACTTTGTGCGCCATTGATCTGGGCCTTACCGTACAACCACAAGTCTATTTATGGTATAGACCTAGTCAACTAATTAGCAATGTTTTGAGTCGGTTCTGTTTGGGTTAATAAGCGGCGCAAGAGGTGGCCAGAATGACGAATCCTTAGCGAGCAGAACCGAGTCAAAATGAAACTTTGTAAACGCCTTGTGATAATCTCTTAATCGCACACCTCGGAAGTGTGTGAGCAGACATTATAAGATGATTATCTCTTGTGGGTCAAGTTGTATAACCTTTGCAGAGTGAAATTATTCGAATAGCTGTGTCTCCGGTTATGGACAATGCCCGGTGATTTCACACGAGGGGTAGATTTTCTCAAAAATGCTGGTTTGGATGGATACGAGTAGTTGTTTTTGGTTGATGGTTGGGAAGTGAACATAGTGTTCACTAGATGTTTCAAAAGAACTTGATACTTATGTATTTAATCTTTTAAATTATGCTTTCAATCTAGTTACTGTATTTACTATCAATACTGATTTCTGCAAAATAGCCATAAAACTATACTTGTTCAAGCCTTGCATGAATACTATTTGCATACATTTCTCTACGACTTGTTGAGTACTTTAAAGTGCTCACGGCTTTGCGCCACTTGTTGATCAGTCGCCGAAAAAGAACTAGAGAGCACCGAGTTCTGCGAGGAAGATTACTTCGAAGACTACGCAAACTAGGTCGTGTCCTCCACTTGATTGCATGTGGGTATGTTGGATGACTGCCACGAGACATTTTGGTTTCCGCTGCAAGTTTATCTTTTGTTGTTAAGCCCTGCGTGGCAACCTCTGTAAGACTTGACCATAAGGTCCTTTGCTACTAAGTAATATTAATTTGTCTACTTCTTAGCTACCTTATTGTATGGATATGATTTCCTCGATGTTGCAAACTGTGTGGACTAGCTACTGATTATGGGATTAGTTCAGAATACACAGACGGTTCGGATCCAACGGCCCGGGATCCCGACAAGAGATGGTATCAGAGCCATATCGACTATAGGACGTAACCATAGCTAGCCTGGTCGTTTTTAATCGAAAGTTTTAAAAAATTATTTTCTGAATCAAACCAACCGATTAATATGAATAGATATTCTTTTCTCGTCTTATTCTATTCTTTTCTCATCTTATTCTAATCTTCCCTCGTATCATTCTAAGGTTCTCACATCTTGTCCTTTCTAAAACTTTGTTTTTAAATTTAAATTGACCTCCTTACCTCAGTAAATCTCTATAGGATCGAGTTTCCATTATCTAAGCGATGGATGCCCTGGGAGTTTCAAGAGATGCCGAGTGTTTTGTGTTGATCGCCCCTATAAGATAATTTAGTAGTGTTGTACCTAAGTTGCCCTTCCTACTCTTAGTATCGTTTAATTCGGGTAATAGGATCTTATGCTTGAAGTTTTATTGCCTTTTAATAACTTTTCGGCTATTTATTCGTTGGATTATATCGACATTCCCCAGTTAGATTGTTCTGTCTTCCTCCCTTATTCTCTCTCGTCTTTTTGTGCTTTTCCCTCTCACCTCTCGTGCTTTCTTCCTTTCGTCTATTAAACCTGGAAATAATTGTTGCAGATGGTTCAAACTCGCAACTCTACAAGCCAGGATGAACCTGTGGATCCCAATACACCACCTCCAGCTGCAATAGCAGATTAGGGTTTGAGTCAGTTCATGGCAGCCCAGACGCGATTTGATGAATGCAATGATGCAGAATATGAACCAAATGATGACTCGACAGAACCAGACTGCTGCCGCTCTAGTTGCAATGTTGAATTAGAATAATCAAGCTGCTGCCACCACCAGCAGCTTTTCCTCAATCAAGGCTGGCAAAGTTCATGAGGACCCGTCCACCTACGTTCTCCAGCTCCTTCAAGCCATTGGGCGCAGATGACTGGCTGCGCTCTATCGAAAACAAGCTCGCCATCACCCGTTGTGACGACCGTGAGAAGGTTCTGTATGCCGCACACCAGCTGAAGGCACTGACTGCGTCGCCCATGGAAACCACCAGAACATCACTTGTGCTGAATTATCAGAAGATTTCCGCCACTCATATTCCTGATGGAAAGGTGTAAATGAAGAAGAACGAGTTCCGTGAGCTGCGACAAGGAAACATGTTAGTGAGTGAATATCTCAACAAGTTCACTCAAACTCTCATTATGCTCAAGAGGACGATGTCACAGATGATGCACGTCAAAAGCATTTCAAGCAGGGACTCAACCTTAACTTAAAGGTTCAAGTTGTTTGCAATGACTATGCAGATTTCCAGCATCTGGTAAACAAGGCTATGCTCATAGAAGATTCTCGTCGTGAGCTTGAAGAATACTCCATTAACTCATAATGGTGGGTCAAGATTCTTCACCTACCGAAGTAGGTTTTTATTTAGAGCTTCCCGGACTGGTCATGTAACATTACTGACTCCACTGGAATATTTATCTGGCTTTCTCATTGACCTGGCTTGTGCAACTCCTGTCACAATGAATGTAAATGACGCAACATCTTTTCCATTATTCATTAACATAATTTTGTTATCATCATTACCATATCATGTCATCAACATATGTCATCGTCATGTCACATCATCTTCATCTTATGTCATATTTTCATCATTATATCCTCTTCATTAAATCATAATTATACCATGACATTTAAATAAGCATAAATAAATATCATGACAAGTTAACTGTAAAGACAAAGGTAAATAAACAAATGTCTACCACTTTACCATGCATTTGCATTTTAGTCACAAAAGTCAGAACGATACAAAGGCAGCACCGAACTCGAAACAACACTCCATGTACAAAGATCAACAAGACATCTCAAAAAATGCCAAGACAGTACACAAACATCAAACAACACAAGATCGTTCTTACGTGCAAACCCAGCAAAATTGACCTATCTTGTCCTTTCCACTGTCCTGACGATCAAATACCCATAACTTTTACTTCTGGAATCCAAATTTAGCAAATTCTATATTTTATGAAATCTACACAAAATTTTCTACAACTTCTTAGTTATGAAAATTATCTGATTACGCCATCTAATTTCCCGTTTTCAACCTTGAAGCTCAAATTAAAACTTTACTGAACAACCGACTTCATAATTTTATAACTATTTTTCTACAACATGAAAATAGCAAACCATACAACTTATGGAAACTACAGAATTATCTAACTAAACCTAGTTATGACCTTAATTTAATTCTACCATCTACTGATTGTTATAAAGAAATCTACACTACTGCGGTTAACGATGATAGAGTTCTGGACAGTAGTACTCCCAAGGCTATAACTTTTCAACCGCTTATCCAAATCTAATGATCTTGTACTCTTTGAAAAACTTACGAAAATATCTACAACTTTCCTAACATGACAAAGTTATGAAATTGGATGGAAGTACCCCAAAACTCCCACACAAGGTTCTTTAGTACATCCAACTAAACTAAGGCATCATGCATTATCCGACTCGCACGATCAATCTACTCCAAGGTTATTAAAGCGATAAAGCAAGGTTATTAAAGCGATAAGGCGAGGTGAGGCGACTCACTACCTTTTTGCCGCCGAAGCGCTTAAAGTGTGCGGTGAGGCGACACCATACACAGATCCTAATTGGAGATGCGGAATACCTCTTAGCCTTAGGCAATGTAGGAATCTAACACATAGCCACAGAAGATCTTAGCTCAATAACATAAAAAGAAGTAAAAAAGTGTTGATCAGACAGTGGGCCGGCCCAACCAGGCCCATACCTTTCCCTCAATGTGCCCAAAGCCCTAACTTCTAACGCCGCCGCCTCCTGACTCCTTGCTCCTCAAAACCTCTTCCACTGCGCCGCCTCTTCCTTTGAAGAGAGAGGCGAAAGTGAGAGGAGAGAGGTGAGGCGAGGAGAGAGGAGGCGAAGGAGGGCGATGGTGATGGGGATGGCGACGGCGATAGGGGGAGGGAGCAGAGGAGGGTGATGGCGATTGGGATGGCGACGGCGACAAGGAGAGGAGTCGAGTTCGTTGTTGCTTCCTCCCTTAGTCCTCTTGATGTGAAAGCCGCCTGCTCCCCACCTGGTCCTCTCCCCCGCACTGGTGTTGGGTCACCACCTCGATCATCCTTACGCCACACTCCGCCTTGGCTGTAAGGCGGGCACCATAGGCAGGCGAGGCCATGGCATGACACCCCCCTGGCACCGTCTTACCACTTAAGCGTCGCTTTAATAACCATGATCTACTCTAAACCTTAAATAAACAACAATTTAAGATCAAAGCAAGGTTGTCCAGATTGTTACCCCACGAATTTGGATGACGGACAAGGTTGGATCGTGAAGCCCTAGTTTTCTTCTTCCTTCTTCTCCTGGTCCATCGTTGATCTTCCTCTTCCTTTCCTCCTTGCTGACCTTGTGCTCCTTCTCCTTGCTTCTTGCCGGCAGCTCCAGCACAAGGGCGACACAGGCAGGGAAGCGCGGCTCCCAGGCGAATCCCAAGTGGATTCGGTTTGGGCTGGGCGCCCAATCCTCCAACTCCCTTCTAACTCCTTTAACCCTTCTCTAAATCATCTAATCTCTTTTCTGTTATTTCCATTAATCGGGATATTACAGATTATGAGAGGGTTCGGAGATGAGTGGTTCACAGGGTCTGAGTGGTAGTGGGGCGATGGGTGCAGTGCAATTGTTGACGGCACTGGGGTATGGGAATCATGGGGAGTGAGGGAGAATCTTTATGCAAATGAGTATTTTACGGTCATTGGGTGGACTTTCCCCCCAACAAATTTCACATGAACTATAGAAAGCAAAAAAGTTTTGGATTATTATTATGCATTGGAGTGAATCAAGATTTGCCATGTGCGCACGTGTCTGCTAATCCAATTGGGCATGCAGGCTGTGGCTAGACGCTATTGGCTTTAGAGTTTATCAAGATGTATAAAAGGAGAGTTGTATTTGTTGCCTTGCGTATAAATTCCAGTCTGCAGTTCAGTATCTGATATAATCGCCTTATTACGAACATGGATAATAAGATCAAGGTTCATGGAGGTTTCCAATTGCATCTATGAAAGAGGGAAAAAACTTTAAACATGATCTTGTTCGATTGGCAATAGTAACTATAGTGTTTGTTTACATAAATACGTTGTCACTTGATTATGGCGTAATGCCATTGTGTTCACACAGAAATGTTTGGAAGCTGAGTTGAGCTATTTTTGACATATTCTTGCCGTGAACTTTCCCACTGCAGTTATACTCCCTTTATGGAATGTTTAGCATGCATCTGTCTTGCTTGCAGGGAGACCAAAGCTTAGTGGCACTATTTATCTCACAAGCATTAATTAAAGTAGTTCGCTGTATGATTTCCTCATGTCAATCACCTGTAACTTAATAAAATAACTTGCGTGTATCTTATGGGAAATTGTACGTAACTACGTATCATATGTTCTGCAATAAATTTGTAATGAAATTCATGACTAATTGTAATTGACTAGTATGAATATCTGGTTTTCTGACTTAAAAAATAACACAGGAAAGAGTTCTGTTGGGTCTTGTAGTAACTTCTGACCCTGTTCTGGGTTTACCTTCCCCCAAATTGCAGCGTCCTATCTTCTAGATGCTCAAGGTGGAATGAGTGTCTCTCCTAGAGTTTCTACTCAAGATGTGAAAGAGTAAGCTTCACGAGCTACTCCTAGTCCAAGCATGCATTTTTTTCTCTCTTTCTTTTTTGGCAGATTATGAGTAGTTTTACAATATTTATGTTGATTGCGCTATCTGAAAGAGTTGAATGTCACAATTTAACAATTACTTGCTGCAGAAGTCAGGAGGTCAAAGAGGCACTGAGAGCACAGATGGAAGTGCAACGAAGATTGCATGAACAAGTGGAGGTAATTTTGACTGCTTGTTCTATCATGTTCTTGGGATTAGTCCCCTGCTTGCTGTCAGACAAGAAAATAAGAACCAGTGTTCACCATCTTCAATATTTGCTGACACATTTGTTTAATTTAGACAATAAGCTTGGACTGGAATTTATTGGTATATTCTGTCTGTCAAGGATGCAGAATCCTGGGCAGGCTTGGCTTGCATGGATGTTTTGTACTCAATCCGCTTACTCACCTTAAAATGAATATGCTGCATCTGGGTTTTATTAGTTGAGAGGTCCATCCTCCCTAACAGAAAGAGAGAAGAGTCAATTCTTTCTCTTTTTGATGGAAGTGTGCATCCACCATTTAAAAGTTCCACAATCTGTGGGTTTTTGGCTCAAGGCAGTATGTTTAAAGGGTGCTTTTAGTTTTGCAACTCAATGTCTTTATGAAATGATTGCTTCCTAAAAATAAAAAAATCAGACTATTAAAGCAAATGACAAATTGAGAGGCTGATCTTCACTGAAACACTGAGAACAGCAGGTCCTTCAGGATTTGTGCTCTTTTTGGACCTTCTCTTAACAATTTTGTGGGATGCATCTATTTGTAACCATTGCTACAACTGCGCTTTAACATTTCAAATGTTGCAACTGGAATAGCTCCATGCAAGACTTGCTCGTTTTTAGATTTCACATGAAATTAGGAATGCATTGTTCAATACACAATACTTGACTCGTTTTCTTTCCCATGATCAGGTCCAGAAGCATGTGCAGATCAGAATGGAAGCGTACCAGAAGTACATCGACACTCTCCTAGAGAAGGCATGCAAGATTGTCTCCGAGCAGTTTGGCTCGAGTGGCTTCAGCATCTCCAACCATGATCTACCGGAGATATCCTCTGGTGGAGTCATGTGTGGTACTCCCACCGACACGTGGAGCTCCTCCATCTTCCACCAGCTCTCCGTCAGCTCGATCAACCTGCACAGTCCAGGAGGCAAACCTTGTCCCTCAGGCATGGAAGGACAACTACTACTCCAGAAGTCACCTGAGCTCAAACGCAAGTCTTGTTGAGTCGTGTGTCGACAAAATCTGGATGCAATGCCGGCTTCCTTGTCCGTGATAGTCAATGTCGAATTCCGGAATGATGAGGAAAATGGTCTACCAATCTTCCAGTGGCTGACTTGTGTTGCTAGTGCATGTCAAGTGACAAGGTCTCTCTCTCTCTCTCTCTCTCTCTCTCTCTCAATCAAAATCAACCTATGTTTATATGAAACGCCTAATGTGCTAGATCAAGTGCCTTTATTGATATAGCATATTATTATCATGGGATTCTGGTTCTAACATCTTTATCACATATATCAATTTAGCACATTTCGAAGATCAGTTCCTATCTTTTTGTACAAATGTGTGCATGCAAATATTTTTTGTCTGAACAGGTAACCACCCAGTGTTCCTATTACATCATCTGCTTCAGAACTCATGGAAATTGCCACTGTAGACATCTAGCCCATGCGATACACTTGCCTACAAACCTTCAGCGGAGAGCTGAACTATTTTCTAGATTGAGAAAGACTAGACTCCCCACTAATCGATTCCATTGTTTTTGCTGGAAAAAGAATAAGCAAAAAAAATAAAAATTCGATCGATATCAGAATTACATCAAAATATGACAGTCTTACACGATAAGGAAAATTTTGAGTTTGAAGTTGAAATTTAAAGCGAGCTACGACATTCTCTCCATAGACTACGTCATCAATCTTTTCAACGTGATTTGCAGCTTGAATGGTTCTTAATATGATCAACCATTACCCTTTCCATATTTCTTTTGTTTGCATAAATTTTGAAGCGGAAGGACTGCATCACCATCACAAATTCCATATAAACTACTCCCTCTGTTCACAACATATGTTGTTTTGGTCAATGAAATGGTCTCCGATATACACTTTGACTAATTTCGACCATAATATGCCCGAAAAAATATCATGATAAAAAGTGTTTTCAAGACTAACCTATAAATACTATTTCGTAACAACCAATCTAAATACCGTTCGCTTTACTAGCAGGCAAAGTTAGAAAAATTTCGATTGCAGGGCTGTCTGCAACGACATATATTTATGAATGGAGAGTTGTCATCATCTTCACCTTACAGCTCGTTTTGCGACAATGGGAGTTTAGAGGAGTGAGTTTACAGCGGGATTTTTAATCTCAATCCTCTATTTAGCAAGAGAGATGAGACATGGTGATAGATTACTTTATGACTTTTAAGATACCTTAACATAAGTGATGATGAAGGGCTGAGATGTATTGCTGTTACTCTAGACAACAATTCTATCTCAATTCCCACCTCCCTCTATAGGTTTAAAAAGGTGGGAGATACACGTCAAACTCTCAATTCTCGTCCCACCTAAATTTTCATATATATCAATCAAACAAGAGAATTTATAACTCTCACCCTAAATTATCATCCCTCCCCTCCAGTTGCCTCCGACCAAAAAATGCCCAACTGAACCCATCCACTAATGCATTGCTCACAAAAGTGACTAGTCCAAGGACAACGTGAAGGGAATATTCCGGGCATTGTTCTAAAGATTCCTGCATTGGAAACCTCCAAATGCAAAATACTCCAACCTTGGGTAATTGTCGACAACGACCAGCTCGTTTAAAACTAGTGCATTAAGAGTCAGGATCTTATCTTAAGATTAAATCGAAGCCTCTCCCTTGCAGGCAATCTCTTGAGCCTGCAGTAGATGTGATAGTTCCAACAAGGAATGTTAGTAGAAGATAAAACTGCACCGGATATACATGTAGTTCTAAGAATTTGCATCCATGGCCAATTCTTGTTCCTACAATTTTGTTGATGGCTTGAACCTCTACGATTTTCCAGTTTTGACCGGTATTAACTAGCATGGGGATAAGAAGACAGTAATACCCTCGATGTACACTTGGCCTCGCCCGATTTGAGATGTAAGAATTTCACATAAAACAATATAATGTCCCTCAAGATTCTTACGAAATTTTCGCATTCCAAACGATGCCTTGCTCTTCTGGTAAATAAAAACCCGCAACTGTAATGGCATACTACATTCCGAAAAGATCGTCGATTTCGATCACTCCGTGACATTGTTCTGTGATGAAAATGTTTTTTCCCTGGTGTTGATTGGAGAAGTGGAAAAGAAATCATATCTAATTCCTTTCGTCGTCTTGTTTTTGTTGCTCAAATCTGAGTGCTTCCCTTCTTTTATCCAAAATTTAGTTTGGGTGTGTTACTCTGAAACCAGCGGTAATCCATAAATGAAATTGCTGAAATTCATATATCTGAACTTTACATGGTTTAGTGTGAACTTTACGTGGTTTTTCTACAAACTGGTTTACATGTTTTTTCTACAAATTGCTGTAGAAATTGCTGAAATTAGTATATCTGATGAAATCGCCATATTATGAACATGGATGATTAATCACGGCCAGGCTCACGGAGGCCATCAATTGCATCCACATTCATGCAGCGAGTGGGTAAGAAAGACTAACTAAAAACTTGATCTTGTTCGGTTGGCATGAGCGATTGAAGTTTTGATTTACATTACCACTTGAGGACAACGTAGTATCGTTTATAACATCGAAGTGTTTGGAAATTTAGTTTTTTCGTTGTCTTCTTCTGCGTTCCTCTTTTCTTTTATAAGAACATCTATTTGGCTGCTGGCAGAAAGTTGTTGTCTCAAATTTCGGTTGGATTCATTTAGACCTCATTTTTTTTAGTGATCTCCCCTCCTTAAATTTGAATGTGATTCCAAACTATGCTTTTATTAAATGTTTATTTTTGTTAAAAAAATATCGACTCTTTCTATCCGAAGAAATTGCAGATGGTACTCCCTTTGGTCGAAGTAAACTTTAACTTTTGCTGTCAATATCTCTACGAGAATTTATGAAAATGATATCTCACCCGAAATCCAAATTAGGGAACAGAGAAGGATCAAACTGAAAAAAGTGCACCGGTCTAACTGCCCTTGGGCAGATTCGGGCAGCAAACTGTCCCTTGCGTAGACTCACGTACAAAAAGAGAGGGGAGGAGAATCTCGTGGAATTCTCTCCACAGCTCGCCGGGAGCCAAAGAAAAAAAAACACCAACCCACAAATCTTTCCCCTCGATCAGGCTACTGGCGGCGCCAGGTTCCGATCTTGCCGGCCGAGCTGCACCCTGGCCGTCCCCAATTCCCCCAATTCGGGCGTTCCACGGCCGAATTTGGTGGAGGACCCGTGAATTCGGCCGGTTTCTTGGCCTTGGTACGTCAGAATTCCCCAAATTTATTACCACGGGGAGAAATTCCCCAAATTTATTTGTTTCACTGTTCTTGTTTTGCCAAGTTAGTTTGACGAGTGATCGGTGCCATTTCGTGTAAAGAAGGAACAAGGAAAGGGAAAAAAGAAAACAGAAGGGGTGAGAGCAGTCTTCGTGAGCATGACACGGTGGGTCCACCTTTGCCGGGGATGGGCTATGATTCAGACCGGTTGGGATGAGTTCTATGTTGGTACGGTGGGGCTCTTGGGCATGGAGTTCACCATAACTTTCTTGATTTCTTCTTATTAATTGAGACCTTGAAGAACATGTCCCAACAACCTGCTAAGTTTTGTGACTAGTAGTAGTCTTGGATGTTGCTTCCATAGTGCTTGCCTAATCTACTTGAGCTGATGGAGTGCGAGCTTCCATAGAGTTCTTGTTTTTCTATCGCTTGCTTGTAAATGGAGGGAAAAATAAAGCCATTGATGGTCACTATGAAGACATCTCCTAACAACATGCTGGGTTTGATTATCAGTTAAATAGAGTTGCTTTGCAAACTTTACCTACCGCCCTTTTTGAGGATCAGTTAATTTGGTGGAGATGCCACGTAACGAACACGGTCTGTGAATGACAGGATAGAGGTATTGAAGGTGATGACTGATGAAACAGTAAATGGTTTGTGCGTGCTATCTTTTGTGGTAGAATACTAGAATAACGTGTGCCGTTTGATCTTATGATAAATGGCATCTGTTTCTCAGTCTATCAGTGCGCTTATCTACTAGATTGATCGTGATCCTTTGCCTTTTTTGCTAACATGTGACAAGTCTTCCTTTGATTACATGGGTTCTGCATGAAAGTTGTCCTCCCGAGTCCCGTCTCTGTAAATTCTATCCGCGGTGTCTCAATATGATGTTGACTACTAAGACGCACATGAAAAGTTGAATAAACCTCTTAATCTGTTGAACTGCCTCAGATGATAGGTAGCGATATAGTTGTTGCACTTTTGCACTAACTAGTTATATTGTTGTACTTGTATATTAGTGGAAATGATTGTTTGTGATCTCTGTTAGAGTGTAGGTGGTATTATCCCTTCTATAAAAAAAGTATGTAATATTTGGTTCTTCAATGTCATTTGTTTTTCAGATGATGAACAATGTATCAACCAAAACCGGAGTCTAGTGTTGGCCCAATTCGTAGCAACTCAGCCGTTCAGCAGCAGCAAATGGAATTAGGTGTCAACGATACAGGCCCAAGTAATGGAGCAAGCAACAATCCTAACTCGGCTGCAAGACAACGCTTACGGTGGACAAATGAGCTGCATGAACGATTCGTCGAGGCTGTTACTCAACTTGGTGGTCCTGATAGTATGTATTCATACTGCAACTGTGTCTTCATTTTTTCTTTGATTTGATTTTATTAAACATATAGAGCAAGACCCTCCTGCATAATCGCTTTACAGGGGCTAGTAACTTTTGATTTTTTTAATAAAAAATATATAATTTTGCATCACTTTTTCTATATAATGTTTATATTTACTCTATTTAATGATGTTTCTTTTATGTAGTTTGAAAGTATGAATTCATGCTCTTGTAAAAAAAATGGCAATAAGATGTAATTATGATGGCGTGCAACTCAATTTTTTTTTTGTAAGTAGGAAGATGATTTCTCAAAAGTTTGAAGATCAAAATCATATAAGCTTGAAAAAAATAAGATATACATGATTCATAATTTTAATATTTAAGAAAGTCCATTAACTTTTGTTTTCTCAAGAAAGATGGATGAGATGTAAAATCTACCAATCTACTTTGCCTTGATATGATGCTGTATGAAAAGAGAACCTTCCCATAAAGTGAGAATGAGAACTGACATTTGAGGCCTCCAATCACTTGGAAGAGGATTTTCATCAATCCTACTATCCTAGGGACGCAATCAGGGATTAGTAACTTAGTTTTCGTAGGAGTTGTAATGTGAAAAGAAAGGTGAAACACATTGATGACGTGTTATGATGTACTGATCTATTTACTTGTCCTTTTAAGCTTTACATACTATTGTACTTGCTACATAGACTCGTAAATTTCTGCTTCTGCTAACACCTGAATTCCTCAAACGCGACAGGAGCAACTCCTAAAGGAGTTCTGAGGATTATGGGTGAACCAGGATTGACAATATATCATGTCAAAAGTCACTTGCAGGTACATCTTGTTTCAGTGTCACTTACCCAACATTTTTTGTTACTCTCATTTTTATCTTCTATAATTCCCCTGTTCCTGTTTCTAGAAATACAGGTTAGCAAAGTACATTCCCGACTCTTCAACTGATGGTAGGCGAACAAGGTCATCTTCGTATATGTAGTACTCTAGTATTGTTTCAGTTCTTCCTAATTTGTATCTCTCGTGTAGTTAACAAGGCTGATAAAAAAGACCCAGGGGATTTGGTCGCAGGTCTTGAGGGATCCTCGTATGTATACATTGGTCTTGTTATCCTCTCCCCTATCAGTCATTTTTTTGTAAATTGTTACTGGCATGGTATGAGGTGAAAGTACGACAAAGTATGCAAGTTTTTATCATTTACCGAGAAAATTCATCTAGCGTAATCGGCTCTCTCTTGACTTTATTACCCTCATTGTTTACATGCTGTTAGGAAAATATCGCACGGTGATTGTACTTAGAAATATTAAATATCCGGCAAGAATAGGCTGCAACTAGATGTCAATTGAAATCACTCTTATTTTAGACTGATGAATAATTTCTGCAAAATGAAAGTGATGACTTCATTTTATGTCAATTGGATATTAACTTCTTCTATTCACTTTTTTGACCTTGAATATTCTGAGGTACATAAATGCTAGATGTTAGGGAAAAAAATGTAAAAACGTTGAAGTAACTTCAAGCTGATCAATATGCATTTGTTTTTAATTTAGTGAAAAATGAAGCATTTGTTATTGGTCCCTTCTATTTCTCTTTTATTAGATTTCATTGCTTTTTGTTGGTTTACCCATGCCATTCTCCCTGTATTGGGCAATTATTTGGAAATGTATGGCAAGTTTTGTAGGACACTAGCATTTCATGTTTGTGAATTGCATTATCTATTGGTCGATGTGGATCTCCCCTTGTTTTTTCTTGGGACCTTTGATCATTGAACTTTTTTCTTGACAGTGGATTGCAGATATCTGAAGCCCTCAAGCTGCAGATGGAGGTCCAAAATCGGCTGCATCAACAGTTAGAAGTAAGTCTTCTGTGGAGGCTCCATTTAAGACCAAGTTATCTTTTAGCTTTTCTAGTTCCACCCTAATAACCCAAAAATTGGTAGGTTGTACCGTTATATTGATTAGATGTATACATTGCATGCTTTCATAGAGGTAGATTCATCAGTGAACTGATAATGCTATTCAAGACATCAATGATAAGATGGGTCTGATAAACATTTTCTTTTTTCTTTAGGTACAAAGGCAGCTTCAGTTGCGAATTGAGGCGCAGGGCAAGTACCTCAAGAAGATCATCGAAGAGCAGCAGCGTCTCAGTGGTGTAAAATCTGAAACACCTGCTGCAGGTGCCTCTGTAACAGTGTCAAGCGATCGATTCCCTGACTCCGAGAGGACTGACCCCTCCACTCCTGCACCCATATCTGAATCTCCGACACAAGGTGTACCTTCCAATAGGGACAATGGTGGCCGAGCAGAGGCAACCAATAGCCCCTGTCATGACGATTCTCTCTCCCTCCGTGAACCACTGACCCCTGATTCCGACTGTCAGCCTGGTTCTCCCACCGTTAGTCCAGAGCATGAGAGGGCAGCAAAGAGGCAGCGAGGCAGCGGCACTGAATTCTCAGAGGCTGACTTTGCCCTTCCGCACCATATCCTCGAGCCGAGCTCGGGGTCAGAGTTCCAACAATGTTCAATGTCCTACTCAGGCCATTAGCCTCCGGTGCTGCTATCCTCGACGCATCTTTGCTAGTTTGTTCAGGACGCAGCGTGTGGTCTGATCCACGTGTTGTTGTCTCAAGGGAGATGTTGGTGAACAAAGTTGTAGGTGTTGAGGTGATTGTTTACATGATATACGTGGCAGCTATTTAAGTTTGTGCAAGTTAATTGGCGGATGAGCTGAGATGTTTGTGTTATGATTATCGTGTGTATGTATTTAGAGATGTAATAGGTAATATATATAGGGTGTACAAGGGGTGTATATTATATACAGATAAGACAATACAAAAGTCAGATAAAGAATACAAAAAAGTTCTTATTATAATACCTTATTCTAACACCTCCTCAAATGCAAGTCGTATGCAATAGCATTGCATTTGAGGAAAATCCAAAATCCGAGTCTTGATAATGTCGTCGTAGCATATAGCTCTTGGAAAATATATCGAGTATCAAAAGATCTCTTATCCGGTGTCGTGCAACAGGCCATAAAGACGAAGGTGCTGGAGCAAAGTTGACCACGATAACATGACGAAGAAGATGATAAAACAAACAAATATAGAGAAAATTGTCAAATCAAGCCAAAGAAGAATAGGTAGAAGCATGGCGGTGTAGATCGTAGCCTAAGACGGCTGGGCGTGGTGCACAAGAAGTGCAACGAATACACAGTGTAAAAGAAGTGTAACACGATGCATAAGAAGTGCAACGGAGGCACAGTGCGGAAAAAGTACGGCGCAATACACAAGAAGTACAATGGAGACACAATGCGGAAGAAGCACGCCAACCTTAAAAGCTTGGGGCGGTGGATCTGCAGCGGCTCAAAGAAAAGAGCAGCGGCTGCTGCCATGTAAAGAAATTCATATGCTTCTATGACTGACGATAAATTTATGGACTCGTATGGCTCAGACAAACTCAAAGATAGAGTGATACAGACTTGGATGGACGCAACGAAAGCTAAAACTTAAAGAAAGAAAAGACTCAAGATAACTAGCAGCGTCATAAAAAAAATTTCAATGGACGACTGCACAGGTGGTGTAACGTGGCTTCACAAAAGCAGCAACATGCACAAACGGCCGGACAGGTGGGCGGTGCTGCACATGCTTTGCAAGAGCATCACGTAGATGCAAGACACGAAGTCATTGTACACATACGAACCACGTGAGCATGAAGCCCTGCATGTTGAGGCAAAGCGACAGATGGTGGTGGCGGCGCTGGACGGACGGCGGTGCGCTCTGGACAAAGTGATGCGGCAGCCACAAAGGCAATACGGCGGCAGCTTGATGAGTAGGCGACGACGAGAGGCCACCCTTAGGAGTGGGGATTGCTCCTCCCAGGGGCAGCGACAACGAAAGATGAGTAAGCGACGGCTGCTAAGGTTTTACAACCTGCTCTGATACCATATTATGAATATTGTGTGTATGTATTCAGAGGCCCAATAGGCAATATATATAGGGTGTACAACCATATACAGATAAGACAATACAAAAGGCAGATAAAGAATACAAAAGAGTCCATGTTCTAATAGCTTATTCTAACAGTTTGAAGGTTAGGCACCATTAGCCTGTTGCCTACTATGTTGTCGACTTCTTTTCTTCGAGTAATCCTGACTTGACAAGAGTGTTAACACGAAGTTCATTTCGATTATATTGTTATGTTGTGTTCAATGATCAGAAACAAGAGCTTTAGTTGAAGATCCACCTGGATGCTTCTGTTTGAATCTCTTCATTTTGTAATTTATGTCTGATTATTGCAACCATCTGCTGGAGTATTGCTTGAATGCCATGCCTAATGAGGAATTTTTTTAAAAAAATTTACAAAAATAAATAGCCGGCCTAAAAAATAGCAAAAATGGGTTCTTGTTGCCGGTTGAACAGGCGACAGGTACTCTACCCCCTTCTGTCACCAGCCCGACTTCCTGTCGTCAGTTAAACTGATGATAGAAAATGAACAGTCAACTGTCACTAGTTCTACTAGCGACAGGAATCCATCTATAAAAACCCCAAAAAACAGCCCAAACTCATTTTAATTCAAGAAAAAAACAAAAAGAGAGGAGGAGAGTGAGAAAAGAAAGGTAGTGAAACTCTGCTGGTTCATCGCGGAGGAGAGATAGACGGAGCATCGGATCCGATCAACCATCTTGCAGGTACATTTTTTTGGAACTTTGCACATTATGTCAAAATATTGTCGGTTAGCAAACAAAAATAGCGACATAGAATTTAGTAGATTAGATAAATATAGTCCAATTATGTAGTACATCTTTTGAGCTGTGTACGAGGTAGGTAGAGGGTAATATAAATAATACCAGTTTTATTTAGCTCCCCATTTGTGTGCGGTAATTATATTGTTAATACCAGAAATTATTTTGTAAGTAGGAAAGTAGCATGACACATTTTAAAATTGAAAGGAAAATCCGTAGCAGCTAATTAGGGTAGGTAGAGCCTAATTGAATTAATCATAGCTTTATTTAGCTCTCTATTTGTGTGCGTTAATTATATTGTTAATGTTGGGAATTGATTTATAACTAGAAAAATAGCATGACACATTTTAAAATTACAAAGAAAATTCGGAGCAGCTAATTAGGGTAGGTAGAGCCTAATAAAAAAAAACCCAGCTTTATTTAGCTCTGTAGGTTAGGCAGAGCATACTCGCAGCTTTATGACTTGTCACATAAATTTGGTTTATATTTGTGGTTGGTAATTAGTTTGGTAATGTCGCTTCGTATTATCTTTTTGCATATTTCGTAATCTTTACAATGTATGCACTGAATTTTCAGGTATGGCGGACCCAGACCACGCTGCTGAGTGGTCGTACGAGTTGCTTGACCCAGTGATTGACCTACATCATCGTAGCCGCCTCAGTACCATCCTCCCCTAGGATTGCATGCGTAATGTAATGTTTCATAGGTCGTGCACCGAGTTGGGATGAACCGGATTTGTCGTACGACGAGATATTTGCTGAGGACTTCCACTTCCCCCAGTACTAGGCCTCTCAGCTGCCAGGTGCGCCGGAGCCGACCCTACCGACACCGGACCAGTAGATGTCATGTAAATAAATTTTTTTGTACAACTATAGTAATGGTAATATAGTGTTTCATTATCACCTTTTGGTGTGCATGCTTTCCGAGTATTGTTGGCTTCGAGTACTGTTCGTTTTGAGTACTATTTATTTAGAGAATTGTTCGTTTTGAGTACTGCTGGCTTCGAGTACTGTTCATTTTGAGTTTTGTTCATGTCGAGAATTATTCGTTTCGAGTACCGTTGACTTAGATCTTGCATGTTTCGAGTAATCGTTCGTTTAGTCTTGTTGGCTTAGAAGCTATTCATTTCGAGTACTGTTTGTTTTGAGTACAGCTTTATGCAGTGACGTGACCCAGCGAGACAGAATTTGCGCAACGACGTGACCCAACGAGACTGCTTTGAGCAGCGATGTGACCCAACGAGACTACTTTCGATAGCGACGTGACCCAACGAGATATCTTTGCGTAGCGACATGACCCAACGAGACAGCTTTGCACAGCGACGTGACGCAACGAGTCAGCTTTGCGTAGCACTGCCTCGCGGACGCGAATTTCCATCAACCGAATTACAATTCAGTTGCGTACGTAGGGACACCTCAGCCTATAAGTACTACCCATTCTACGGCGGGTTCTCCTGCATCAACACTTTAACATAATCTCGCTAAGATGGACAAGATGTAATAGGAAGATATCCGCGAACTTGCAAGGCGTGCTGTGACCCTGGACGAACAAATGGCGCATGCCAGGAGGGCACCTCCCCGCAATGACGCTGCCTCCGAAGCAGCAACCCCGTCTCGAACATGCCCACCGAGCCTTTGCCGGAGGGGCCGCCCGAGGGGGAGATGCCGCCTCTCTGTTGGTGCAGAGACCCATGCAAGTTCTTCAAGTCCAAGCACCGAATAAGCCTGATCAGTGTTACTGGGGGTTGTGTGAACTACTCCTTGTACTATCCGGACCACCGTTGGGACACGAGCAGCTATCGGCAGCCGGTAAGGACCAGTTACAGTATGTTCTACTATTACTCTTTCAAAGTACGCACTAACAACCTCTCCCGTCTACCCGTAGTCCCCGGATCCTCTATGTGGCTACCGCAAGTGGATTGACCAAGAGATCCACCCACGCGACCAGTGGTGTAAGGACTACGAGGAGTGGGATGCCAAAAGGACCCACGAGATCTGGGAGGAGGAGCGCCGAACGATGAGCAAAATGACTGTGTCCGTCGGGAGACAAAAGCTCATCTCGAGGCATGCAACCGCAGGGAGCACGAGGCTCGCGAGAGGGAGCATGATAAAAAGAGGGAAATGACGACCAAGGTGAGGGAGGCCGACGGGGAGTACAATGCTTAGCTCGCAAGGAAGTGTAAATGGCCCCGGTCCACGCAGTAAGTTGAACCATTCCGTAGTAGTCCCCCGTCCTACCCGTCATATTTTTTACTATCTCGTAAAGGCATGTATACTTACATAGTCCGGATGCTTGTGTCCTAGTGTACTGTAGTAGTAGCGAGAATGACTAAAGCAATTAGCCAAACCATCATGCCATGTGAACACGTGTAATGTTCTTCTATTTGCGGACTCTAATGTATTTGCTGGTGATGTTATAGCAATTAGTTCTTCTGTAAGTTTCGAGTACTGTACGTTCCTCCCACAAGTTGGTAAGGAAGATAAAATTATGTGAATTTGCCATTACTCAAAACTACGACATGTCACACTGATATTACATAACATTGAGCAAAACATCATAACACTTAGTTTTTTACAAATCCAAGTGATATTCCAGCACATTGGCAATCACATATTATAACTTTTTGTGCTTTCCCGTGGCAGTGTCCTCAACATCCCCCATGTGGACTGCCTCGAGTCGGGCGGCCGGATGAGGTCCCCGCGGCGACGTCTGGAGTGCCGGTGTCTCCTTCGTCCTGAGGATTTCCCATCGGGCATTTCTTGAAGGTGTGCCCAGACTCCCTGCAAATGGAGCACTTCTTCATATGATGTCCGGCTTATGCTTCGTCCATGTCGTTTCTGATGCGCTGTACGTGTCGCCGACTGACCTTTCCCTTCCGCCTTTCAATGTCCGTGGCCCAGATTAGTTGCTCCCAGCTCGGATGGCCAGTGAAATGGTCAACCATGGTGTAACCATACATCTCCGCACTCCATGTTTGCATCACATGCGGCCATGACATGGGAGCAGCATGGGAGCAGCACCTATGCAGAAGAAGGGCTTGTTGCAAGTGCATGCACAACTAGAGCAGCGTACCTTGCACTCGTGGGTAATCCTCTTGCGGTTCATCCCGCGGTGTCCTTTATCTCTGCACATTACCTCGAAGCGAAGCTCTCTTGTGCCCATCTTGAATGTGTGATGCATCTCACCCTTCTTGCTCTTCTCCTCTATGTACTTAGTGACTATGGCGGAGTAGAGTACTCTGTCATTTGTCATGGCGAGCGACACATTGTTGCCTCTGTGAACGAAGTAGTTTATCGTACTGCAGAGAATTACCTCCACAATACTAACCAAAGGGAGACACCTTGCGCCGCGTATGACCCAGTTGTAAACCTCGGCTAGATTGGTTGTCATGACACCATATCGAGCACCACCCCTGTCATGCAGCAGTGACCACTTCTCCTTAGGCTCATGCTCAATCCAGTCCGAGAAGCATTTCACCTGCGCCCCCGTCCTCCTTGTTAGACTGGGACCAGCTGTGGGTAGCCGTGATAATGCTTCGGGGGCCTAGTCAGCGCTTGGGGTGGCCCTTTTTGCTGCCTCCCTTCTGTGTGTTCGGATCCACTCATCCAGAATATTCCAGAGTGCTTCAAACTTCCGCTGCTGGTTCTGGTTGCACAGCCACTTGAACAGGTTCATGAGGTCCTTGTTGCGGAACTGCTTGTAGAAGTTTGCCCCCAAGTGCCTCATGCACTACCTGCTTTGCAGATCCACCCATGCAAATGGTTCGTTGTCTCCTTGTTGTAGTTGGGTTATTGCACTGAGCAGGCCGACATGCCGATCATGAATGATGCGTACGTTTGGACGGCCCTGTACAACAGAAATCCTCACATTCTTTAGGAACCACAACCAACTGTCTATGTTCTCACTTTTAACAAAAGCGAATGCCACGGTGAAGAATCTAGACCTGCTATTATGAGTTAATAGAGTATTTTGGTGATTAATGACAAATCTATATATGAGACTAACGCTTTTATTGATATACCTATTGTGTAATCTTAGTTGGATAAAAAGGTAAAAATCATGGAGGTATGCACTCGACATCATATTCTTATATTTTAGTGCATTCCTCGAATCCAAAATATAGGTTGACTCCACTAAGAGTCTGATTTGAATATACGCATATGTTTTTACTACACATTTGTGTATGCACACATTTAGGAGTTCACTCTATATTTTATGGTTTTATTAGTATTGATCCATATTTCTTTACCCACATATTGGGGATCTCTACTTTGAAACATATCCTTGAGTATATAAAACTTGTGTAGTTCATATATACTCATATTTATCTACATTCAATAATTTGCAATTGAAGTGGTTATCATCAATTACCAAAGAGAGAAAGATTGAAGTATCTTGTCCCACAATTATGAGTTAATGGTATGTTGTGGTAATTAATGATAATCATATTATGGAACTAACATTTTTCATGAGTTGGATGAATAGGTTATGTTCCATGATGATGACGACTTGGGATGACATCATGAGTTGATCGTCATCAAGTCAAGGTTCAAGAAGAAGATGCATCATGTGTTGATGCGTATGAAGATCTTGAAGAAAAGGAAATCATCATGTGTCAATGATGTTCAAGAAGAGGAGATGATCATGAGTTGATCATCAAGTCTTGATGGAGGTTAAGTGAAAGAATGCACCATGGGTTGATGCATATTCAAGTCAAGAACTTGTAGTAAAGGAGATCATCATGTGTTGATGATTACCAAAGTTAAGAACCCAAAATTGAAGTAAAGATGTGCGTCATCAAGCTTCAAGAAGATGCTTAAGGCAAAGGTACGACTAGGTAGGGCTAAGGATGTGTTCCTAGTCATTTACTAGTCTTGGTGTTTGGATGGAGACTGAATTGCTAGTATAGGTTATCGTACTATTAAAAGGTGTCTTTACTAGTAGCTTGAGTTAGTCATGTGTTGATAACTCATTGTGCTTGCTCTAGCTCATCTATGCATGGTGCTATCGTTTGCGAATGTGTTTTGCAAATAGTTGAAGCTCATGCATTAATCTTTGTAGTATGAGACTATAATTTACAAATGGTTGAAGTCCATGCACATACTCCTGGTGGCGTCTTGCGATGTTTGCGAATGTGTTTTGCAAATAGTCGAGGCTCATGCATAATACTTGTAGTATGTGACTTTAGTTTGCGAATGTATTTTGCAAATAGTCGAGGCTCATGCATAATCCTTGTAGTATGTGACTTTAGTTTGCGAATGTATTTTACAAATGTCTTAAGTCCATGTACCTTATTCCTTGAGATGTCGATTTTAGATGTTGGCAAATGTGTTTTACAACTTGTTGAGAATCTTACCTTTAACCCTTGTTTGTATAGCGTATCAATTTGGCAAATGTGTTTTTGCAAACTGAGTTGAAGCGAAATTCCAACTGCTGCTTTTCTTAGAAAAGTCGGTAGTACCGACGTTATGTTGGCAGTACTACCACTCTGCGGTATGACCGGAGTTCTTATGGCGGAACTACCGCAAAGAGGTATGACCGCAATCCCTGCGGTACGTGTTTCCTAGATAGATACATTTTTGGAGTTTATTTGTTCTCTTGGAAGTGCGGTAGTACCGGAGGTCAATAAGCGGAACTACCGTAACCCGGTTTAACCGAGATTTGTGAAGCGGTACGTTATTTCCAAAGATGACCGTTTTCAGACCTCAAGTGAAATCGGTCGTACCGCCCTTGTTAGATCATGTAGCTAGGTCTAAAGTAATTTAACTGATGAATAATTGACAATGTTATTTGCTGATATTATTTGAGGCGTGTCGTGTTGTGTAGAATTATATCGGTCAAGGTGGGAAGAACTTGTGCCGGGAAAATATGTTGTTTTGGTCGTTGCATGTGCAGGGTAACTCGGAGGCAATCGTGGTCTACGACGATGACCGGGAGATGGCTTGGTGCGAAGTCATGGTCCTGAGGGTCGAGGATACTGGAAGAGGCGGTTGAGCTCGAGTTGGAGCGCATGGAGTTTAAAGATGGATGATGCGTGTTGGAGCTACGAAGATGGAGGCTACGACACGTGACAATTTTAGGGTGTCTAAGATTGGATATTGTGTAATCAGGTATTAAGTTCATGTATTGGGTCTTAGGACTCGTAGGTCGTACGTGGGTGATTAGGGTTTGGAGGCTGTACGGGTATAAAAGTGATTAGCACCGGTTGTTAAAAGGCAAAGAGAAAAAAAGGTTTTGAGTTTTCGGGGGTGAGTCCGTTCTCGCAGAAAAAGAGAAGGTGGCGGCGCAGGCATTGCTGGTGGACGGCGGCTTGGTGCGGATGCACGGCGGACTTTGGGGGCGAGTGCTAGCTGCAGGAATCAGCAGGGGATCAAATGGTGCTTGTGACGTGCATGCAGATTTGGCCATCAATGTGATCTGCAGGATATAAATATGGCTGCTTTTGGTGGCCTTGGTTGGTGTGCATGAGAACACCATTGAAAAGATGCTTTGGTTGTGTGCATGCATGTGTGAGAATACAAAAGTGCTATGTGCATGTATTGGTGAAAAGATTAATTGATGGTGGTTGTCATTGTCATCAATTGATTACTTGAAAAAACAAGTTTTGCTATTTTTCTTCTTATCTCCAGAACAAAGCGACGTCGTGCTTGTGGCTGCTAAAAACATCTACGAAGAGCTGGCTGGCGGTGACTCGATTGATTGCAGACGGCTACTTGACAAAGCGGTGGAACTTGCGGTGAGGCTCTTTGGCGAGCGATACTACGTGTGTGTTGAAGACAACACGATTCGATGCGCGGATTGGGCAAAGGCAACATAGTTTGAAAAAAATCTAATACAATCATTCACCCCTTCTGATTGTCATTAACGATCCTACAAGTGGTATCAGAGCAATGTTGCTATGGCGTCAGAAAGGTATGTGAATCGTCCCCCCATGCTAGATGGTACTGATTTTGCTTTTTGGTGTGTGGAATAAGGTTTCTAGCCCTTATGAGGTTTCGGTTACAGTTACTAATCTAAATAAAACTGATGTTGATTTAAATGCTCAAGCTCATAACTTGCTGTTTCAAGGGATCTCCCGCAAAGAATTTGATCTTGTAGCTCATATTAATTCTGCCCACTTAATATGAAAAACTCTTTGCGATTATCATGAAGGAACCACTAAAATTAAGAAAGTTTATAAAAATCTTTATCAAAAAGAATACTCTAATTTGCTATGAAGTATGGTGAAGCTATTGATGATCGTTTTGCTCATTTTGAAAAAATATTGAGCAATTTGCGTGGTGTTAATGTTATTCCCACTGATGAAGATAATGCAACTAAAATTTTGAGACCTTTAGGTTCTGAGTGGTTAATGGTTGTCACAACTATCAATCAAACTGTCGATCTAGATACTTTAACTATGGATGATATTTTCTCTAGATTGAAAACCTATGAGATGGAAGCTTTGCCATCTAAGATTGATAAATCTTCATCTTTAGCACTTGTGACTAACCCCATGCAGGCTGCTTATTCGAGTTCTTTTCTGGTATCTGCTTTGTCTTCTTTTTCAGAGTAACAGTTCGAACAGCTCCCTAAAGAGGATATGGTGTTGATATCCTCACGGGCATACAAGGCACTCAACAACGTAAGGATGAGGAAGCGAGGTGGCGTGTCTAGTTCATGCAGATGTTATAAGTGTGGTGAGTCAGGCCACATTAAGGTGGAGTGTCCCATACTCAAGGGGAAGGTGATCAAGGAATACAAGAATTTCCATCGTCGGCCATCCAAGAAGAACAACATCAAGAGTGGCAATTTTCATCAAAATTTTTGCTGAAAAGGTTCTTTCGGCTATCGAGCATCTGGATTTGAGTGATGTGGAATATGAGAGTTACGATGACGACAACCACAACAATGATGATTCTAAAGGTAAGAACAAGAACAACGACGACTTTTCGGGCATGTGCTTCATGGCAAGAAACGACGACGACAGTGATCTCGATGATGTAAGACCATCATATGATGAGCTTGAAGATGGTTTGATTAAACTTGCTATTGAATTGAAAAAGATAAAAAAGAAACTGAAAGAAAATAATTGTCTTGGTGAAAGTTTAACTTCTGAAATTGATAGACTTATAACTGTTACTCGTGATAAAGAATCTTGTGAGTCTTGTCAAGTTTTACATTCTGAATTGGAGACTACTAGATCTATGAATGTATCAAACCTGATTCAACTTAGGAATGCAAATGCTAAATTTGATGAATTAATGTTTGCACATGACTCTTGTGATGAAATTTTAAAACTTGCAAATAATGAAATTGAAAAGCTCAAGTTTAGTTCTCCTACATGTTTAGAGTCAAGTATTTCAAATGCTCAGACTAAAACTTACTATAATTGTGGATTACTAGAAGCTAGACTTAATTCATCTCAGGAAACAATTCAACAGATGCTTTATCACGAGATATCATCTTGTTCTAATTGTCCTAAACTCATCATAGAAATAGAAGCTTTGACTAGATAACTTAATGATTTTGCTGAAAAGGAAAAATTGGCTCAGTCTAGTACTTCTAAGAGACTTGTGAATGAATCTGTTAAATGCACTACTTGTCTCACTCTAGCTAAAGATAACAAGTATGTCAACGGCACTTTAGAGAGATTTTCCTTTGATAAGAAAATTTTGAATATGATCCTAGACAAGTCAAAAGTGAGTGTTAAACATCAGAGTCTAGGATTTAATTTTGTTGAGCATACCAAGAATAATCCTCCTAAGGTTGTTAAGCTTCTTGAATCTAGAAAATTTAAAGTAGAATCTGAACCAAAATAAATTATTTTTAAATCAGCTGGTATTGCAAAGGACCCATCTAATAAAGTGGGTGTTGTAAAGGCAATAGATACATCTTCTCATCAAGATAAGTACAAATGCACTCATTGTGGTAGAGATGATCATTTGGTTCAATTTTATTTTCGAAAAGCAAAGAAAGAAAAGAAAGACAGGTTAAGAAAGATTTCTCATTTTGTAGTGGAGTTTACTCAAGCTCCTTATCATCGCCTTGCTCTCTCTAAACAACTTTCTGCGGGTTTAGGAGTTTCCGAATAGATGCACGACGGTGGCTTTTGCTACGTGACCATCTGCGGCCAGCGGTCGACCGACACGTAAATCTGCGGTCGACCGGCGTGATACGTAATGTCAAAATTCTTTTTCTATACCTGCTGTTGCTTATGTTCGTCGTGTATCTAGTACTGGTGACTTAAAGCTTTATTCTCTAACCCAAACTAAGATACCGATGATTGTTCGTGCTTTGTAGGCTCATCGCAAGAGGAAGGAGAACATATGGTTTATTGACTCCGGTTGCTCTCGCCACATGACCGAAGACTCTCGATAGTTCTCCTCCCTCACTCATGCCACCGGTGATGAGATGATTATTTTTGGGGACAATGCTCAAGGACGAGTTCTTGCAAAAGGGATCGTGCGCGTCAACAATAAATTCATTTTAAAAGACGTTGTTCTTGTCAGTAAGTTGAGTTATAATTTGCTTTCAGTTTCACAGTTGATAGACGATAATCTTGAAGTGAGCTTTAAAAAGCATTCATGTCATATCTTAGATTCATCTGGCGATCTATTATGCAAAATTATTCGAGTGGGACGTGAATTTTCATATTCATCATCCTCTGATCATAGGTGTCTTGTTTCATCTGTTTCTAAATATTTACTTCACTGGCATCGTAGACTAGGTCATATTGGTTTTGATCATCTTGCTCGTATCAGTAATATGGATCTTGTTAGAGGTTTGCTTAATCTTAAAATTGAAAAGTAAATGGATTTTGTTTGTTCACCCTGTCGTCACGGTAAGATGATATCTGCATCACATCCCCCTCTCACACTTGTTATGACTGATGCACCTGGTCAATTGTTGCACATAGACACTATAGGTCCCGCTAGAGTTTAGTCAGGTGGAGGTAAATGATATATTCTTGTTATTGTTGATGATTACTCTAGATACTCTTGGATCTTTTCATGGCATCTAAGCATGAAGCTTTTGGTCACTTTAGAGAGCTTTCTCTTAGACTTACTACTGAACTCCCAGGGGCACTAAGAGCAATTAGAAGTGATAATGGAACTGAATTCAAGAACTCATCATTTGCTTCTTTTTGTACTGAAAAAGGTTTAGATCATTAATTCTCTTCAGCTCGTGTGCCACAACATAACGGTGTTGTAGAACGTAAAAATAGAACTTTGGTTGAGATGGCTAGAACGATGTTAAATGAACATGCTACTCCTAGGAAGTTTTGGGCTGAAGCTATTTCTACTGCTTGCTATATTTCTAATAGAGTATTTTTGTGAGCTGAATTGCATAAGACTTCCTATGAACTTCGTTTTGGTCATTCTCCTCAAATTTCTCACTTGAGGGTATTTGGTTGTCGATGTTTTATTCTTAAATATGGAAATCTTGATAAATTTGAATCTAGATCCTCATATGGTATTTTTCTTGGATATGCAGCTCACACTCGAGGTTATCGTGTATTCAACTTAGAAACTAACAAAATTGTTGAGACCTACGAGGTCACTTTTGATGAGGCTAGTCCTGGTACTAGACCTGACAATGCAGGTATACATGTAAATGACGCACCTGAAGACATCTTCTATGACTCTGACGATGATGATAGTGTAACCCCGATTCACACTTCGACACATGTATCTACATCGATAGAGTCTACAACTAGTGGCTTTGATCCTACCTCCAATGAGGTAGATACCACTAGTGCTACACCTATATCATCAACGACACCTCAGGCTCCTCTGCATATTCAACGACGTCATTCTCCTGAACAAATGATTGGTGAGTTAGATGAGAGAGTTCTTCGTAACAGGTATAACTCCGATGCCTCATATACTCATGCTTCTTTTGTTTCCTCTTTTGAACCCCAAGATGTAAGTCACGCTTTATCTTATGAGTCTTGGATTAATGTCATGCATAAGGAATTAGAAAATTTTGAGCGTAATAAAGTCTGGACCTTAGTTTCACCTCCTCATAGTCATAATGTTATTAGAACATAATGGATTTTTAAGAATAAACAAAGTGAGGATGGTGTTGTTGTTCGAAATAAGGTTAGACTTGTGGCTCAGGGTTTTACCCAGGTAGAAGGTCTTGATTTTGGTGAAACTTTTTCTCCTGTTGCTCGATTAGAGACCATTAGAATTCTTTTAGCTTTTGCTGCATCTAAGAGTTTTAGGCTATATAAAATGGATGTTAAGAGTGTTTTTCTTAATGGCTATATTGAGGAAGAAGTGTATGTAAGACAACCACCTGGTTTTGAAAATCCTAAATTCCTGATCATGTCAACAAACTGTCCAAAGCTTTATATGGTTTAAAACAAGCACCTAGAGTGTAATATTCTAATAAATAAATAAATAAATAAATAATAATACTCTCTTAAAGGCCTGTGCGTAATTAAATAAATTAGATACGTGAAAATAAAATAATTTAGAGTTTTGCGGAGGGGTTAGACTGTGCGAGGTATAAAAGGATCGTGGGGAGCATTGGTTCTAGAAACCCTAGCAGTTTTTTTATTATTCCACCCTAGCCGCCGTCTTGCTTTTTTTTTCCCGGCGCGCAGCAGATATCGCCAGCGCCTTGCTTCTGTTTCCGTGCGCGTGTGGGTTGGATGGTCTCCTGCCCGTGCGTGTTGACGTCGGCCAACGCGCAGGCGCCACCCATCGAGCGCCCGGCCGCCTGTGCCGTTTCTCTACGCGTGATCGCTGCTGCCAGTACTTGCCGCGTTGGCGAGCGCCCGCGTGCGTGCTAGCTTCCTTGTGTGCCCTCCTGCCGCGTGAGATCACTGCCCAGTTGACAGTGTGTGTGCCCACACGCAAGTACACATCCGTGCATGGTTACAGGCTGGTATTATTTTTCCCTCCGCTGCACATGAATATTCATGCATGCACGTGCTATCTCCTAGCTACTAGATAACTTGCTTCTCCATTGGTATGTGTATTTGTTGTGTTGATCAGTAGAGGGAGAGAGAAGGAAAGGAGGGAGAGAGAGGGGGGGGGGGAATCGTGCAGGAGATCGGTGTTCATCGTCGCGGTATCCGGGTAATGATCTATTTTTATCTCTGTTTTGCTAATTTAATTAGAAAGGTTTTAGAATTTCTAATCGAGGGGACGATTAATAGATCTGTTTAGCCTGTTGTTCTGTTGAACGATTTATTCGGGTACCTTAATGGCGGATTTTGGAAATATAATCTACTAGTTAATTGTAGATAATTTCAATATATTTCTATAGAATATTTAATCATGTCGAGCGGACAAGTAGAATTCGAGATAGGAATTTTGGAAGACTGCTGTCTTTGTGGTTGTCGTCTTTCGGCGCTGTTTTGGTAGACTGCAGATTAAAAATAGTAATATGACTAATTAGAGTTTTTGATCTACATGAAAGATGTAGATAATTGTCTAAGGGTTCTGTAGAATCCAAGAACTCGACTTTTGGTTGGGTAAAACAAAAGTTATGAATTTAGTAAGACCCGCTGTCCCGAAGCTGATAGATCGGTTTTCTGGGCTAAAAACGGAGGGTTAGATGATTTAATTAGGAGACTTGGTCATCTAATAAAATATAGAGAATTTTGTTTAGAATCCAGGACTGGGTGGTTGGTCGTGATCGGACTTTTGAGTCAAAAGTTACGTTCGTTTTAGTACCAAGACAGCAATGGGTAACTATTCGGTACCGGAGAAGCGTGGTATATTTGGGGACGGGTAGGAGCGATGTCGATTGATTGCTGTTCTTATGATGCTGTAGCTTGTATTGAAATTTGAATACTTGATGTAGGAGAGGCGTCGTGCTTGTTGCCATCTTCTAGTCAAACCGTGCGTCGCAACTAGTAAAGGCAAGTGCATGGTAGACATCGATCAATGATTGGTCACTGTTTTCTTTATCTTCCATTACCATTATTGTTGTGCTTTTATTTTATTTAATTGCAAGCAATAGAATGGTATGGATTTATATTGTTAATGGACATGATGAAAAAAAATTGGATATGATGAGTATTATAAAATTATGCATGTTTGCATTCATAAGCATCTTTGCATATGAGCAGGTGATCATAAATGATCACAACTCCACGGGAGTGGAGGAGGTCCCCGATCCTTGTGGAGGAACGGGCTTGAGAGTGAATGTTGTCGCGAGCATTCACTCATGCTATCTACCGATATCTGTGAAAGAAGTGCATGTGGACATGTAGATTAGAGTTGCATCTATATATGAGACTAATGGGTGTTAAACAAAGGGAAGATAACATCATGAGAATATTAATAGAAGTACCTGTGATGATAATGAAGTTATTGAATGCTGTTGATTTATTATTGTTCGTTGTATATTGATGTGGTTGCTGAGTCGTGGACTCACCCTTGCTCTTTTGTTGTTTTTCGGTGATCTTCGAGGGCGCCGTGACTGAGAGAGAGTAGATCCATACTTCAATCACATGATCATTTGCCATAAGAACCTTTTTATTCAATGCAGGATTACTCTAGGACATGTTAGAGGTTGAATAAAGTTTAGGACAACGTTTTGGACTAGACTATTTGTTTCAATGATTTGGATTCATTGGTTGATGCTATTTTGGATTATTTACCTGGTTATATTTCCCCTTGCTTATTTATTATCGCTTGATCCATAATTATGCATGTTCTTTTGTGGTCCATGGATATGTTTATTGATGTTTTTCCTTACGGTAATTTTATAGTGTGTCGATAATTATTAGTTTAGAGAGTAGTTTAGTGGCATTCCAGGCTCAGTGTTGGGCTGGGGTGTTACATAGAGCATGGTATGATAGACTTAAATTATATTTGCTTAAAAATGACTTTCAAATAGGCATGGTAGCTAAAACATTGTTTAGTCTCAAGCATGGCAATGACCTTTTACTCATTCAGATTTATGTGGATGATATCATCTTTGGTGGTTTCTCTCATGCTCTTGTTTCTAAGTTTTCAGATACTATGAGTAAGGAATTTGAGATGAGCATGATGGGAGAACTCACGTTCTTCTTAGTCTTTCAGATCAAGCAATCATGATGGGAGAACTCACGTTCTTCTTAGTCTTTCAGATCAAGCAATCATGATGGGAGAACTCACGTTCTTCTTAGTCTTTCAGATCAAGCAATCAAAGCTGGGTATTTTTGTTCATCAAACCAACTACACTAAGGATCTCCTTCGACGTTTTGACATGGAGAGAAGTAAACCAGTCAACCGCAAAAGCTACAACCAGAACACCAGGTACGGACTCAAGGAAGACAAAAACCTCTCCAAGAGATCATCTCCAACCTTGGTAACTAAGTTACTCGAGGGAAACCATTGCTAATCCCATACCACCAACAGTGGCACACTTTGACTATGCCCATGACCACAACCAAACTTTACCTCTCGACAACGATTATTCCCTTACAGGACCATCATATAATCAATAAATAAGCAATCATACTCAATTAGTATCAGCAATCATCAATATGATATAACAGAAACGTGAATGCAATGCTTTGCCCATTCCCATCCTACTGTGCACAGTGTGTCAATTTAAATTTTTTTTCTAGCTACCACGGACCTAAAGCCCGCTCTGATACCAACTGTAACACCCCAGCCCAACCTGAGCCTGGAATGCTACCACCGTAACAAGTCTACAAATGGAACTAAGACATTTCTTTCTAAATTTCGGCAGAGTCTCCTTTGTGAATCAAACTATCCGGACATTCGCGCAAATAACAACAATAATAAGCAAACATCCAAACGCGCGAACTAAACATGTTCATGAAAGAAACAACCATAAAACGCTATCAATCTCCAATAGTGGTTGTCCACGACTTAGAACGTAAGGAAGTAAACCTCACATAAAGCTATTCAAAGTCCAAGTTATCACTTAAATGTTTTATTCATTTTATTAGTGCCGGTGTGCAACCGTGATAATTTCTACTCCCGCCCATGCATGCCGACCACAACCGATGTACCTAAAAAAACAACACGGCAAGGGTGAGTCCAAGACTCAGCAAGTGCAATGATACAAAACATAACAACATCATTCATTATCCAACAGTGTATCAACATCATGAATCAAATCAACATATGAATGAATGAATGAATGCACATGCGCTTCTCTTTTGCTCATACCGGTATAGCGAGTGAACACCCGTCGGTGTTCACTTATGCCCGCGTTCTACAACACGCGGGGATCCAAAGCCCGTTTGAGAACAAGTCAATCGGGGATCCACAATGCCCACTTTGAAATGGTGGGTCTTACAATCACCACCCACTCCCGTGGGTGTCGCAAGTCCACAACTTGCATTCATGAGTGCACATGATGAACAATAAAATGACGATGTCAATTTTAATAATCTAGCCATCATAAACAAATACATATCACCATAAATCAGTACATCGAAACAAGCATATGTTACCATGATTCATCATATAGAACAATCACATAACAACCACTTTATAGGTGCACTTGCCTGTTTCTTTCTTTCCCGCTACGGCACACGAGGAAGCAAAATTGGTATCTCTACTCTGGAACTCCGCCTCCTACACAAGCATAGCGGTAACAATAAATACGATGAATACTGAACTCCATTTACACCCCTTAATCCAACTCCTCAAGATCTATGACCCAAAGAGAGGTTCTACCCAAATTTCCCGGCAGTCTAGCATAATGCTTCCCGGGATAGCAGTACGAGAAAATTGTAATTAAATATCTGTAACTCCGAATGACTTGAAACTAGTGCTCAAATACTGTTAACGTAACAGGCTACAAAACTCTAGTTGGTGGGGTTCTTTGATTCGTCCAAACTAGTGGTCTAAACAACCGTTGAAAACTATTGTCAGACATCTGTCCAGAATACAGCACAGTAGAAGATAACATGGCGTAACTTTCACTCTACAGATCCAATTGAGATTATCTTTATCAATTTGAAAATATTATTAAACAGGCTACAATAACCTAGTTGGGTAAGTGTAGGACCGGAAAGGCGACTAGGGGGGGTGAATAGGCGCTTTCAAAACTTTCTCGCCTAAATCAAAACCAACAGGAACTTTACTCCTTTAGCTATGAAAGCTAAGAAGTTCAGTGAGCACACAACGGAAGCCTTGTGTTGAGTTTGATAAACCCCTCAAGCATACGGCACAAAAGGAGAAAAGAACTCAATGTTCTTCATCAGGCACGGCGGTCGGACCGGCTACCACGGCGGTCGGACCGGCGGTCAAGCAATGATCGGCCGGCAACTAACGGTGGTCGGACCGGTGGGCGGCGGTTCGACCGGCCAACCAATGGTCTGAATACAGGCGGTCGAACCGCCGTTGAAGGGCGATCGGACCGGTAGAGTCGATCTTGAAAAACTCCACCCAAAACCAAAACGAAATTTGATCCAACTTTTGATTCAACCAATAAAACTTGACCAAATTTCTAGCACACCTTCCTAATGATATTAGAGACCTATTTCTAGCGACGATTAAATCGAGATCCACTTGCAGAAGCGATCTCTTGAGATTTTACCAAAGAGGTGCACAAACCCTAGAAGTGAGAAAATCTTGATTCAAGACTTGCTTGTGGGGGTTTGATGATCTAGATGACTCTAGGAGTAATCCCACACATCAAAGCAAGATAGAGTAGGCCAAGAGACCAAGTAAGAACCTTTGAATCAAGGAAGCACCAAACACATCCAAAAGAGAGAAGAACACAAAGGGTGCAAATGATCTTTCAATTAAGCATCACAAGATTGTTCATCCACAATAGATGCTTACAAAGCCTCTCAACCAAGGAGGGCAAGAGCTCAACAAAGAGCACACTCCAAACCCTAGATCTCCTCTCCTCTCCTCCAAACCCTAGAAAAAGGAAGAAGGGGGCTAAATGAATGCTTGCTTTTATTTTCCACCTCTCCCCTTCCTATTTATACTAGAGAGCTAGGGTTTCCCTTTTTGGGTCTCTTACACATGGGACCCACACACAAATAACTCTTGAAGCAATCGCCTACTTCACCACGTGTAGGTTGATCAGCGGTTCTCATCGACGCCAAGCCTCTCTTGTCCGAATCCCATCGGAACCTCCCAGAGACTCGCACCGATATCTGCACCGCCTGATCCAACCAGCTGTTTCGAACCACCCGTTCGATCCATCTTGTCCATTCTGCACCATGCTTGAGTCACACAACCTCACCCGGTATCCCTGATCGTTCTGGACCTCAGCTCTCCAAGCGTAGCCCCGATCCACTCACCGTTGACGTCGTTGACCTGCAAGCCACCTGCACAGCAATAGACAAACAAATAGTTTCCGGGAACAAGTTCTTCACAACTTGACCCACGTCAGTTCCGCAATGCGATATACATCAATAAAGCATTGAAGTTCATAGCACAACACACTCAAAACAAACTCAATGCGACACTTGGCTCACCTCCAAGTATTGCCGGTCCCGATCACCCACGGGGCGGTCGAGCCGATTCATGCGATCGGACCGCTCCACAACGGCGGTCGGACCGGTCCAAAGGACTTAGCCAAAATTCAAGCGAGAAATTCCGAAACCTTCTGGAAATTTCAAACGAATAGAACTTTGACTGGGAGCTCCAAAAATGATGGGACCACATCCAGGAGACTCCCCTCTCTTGCCTACACAACCTATTTTTGGCCCAGCTCCAAAAACCCAAATTTGTTTTAGCGGTCGGACCGCCAACATGGCGGTCGGACGCTCCACAGCGATCGACCGCCCAAGACAACCGTCGAGACCGCCCGATGCTTTGGCGACCTTGGAGCAAACCCGAAAACGCGAGATTTTGCAAACCAACAACGCCATTGCCAATTGACTCATCATCCTGAGATCGTGCACATATCCTCACGATATCCACAGTAAGACTCCTGATTCAGCCTTCTAATAATCCTAATGTTCTGATGAAGTTTGTTTTGTTCCTCGGTCGACAATCGGACAACGATGTGGTTAAAATTCAATAACTTTTGATTCACACCTCTAAAAATATGAACTTTATCAATCCGAAATCTTCTTGGAATGGCTAAAACTTTAGTTTTGGGTGGCTCTTGATTTCGCTCAAAAAAATACAATATGACTATACATGCAGACTGCTAAATCTCGTCAGCTCTCTTGACCAGTCGCATAAAAATGGACATATCTCCTAAACCGTAACTCCAAACCAGGTGATCTCGGTGCCAAAATAAATCTAAGATCAAGGGCTACAACTTTCTAAAAGGTGGATAGATCAGAAAATATACGAAACTTACCCAAATCTGACGAACCAATCTGGCGCAGGGGGAGGGTGGGGAGAGCCGTGGTGCTAGGGGAGGAAAGGGGGAAAGGGTGGGGCACTAGGGTTTTGGGGGTGGGCACCCCCTCTTGGCCGGCCACAAGGAGGCCTCTCTGGCCATGACCCAAGCCAGTTGGCGAAAAATATCAGATGACCCCATGTCGTTTCATGTTTTACTATTCCTCTTATTCCCTTTTCTCCTCTCGGCTAAATCTGTGATTTACCGATTCGATTTCCAGGGTATTACAGTTAGACCCTGACGAGGATGGAGAGCCTGTTGATAAAAAAGAATATAGAACTATGATTGGTTCACTTCTGTATCTCACTGCTTCAAGGCCATACATTCACTTTGTTGTATGTCTTTGTGCTCGCTTTCAAGCTTCCCCATGTGCTTCACATCGTCAGGCAGTTAAGTGCATTTTCAGCTATCTTCAGTCAACTTTAGAATTTAGTCTATGCTATTCTTCTTCATCATGCCTACCATTAGAGTTTATTCAGATACGGATTTTGGGGGTTGTAGAATTGATAGGAAGAGTACTTCTGGCACATGTCACTTTTTAGGCACATCTCTTGTTTCTTGGCCTTTTAGGAAATAGTTGTCAGTTGCACTTTCCACTACTGAGGATGAATATGTAGCTGCTGCTTCTTGTTGCTCACAATTACTGTGGATGATAGGTACACTTAATGATTTTGGTTTAGAATTGAATAATGTACCACTTTTCTGTGATAACACTAGTGCTATTTGTATTGCTAAAAATCATGTGCAACATTCAAGAACCAAACACATCGATATTCGGTATCATTTTCTTAGAGACCATGTGGAAAAGGGAGATGTTGTTTTACATTTTTGTTGATACAGATTCTCAAGCTGCTGATATTCTCTCAAAACCGCTTGATTCTACACGATTTGCTCTTTTGCGAAGTGAGTTGGGTGTGTTACATCCTATGGGATTATTCTGAGGGAGAGCTTGTCGTTTAAAATTTCACAAGCTTTGTTTATTATACATGTTAAAAAAATAATCAAGTCCAAGTCATTGAACTCAAATGAGGCGTAGAGCTCTCTTTATCATATTTAGTCATGTGTTGTGTAGCTTTACTTATGACTAGTTATAATTAATTTGCCACATTTGAACTAAAGCATGATATGGCGGTATACTTTGACTAGATTGATTATAGTTAGTACCTTGCGATGTTCATCGAAAAGGATTAGCTTGATTGTGAGTCTTCTTTTAAATCTTGGCTATGAAGCTCGTATGTTTCTTTTTGCAATATTTTTATGTTCACTCAATTTGGCATGTTATAAAAAAATAAGGACAAGAAAATTGAAAAGATGTATTTTTCAAGCATGCCATACATATATATGTTTACAAATAAAAAAAAACATAAAATGTGTTCAAATGACAAGAAGTATGCTTCAAGTACGCCACAATTGAAAAGAAGTATGCTACAAGCATGCCACCATTGAAAATAAGTATGCTACAAGCATACCACATGCTTGAGAATTGAGTGTGGAGCAATAGGTTTTAACATGAGACTGCAAGCTCATCTAGTTTTAAAGGTTGCTTCACTTTTAGGCTTTTACTTTTCATTGTGATATCTCATTGTGTTCTTTATAATCGGTTTAGTCATTGTTGAGATGCCTGTTTTAATTTAATTTGCTTAATCATTCTAAAATACTTGTTTTGATATTGCTATATGGTATATGATTTTATATGATCGAGATAGCTCTACTTAAAAAAATGGCTTGGTTAATTTAGTAAATCAATGCGAAGTGACTTGGATAATCTACAAAGTTTCTTGATTTTTTTACTCTCCTTGCTCCTTTGTTTTAGAATTATTTTTTCACTGAAGTATTTGATGTTTACAATGCCAAAGGGGGAGAAAAATGGTAAAAATTTGCTTTCCTATTTTGAGGAGGATTTTTTCAACTGTGGTTTTGAAGTGTTTGCTTTGCATGGTAAAAATTTACTTTCCTTGTTTTGAGGGGAGTTTTCAAGCTGTTGTTTTGAAGTGCTTGCTTTGCAGCTTTGAAACTTTATTTTCGTAATTTTTTTCTCTTTCAAAAATTCAACTCTCTATTTTGAAGTATGGTCAATGTATTCATCAAAGGGGAGATTGTTAGACCATGTAGCTAGGTCAAAAATAATTTAACTGATGAATAATTGACAATGTTATTTACTGATATTATTTGAGGCGTGTTGTGTTGTGTGGACTTATATCGGTTAAGTTGGGAAGAACTTGTGCCGGGAAAATATGGTGTTTTGGTCGTTGCAAGTTCAAGGTAACTGTTGGACTGAAAAGACGACTAGAGGGGGGTGAATAGGATCATGCTCACTTTTTCACAAATAATTGATTCAATAATATTTCACTCCAGTAGCTATGGAAACTATGAAGATCAGTATATCAGTACAGCGGAAGACTAATATTGAATCCAATTCAAACCCCTAAGCAATACGACAAAATCAACAAAGATTGAAACAATTCAATGTACTGGCGGTCTGACCTCTGGCCTTGGGCGGTCTGACCTCTGGCCTGAAGAACAGAACAGAACCAGCCCGATGACGAAGTTGCAAATAGATGAAACTTTTGATCAACAACTCCAAACTTGATGAAACTTGGTACACACCTTCTCTATGATATTAGGAACCTATTCCAATAGAATATTATGATTATTCTTGGAAGAATAGCGATCCTTTTCGGTTTGATTGAAGAAGGGTTCAAAACCGGGTCAAAACAAAAACTTGATCCAAGATCTTGCTCGTGGGTGATTGATGATCAAGATGATCCTAGATAGGTTCCCACACGTCACAGCAAGCTAGATCACATGAAGAATTCAATCAAAAACTCGCAGATCAAAGAAAGACTTAAAATTATCAAATATAGAGAAAGAACGCAAAGAGACAAGACATGATCAAACTTTCTCTAGATTGATTTGATATGATATGGGCTTACAACCTCTCCATCAATGGACCTAGCCTCCATAAAAGCTCTCCCTAAGAAAATTAGGGTTTACAAAAATAGCAAAAGAGACAAAGAGAAGGTGCAGCCACCTCCCTCTCCTATTTATAATGGAGGGTTAGACCTTCTAGAAGTTTGACTTAATTGGGCTCCCGTTAAGGTCAAAAACAAACGGGACACTTACACACGTATTTTAATGCGTCGTCTTTAACACCCCTTGACCTAATTAGCTACACCTTGCGCCATCTTGCGCCTCGAATTAGCTAATAGGTCACCCTTTGTAATACCCCGAAGGTGATTCGGCTTATTAGAAGAAGTTTCGGAAGAGGGAGCTAATCGAAAAACCAGAATCATCTTTTCACCGGGGGGTTTTTTGTGATTTCACGGCAACCTGGGCCTGGGCCACGGCCCAGGAGGGGCCCATGTGGTGGCTGGCCATAAGGGGGGGTTCCCACCCCCAAACCCTAAACTCCACATTTCTCTCCCCCTCCCCCCATTTGGAGCCGCCGCCACTCTTCTCCATTGCTGTGCACCGCTTTGTACGTCGATTTTGGGTAAGATGCGTTCGTTTTCTGTCCTTTCCATCTCTTAGAAAGTTGTAGGTATTGTTCTTAGCTTTCCATAGCCACCTAGATCACGTGATTCCGCCTTACGGTTTAGGAGATATGATTTTTTTAGTGCGCGCTGTTCTGTCTGTCTGACGAGAAGGATCTGTCGGCTTGATCCTAGGTTTTGATTTAGTTAGAGGCATTTCCAGGACCTCCACCCAAATAAGTTATTGTATCCCTTTAAATTATCTTTCAAAGATGATAAAGATCATCTCCATTGGATCTGTATAATGAAAGTTATGATATTTTCTTTACCACTGTTCTGAATTCTGGGCAGATAAATGTTAGCGTTTTCATCTATTGTTTAGACTACTGTAGAGGCCGAATCTGGGGTTTTGCCCTTCTAGAGTTTTATTCCTGGGAACGTTAACTTTCTTTTGGCACCGAGATCAGGAAAATCCAATCTGTAGTTTGGGAGATATGAATTGTTTATTACGAGCTGTCCGGTCTGTCTGAAAACTGAGGTCAGTAGGTTTGTCCCTCGGTTTTGTTCAAATTAGGGGCCGAATCAGAACATTCACCCAACTAAGTTATTGTAGTTCTCGAATTTATCTTTCCAAGTTGATAAGGATCATTCTCATTGGATCAGTAGGCTAAAAGTTACGCCGTTTTCTTTATTACTGATCTGTATTCTGGACAGACGTAGATGGGTTGTGTTTAACTGATAATTAGCCCTCTGTTTTGGCCGAATCAGGGGATTCCGTCAACTAATGTTTTGTATCCTGATCAGTTAAGAATCAGTGAGCACTAGTTTCATGTCTTTTAGAGTTACGGACAATTAATGGTGAATTTTCTCGTACGACTGCCAGAAGATAGGTAATCTGGACTTTTTGTGTAGAGGATCAAATTGAACCTTTTGTTTTGTTGGTTTGGTTAGAGATTGTGGGAGGGCACGTGTAGCACTGTCTTACTCGGTTGTCCTCATATCGATCATTTTATATTGTAGGCGGTGAAGCGGTGAGTGGAGGGGTACCTTAGTTACCTCCCAAACCGTCGCAGCGCGGCAGGCAAGTAACTTGTATACTATGATTGATGCATTATGTGATGTGTGAATGAATGATTATATTTGTTCGTATTTGTAGATGAATGCCATGTGTATCTTTTCATTTATGAGTACTATTCAATCTTGCCATGGGATCACATCATGACATACATAAATTATCTTTGTAAGACCCATCAATTCCAGTATGGGCACTTGAAAATCCCATCAATTTCAGAATGGGTACGTGAGTCCACCATTCCAATGTGGGCCACGTTACGTGAGTCCACCATTCCAATGTGGGCCACGTTGGACGGCCGTATGAAACGTTCTTCATACGGTTACTTTAAGTGAACACCGACGGGTGTTTCACTCGCTATACCGGTATATGCTGCGATATGTCCAATTCCTTCAATGCATCATTTCACTTCATCCATTCATAAAGTTGTTTTCAATCAATGTTCAAGTTATGATTGTGATAAATTGTTCATGGTATGTTTGATTGTTACATACAAGTACTTGCTGAGTCTTTGGCTCATTCTTGCTTTGTTGTTTTATTTAGGTAAATGACAAGGAAGAATGATCTCGTGGAGGGTAGTTCAACACGATGCACTCACTACCATAATCCAAATATTTTGAGAACTTTTATTGTCGTTATTTATGTCTTGTGTTGAATTGTAATAAGCCATTTTGGTCATAACTACCGTATCCCTCTGAATTGTTTATTTCCATTCCGTTGATTAAACTTGATGATGAATTCTTGTTTCCGTATATCCTTATTAATTCCTTCACCTTGTCATGCGTTTTGATGTTATTATACTAAAGAGTAGTGATTGTAGGTGACTTCTTGACTTCCTTATAGTCAGGGTGTTACACCCTTGTCCATCTTGCACCACGCTTGAGTACATTGGCCTCACCCGGCATCGTCGATCATTCTGGACCTCAGCTCTCCAAGCCTAGTCCCGATCATCCTCGTCGTTGATCGTCGTTGACCACCAAGCAACCTGCACAACAATAGACAAGTAAACCGAATTTGGAAACAAGTTCTTCACAACTTGACCCATGTTAGTCAAAACATACATCATGCAACATATATGCCCTAAAACTCATGATTTTGACCTAACAACTGAATATCGCCGCCACGACGGGCGACGGTCCAAGTGAAAACATGTCAGACCGCCCCTAGGGCCTGTCTGACCGCCCACCCTGGCCGGTCTGACCGCCACCTATTGTCCGGTCAGACCGTCAGTAAAGACTTAGCCGAATTTCCTCTCTGGAAAACCGAAACCTACTGGAGACTCTAAAAATTATGAGACTAAGTGCAATAGAATCCCCTCTGTTGCCTGCTACCTCTATTTTTGGCCCGGTTCAAAATACCACTTTCTGACATTGCTGGCCCGACTGTCGCTTAAGCTGGTCGGACCGATCTTAGGCCGGTCTGACCGCCGCTTAGGCCGGTCAGACCACCTGAAGCCTGACAACACTGTTTCTTTGCCGAAAACACGTAAAACGATAAACCGTTAACGCCATTGCCAATTATCACATCATCCTAAGATCTGGAGCATATCCCCATGATATCCACAGTAACTCAGATGCGATCGTGGTCTACGGCGATGACCGGGAGATGGCTTGGTGCGAAGTCATGGTCCTAAGGGTCAAGGATGCTGGAGGAGGTGGTCGAGCTCGAGTTGGAGCGCATGGAGATTAAAGATAGATGATGTGTGTTTGAGCAACAAAGATGGAGGCTACGACACGTGACAATTTTAGGGTGTCTAAGATTGGATATTTTGTAATCAGGTGTTAAGTTCACGTATTGGGCCTTAGGACTAGTGGGCCGTACATGGGTGATTAGAGTTTAGAGACTATACGTGTATAAAAGTGATTAGCATCGGTTGTTAAAAGGCAGGGAGAAAAAAAAGGGTTTTGAGTTTTCGGGATGCGACCGTTCTCACAGAAAAAGAGAAGGCGGCGGTGTAGGCATTGCTGGTGGACGGCGGCTTGCTGCAGTTGCATGGCGGACTTTGAGGGCGAGTGCTAGCTGCAGGAATCGGCAGGGGATCAAAAGGTGCTTGTGATGTGCATACATATTTGGCCATCAGCGTGATCTGTAGGATATAAATATGGTTAATTTTGGTGGCCTTTGTTGGTGTGCGAGAGAACACCATTGAAAAGATGCTTTGGCTGTGTGCATGCTTGTGTGAGAATACAAAAGTGTTATGTGCATGTATTGGTGAAAAGATTGATTGATGGTGGTTGTCATTGTCATCAATTGATTACTTGAAAAAACACGTTTTGCTATTTTCTTCTTATCTCCAGAACAAAGCGACGTGGTGCTTGTGGCTGCTAAAAACATCTACGAAGAGCTGGCTGGCGGTGACTCGATTGATTGCAGACGGCTACTCGACAGGCGGCTGGAACTTTCGGCTGAGGCCTGCTGGTAGGCAGTACTACGTGTGTGTTGAAGGCAACACGATTCGATGCGCGGATCAGGCAAAGGCAACGAAGTTTGAAAAAAAATCTAATACAATCATTCACCCCCTCTGATTGTTATTAACGATCCTACAGCCCTTGTGTTTCAGTATGGCCGGAAAGCGAAATTACCGCATGATCAACGTCGGTAGTACCGCGCCGCATTTCCAACGGGTAATTCTAAGGTCTGTTATAGATGTTAATGTGCGTCAGTGGAGGTGCGATAGTAACAGCCGATGAATGGCAGTACTACCGCCCAACTAATTTTTTCATCATCTTTCCCCAACGACTAGTTTTTGTGTGTGGGCTATAAATACCCACCTTGGCTGGTTGTGGGTGAGTGTTGCAGGTGTTATTCATTCCCTTGAGCAAAGAGCAAGCCCTTCCTCTCTTATGTGTATGTGTTGCACCTAGTGAGCTTAGAGAGTAAACCCTAAGTGCATGTGTTGCATTAGGTAGTGGATTGTGTATCCACTTGAGCTTAGACACTTGATTTGTTCAAGTGAGGTTACTCTTGGTGTTTGCCGACACCTAGACAGCTTGGAGGAGTTGCGCCGGTGATCTTCTCAAAGAAGGTGGTGAGAAGACCCGAGCAGTTATGAGTGTTTGGTGCTCGCCATCTCCAGAATGGAGGAAGAGTAACCCCGAGTGGATCGAGGTGTTGGTTCGTGCTGCAACCAGTCCAAGTGGTTGGACTTACCTCAGAGGTGTTGGCTTAATTTGTGGAACTGGTCTAATTAGTTTGGGCGTACCTCAACGTGGATTAGGGGAGACCGGAAAGCTCCGAACACCACGGTAAAATATTATTGTCTTTGTGGTTTGTTCTTCTTATGCTTTACTTTGTTCAATTTACATTCCCTATATTAAATTGCTTACATGTCTTTGAATGATTGATATCATTATCAATAGTATTATGTTGTTGGTGTACTTAGTAAAGGCTAGTTGATTTAGGCTTTAATTGTGTAAAACCGTATTGTTATTAGCTTCCGCATTAGAAATCGGTTTTAGTCAAATAAGTTTTGAAAACCGCCTATTCACCCCCCTCTAGTCGGTCTCCTCGATCTTACACACGGGAAGAACTTTATTGTTACCGTCCGTCGCTATTGCGGTAAGTATCTGGCCCTTGTACTTTCCAATCAGGAATATGCCATCTACGCATAAGATTGGAAGGCAGTGCTAGAATGCATTGATGCATAGACCAAAGGGGAAGAATGTTCGCTGCAGTACTCTCTTATCGTCCCACTTTAGATGTGTGGCGTCTTGAATGTCGACATGAGTTTCTAAATTCCTGTCTTGTATGACTTGGAGTAGCCCAGGGAGGCTGTGGTAGGAATCCTTGAACGTGTTGAACCTTGACCCCACTGCCTTCTGTTTTGCCCGCTAAGCCTTGGCATAACTGATTGTGTACTGGAATCTTACCTGAATCACACGAATGATGTATCGTGGTTCGAAATCAAGATTATCCACGATCTTACTGTACATGAGGTTGGCGATGAAGCCTGATGATAGGTTCCTGTGGAACTGCACTGATTCAGCGACAACGCATGTGTGCGAGACTACTAAAGAGCACTTCTAGTAGGTGTCCCACTTAGGCTGAAATACGTGCACTCGCCAAGGGCATCCCTCTATTTCGCACTTCAAGTCGTAGCATCTTGGGTTAGACTTGATGACTGTGAATGTGCGCCGCACCGACAAGGCCTAGAATTTGATCGCCTCCTTGCATTTGTACATAGCTCCTTGCCTGACCTCGCTCTGGTTGTACTTCCACGGCTGTGGCTGGAGTCACTGACTTCTTGATGAGGGCATCTCTAACACTTATACATTTCCTCCTATTCATGGCGATACACATATTGATCTCCAAGCCATAAGTGAGGCTACAAGTGCAGAAGTGCTTGTTGGTCCACTAACAAGAGCTAAAGCTAAACTTCTAAATCAACAGGTGCTTTTGTTTCTTAATGAATCTTCTGTTGTCATTGATCATAATTGGGTGCTACCTCATGCAAATGTTTTGTGCATTCTAAGGTTTGAACATTTTGAAGCCTTCGGAACCAAGAGGGACGCTGGAGCCAAAGTAATGGAGGAGAAGCTCGTGGGAGACAAGCAAGGGGGAGAAGCCCAAGAATCCAAGTCAAATTCGAAACTTTCACAAATCCAACCAAATTCAAACTCGGAATCAACTCAGAATTCAATTCGGATTCGGAATCAGCCTCAAATTCGGATTCGGAATCAGCAGGACAGTCCGGAGTAAAAATGTCATAACTTTCTCATACGAAGTCCGATTGGGGTGTTTTTGGGCTTGTTGGAAAGCTAACTTCAAGCCCGATCCAACGGATGCTCACGCATTACAAAATCCCTTCGGAGTCAAAAGATATGACCAAAACAATATGACGGTTGTAAAATTAGAGTTTCCTTTTTGTTTTAGATTGAGTCGGAATTGGAGTAGGAGTTCTAATTCCGAATTAGAGTAGGAGTAGGGCCTCTTGGCCAGCCATGAGGAGGAGAAGGAGCACTATATATTGAAGGTTAGACCCCCATTGTAACCTCAGACCAGTTTATGCATAAGAATAGAAACATAGCTATTGCTTGTTCTTTCCAAACCAGAGTTCATGCGAGGACTTTGAGAGGGAACTAGGCGATCATTGGTTCGTTCTGCAATTCAAGGTCAAGCCGTCGTTCCATTGGGAATTGGGGACTTGTCGATCGTCGTTCGTGGTCTCGCGACGATCAACTATCCGGTGTGTTTTGGGCGTATTCCAAAGAGTTGAGGGTTCGTGCATTGGCGCGAGTGTTCAGCTAGCGACATCGTCTACTTCACATCATTTATCCACGGTCCTCACCGAGAAGATCGGGCATCCCCCGTATCATATGGTATCCGATTCTAGGTTTACTCGGTGAGAGTTTTTTTTACCCTTAGTTTAGTTTCGTTTTTCTGTCCTATAGTCCACTAAATCGAAAATTGCAACACAAAAATTCCAAACCCTAGTTTCAATCTGTTATTTCTTGTGAGTTTTGTTAGGTTTTAGTCCATTAGAATTTTTTGTTTAGTGCTGATATAAGTGTTTCCTTTGCGTACCTTGTTCCTTGTTTCCTTCCAAAAAAAAACCAAAAAAAAAATCAAAAATTCAAATTCAGTCCCTGAACTAAATTTTCGTTAAATCCGAGTTCAATTGGTACACTGTTTGTAATTCGGTCGTAACTTTTGCGTCCGAGCTCCACTTCACTTATATCCTTTCATCTTGTGAGACTAGCTTTTGATATTGTATTAGGGTCGCTTATTGAACATTGTTTACATTCATTTGAATTTTTGGGCTTATGCACCACGAGGGTAGCAAAACACTTTCGACCATTGAGAAAAGCAAAAAAAGGCAAACAGACAATAGCAAGAGCCACGGCATTAAAAAAGTATTAAAAAAGCGAGAGCAAAAACATAATTTTGCGAAAGAAAAGAGAGGAAGAAATAAAAATTCTTTGGCGGTTGCTCTGATATTATACATTTTATTGGTTGCTCTGATCAAACCCATCATTATTTCAGATTGTGTAGTCATTTTTTTGAGCAATCTTGTGCCCTACTATTTTCAATTGCAATTGGCTAGCGTCTCTCTTAGTACTTGGTGCAAAACGAGCTAGCTTAATCTCATTTTCAGATCCTGTCTCGCTAGCTCATTCCTTTGTTTGCATTGAGTCACATTTGTCTTTGCGTGTGCGTTCATCCTTTTCACTTAAACCCATTGGATCAGCACATAGGCAAAAGAATCTAGCTTGGATCATTACTTAGCATTACAACAACTTGAATATCAGTTTGTATAGGTTATACACATACCTTACCAAGCTCCACCTACACCCGTTCGTGTACTACCTTTGCTCTTGGTTACGCTCTTACATTACCGGGTTGAGGTTCGTTCGCCGCCACAAGTGTCATTTTTTGCCGTCCTTGATTCACTTTGGAACGTAAGCTTGTCTTGTTTTCAGAACAGTGAGTTGTGAGCGTAGAGAGAGCACCTTCGGTTTTCCTAACCCAGACATAATCTCGTTTGCTATTTGTGAGTTGTTGCCATGTCAGGTTATCAGGAGGAGCCACCTAATCCGGAGGCACCAGTTACGTGGTTAGAGTACACTCGTTTGCGTGAGATCCTTGCAAAACCGGGTTCATGAAGGCGACAATGGCGTGCGCGATGAGCTCGGGGTGGTTCAGACAGGTCTGGACACCCTCGGAGAGGAGGTCACGCAGCTGCGCACAGACATCAATAATAACTTCCAAGAACTACGTGCCATGTTCGCACAACACAATCTTCATGGAGGTGCGCATGCGGCGATGAAGTGTGCAAGGCCCTCCGGCTGTCTTGCCCAATGAGACCACGGAGGCACGTGGCATTCGCGGGGATGAGGAGCGACGCCAGCACCAGGCGCGTCGCATGGTAGTGCCACCACACGCTGGAGTGGCAGCCGTGGTTCGCCCTCATACACAGGGGCATGGTCGCGGCAACTACGACCACAATGGGGCCCAGGGTCGGGGCGCACCATTGGGTGCCCAAGGAGGAGGTGTGCATGATGCACCTCGTAGCTGGGCTGATGAGGCCGAGCTTTCGGGCAACGACGATTTTCCGGTCAACAACTATGACGGCCGACAGCCCCACCACCACAACAATATGCATCGATGTCGACACGACGACACTGAGGATTTTATCGCTAAGCCCAAATTTACTCTTCCTATATTTTCAGGTGGTACTAATGTGGAAGAATACCTCACTTGGGAGCTGAAAATTGATAAGCTGTTTCGGATGAACAACTACTCCAATGAGAAGAAGCTCGTACTTGCGTCCAATGGTTTGGATGGTTATGCCACACATTGGTGGGAACAGTTTGTTCGTAAGCGTATGGAGCGCCACGAGTTACCAGTTATTACTTGGGAGCAGATGAAGCAGCATTTGCGGGCACGTTTTGTCCCCCGCCATTACAAGCGTTCCCTATTTGAAAAGTTGACCGGGTTGCGACAAGGTTTGAAATCAATTGATGAATATCATAAGGAGATGGAGACCATCATGATACATGCAGATGTTCGCGAAAATGAAGAGCAGACAATGGCGAGATTTCTAGCTGGCATGAATTATGCTGTCAAGCGCATTGTCAATCACCATCCCTACCATGATATGATCGAGTTGCTACACCAAGCACGCCAAGTGGCGCCAAGTGATTGAAGATGCGGTTTCTTTGCCCGTTCACGTTCTTCAACCGACCGGGACATTCATATCACAAAAGCACTCGGCCAGAGTAATTCAGCGACGTGATTCGCAAGTAAGAAGCCGAGAGTACACCACCGGCGACCGATCGGCGGTTCTGTAGCAAGACGGCCTGCGTCTATGGGGTCGACGGCCGTTCACGGGATATCATTTGCCACAAGTGCAAGGGCATTGGCCACTTTGGAGGGATTGCCGAATGTCGAACTATGCTTATAACAGAGGAGGGTGGTTATATTTCACTAGTGATGACGAGTCGCTGATGCCTGCACCGGTCTTGCAATGATGACATAGAACAATGTGAATGTGATCGAGTTTCGAGCAGCGAGCGGTATTCCATTGTTTGAACACCCAAGGTGCTTAGTGTGATGCCATCACCGTCACTCGAACAACGGTGCAATTTATTTCAGACTTGGGCAAAGCTTGATCGGGGTAAGGTGTGTAAAGTGATTATTGATAGCGGAGTTGCCACAATTTGGCGAGAAAGACATGTGTCATAAGTTGGGTTTGAAGTATTTGCGCATCCACGTCCTTATCATGTGCAATGGTTGAGTGACAAAGAGGAAGTGAAGGTGAAATATATGGTGCGTGTGACGTTTTCTATTGGGAAGTACACTGATAGTGTGGATTGCGATGTTGTGCCCATGACGGTGTGTCACTTGCTGTTGGGACGGCCATGGCAATATGATCGTTCCGCTGTGCACGATGGACGTACAAATCGCTACACTTTTAGATGGAACAATGTGGAGATCATCTTGAAACCGCTTACCGGGACGATTGTTAACTCTTCAATGCAGAAAAATGAGATGCACGTGGAGAGTCCTCAAGAGCGAGCCAATCAATCAAAGAAACACGAGGGAGGGAAGAACTTGGTCATGTTAGCTACCAAATCCGAGATGCGAGAATTCAGCGAGGATCCCAATTTGGTGCACTTTGTACTACTGTACAAAGACATATTGCTTTCAACTAATGACTTCACTGCTCTTCCTAGTGGTATTGCTTGTGTTTTGCAGGAATTCGGCGACGTCTTTCGGAGGAGGTACCGGTGGCTACCACCAATCCGCTGGATTGAACATAAGATTGACTTGATTCGGGAGCGTCGCTACCAAACCGACCACCGCATCGCACCAACCTGAAGAAACCAAGGAAATTCAAAAACAAGTACACAAACTTCTCTCCAAAGGGTACGTTCGTGAAAGCTTAAGCCCTTGTCTTTGTTCTGTTATTTTAGTTCCTAAGAAAGATGGTTCATGGCGTATGTGCGTAGATTGTAGAGCAATTAATAATATCACTATTCGATATCGTCATCCAATACCTCGCTTAGATGATATGCTAGACGAACTAAGTGGTGCTGTTATTTTCTCTAAAATAGACTTGCGTAGTGGTTACCATCAAATTAGGATGCATGAAGGGGATGAGTGAAAAACAGCATTTAAAACGAAATTTGGTTTGTATGAGTGGTTGGTCATGCCTTTTGGTCTAACTAACGCACCTAGTACTTTCATGCGCTTAATGAATCATGTTTTAAGGCATTCATTGGTAAATTTGTGGTTGTGTACTTTGATGATATTCTCGATTCTGATCAGACCGAGTTTGAGCACTTTGACCATATTAGACAAGTTCTACAAGTTTTACGCGATGCTAGGCTTTTTGGTAACTTAGATAAGTGCACCTTTTGCAAGTAGACGAGTCTAAAATTGAAGCGATTAAAAATTGGCCAACTCCTGTAAACGTAAGTCAGATTAGGAGCTTTCATGGTCTCGCCGGTTTTTATCGGCGCTTTGTTAAAGATTTTAGCACCGTCGCTGCCCCATTGAATAACCTTACTAAAAAGGGTGTTGAATTTGTATGGGGGGTAGCGCAAGAAAATGCTTTTGCTGAACTTAAGAAACGCTTGATCAAGCATCGTTGCTTGTTTTACTGATTTCACTAAATTTTTTGAAATTGAGTGTGACGCCAGTGGATTGGGTATTGGCGGTGTTTTAATGCAAGACGGTCGACCGGTAGCTTATTTTAGTGAGAAACTGAATGGTGCTCAATTGAATTATCCGGTCTATGACAAAGAGCTTTATGCGTTAGTGCGTGCGTTAGAAACTTGGCAACACTATTTATGGCCCAAAGAGTTTATTATTCATTCTGATCATGAGGCATTGAAGTATTTAAAGGGTCAAGCAAACCTGAACCGTAGACATGCCAAATGGGTCGAATTCATTGAGTCATTTCCTTACATTGTAAAATATAAGAAGGGAAAGAAAAATGTGGTAGCTGATGCTCTTTCGAGGAAAAGTGTGCTCTTAACTCAATTAGGAGTGCAAGTTCCTGGTTTAGAGAGTTTACGTGATTTATATGCTCATGACCATGATTTTTCTGTTCCTTATGAACATTGCAAACCGGGAAAAGGCTGGGATAAATTTCATATCCAAGATGGGTTTTTGTTTCGCACTAACAAATTATGCGTTCCAGAATCCTCTGTGCGTTTGCTATTATTGCAGGAATCACATGCAGGTGGATTTGATGGGACATTTTGGACGTGAGAAGACTTTGTCTACTTTGAGCAATCATTTTTATTGGCCTAAGATGAGGCGCGATGTGGAGCAGTGCGTGCAAATGATGCATTACTTGCCACAAAGCGAAATCGAAGTTGAATCCACACGGTTTGTATACCCTCTACCATTCCCAATGCACCATGGGAGGATATTAGTATGGATTTTGTTTTAGGACTGCCTAGAACTAAGAGGGGGAGAGATTCTGTTTTTGTCGTTGTGGATCGTTTCATATTGCTGACTTGTTTTTCAGGGAGATCGTGAGACTACATGGCGTGCCGCAGACTATTGTGTCGGACCGTGGCGTGAAGTTCATGAGCTACTCGAAGACACTTTGGGTAAACCGGGACGAAGTTGTTATTCAGCACAACTTGTCATCCCCAAACTGATGGTTAAACGGAGGTGGTGAACCGCACGCTTTCGATGTTACTTCGGACCATGATCAAGAAGAATCTACGCGAGTGGGTGGATTGTTTGCCGCACGTAGAATTCGCCTATAATCGGGTTGTGCATTCCACTACGTAGATGTGTCCTTTTGAGGTAGTGTATGGTTTCAAGCCCTTTACGCTGCTTGATTTGCTACCGCTTCCCAGTCAACACCGTACTCACATGGAGGCCTCAAAGCGAGATGAATTTGTGAAGAAATTGCATCTCAAGACAAAAGAAGAGATAGAGCGCAAGGTTAAGTACTATCTTTGAGAAGGCGAACAAGAAGAGAAAGAAGATGATTTTTCAACCGGTGATTTGGTGTGGGTACACTATCGCAAGGATCATTTTCGAGCAGCAAGTCCAAATTCTTGCCGCGAGGTGACGGGCCTTTCAAGGTGCTTGCGAAGATCAACGACAATGCCTACAAGATAGAGCTTCGGCGATGACTATGGTGTGAGCCCTACGTTCAATGTGTCGATTTATCACATTTCTTTAGTGGTGATGATCCAATGTCGAGGTCGACGCCTTTTCAAGAGGGGGAGGATGATGAGGGCATCTCTAACACTTATACATTTCCTCCTATTCGTGGCGATACACATATTGATCTCCAAGCCATAAGTGAGGCTACAAGTAATACAAGTGCAGAAGTGCTTGTTGGTCCACTAACAAGAGCTAAAGCTAAACTTCTAAATCAACAGGTGCTTTTGTTTCTTAATGAATCTTCTGTTGTCATTGATCATAATTGGGTGCTACCTCATGCAAATGTTTTGTGCATTCTAAGGTTTGAACATTTTGAAGCCTTCGGAACCAAGAGGGACGCCGGAGCCAAAGTAATGGAGGAGAAGCTCGTGGGAGACAAGCAAGGGGGAGAAGCCCAAGAATCCAAGTCAAATTCGAAACTTCCACAAACCCAACCAAATTCAAACTCGGAATCAACTCAGAATTCAATTCGGATTCGGAATCAGCCTCAAATTCGGATTCGGAATCAGCAGGACAATCCGGAGTAAAAATATCATAACTTTCTCATACGAAGTTCGATTGGGGTGTTTTTGGGCTTGTTGGAAAGCTAACTTCAAGCCCGATCCAACGGATGCTCACGCACTACGAAATTCCTCCGGAGTCAAAAGATATGACCGAAACAATATGACGGTTATAAAATTAGAGTTTCCTTTTTGTTTTAGATTGAGTCGGAATTGGAGTCGGAGTTCTAATTCCGAATTAGAGTAGGAGTAGGGCCTCTTAGCCAGCCATGAGGAGGAGAAGGGGCACTATATATTGAGGGTTAGACCCCCATTGTAATGCATAAGAATAGAAACATAGCTATTGTTTGTTCTTTCGAAACCAGAGTTCATGCGAGGACTTTGAGAGGGAACTAGGCGATCATTGGTTTGTTCTGCAATTCAAGGTCAAGCCGTCGTTCCATTGGGAATTGGGGACTTGGCGATCGTCGTTCGTGGTCTCGCGACGATCAACTATCCGGTGTGTTTTGGGCGTATTCCAAAGAGTTGAGGGTTCGTGCATTGGCGCGAGTGTTCAGCTAGCGACATCGTCTACTTCGCATCATTTATCCACGGTCCTCACCGAGAAGATCGGGCATCCCCCGTATCACTTCTTCTTCGGCATCACCACTCCCTTCTTGTTCAGCCGCGGATGCAAGAATGGGTTTGGCATATGCCTGGCCAGAAGGACCAAATCCCACCCTCCCTCCCTCGACACGCGTAGATATGACTACCATGACTTTGTTCCCTTCAGCTACACTAACTCCAAATATGTGGGTTGTGTTGCTCGAGGGGCAAGGAAACTCAATCTCAAATCATACACATCACGGTCCGCTTGGAATGTGTAAAACAACCACCGCATCACAGCGCCCCATGTACGCCCCTCTGCTCTTGGCAGGGGCACAGTCGCCGATTGGAAATAACGTAAGTCAATCCCCTCGGGACCCTCCAGAATAGTCCCCGGACTATAGTAAATTTTCAAATTGGTGACATCTGACATAATTGACGCACTGCACCATGAAGAACATTTTCACGATTGACCACATATCTAAAACAAGACTACCAACCGAAAAGAATTGTGTACAACATACTACACTACGCATGACATCCAAAACTATGAAATCCATTCGGTTCAAAAAATTACCTCATAAGTGGGCAACCAGACGGGGCAGCCCTTCGCTAGCTTCTCTCCTCCCCTCTACTCCTCTCCCTCCCCTCATCCTGTTTTTTCTGAACATAAATGAATCATATGCTGAATTTTAGGGTTTTATTGAGCCTTTATAGGGCTGTAAGTTCCTGTCGTCAGTTCAACTGACGACAGAAGGGGGCAGGGGTACCTATCGCCAATTGGCTGGTGACAGGAACCCATTTTTGTTATTTTTAGGCCTACTATTTTTTTGCGATTTTATTTTAAAAATATTTTATTTTAATTTTTTTTTGCCTAATGAGTGTGAGCCCTAGCATACATTATGGGAGATGCTAGACTTTACCTTGGTAACCATGAGAAATTCTTGAAAAAAGAAAGAAAACTAGTAATGTGAAATTGAATCCCAATTATCCTTGGCAACTGTTGAATATCTTCTTTTATCAACTGGAATGACTCCAGAACGCACAGGGGTATGCGAATGAGATTGACTGCATTTTGATCTAGAAGACAAGCTTTTAATCCAATGACTTACGCCATGGCCACACATAGAGCTAGCCAAACAGGCCATGCCTACCGGGCCGGCTTGAGACACAACACTGCTGATCCGGCCCAGACACAATACGGCCCGCACTGTTCACAAATCAGACCAGAACGGTACGATAGCCCGGGCCGTGCTTGGGCCGCCACCCAGGCACGACCTAGGCACGTCACGGCCCGTTAGGCACGATATATATATATATATATATATATATATATATATATATATATATATATATATATATATATATATATATATTCTAGAATTGTTTTACATGTTTTAAAATTTTTCATGTCTTATGAGTAAATGACAAATGTTTTAACAGGCCAGCTATTTGAATATTAATAAAATTATATTACATATTCATTATGCTTATCTTTTTTAAAAAATTTTCTTATATATTTTTGAATTCTACATATTTTTATAATTTTTTTATGTTGTTTTGGTTCTAACAGACCAAACGGACCTGATAGGCAAAGTAGACTCGTGCTGGTCCGACACGACACGAAACTACAACGAATCATGCTTAGATCACACATGAATCGATCCAACATGACACATCTAATAGCTGGGCCAAAACAGATCGTGCCCGATCATAGCCATAACAGGCACGCTGAGCCGCCCATTTGGCCAACATACACAGAAAAAAGAGCAGGGAATGAGATTGCGCCATTACGGGAATTCTTTTTTTGGTTTTGGCGCGAACTAAACAGAACAAGGAAAAAAAGGGCGGGAAAGCGGCAATTTGGCACCCCATCTTTGGCGCCAACACCCAGAAAAATTTCCCTTCGCATCCATTGTTTGCTTAGCAGATCACCATTCACCAATCCAACGAGATACAGAATAGGAGAAGCAGCGATGCAGATCCGGGTGAGGTGCGGGTGCGGTGAGTCGTCTTGCCCGGAGTGGGCCGTCGTGGAGCTGCAGGGCGTGGTGCAGCCGCAGCCGTCCTTCTCCGGCCGCATCCAGGGCCTCAACATCGGCCGCCTCTGCACCGCCGCCTCCCCTTCTTCGAAGGCAACAACTCAAGAATCATCCCAAAAATATTATCACTTCTGCTTTTCTTTTCGTATTTGATTTCTTGATTTGGGATGTTCATAGCGTGATCTTATCTTAGCAGGCTGGGTATACCTTCACTGTGGGATACCACGAGCTCTCCGGGACAAAGGTGACGCTTAAGAAGCCTATGCTGGTGCTGAGGAAGAAGAAGGAGACTGCTGGTGAGCACGAGCACGGCGGTCAAGTACCGGCGGCGGCGGAGGTGGAGCTGGAGGTGATCGGCGTCATCCGGCATAAGATCCTCTTCAAGGACCGTCCCAAGGCCCTCATCTCAAGTAATCAATCAATCAACCAGTCCACCACTGTTATTCACTCCAAATTGTTATGTCAATAATCCTGAATTTAGAGCAGCAGGTTGCTGATTGTACGATTCTGTTTTTGGTTCTCCAGAGTCACATCCCAAAGAGAAGAAGACCCTGCTGCCGTTGGCAACTTCCTCCTAGTAGTTGATGTGATGCAATCTTTTTTTTAAAGATGATGTGACACAATTTTATCTCGTGGTTCTTGAGAATCCGAAGTTTCATATGTTGTTTGCCTCACATCCAAGGTGCTATGATAAATTCTTATTGTACCTGTGATGGTCGTTTTTTTGCTGGTGAAATTCAATGCCATGGATTCATATTGCAAATTTGTCATTTTTGTCACGTGAATTTTTAAGAGTTTCAATCGAATTTCTAGCATCTGATGAGCGCTCTCTAGCGAGCGTGAGCACTAGCCTCGTATTGATGTTCTATACGATTCGTGCATGTTGTTCTGGTTGCTCCTGTTTGCTACCATGATGGTCAATCACTTTGCTTGTTCCATGTCAATATGAAATCATAGTCCAGAAGATATTTCAAAGTTCTTACAATGGGACTTATAACGCCTTATAATCATGGCAAATATTCTGCACTAGACATTCATATTCTTCATCCATATAGCGTAGCGCATGTGAGCGCAACTGCTGTCAAATGGGGTCGTAGTCGTACTTGTACAACGCCGACTAGAAATATATCTAGAAGAAAACTGAATCAGAAAATGAAATGGTCAGCTCTTCCTCAATCAGTGCCAAATAAATACATGTCATGGCAGCGGCTGATAACGTCGTCATCAAATCATAAGCAAAGTGTCTGGTATCTAATGTAGACATGTAAACAAAAAAGGGGGCGTTGATCCGTCCTGCCTCACCAACCAACCTGAACTACATGGACCATCGGGTCCGCATCTGACATCATTCTCATGCAACTCAAAGTACTCAACTTTGTCCAGAAATATTTTGAGAGAAATAGAGGCTCAAAAAATCACCTAATCTCCACCGTATATTTTTAAAGAATCTTCTTAATAAACGGTTCTGTATAACTGTTCGTATTTACAACTTCCTATTCACAGCAATGATCCTTCGAACCCTTTCTAGGGTAGAATCATAACTGGTGAGCAATTATAAATTTTCTGAAGCTACCATACCTTCCATGAATTCTGGCTTTTCACATTTTGTGTAGGAGAAAGCCTCCTAGCTCTAACCTTGCCGGTTTTGCATATTTTACAGTCCCAAAATTCTTACTACGCTATGTTTTTTTTTTCTGCATCTTACGACATCTGTTATGATTTCTTCCCCTTTTTCTTATCTCTAGGGTCAGCGATCAGGTGATGACTCTCGAGAAGATCCGAAAGCCTAATCTTTCCACAGTTTCCTGTGTCCAGCCTTTGGAATTGGTCGCAGATCATCATGATATCCTTCTCGGAAATCTTTCCCATCTCCTTAAGCTTGTAAACTACAAATTCCGATTTCCTGAATAACATAAATAATAATCAAAACACTAGCCGATGCAACTATTACAAAGAAGCAAGCTGTCCAAAAGAAAGTAAACAAATTCTCTTTCAAGAATAGTGAGAAACAATGTGAAATTCATGCTATCAAGCGGGATAGCACTCAAAATTGTGGCAAATTATGTGTGATGATGAATACCTGATATAGCTATTAGGTAAAATTAAAATTCATGCTCAATGTTACTGATTTACTATTGCGTTCTAAAATGCTTTGTTGGAATGACAACTTATATATTGGGCTACTATACAAGGGTGCAGTTTCCACCTTTTATTGTGTAACAACACTAATAGGTCTCCACCTGGGTTCTAAAATGCTTTGTTGGAACGACAACTTATATATTGGGCTACTATACAAGGGTGCAGTTTCCACCTTTTATTGTGTAACAACACTAATAGGTCTCCACTTTCTAGGTGGTGCTTGTTATGAATATTGTGTGTATTATTAAAGAGGTCCAAAGGGCAATATATATAGGAGTACAGGGTACTGATAATCTAACATATCTCTAACACCCTAACATATCTCTAACACCCCCTCTCAAATGCAAGACGTATACAATAGTATTGCATTTGGAAAAGGTTGACACTAAAAAAATGGAAAATCCAAAATCCGAGACTTGATAATGTCGTTATAGCATGCAACTCTTGAAAAATATGTCGAGTATCAAAAGATCTTCTCCCATCCGGTGTCGTGCGACAGCTCATAAGGCACAAGGTGCGGGAGCAAAGTTAACCGCGGCAACAGGACGAAGAAGATGATAAAACCGGCATGAATAGAGAGAGTTGTCAAATCAGGTCGAATAGGGATAGGTGGAAGCATAGCAGCGCAGATCGAAACCCAAGATGGCGGCAACGCGAAAGAAGCGCGGCGGCCTTAAAAGCTTGGGGCAACGGCTAAGAAAGCGGCGGCATCATAACGACTTCTACGATCTGCACGCGGCTCAGAAAGAAGAGTGGAGCGGCGGCTGCTGCCATGCATAAGACAATTCCTATGCTTCTATGACTGACAATAAATTTGTGGACTCGCATGGCTTAGATTTGGATGGACGCAACGGAAGCAACGACACAAAGCAGAAAAACCTAAGGAGAAAAACCTAAGGATAACTAGTAGCAGTGGGATTTCGGACCAGGCAAAGGCACGAGCCTTAAAAGCACCATGCTGCATTTTCCCCCTTCAATGCACCTGCAGCAACTAGCATAGCTAGCTCTCCGCCAACAGCATAGCAGTAGCAACTAGCATAGCTAGCTCTCCGCCAACAGCATAGCAATAGCCGTAGAGAGGAAGCCAGCCGGAGTGGTGTAGGCCTCGAAGAGGACAAGGGGCTGCAGCTATTTCTCAACCGACAGCATCTCTTCAATTCCACCGACACCAAACACCAAGACGCAGCACCAATAGCAAGCATCTCCTCCCAATCCGCATCTCGCCCTCTCCTCCGCCCATCCGCATCATTAATACAAAAGAGCAACACAGTCGACGTGCCCCCTTTCTTTTATGACACACGCGAGCCCGCGTCGAGGCGACCCATTGGCGGTCATCTTCGGGAGGAGGAAGCCGAGGCAAGACGGCCGTCGACCTCCAATGAGTTCGCGCGCCTTCCACCGCGGCCCCCTACCGAAGGCGGTGGCGACGCCACGCGAAGCGAGCAGGAGGCGCGACGGAGGCGGAGCTAAGGGAGGCGTTCCGGATGTACGATGTAGACCGCAACGAGCTCATCTTGGCGCAGGAACTCCACCATGTGTTGAGGCGAGGGGAGATGGCGCGATCCTCGACGGAGGTGCCGACTTGGCCGGATCCGGCGCGGAGAGGCCGGATCCGAGGCGGGCGCAAAGCGGCGTCGTCGGGGGAGGAGCCAGATCCGCCGAATCTGGCCGGAGGAGGCGGCGAGAGGGCCGATGGCTTGGTCGCCGGGTGAAGATGCCAAGAAGAGGCAAGAACGACGCGGCGTCGAGGCAGCCGCCTAGACGAGGAGCACCACGGTGTGGGGCCGCGCGAGGGAGAGCACGAAGGTGCGCGGGTCGCGGTGGCCGAGGATGGCGGCGACGGCCGCCCCCGAGAGTGAAGATAGCTCCTCCCGGGGGCAGTGGCGACGGCGCCGGCTGGAGGCTAGGAGGCGGCGACGGTAAGCAACCCTAACCCTAACCTTCGCTCTAATACCATGTTATGAATATTGTGTGTATTATTAAAGAGGCCCAAATGGCAATATATATAGGAGTACATGGTACACATAAGGATATGTTAGAGATAGATTCTATCTCTAACATATCTCTAACCGTGCTAAATGCAGATCGCTTTGATGCGCTTATGTCAATTGATCTCCAGGACTCCATCAACCACATCAAGCAGAGCTGCAGCAGACCAACGAGATACTTTTCAACAGAAGTGTTATGGGCTTGCTTTCATGGTGGGTAAACACAGTCGAGAGGATGATAGGATGGCGGACGGCTTGGAGGGGATGTAGGAGACTATAGATGAGAATGTATTATTCTTTCCTACCGATAAGAGATGACAATGTTGTGCTTTTATAGATATGAAGCCGGCCACCAAACAATTAAATCTAAATCTTCCAACTAATAAAGATATCATCCCAAACTAGATAAGGAAAGCTATAACTAAATATGATAACTAATCAATTTATTCTCCTTAATTTGTGGGATTGCTGCTACTGCCAAAGCTTCCTTCTTGCAGCTGACCCACGACCATAACACTTCGCCCCTCGCGGCGAGAGAGCTCGTCCTCGAGCTGTCGGGTGGTGGATATGGAAGAAGACCTTGGTAGCCCCACGTCGAGGACAGGACACGGCGTGAGCACAATTCCTTGGAGGCCATGACCTCCGTACGCGAAGGTGGCAGGCCACATTTAACACCATGGCAACGGTGGTCGGCGCAGCGGCAGAGGCGGTTAACACTGCAGCCAAGGTGGTTGTGCCACGAAGAGGCTATGGCGGGCCACGACATCTGTGTAGGCATCGCGGACGCTCCGACAAGCATCGTGACAGGCACAACCGATGTTGCAGCAGCACCGTGCTTGCTTGGTAGGCTTCAGGAGCATTGCAGTTTCCGCGACAGGGTTTGGGAGCGCCGCCGTTGCTGGGCAGTCATTGCAAGATCGCAGACAAACTCTGGCGCGGCCGTGGTTGCCGTGGCAGGCCGCGGAGTTTCTTTATGGCAGTCGCTGTAACGACAAAGTCGTGGCGGCGCATTGGTGCGCCGGTGGACTCGTAATCGATTTACTACTATGTTATGAAATGTTTTGTTGGAATGACAACTTATATATTGGGCTGCTATATTGGGCTGCTATACAAGGGTGTAGTTTCCACCTTTTATTGTGTAAGAACACTAATAGGTTTCCACTTTCCAGGTGGTGCTAAACGCAGATTGCTTTGATGCGCTTATGTCAATTGATCTCCAGGACTCAGTCAACCACATCAAGCAGAAGATCAACAAGATACTTTTCATCAGAAGGTTCAAATCAATGAGCTAATGTAAAGTAATTCTTAACCACTTCATAAATCAAGTTTGCTAAAAGGGTATAATATAATTAAAAATACACGCCAAAGACCACCACTTTAGGGTGCGTTTGGTTTGTGGTATGAGGTCGAACAGGATGGTTAGTTCGCTCAGATATGAGGTTATCCTGCGTTTGATTGGATGAATAGAACCAAACGGTACGGGATGAGATGGTTCCATGTGAGGGAATATTCCACTTTTATTATGTACCATTCCATTCGACAAAAAAAAAAATCGAACCACGCGGTTAAACGTTTTGCTAACTACAACAACTTTCACTTGCTAACTCCAAATGGAATAATTCTTGCAACTAAATTCATCTAAAATCATCATCTAGCTAATGTAGAAAATTCATGCATTTTTGAGCATTTTGAATTTTTATGTTTTTCTCGATGTTGTTTTTGTTTTTGTATAGAATCCAAATATTTTAAATGAATAAAATAAACTTCAATTAAATTTAAAAATATATTTTTAAATCTTTATGTAGTTTTCTTGAAATTTCAAACTAAACACCATCTTGAACCATTCAGGACCATCATATCCCACCAACCAAACAAAATCCTATATTATCCTATCCCACCAACCAAACACTATACTTGTATCATCTCATTCAGGATCATCTCATCCATCCTGTACCATCCCATTCCATTAACCCTGGTTCACCCAACCAAACGCACTTTCTGTTGATACTTGTTAATAACCATATCTACAATCAAAATAATTTAAGGGTTCACATCAACATTTCTTTTATAAAAGAAAAATCAATGAAAAAAAGGTGTAGTAGTTAGAAAAACATCAATGGGTTCTGAAAGAATTGCACAAAAAAATTAAATGCATTGAAATATTATCAAAATAACCAAGTGGATGGACTATAGGTGTATAGAAGCACATATGAAAAGCTCCAATCTACAAACTATCCGATACACCCGTTAGAACTGAGCAGAAATCATTGTGACTAACTCAATATTCTAGAAGAGCGCAGTGATTGGGTGAAATAGCTTTTTCTATGCATTGGCCAAACAAAAAAATGAAAAGGTCTACTTAAATCTTATAAAGTGCTCCCTCTGTTTAACAATATTAGTCCAGCCATCTTCTGCAGACAGACAGACAGTACTGTGCATATTTTGCACCTAGTCTACCCTTATTTAAGTGACATGCTCTTACCACACAATTCTCTCTTCCATCATAAAAAGTAGGGCAGTGGGTGAACAATTGCAATAACTACAGTATTGCACCTTGATTTCACCCATGAACATACATTGCAGAATAATTCATCCATGCACATATATTTCAGAGTAATCAACTATCCATATTTTCAAAATTTTCAATACAGTGCATATTTTGCAAATTATGGCAAAGGCACACGCAATTTATGCATAGTGAAATTCCACAGCAAAAGTGATTCATTCAATTTATGCTTGCAGTAACACAAATGTTGTTGATACCCCAGAACAAGATAAATAAATATGATATAGTTTGTACAAATAATAAATATCACGATAAATGACCATATTACAGGCTCCCCAAGATAACACAACATATAAATAGAGAACATTATGGAAGGAGTCACGTGCAAAGACACCAAAAAAATAAATTAACATCTTAAAAATATTGCATATCTTAACATATCACGAAATAATGCATTTGTGATGAGCTCATAGGGGTAGCACACAACAGAAAAACATCACTGAGTAAACAAAAGGTATACAAAAGTCTGCTGCAATGTAACATGAATACATAATATTCATAAATTGGTTCATTTACTGATTCCTGAAATTCCATTAGTACTTATTATTGTATTTTACTAAAAACCATCCTCTCGTCACACGGCCATAGTCTACAAAGGCAACGTTTTCTCAATTTATCCTGCCATGCTTCTGAGTTGACAAACTGTCAAGCTATTTGGATCTGATATTTTTGGGTTATCAACAGCCATAATTGCACACTATTATTTTTATGCAATACCTCATTACTTAAATATACATAAAGCTGTCATGTGGGGATTACATTATACTAGACGTAGATATCTAACAGCAATCGGTAATTAGGTTTCGGATTAGGAGTTTGAGTTGAGAATAATTTAGGAGTTTGCATTGTATTCAATTAGGAGATTTCGGACAGATTTAGGACAGAGTTAGATTAGGAGAGAGAGTCCGGATTAGATACTGTTAGGAGACTACGGACCTATTTATAGGACCGGCTATTGATCAAGGAAGGCAAAATCAGAATTATCAATCTATCTCCTCCCGTGCGCATCCCATTCCCTTGCGCCTTCCCCTCTCTTCTACCGGCAACACGGCTCCTAGACGTCGAGGTCCAAGGCCAAAACCCCCAGTGTACCACAACTACACGCTGCACTAGGGTACCGATCATGACAACTTAGTACCAGAGCCCATGGACAACAATCAGGCTGTGATGGAGGCAATCTACGAAAAGCTAGCGACTTTGACGGCAACCATGACACACAGATGAACAGGATGCACGATCGCTTCGACCGGCAAGATGTTCAGTTTGGCAAGCTTGGCGATCGCGTCTGCAGGACAAAGGGTGACCGATGGCGACGGTCTCGCCGACTTCCATCGGATCGATCTCGGCGACCTCTAGCGCGTGACGGTGGCTCGCTGGCAGCCGAACTACCATCTCGTTTCCACCGGTTGGAATTTCCAACGTATGAAGGGAAATAAGACCCCCTCGGATGGCTACAAAGGTGCGATCAATTTTTTCGAAGGCAGAAGCCGTTGGAAATTGAGAAGGTGTGGCTTGCCTCATACCAACTCGTCGGCGTAGCACAACAATGGTATTTTCAACTGGCGCGCGATGAGGGCAAACCCAATTGGCGTCACTTCAAAGAGTACGTTAATTTGCGGTTCGGGCCATCGATACAACCACAATCCATTGAGCGAACTCAAAGACTTGACGCAAACCGGCTCGGCTGAAGAGTACCAAGAAAACTTATTGGCGATTCTTTGCCGAGTTGATCATCTTCAAATTCGGCGGTAGGTTCATTTGTTCACACCAGGACTCCGAGAGCCTATTCAGATCGACGTTGAATTATAGAATCCCACGAGTCTTCACATGGTGATGGCTCTTGCTAGGGCATATGAACGGCGAGCACAAGTCACGGGCCAAACTGTGATCCAACCCACAGTACGTTCGGTCGCAACCACACCATCACATACAACAACCGTAGCCGCCAAACCTACCCTGCTCGCGCTACCAACCCCTGCAACGGGCGCAGGCTCAAGCACAGCGCCTGGAGCGACTTTCGGAGTAGCAACTGCCGCATCACGCCCTCGGCATACTATGCACCACCGATATTTGATACCGAAAAAGATGGAGCAACGACGTGCAGCCTGCTTGTGTTACAACCGTGAGGAAAAATTCACCCCGAATCACCGTTGTAAATGTCCTGATAGCGGAGATGACTACGACGTCAACGACACATTGGGCAAACCAGGCATCTCACTGTACGCCATCATAGGCATCAAGTCAAAGGTCAGCCAGACTATGCAGCTCAGGGTGACGATCGGCAACACCTCTATACTGGCGCTACTTGATTCCGAGTCAACACATAACTTCATTACCACAACAACTGCTCGTCGCGCCAACGTGGTCGACCAACCACGCTCTGGATTGCGGATGATGGTGGCTAATGGAGACCGGGTACCCAGTGTGGGATTGTGGGCCACCATGCCATTGCAAATCGACAAGGATGTTATTCTTTGTTGTTGGACGAGTTCGATGTTGCGTTGGGCGTCCAATGGCTCCGCACTTTGGGCCCGATCCTTTGGGATTTCGACACCTTGTCAATGGTCTTTTGGTATGCTGACCATAGGGCATGGTCTGGGCGCAACTATGGAACAACCAAAGACATATTCACTGCTCCCACAGGGCTACCACGGGCGCGTACTCGAGATCATCACATCCACCTTATGCCTGGGACACCGCCGGTCTCGGTTCGGCCATACCGGTACCCCCAGCTCCTTAAGGACAAACTCGAACATCAATGTGGCGACATGCAGCGGCAGGGTATCATCCGACCTAGTACATCACCTTTTTCTTTGCCCGTATTACTTGACAAGAAGCATGACGGCACATGACACTTTTGTGTGGATTACCACGCACTCAACGACAAAACCACCAAAGACAAATTTCTCATTCTAGTGGTAGATGAACTATTGCATGAGCTCAAAGGCACAAAATTTTCCACTAAGCTAGACCTTCGATGCAGATATCATCAAGTGCGTATGCACCCCCTGATATCGAGAAGACATCATTTCACACTCACAATGGTCTCTTTGAATTTCTCGTCATGCTGTTTGGATTAACCAAGGCCCCAGCCATGTTTCAGGCATTGATGAATAGCGTACTCCGACCTTATTTACGTTGTTTTGTCTTGGTCTTTTTTTATGACATTTTGATCTATAGCAATTCTTGGTTGGCGCAAATTCGTCATGTCCGGGCGGTTCTTCGTCTCCTCCGCTTGCACCAACTATTCCTCAAAAGATCCAAGTGCATCTTTGGGGAGCCGAATGTGGCCTATCTCGGCCACGTGATTTCCGAAGCCCGCGTAGCCATGGACGACACGAAGGTGCAGGCGGTGTGTGCATGGCTGGAACCTTGGCCGGTACGCGCTCTTCATGGCTTTCTCGGCTTGGCAGGTTATTACCGCAAATTCATTCAAGGCTTCATATCAATTGTCGAGCCTCTCACACATCTCCTGAAGAAAGAAGCATTTTCCTAGACACAGGTGGTCGTCCATGCTTTCCAGACTTTGTAAGAGGCGCTATCCACAACACCGCGCAACTTCCAGAATTCCGCTCGGATTTCATCGTTGAATGTGACGCATCAGGGTCTGGGATTGGCGTGGTGCTGCATCAGGAGGGTGGTCCCATTGCGTACTTCAGCCGTGCCACGGCCCCATGACATGCCCACCTTGCGGCATATGAGAGGAAGCTCATTGGGTTGGCGCAGGCCATTCGGCATTGGTGGTCTTACTTGTGGGGTCAATGATTCGTCGTTCGCACCGACTACTACAACCTTAAGTATTTGTTGGACCAACGCTTTTCGACGATTACTCAGCATCGCTGGGTCAACAAACTATTTGGCTATGATTTCAGGTGGTATTCAAACCGGGGCGCTTGAATGTAGTGGTTGATGCCTTGTCTCACCGTGACATTGAAGAAGGCCTTGCCTGCACCATATCCATACCAAATTTCAGCCTTTTTTACCTTCAGCATGAAGCGACAACTACTCCCGAATTGGCCGAGCTCCATTCCAAGATTGAAGATGGCAGCTTATGCGAACCATGGAGCATTGCCGATAGTCTAGTGCTATACAACCAGGGTCCATGTCCTTTAAACATCACCTCTTCAAACGGTCTTGCTGGCAGCTCACACGACCGACCATGAAGGTGTGCAAAAAACGTTGCATCGACTCCGTTCTGATTTTCATGTGTCCCAAAATCTTAAGCTGGTGTAGGAGCTTGTACGCGCTTGTGAGGCTTGTTAGTGTAATAAATCTGAACAGTTGTAACTGGCTGGCCTTCTTCAACCATTGGAGATCCCGTCAAGGATATGGGAAGACATTGCTATGGATTTTGTGGAAGGATTGCCACGTGTGCATGGGAAATCCATATTCTTACTGTTATTGACCCTTTTTCCAAGTATGCGCCTTTTATTCCAATCGCCCATCCGTATACTGCAAGTTCGGTGGCTAAGGTCTTCTTTGATGAAGTGGTCCGATTGCATTGGATTCCTTCTTCAATTGTGAGTGATCGTGATCTTATCTTTACGAGCAATTTTTTGTCGGAATTGTTTCACTTGTCGAGAACTAAGCTACAACTTAGCTCAGCCTTTCATCCTCAAAGCGATGTCAAGACCGAAGCAGCGAACAAAATCATTGCTATGTATCTTCGTTGCCTCATAGGTGATAGACCACGTCAGTGGATTCGGTGGCTACCTTAGGCCGAGTGTTGCTATAACACGTCGTTTCAATCTTCACTTCGTTAGACTCCGTTCAAGGTGGTGTATAGGCGCGAGCCTCCTACCCTTCGACCGTATCTAGCAGGCGGCTCTAGGGTTCAAGCGGTTGACCTTCTCATTCAGGAATGTGGCCAGCTATTAACAGATATTCGAGGTCGTCTTCTCATCACTCAGCAATATTACAAACAGCACTACGACGTCAAGCATCGAGAACTCAATTTGGAGATCGGTCAGTGGGCATGGTTGCGGCTCCATCATTGGCAAGCAGTTTCTTTGGCCGACCGTGCAAATCGCAAGTTAGCTCCACGATACTATGGACCTTAACAAGTTTTGGAATGAGTGTCCTATCGGCTACAACTACCTCCTCGGGCGCGAATTCACGATGTGTTTCGCGTTAGCATGTTGAAGCCTTATCAAGGTGACCCTCCAGCGGCACCACCGGCATTACATGAGCTTCTACATGGTCGGGTCATGCCACTACAACGCCATGTTGTGCGTGCCCGTCTGAGTCCAGGAGTCCGCGAAGTTTTGGTGTAGTGGTAGGGTCAACCGGATGCTGATGCCACATGGGATCCTGTGGATCAATTTTGCCGCTAGTACCCATCTTTTCAGCTCGAGGACGAGCTGTTTACCGAGGAAGGAAGAGATGTCATGTGGGGATTACATTATACTAGACGTAGACGTCTAGTAGCAATCGGAAATTAGGTTTCAGATTAAGAGTTTGAGTCAAGATTAATTTAGGTGTTTGCATTGTATTAGGAGATTCGAACAGATTTAGGACAGAGTTAGATTAGGAGAGTCCGAATTAAATACTGTTAGGAGACGACTACACGCTGTGCTCTAGTACCAGTTGTGACAAAAGCAATAGTAGAAAACAAGATAAGAATAATTCATTGCACCAACATGGCTACATGATGAATTTGTCAATTACATTAATTTAATATGTTAACAGAAAAGAATTTGCATGACTGCAATTCACAAGCATCCTAAATGGGACATATCATTCTACAACAATATGCTCCACTAGCACCATATCCAAACAAACTTCTTTTCGATCACATATTTTGGTTTCTAGTAATTGTGTGATATATCACAATAATAGTTACCACTCTCCAAACACAACATTCTTCACCCCTTTTCTGATCTTGTATTTCAGTAAATTATATAAAAAAATCCAGCACAATAAAAGAATCTGAAAGCAGAAAAAATCAGCAAATTTGGGAATTCAGCACACTGGTGCTTAAAAAATTTAACATAAAAGCTGAAAGCAGAAATAAAAAAGGGGGAAAAGAACCCATTTGTGCAAATTATGAGCCTGTATACTCAATACCTATAACTAAAATGCTAAAGTTCCTTTGAGAAACCTCATTAAGAGCTAATATTGCAGATCGATAACTTAGTTTCTGAACCAAAAAGCTCCTCTTTACCATTCAGTTCCTTAGGTTAGTTGCAACTAAACTGCATTACACTAAAATAAACTAGAGCCCAATCAAAGAACTAGAGTGCAGCAAACAAAATAAGTCAACAACCTAGTGAACAACTAATGTTAATGATACACTGACTATTAACTAGCTGGCATTAAGACCTTCTGTAAGTTGTGACTATTTACTTGCTTGATCATTGATAATGTCATAATGTGCTGATCTCCAACTGGCACACGTGTTGCCTAATGTTGGCAAATTAATACCTAGTAAAGCCTCTATGCGGGATGATCTACTTCCAAACATCCATTTCCATGCTAAATTGCTAAATGATCTCCAGCACAAAATAAGAAGTCACTACACAAAGTGGTCAATGCAAAGCAAGAAAAGAAGAGCTGAAGCCTCTTACGTGACATATCCATTGTTGTCGATATCCGCAGCGAGAAACTCTGACACGGTCATGTCTCTCGACAGCACCCAGTTGGCCATCGCGCGGTGCCTCTTGTCAATCCTCATCTCTGCCAAGTAGAGGAATGCCCGTGCCACGGCCAGGGTCGACACGAGCAGCCAGGCAGACGCAAAAAGCCGCCCAGGCAGTGTCCGGAACGCATGGTCCCCGTACCCGACCGTGGTCACCGACATCACCGCGAGGTACACAGCATCGAGCCATCCCAAGCTTTCCACCCTCCTGAGCACCGCGGCCCCAACGCCCACGCAGACGGCCACCACGGCAAGCGCGAGCGCAACCTTCATGCGCACGCGCATCCGGCCCTTCTTGATGTCAAAGATGTAGTTGTGCCGGTGCTTGCGTGCAGAGCGAGGGTTCTTGAGCGCGGTGATGAGGAGGTGCTCCTGGAGGTCGAGCACGTAGGAGACCATGCCGGAGAGGAGGATGTCGACGATGCCGAACCCGACGAGGACGAAGGAGATGGAGAAGAGCTTGGCAGCGGGGGTAGCCGGAGTGATGTCCCCGTAGCCGATGGTGCAGAGCGTGACGATGCAGAAGTAGAGCGCGTCGGCGACGGGGTGCGTTGGCCCGGCCGAAGAGGTGAAGTTGGCCGGCGCGGCGGCGTAGAAGGTGACGCCCAGGGCGAGGTAGGCGAGCAGGAACAGGAACGCGTGCAGAACGATGGCCGGCTGCCGCGGGGGCGGCGGCGGCTTGCGGTGGTCGGCCTCGGCCGCGGCGGCGAGCGTCGCAGCGTCGAGAGGTGCCATGGCGGGCTCGGTGCGGGAGCGGTGGAGGTTGGTGCGGCCGCCGAGGTAGTCGAAGAGCGAAGGCGGGTTGGGCGGCGGGTTCGCCTCGTCGGAGCCAGGGGAAGGCGTCGTGGAGGAGGAGCAGTACGCAAGGTCGAGGTCACGGAACGGGTCATCGGCGGAGAGGCGGTGGCGGGAGTGCAGCAGCGGTGGCGGAGGAGGCGGAGGCGGAGGCGGAGGTGGAGGCGCGTGGTGGGGGCCGAAGATGAGGCGCTCCTTGTAGGAGGAAGCGGGCGAAGGGCAGGGTGAAGGTGGCGGCGAGAAGTTGGAGACCGGAGAGTGCTCCGGCAGCGGGTGGAGCAGGTGCGGCGGCGCGGTGGTCGTCAGCAGCGGTTCGGTGTCCATGGCCGATTCTTTCTTGGACTGGACTTTTCTTGGATTCTTGGAGATTCTCGTGGGTTCTTGATGCGGCGGAAGATTTGGGATTCAGGTTCGATGCGATACGAGGATTGAGCAGGAGGAAGACGGTGGAGACGGGAGAAGCAGAAGAGGATGAAGAAGGCTGCGGCTGCGGCCGCGGCCGCGGCCGCGACGCGTTGATGTCTACTTGCCTCCGAATTAATTAATTATTGATGATTTTGTGAGGAACGGGAATCCCAAATAATAATGAAAGGAACGGGAAAGGTCAGATTGGGTTGCAAGAATTTTTTTTTATTCATGTTAAACTCCACAAATTTTACTTTCAATTCTAACTCTTTAGTTATATTACCACTCATAATATGATAAAACAACATTAACACATATTAGGATAAATCCGTTAAAATAACATTTTTATCACGCCACTGGTGGTGATCTGACCAAACAACACTGTCACACTATAAGTGGTGCCCGTGGCGTAACAAGAGTTTGTCCAGATATGGGCTGGTATGATAGTGTTATTTTGTCACGTTATGGGTGGTGACGTGACCAAAGAAATTAAAATTGGAAATAAAGTTCACGGGTTAACTTTAAAATAAAATTAAAAAAGGTTAATAAATAATAATAATAATTCAAATTGCAATGGCATCTAATTCTTTTATACATATCAATATCAATTTTTTCACATATATATAAACAGATACACTAACTTGCTTATTGCATCACCTGCTACTACTAGTACCCAAAAATTAAAATTTTAAGCTAATAGATTGTTTACCTTTGGAATTTGAAGTTGATGTCGCCTTCTCTCCGATACGCTACCCATTTTCAGCTATGGTCGACTCGCAAGGAAGAGGGTTATATGTCGACGGCCACCTTCTTCCACCTTGAACCCAAGCCGCGACTTGGTTTCTACGGCCATTGGCCTCTGCAGCCCTCGCTAGGAACGTTGCGGCGAGGAGATGGGAAGTCAGGGAAGGAGGTGGTGGCAGTGTCACAGCGGTAAGTGAGGAGGAGGCGGCGATGCAAGCGAGGATTAGGATGAAGAGGACGTAGTACGATGAACTCGAGACAGCGACGCAGCAAGCGAAGGACGTCTTCGTCTCTGCCTCTTCCTCGTGCGTCGTCGCTGCCTCCCCTCCCTTCAACGACGCCACCGCTTCTCCTCCAAGGTGCCATCGCCTCCTCTCCTCTTTTCTCTTCCGATGCATTCTCCCGTCCCCAACGCCCGCCTTACCGTGTGTAACATCTCAAATTTTGGCCTTTTTGAAAATTTATTTCAAAGTAATTAATTCAAAGATTTGTATTTTAAATTGGAGTTCCTGATAATTGAAAGATTCTTTTTGAAGTTAAAAAATGAATCATTTGCAATTTATTGGATTAATTTAAAGATTAATTTGAAATTTTAAAAAATAGAAAACACTTTAAATGATTAAAATAAATATCAAATAAATCCAAAATTATTTTATTACATCTATTCAGGTTTCAAGAATTTTTGTGGTATTTTCTTGAATTTTTCTAAATTTTATTTTATATTTAGATTTTTTGGAATTTTGTTTTCTTTTTCTTTCTTATTTTCATCATCTTCAAGCTCTATACGTTGCTTTATGACTGTTGCTTGTCCAACTAAAAACAGCAGACACAAATTCGTTTTTCCTTGTCTTCCCCCTCGAGTGTCCATTTTCAAATCCATTTGAAGCGTTGCAAACCCACCTTCATGTCGGGACCCAAACATACAATTCTGGACCCTCTATGTATTCTGCACTAGTCTAGAATCACGCTAGTGCACACAGTATCAACATAGATGAATATCGATTCATACAAGATGATTAATAGAATAAATAACTAATTTGAATAGCAAATAATGGTTTTGACCTTATGGTCGAGTTTAAATTTATTAAGCCACGCAGGGCTGACAATAAATAAATAGTAGCAGCGGAATAGAAATAAACTTCAGCGGAACCCCTTCAATTCACCACAGGCAACTGACTGGGATCAAGTTCCTAACGATCGACACCTTTGTAGAACTCTTCCTCAAATGCAGGTGAAGACTCCTCCACTTCTGTTGATTGTTTGAAGCAAGTATGGGTACACAACCGTACTAGCAAGTCATACCACATAATGCAATTTATAGATGATGGCTTATTCCAAAGGAATGGCTTCTGTGGTTATTTTGTAGAAATGCAACATTTGCAATTGAATACAAATAATAGATTGAAAACATAATTTAAAATAAATAAACAATAATAATCTATCATTTGATTTCACAAAGACACACAGTCTAAACAAGTTATTCACACAACCATATGACTTAGATCACACAACTCCCTTCCCAAAGGTTTTATGAAAATCTACCACTCGTGTGAAATCCCCGAGTATGTCCATGACCGCGGACGCAACTATTCGAATAGATTGATTTAACACTCTGCAGAGGTTGTACATTTTACCTACAAGATACAATCAGTGTAGCTAGCACCGACCATAACATAAAATTTCAGAAATTTCATCTCAAACATTGACACTCCTGATGTGCTTTACTGTCGTCCAATCGATACACACAGCGTTTGGTACGACACACACCGTTGGACAGAGATGTGGCGAACCGTCCCGCGATGTGACCTATCTCGTAGTCCACACCTCCACCCATCACACAGTTTAACCTACAACCTGAGTTGTCAATGGCAAGATTCCATAACCTACTAAGTTAGGCATGTCCCATACCAGGTATGTGGTTGTACAGTAAGGCTCAGTTCAATGATGCACAAAGTTAAGTCCTTAACCAAGGCAAGACTTCCAATTTCTAACTAATTCACACAGTTTATCATTCCCAGCACACAGCTCCACCATATCACACAGAATCCACCACTTGCCTTAGTCTAAATCTTTTCCCACCCTGTTGGTTAAGTGCAACACATGCCATCAACGAGTAATAGCACACAACACACACAGTTTCATCACACAGTTCCATAATCACTTAGTCAAGTTCATATTTGCAACTCACATGAAATGATGACTCGTAGCATGGCTAAGCAATCTACTCGTAATTAACCAACCCACGTTGGTGCTACGACAATACCAACTAATAATGAACCAACCTAGGGTGACAAAAGATCATGGCATAACAATAGACAAAGTGGATATAACAATTTGGACTAATAACTAACCCAAAAGTATTTAAATAAATGCTTGAAATAGAATGCAATCCATTGGAACAAATTATTTTGAAAAATAGGTTCAATATGATCAAAGGTATAACTTACCTTGGAATAGGTCTAGGTACTCGTCTTGATCTTAAGACACTCATTTTTCTTCAAAAGTCCTTGAAGAATTAATATCTACTCGTAAATGAAATAAATAAATAAAATAAAATAAATAATAGAGGTAAAAAAATTGAAAAAATTAAATAAAAATAATAAATATATAGATCTTAAATTTATATGAATTTAGAAATTTGAATGAGCTCAATCGGAGTTCGGATACAAAAGATATGGGCTTTGAAAGACTGAATCTAAAGAAAACCCTAATTTTGGAATTTCTGGATTTTTTGAATTATTTTTCAACTGAAAAATCGGATTAATGCGCAATGCTGATATCAGCGAAGGGATTTTCAGAAATAAAAGAATTAAAAGAAAATCTGACTTGTGGGACCTACATGTTAGTGTCTCGGCTCACGGTGGACCAAGTCCACCTAGCCATGGTTTAGGGTTCGAATCTGACTACCACGTCAGCACACACGTGGCTCCGACTGGGATGCCACATGTGCGACACGTGAGCGCAGCGACTGAGGTGGCTGCACACGTGGGTGGCCACATCACTGGTGACGTCAGATCGTCGGCAAAATCACGGCCAGTACGACAACGGCAAACGACGGCTCGCCGGCGGCAGCGGAAGGGTGCATTCGACTCAGCGTGCTCTCGTGGACCTAGTGACGCGGTTGCTTTTCCCCTGTGATGACCAAAACTATGGTGACGACACAGAGAGCGGCAGAGCGACTCGGTTGAACGGCGGCGAGGCGAACTAGTGTTTCCCCTGGACCAAGGACGCGCGCACCGGATAGAACCCGATGCGGCGAAGTCGGCGCTGTGCTCAAAGGCGGTAGGAGCTCACCGACGGCGGCTGATTTTGACGACAAAGGTTGCGGCGGCACTAGGGTTCGAGCTCCGATTCCCGAGGAAAGCCAGCGCTCTAGGGTTTGTGGTTGTAGAAAAAAGGCGGCGGGGAGTTGGCAAACCTCGTGACGCGCACGCCAAGGCCTTAAATAGGCGGTAGCAGTGGGGCCATGAAGGAGTCCGATTTCGACGCAGCGGTGGAGTCTGCAGCGCGGACGAAACAGAGTTGAAGATGATGTGGCGGTAGGACCCACCTGTCAGCGGATGTGGCTTGCGCGAAGGTGCGTAGCAGAAGGCGACGCTGGCGGGACCCACTTGTCAGTGGAAGGAAACGACACGGGCGCGGGAGAGAACGAGCCGTGGGGTTGGGCCAGACTAGAATAGTAACAGGATTTCGGCCCACTACTGTTCCGAGGAATTAAAATAGATTTTTCTTTTAAAAAATACATAAAATCCAATTAGCAATTAGAAAATAGCAAATAAACTCATAAAAATTCTAGAAAATTCTAGAAAATATATCTAAACATATGGAGTCCAAATAAAATAGTTTTGACAATTGTTACTGTTGGGATTAACCCTATTAAATTATTTTGGTACGAAAGTCTATATTAAGCTTTAAATAAAAATTTAATAAAAATTGAAATAATGTATTTTCCAACAAGTAACTATTAAAAAGATTTCTAGAGCTCAGAAAATTGGGATGTTACACTTCATCACTATGCTGTTAATGCTTCCATTCCCGTAGCCCCATCAACAAATTTCTGTTTCTTTCAATTTCCAAAAGTGAGTCGTGAATATCGTTGGTGTCCTTAATCGTGTTCCCAGCATTTCAAATCACACGAAGGCCTATAAATTGGCATGCCATCACCTCATCTACCCCTTTACATCCCCTCAAATTTTCAGAACCTCCGGTGCTCCTACGACGACAGATTTCTCTTCTTCCCGAACATTGGTCCTCTCACCTGAATTGAGCATTCTTCATTCTAGTAAGTTTTTCAATCATCTTATCGCATCATATCGTGTTCCCGAGCAAGGTGATCAATAGCCCTCAATCAATTTCTTATTTCAGGCAGCGAATTGCTCAAACTTTGTCGTTCCTCCTACTAGGCCGAATTCACTCCTGACTATCGATCTTCTTCCACGGTTTGTATTTCTTCGAGAGAACCTCGTCAAGGCGTGTTCCAAACCTTACTCCTATTCTCCATCAATTTGATTGATTAGTCATTGTGGTTTGCTGTTGTCATCGTCGCCTTGTTTCTGGTCGCCGGTCGCTGTGGAGGGATTGCCTCGGACCATCTCCGCCGAAACCAACTCCTTGGGCCAAGGCCCTGCCCATGCTCACCTCCATTCATCCCCCGCATCGATGGGCTGCCACCGTCGTGCGCAGCCTCGCTGCCACCGCTGCTCCATGTCGCGCTGCCGCCGCAGTGGCTTGCCGGCTGAGCCACTACCACCAACAGGTAGAGGAGCTGAGTGGGATTCCCATTTGGCTATTTTTTGATCAGCTCACAACTTACCTCACCGGCGCCGCCACCATGGTTGGAGCACTTCAGTCTACTCTATTCTTTTCATTGTATGCAGTCTGTGTAGTGAACTCTGGAGCTCTATTGAGTATCTGACATCTTGGATCCTCTCGTTAATGGCCAATTCCAATTTCTTGTCTTCTCTGTCCCTTTGTTAGCTCTCTAGCTTGTGGACTTTTCTTGTCATGCTCAATGCTTTGCTCTTCTCTGTAAACAACCCGAACATTGGAATTCCAGTACTGTAGAGTGTACAATCATTTTATGTGTTACCAAATTTTCAGATGTCCCTTCGCCTTTGCACGAACTTTAAATTTGTCGATTCTCGATCCTAAATTCATTCTCTTTCTTCCAGTATTTAATGTATAAATTTTAGTTTTTATTTACTTTCTGTTATTTATTTGGTCCGATTCGCACGTGTAGAGTCTGACGTCGCCGACATGAGCTTGGATCATCAGGAAGCGCTAACCTCCAACACCACCAACGAAGGTGAGTCTCCTTTGAACACTTTGAACCCATATTTGTTAAATAATATTTTTAGTTTTTAAAGTTATGCATTACTATTTTATTTAAATGATAAATTTAAACTGTGGGTTGTTACTTAAAAACCTAAAGTTCATTAATGTCATTCTTGATATTTGTTATCATGTACCTTTATAACCTTACTGCAGAAATTTCACAATATTGATTACAATTTTGCATAATAGTTTTAAATAATAGAATTGCTTAGACGTTCTGTATGGTCTTTTATACCTATGGGGGAGAAATACTATTTTTTATTTTATATGTTTTATATTTTGAAAATATTCAACATTAGGTAATTTCAATATTTGGAAATAAAATAAAAATAGTGGAAAATATTTTAGACCTGGGTGAGTGGCATAAGTCTTGTTTGTCTCACCCTGGTCAATTAAGGACTGACTCTTGTGTTTATTCAAACCAAGCATTACCGTGCAACCATACGTCCTAAATGGGAAGGACCTGGCTGAGTAATTTACCAAGTTCGAACATTTAGCCCGCAAGTTGTAGATGGTAGGTGTTAGTTGGGTAGTGCAGACGATGGTAAATGACGTCCATATTTGTCGGGGCTTGCGCCGGGCATTGGTAAATGACGTCCAAGTCCGAGCAGGTTATCCCCCACAGCGGTGAGTTCCCGGTCGATGGTAAATGACGTCCATGACTTGGAGTTAAGCTTATTGGGTGGGTTAATGTTATGATAAAGTATTGTAAAAGTCATATGATAATCGCTTAGTTGCACACCTTCAGAAGTGTGTGAAGCAGACAGTATAAGCTGATTATCTCGTGTGGATCAAGCTGTACAACCTCTGCAGAGTGTTAAAACCAATTCGAATAGCCGTGCCCACGGTCAAGCGCGGGCAAGGTGCGTATACACATGGTAGATTTCAGTTTTGGTTTCGAAAGAAATATTTTGGGGTTCCGGGAGTAGATGGAACTCTTGGAGTGTTGTTTTGGTAGTTAGAGCCAGTTAGGCAGCAAGATCTCAACTCATAAAAACTTGGCAGATAGAACCTCTTTACTAGTTTATAGTAGTTGGAACCTGCACTATAATTTGAATTACATTACTTTAATTATTTAAACATCATTTGTCAAACGAGCTTTATAAATGATGTTTAAACTTAAAATGTTGATTTGTGCAAAAGAACCCTATATGCCTAATTGTTTAAGCCATGCATATGTATATTCCTCAAGACTCGCGGAGTACTTTATGAACTCACATGCTACACTTAAAATAATTATCAGAAGCCTTCAATGATGTCGAGGACGACTACGACTACTTCACCTGTGGCTTTGATGAAGGGCACCCGGAGTACTAGGTTGTGCTCCCTAGTTAAATGCCAGTGGGCAATTTGATGGGCCACCACTCGGAGTTTATCATTTGTTGTTTCCGCTGTTGTAAGACTCAAGGTCTTCTGACCTCTTTTGTAATAAGTGGCCATAAGGCTGGTACTCAGTTATTTAATAATGTTATTCGTGATTTGAACTGGTTATCAACAATGTTTATACTGTGTGCACTAGCTACTAATCTGGGACTGGTGCAGAACTACACAGAGGGTTCGAATTTAGAAATTCGGTCCAGACACTGTGCCACCACCTCCCCTCCCTTCCCCGACGTCGCCGCTTCTCCTCCAAGGTACGGCCACCTCCTCTCCTCCCGCCGACCAAGGGCTAGGCGGCATGGTTTCGCTGGGGCAGTGACGCGGGGATCCCACTTGGTACTTCTTCATTCATCAGTTGTTACGGTACTCATAGTTAGTTATTAGACTCATTGGCATCATGATTGGTTTATAGAACATTTTGCGACAATTAATTTTTAAAGGTTTGTAGGATTCAATTTTAGACCAAGAAATCCATAAGTAGAGTTGTAGTAAAACTCGGCAAAAAAATCCTTCCTACCTCTAAAATTTGCCAGTTTCCCTATTTCACGAATATTCGCAATTCATCCTACCATGGGATGGTAATATCCTTTCTGACGACCCAGGTAATGGTGGAGGGAGAGCAAGGCACACCATTGGTTGGTGCACCTTAATATACCACCAAAGATCTAGAGTTATTGAATTTCAGTTAAATTAGAGATAAACCTTGGGCATTACCATTTGACATAACACACTCTTGAGTCATACAACCATGAATTGAGTTCTTATGAACAGACACTACATTGTTCTAGGAAAAAAAAGGAAATATTTTTTTAGTTCTTGGTACATAGGCAAAGAATTGAACTTATGCCCGCAGGCTGCGTGAGGTGACCGGGACTGCCAAATTAAGAGTCCCACCATCAGATTCATGTATCTAATTAGTTTATCTATTTTGCCAAGAAACTTTGTATGCAATTGCTCACATGTGTATCCACCTTCTTACCTCGCATACTCTACAGATTACCAAAGAATGTATAAATTATAGACTAAAGTTGCAACGAGAAACAAAAGAAAATTGAAAATACACAATGCAATAAAACCAATTCCATACCACTGTAGAACTAAAGCACCACCTCAACAGGCCATGCCAACTTCATGCTGCAGAGCGATGGGAACATAAATAACACAACTCACACTTCGAAGAACACATAATCCTTTTTATTGACGAAGTAATTACTCACCTACAATCTAAACCATTGATGCAGCAGAAATCAGAACTTCCCTGGTTCCATACAACATTCGGTAGCATGTAACAAAAGCACTATGATCGAGTGAATTCACCAAGAGCTATGACATATAATTTGGAACCAAAAGAAAAAAAATAGAATCTGAAGCTATGCCACGAGGCTCGAGTCAATAAATAACCAATTTTACAATCCAAACCGTTGATGTAGCAGAAATCAGAACTTCCCTTTTTCCATACAACATTCGGTAGCATGTAACAAAAGCACTATGATCGAGTGAATTCACCAAGAGCTATGACATATAATCCGAAATCAAGAGAGAAAAATAGAATCTAAAACTATGCCATGATATCAATGGATTATAATCTAATTATATATCTATTAAATATTACTCACTTTGGTCATAGCAGGTAATTTAACCTAGATATCTGCAGCTTCGTGGTATGTCAACAGGGAGTATGGATCGAAATCTCGGTACCGGATGAAATCCCGGCCCGGGGGCGGTAACGGTAACCGGCCGGTTACCGGAAATTTCAAAAAAAACTGGGGTGAATTCAAATTTTGAATTTTTGAATTCGAAATTTTACCGGCCGGTAACCGGTTGAACCGGGAAAAAACCGGAAAAATCGAAAATTGGTGAAAATGGTAATTATGAAATTTAAATTTGGAATAATGCAAATATTAATGAGAAAATGTTTCAAGATGTACATAAAAAGTCATCCTTGGTTGCTTCACTCTCCAGAGCAGTCCTCTCGTCCAAGTGTTCTAAAGCATGTAACATAATAAAAAACATAAGTTAATGATAATGAACGATAGCTTGACTAGCATACAAAAAACAATAATGAGAAGTAATTCATACCAATACATTGTCGAGAAACGCGAAGGTTGTGCAATGTAGTCGTTGTTATCATAGAGTATAAGTCCTTCAAATTGTGCTAGGTGAGCCTTGTATTGATCCCAAGTGTTTGTTTCGTGTGCATATTGTAACAAATGATTATAAAGTTGTTGGTAATATGTGGGTTCGACCCACTGGTAAACGTTTTTGGCATTGGTATTGAAGGACACAAGGCCGTAATGGAAACTAGGATCAGAAGAGACGTCCGACAAATGAGAATCATCTCCAGAAGGCAATAGATTGACATCTCGACGTCCATAAGTCCGAGTGGATCTTAAGTGTCGGGACCCCGGGGATTCACACAACCCCGAGACCCTCTGTGCATACCAAGCTAGTCCCATGATCAGTAGCTAGCTTGCACAGTTACAACAATGATGCATTCATAACCATTCAACGATTTAACTAATGAAGCGCATAAAGTAATATTAATTAAAACAGCAAAGACCTTATGGTCAAGGTTCTTACAAAAGTCGCCTCACAGGGCTTAGCAACAACAGAGTATCTGGCAGCGGAAATCTCAAAATACGTGGAGCCCAATCGACATGCCCACAGGCAATCGAGTGGTGGACGTGACCTAGTTCGCGAAGTCTTCAAAGTAGCCTTCTTCATAGTACTCAACATTTCCGGTTCTTCATTGACCGATCAACAAAGGGCATAAAGCCGTGAGTACATAAAGTACTCGAAGAAGTCGAGAGAAATGTATGCACATAGTATTCATGACAGCTTAAGCAAGGATGGTTTTATGGTTAATTTGCGTAAAGCAAGTTTAACAATAAATACATTAATTAGATTGCAAAGGTGATTTTAAAAGAATAATACATAGATAACCAAGTTCTTTTGAATCAAACAAAGGAACATCCCGCTCACTTCCCAACCATTCCAACCAAACGCTTCCAACGAACCACACCAATTTTGAAAATACTACCCCTTGCGCGAAATCACTGTGCATGTCCGTGAATCGGGACACGGCTATTCGAATAGATTTTTAACACTCTGCAGAGGTTGTACAACTTTACCCACAAGAGATAAATCACTTGCAATGTCCGTCGACACACTTCCGAGGGTGTGCGACTAAGTGACTATCACAAGGCCTTTACAAAGTTCCATTTTGCCTCGGTTACGCTCGCTAAGGTTTCGCCATCACGGCCCCTCTTGCGCCAATAATCAACCCTAACAGAACCGACTCAAAACTTCCTAATTAGTTGGCAGTCCGTCCCATACCGGACTTATGGTTGCACGAGGTGACCTGATCAATGACTTGCAAAGTTAAGTCCTTAGTTGGTCGCTGACAAGTCTACCACAACCCAATGTGCATCACACACCCACTCTAGCTTCCTACCTCAAGCCCGAGCATAAATCATTTTTGTTCAATCCCACCAAATGGCAATCCTCGCCATGGCACAACATCTTTTAATAAAAGTGGCCTCACACCACTGTTCCATAGTTCCATTAGTCAAATTTCAACAATCATCGAACATGTGATCGAAAGTACTGCGGGTAACTAGAGCATGTCTAAGCAATAATACGCTCCCAAGTTGGTAATACAATTATGTCCAACTAGTATTAACCATCCTATAGTGTCCAAGGATATATGTCATTCAAGGAGACATTTCATTTCCAATTTATCAAGGAGGCATAAAGGCAATTTGGTAATTATCTACTCCCGAAACCATTTTTAATAAAACTAGCCATGCATGATATTTTAATACAATATACATTTGTAAAATGGGTTCAACATGGTCAAAGGCCTACGACTTGCCTTCGTTGACGAGGAGAGGGTCTTGATTCGTCGGTCGAAGAAATCTTCCAAACGCCTAATCTACGTGTGAGAATAGCAACAAATAAATAAAACAGCACCAAATGAACTCCAAAATTTCAAAACCAGTACCAAATGAAAGAGGATGAATTTATATGAATTTAGAAATTTGGATCACCCAAAACGGAGTTCGGATGTGAAAGTTATAGCCAAAAGAAGTTTCAAAATCACATAAAATGATGGATTTAGGGTTTTTTCGGATTTTCGGATTTATTTTCCAACTGAAAAATCCGGTTTACGCGTCAGCGCTTGCGCAAGCACACACGTGGCAGCCACGCTGGCGAATTGCCGACGCTTGGCGCCGACGTGGCGCCACGTGGGCTCGGGCCCACGGTCGAGAGAGAGAGAGAGAGAGAGAGAGACGGGAGGCGCGCGGCGGGCGGCCGAGCTGGGAAGACGGGCGCGCGGCGCGGAGAAGGCGGTGGCGCGGAGACGACCGGAGGCGGGAAGAACGGAGAAGCGGCGGAGAATCGCCGAGAGAGAGAGGAGAAAGAAGAGAGAAAGAGACGCGCGCGCGGATTTATAGAGCAGCGCGAGCGGGGACGCGGCGGCGACGGACGCCTTGGCGTGGCGACGCGGGCGGAGGCGCGAGAGGCGACGGACGCCAAGACGGCGCCGATTCGCGCGCTGGCGAGATTCGCGGCGGCGCGCTGGCGCGCGATCGGGAGAGAGAGAAGAACGGCGGCGCGACGAAGACGACGACGGACGCCGTCCGATTCGACGGACGGTGGGGAGTGAGGGAGGCGCTGGTGAAGGACAGCCGTCCGATTGCGACGGACGGTTGGGAAGTCCAAAGGGCGCGGGAGGAGACGAAGCGGCGCCGTCCGTCGGACGGTGGGGAGAGGAAGAGACGCGGCGCGGCGATGGCGTCGGATCGCGATCCAACGGCGGAAAAGAAAGGAGAGCGCGGTGAAGGAGACGAACGGCGCGGGCGAACGGAACGGCCGGATCTTGATCCAACGGCCAGAACGGCGAGGCGGAGCCGCGGCGACGTGACGCGCGAGGACGCGGATGGAGATCCAACGGCGAGAAGCGAGGGGAGGCGCGGGCGCGCGCGCGGAGCGGGCCGCGGGAGTGGGCCGGAGGCGGGGAACAGCGATGGGCCGGCTAGGGTTTCGGCCCACGCACAGGAAAAGGAATTAAAATCCATTTTTGATTTTAGAAATTCCAATAAATCAAAAGGCAATTTAGAAAATAGCAAATAGACTCCAAAAATTCTGGAAAAATTCACATAAATTCCTTGAATTATTCTAGACTTAATAAAAATACTTTTAACTTTAAATTTTCTTTTTCTTTTGCAAATAAATTAATTTTTAATTTCGGGAAAAAGGAAAATCAATTTCTAAAATCCAATAAATCCAAGAAAATTCTCAAAATAATAATTTTGATTTTAAATTCCAGAAAATTCAATTAAACCAACTTTAATTTAATTGAAGTTTGATTAACTCATATTAAACTGCAAATGAATTTCTGAAATTTCAAAATTAAACTTTGGGCAAATAGAAGCAGATGGTTTTCTTTTAAAATTTTTCAAAAACTCCGAAAAACGGGATGCTACAAACCTACCCCTCTTAAAGGGAATCTCGACCTCGAGATTCAGGCTGACTAGAGAATAGGTGGGGAAACTCAGCCTTCAGATCATCTTCTCGTTCCCAAGTGGCTTCTTCTTCGGTGTGGTTGCTCCACTGGACCTTGCAGAAACGGATGATCTTGCTTCTTGTCACTCGCTCTGCTACTTCCAAGATCTTGATGGGATGCTCCTTGTAGGTGAGGTCTTCTTGCAGGCAATTGATTCCACCGCATCCGCTTCTTCGCACACGCAAACACTTCTTCAACTGCGACACGTGGAAGACATTATGCACATCTGACAGCTGAGGTGGGAGCTCCAACTGGTAAGCGACTTCTCCTCTTCGGGCTAGAACTGGGAAAGGTCCGATGTACCTTGGTGCAAGCTTTCCACTTACTCTGAAACGACGCATCCCTTTAAGAGGCGACACCTTCAGGTACACAAGATCACCAGTGCAAAGCTAGATCTCTACGACTGTTATCGCGATAACTCTTCTCGCTCGGTCTCTTTGTTTTGACCTTTCTCTGATTGATCGAACTTACTCTTCGGCTTTTTCCAAAATATCTCGCCCAAACACTTGTCTTTCTCCTACTTCATTCCAATACAAGGGTGTTCTGCATTTTCTTCCGTAAAGAGCTTCAAATGGAGACATCCGAGGCTTGACTGTAATCGTTGTTATAGGAAAACTCGCATAGGGTAGCATTTGATCCCAATCGGTCGATTTGCTAAGGCACAAGCCCTTAACATATCTTCTAGGATTTGATTTACTTTTTTCGTCTGCCCATCCGTCTGGGATGATAAGCAGATCAAATTTAGATTAGTACCCAAAACATCGTGCAACTTCGCCAAAATCTTGAGGTGAATCGGGTTCCTCGATCCGACACGATCTTCTTGGCACTCCATCTTGGCACACTATCTTTGCCATGTACAACTCGCCATCTATCACGAGTAAGTAGTCTTGATCGGGAGAAAGTGAGCAACTTTGGTTAGACGATCCACAATTACGAGATAGAATCATATCCCGACCTTGTCCTTGGTAAACCGGTGATAAAATCCATGCCAATTTCTTCCCACTTCCATTCGGGCACTCTCAAGGGTTGCAGGAGTCCAAAGAGTCTTTGATGCTCGGCTTAACTCGCCGATGACATCACATCGAGCTACATACTCGGCAATCTCACGCTTCATGCTAGGCCACCAATACATTTCTTTGAGGTCTTGGTACATCTTGGTGCTTCCAGGGTGAATGGAATACAAAGTTTCATGGGCTTTCTTGAGTATCAGCTGCTTAAGCTCTTGCTGATCTGGAACACAGATTCGCTTGTCAAACCAAATGGTGCCTTGCTCATCTTCTGAAAATCTCAGGGCTTTACCCTTCTTCATGTTGCTCTTAATTTCCTTAGTATTGGCATCTCCAACTTGAGCTTCCTTGATCTGATTCCGCAAAGTGGGTTGAACTTCTAGGGCAGCTAGATAACCTTCTTCAACCAACTCTAACTTGAGCTTCAGGAACTCTTTCATGAAGGGCTGGCTGATTTTCCTTGATTGACAGGGTATTGCAGTAGACTTTTCTGCTCAAGGCATCTGCCACAACATTAGCTTTGCCTGGGTGGTAATGGATTCCAATATCATAATCCTTTATTAACTCTAACCACCTTCTTTGCCTCATATTAAGATCAGCCTGAGTGAAGATGTACTTCAAGCTCTTATGGTCCGTGTAGACTTCACAGCGATTACCAATAAGGTAATGACGCCATATCTTTAGAGCATGCACTACGGCAGCTAACTCCAAGTCATGAGTGGGGTAATTCACTTCATGAGGCCCAACCCGACGGAAGCGTAAGCTACTACCTTCCTTTCTTGCATCAGACACAACCAAGTCCTTGCCGGATGCATCACGTAAAATCTCAAAATCCTTAGGACATCGGGCAAAATCAACACCGAGCCGTGGTCAACCGCTTCTTCAACTCTTGAAAACTTTGCTCACAACTGCTGTCCAAGCAAATTTCTTTTCTTTCTTCAACGGTGAGTGAGGGTCTTGCTATCTTGGAGAATCCTTCTATGAATCGACGATAGTATCCCCGCCATTCCAAGAAAACTTCCGACTGCGGCAATCGACTTGGGTGACTCCCAATTAAGCACATCCTTAACCTTGCTAGGGTTAACAGATACTCCTTCTGCAGACATGACATGTCCCAAGAAAGTAACTTCTTTCATCCAAAACTCACACTTGCTGAATTTAGCATAGAGTTGATGATCTCTAAGCTTATTCAGGACCAAACGGAGGTGCTCTTCATGCTCTTCTTCACTCTTGAATACACCAAAATATCGCCAATGAAGACAATGACGAACTTATCCAAATACTCCATGAATACTTTATTCATCAAATTCATAAAGTAAGCCGGGGCATTGGTCAATCCAAATGACATGACCGTGAACTCATACAGTCCATACCGGGTTGAGAAAGCTGTCTTGGGGATGTCTTCTGGACGAATCTTCAACTGGTGGTATCCTGGACCTCAAGTCTATTTTGGAGAACACACCGCTCCTTTCAACCGGTCAAACAAATCATCGATCCCGGGCAGAGGGTACTTGTTCTTGATGGTGACCTCATTGAGGGCTCGGTAATCCACACACATCCGCTGGGTGCCATCCTTCTTGCAACAAAGATCACTGGGCTCCCTAAGGTGAAGAACTTGGTCTGACAAAACCTTTCTCTTGCATTTCTTCAATTTGCTTATTCACTCAACCAAATCATTGATGAGCAATCAGAGGGTCTCTTGAAAATAGGAGCAGCTCTCGAACAAGATTGATGACAAACTCCAAGTCTCGATCAGCGGCATTCCGTAGGTCATCGGGAAAGACATCCAAAACTCTCTCGACCATCGGCACTTCTTCCATAGATACAACACTGGCACTGCAGACTAAAGATCCAGCTAGCTTCTCTCGGGAGGCTTCAAACTTTACCTTGGTTCCATCCGGACTGACCAAAGTGATGCTTCTACCACCACAATCCAAGAGGGCTTGGTGATTGGCAAGCCAATCCATTCCCAAAATCACATCAAGAGACTTGGTGTCTATGATGATGAGATTAGCAAGGAATTCTACCGCTTCTATGGCCACTTTAACCTTAGGGCAACCTTGGTTCGTACTCAATTCCGAACCGGGAGATTGAACCAACAAAACACTTTTAAGAGGCAAAACTTCCAACTGGTGCCTTTCAGCAAAACTCCAAGAAACAAACGAATGCGAAGCTCCGAATCAAACAAAGCAATGGCGGTCTTTGAATTGACAAGGAACTTACCCAAGACGACGTCCGGGCTGCCTGGCTTCCTCCACAGCTGGTGTGGTTCACACGACCTCTTCCAAAAGGCTGAGGAGACTTGACTCGTGCAGATGGAGTCTGAGGGGCTCCACGTGCGACTCCTGGAGTGGGGGTCCTGGTCGGGGTGGCTCCCATGTTGAAACGAATAGGAGAAGGGCCTTGCCTCTCGCGGCAATCACGCGAAGTGCCCACCGATGGCACTTAAAGCGGTGATCCCGCCGCAGGTTGACATTCCTTGGCTGCGGTTGCCGGAGCCGCTGAAGCCGCGGTCACCGGAATCGGCGGGCGAGGTGTCACATAGGCTCAATGTGACCGTGGAGCAACACGGCGGGAGGCGGCACATTCATTCGACGACTCGGGAGTGAGACCGATGGGCACCGTGGTCGCATCATCTTTCTCTTGCGGGATTCTTCCAGTTCACGGCGGGATTCCTCGATGAGCATGGCCTTGTTCACCAAGGCCGGAAATCGCATAATCATTCCCAATGACTTGCACCTTCAAACCGGGTTGAGTCCTCTCTTGAAGCGCTTCTGGCGGGCATCATCTGTGGCAACGCCCTGCCGGGCATAGCGGGACAACCGAGTGAATCTGTTAAGGTATTCACTCACTGACGTGTTGCCTTGCCGCACTCACGGAACTCATTCTTCTTCATTTCCACCTTTCCATCGTGGATATGGGAGTGGCGGAAAGCTCCAAAACTCAGCCCAAGTGATACTCTCATGGTTTCCATGGGCGGCACAATAGTTCTCCCACCATTCTGCAGCGGTACCTTCAAGCTGGTGGGTGGCATACAGAACCTTCTCGCGATCATCACAACGGGTGATAGCGAGCTTCTTTTCCATGGAACGCAACTACCATTCAAGGCCCAATGGCTCCGAGGAGCTAGAGAAAGTGGGCGGATGGGTCCTTAGAAACTCGCCAACTCGGATCGAGGAAAATCGGGGTGGAGCAAAGGAGGCGTGGCGGTACCGCTTGATCGCTCGATTCATCATTGCGAGCAGGCAAAGAATGTCCGTTCTCGCGATTCATCATCCGAGTCATATTTCGCATCAAAGAGCTCATCACCGCGTCTGGCTGCCATGAACCGACTCAAACCCGGATCCGCACCGCGGCTCGGGAAGACGGGCATCGGGCGCTTGAGTCTCATCCGGCTTATGAGTTGCGGTCCGAACCATCTGCGACAAAGCTTCACGTGTTTAATAGACGAGAGGGAGAAAGCACAATAGGTGAGAGGGAAAAGCATTTAGATGAGTAAGAAACAAGGGAGATAGATGGATCAACCTAATGCGGACAAAGTTGGTTTGACCCAACGAACGGATAGCCGGAAAGCTATCAAGAAGCAAACAAGAAACAGACACTCAAGCACGAAAGCACTATTACGTAGACTAAACGACTCTAAAACTAGGGAGGCAGCTACCATTCTAATCTTTACGGAGGGTCAACTTGGAACAGACTGCGGATCTCAAACTTCCAAAACTTCCATTACTAGATCTTGAAGGGCTCGATCCTAGGGATAATCCAGAGATGAGGGAGTCAAATTTAAATTTGAAAACCAAGTTCTAGAAAAGATAAGATGAAAGAACTCAAGAATGATATAAGAGGGTAAGACGATAAGAAAAGAATAGAACAAGGTGAGAAAGAACAGAATAAGATAAGAGAAAAATTTCTAGTCAAGTTAATTGCTTGGTTTGATTTAGAAAATATATTTTGAATCTTTGACTAAGACGACCAATCTAGCTAAAGGTTACGTCCTACAGTCGATATGGCTCTGATACCATCTCTTGTCGGGACCCCGGGGATTCACACAACCCCGAGACCCTCTGTGCATACCAAGCTAGTCCCATGATCAGTAGCTAGCTTGCACAAGCATAACAATGATGCATTCATAACCATTCAACGATTTAACTAATGAAGCGCATAAAGTAATATTAATTAAAACAAAGAAAGACCTTATGGTCAAGGTTCTTACAAAAGTCGCCTCACACGAGGCTTAGCAACAACAGAGTATCCGCAATGAAATCTCAAAATACGTGGAGCCCAATCGACATGCCCACAGGCAATCGAGTGGTGGACGTGACCTAGTTCGCGAAGTCTTCAAAGTAGCCTTCTTCATAGTACTCAACATTTCCTGGTTCTTCCATTGACCGATCAACAAAGGGCATAAAGCCGTGAGTACATAAAGTACTCAAGAAGTCGTAGAGAAATGTATGCACATAGTATTCATGACAAAGCTTAAGCAAGGATGGTTTTATGGTTAATTTGCGTAAAGCAAGTTTAACAAGAAATACATTAATTAGATTGCAAAGGTGATTTTAAAAGAATAATACATAGATAACCAAGTTCTTTTGAATCAAGCGGTGAACATCCGCTCACTTCCCAACCATTCCAACCAAACGCTTCCAACGAACCACACCAATTTTGAAAATACTACCCCTTGCGCGAAATCACTGTGCATGTCCGTGAATCGGGACACGGCTATTCGAATAGATTTTTAACACTCTGCAGAGGTTGTACGACTTTACCCACAAGAGATAAATCACTTGCAATGTCCGTCGACACACTTCCGAGGGTGTGCGACTAAGTGACTATCACAAGGCCTTTACAAAGTTCCATTTTGCCTCGGTTACGCTCGCTAAGGTTTCGCCATCACGGCCCCTCTTGCGCCAATAATCAACCCTAACAGAACCGACTCAAAACTTCCCTAATTAGTTGGCGGTCCGTCCCATACCGACTTATGGTTGCACGAGGTGACCGGATCAATGACTTGCAAAGTTAAGTCCTTAGTTGGTCGCCCGCATAAGTCTACCACAACCCAATGTGCATCACACACCCACTCTAGCTTCCTACCTCAAGCCCGAGCATAAATTATTTTTGTTCAATCCCGACCAAATGGCAATCCCTGCCATGGCACAACATCTTTTAATAAAAGTGGCCTCACACCACTGTTCCATAGTTCCATTAGTCAAATTTCAACAATCATCGAACATGTGATCGAAAGTATCATGTAACTAGAGCATGTCTAAGCAATATACGCTCCCAAGTTGGTAATACAATTATGTCCAACTAGTATTAACCATCCTATAGTGTCCAAGGATATATGTCATTCAAGGAGACATTTCATTTCCAATTTATCAAGGAGGCATAAAGGCAATTTGGTAATTATCTACTCCCGAAACCATTTTTAATAAAACTAGCCATGCATGATATTTTAATACAATATACATTTGTAAAATGGGTTCAACATGGTCAAAGGCCTACGACTTGCCTTCGTTGACGAGGAGAGGGTCTTGATCGTCGGTCGAAGAAATCTTCCAAACGCCTAATCTACACGCGAGAATAGCAACAAATAAATAAAACAGCACCAAATGAACTCCAAAAATTTCAAAACCAGTACCAAATGAAAGAGGATGAATTTATATGAATTTAGAAATTTGGATCACCCAAAACGGAGTTCGGATGTGAAAGTTATAGCCAAAAGAAGTTTCAAAATCACATAAAATGATGGATTTAGGGTTTTTTCGGATTTTCGGATTTATTTTCCAACTGAAAATCCGTTTACTGGCGCGCTATAGCTAACACACGCGGCAGCCACGCGGGCGAATTGTCGACGCTGGCGCCGACGTGGCGCCACGTGGGTGGCCACGTGGGCTCAGCCCACGGTCGAGAGAGAGAGAGAGAGAGAGAGACGGGGAGGCGCGTGTGGCGGCGGCCGAGCTGGGGAAGACGGCGCGGCCGCGGGAGAAGGCGGTGGCGCGGAGACGACCGAGGCGGGAAGAACGGAGAAGCGCGCGAGAATCGGCGAGAGAGAGGGAGAAAGAAGAGAGAAAGAGACGCGCGCGGATTTATAGAGCTCGCTGAGCGGACGCGCGCGGCGACGGCAGCGCTGGCGTGGCGACGCCGGGCGGAGGCGCGGAGAGGCGACGGACGCAGACGGGCGCCGATTCGCGCGCGAGATCGCATGGCGCGCGCGGGCGATCGTGGGAGAGAGAGAACGGCGGCGCGACGAAGACGACGACGGACGCCGTCCGATTCCGACGGACGGTGGGAGTGAGGGAGGCGCGGTGAGGATACCGTCCGATTGCGACGGACGGTTGGGAAGTCCAAAGGGCGCGGGAGGAGACGAAGCGGCGCCGTCCGATTCCGACGGACGGTGGGGAATGGAAGAGACGCGGCGCGGCGATGGCGTCGGATCGCGATCCAACGGCGGAAAAGAAAGGAGAGCGCGGTGAAGGAGACGAACGGCCGCGGCGAACGGAATGGCCGGATCTTGATCCAACGGCCAGAGCAGAGGCGAGCCGCGGCGACGTGGATCGCGCGAGGACGCCGGATGGAGATCCAACGGCGAGAAGCGAGGGGAGGCGCGGGCGCCACGCGAGCGGGCGCGGAGTGGGCCGGAGGGGAACAGCGATGGGCGGCTAGGTTTCGCCCACGACAGAAAAGGAATTAAAATCCATTTTTGATTTTAGAAATTCCAATAAATCAAAAGGCAATTTAGAAAATAGCAAATAGACTCCAAAAATTCTGGAAAAATTCACATAAATTCCTTGAATTATTCTAGACTTAATAAAAATACTTTTAACTTTAAATTTTCTTTTTCTTTTGCAAATAAATTAATTTTTAATTTCGGGAAAAAGGAAAATCAATTTCTAAAATCCAATAAATCCAAGAAAATTCTCAAAATAATAATTTTGATTTTAAATTCCAGAAAATTCAATTAAACCAACTTTAATTTAATTGAAGTTTGATTAACTCATATTAAACTGCAAATGAATTTCTGAAATTTCAAAATTAAACTTTGGGCAAATAGAAGCAGATGGTTTTCTTTTAAAATTTTTCAAAAACTCCGAAAAACGGGATGCTACATTAAGCTAGCATGCGATTCATAGGAAGAAGAGTCATGTGGCTGAGATTGATCTTTTTGGCGACTCTTACCCCTCGTGTAGGTCTTATGAAATTATTTTGAAGCATGGCAACCATGGTCTTCATCCTGAGTAGCATGCGTGAAGTTTTGCTCGCAGGTGAATTCCAATGGTTGGTCTTGCCCTGCATCATGAGCAGTCCCACCATCAACACCATCATCGGACGACGGAGAGCTACGTCACGGACTCTTGGTAATCGACTTCATCGATGGCGGACTTTCATTTCTTCTTCGCCGCTGCCACAATATCCTCCTCAATGGCTTTTTTCTTCTTCCCGTCGTGCACTTGTTTCCTGCTTGTGTAAGTGAGGCAAAGTCTTCAGCCAATTTTTCAGTTGGTTGGCTACAATATTTCCTTTTCCCAAGATGACTCTTGCCAATATTTTTCTTTGTCCACTGCTTCAATGGTTCATCATCTAGTGCTTTATTCAATTCCTTTCGAGGGATAGCATCAACTACAACTGTAGATGGCATGGGGGGCTCACCTTCCTCGTCTAGTAGGGGCTCTGATTGTATCATGGAGCTATCAAGCCACTCGTGGATTGGGTTCTCTCTGTCGTACAGAGTAGCATTGATTAGATCGCCAAAAGGATCTACATCCCTATCTTCATTTCTAGTCTCATGCTCTTGCAATCGTAGCCTCAGATTGTAGTGGACATACACGAGTTTATGTAGTTTCTTGAATCCAAGATGGTTCCTCAATTGTGTATGTACCAATGCAAATGTGCTCCTATTTCGTTCACATCCACTGGACGAAACACATTGCGAGACAATCCGCAAGGCATATTTTGTTAATATCGGTGTCTGCGCTCCAAACATCATCCACCATGTAGCTACAAGTAACATAAAATTTGTGTTAAACTAATAGTGATGGGTCATTTTTCATGTATATGTAAGTTCGTAATAACCTACCTACAGAATGACGATTAGCACTCATGTGAGCCTCATTGGAAGCAAATAAACCTCGTCGATTACGGTATTGTTCTAGCTCACCTAGAGCACACGCTGATCTCAGGTGTATCGGCTATTCTTTGAATCGCCATTGTCGTGGAAGCGACGAGGGTGGATTCTTCCCACATTATAGAAGCGGCTCATGGTTCAAAGAACGATGCTATGCAAACAAACACACTTAGAAAGTTAGAAAAAAATACAACAAATGTGTGATATTTATTTGGATTTAGGAAACTATGAACTTGCTTGGAACTATGTACGTGCGGTCCTTCATCATTGCAATTCTCCTATTAACAATCTTTATGACACGACCATAAGTGGCATCATCTTCTTTCAGTACGTCTTGAAGTTCGAAATTGAGTTCGTACGTCTTTCCAACCATTCCCGCCATCGTTACTTGCGGGTTTCTGTTGGTCGACATATCTGAGTAGTCGGTAAATTGGTTCTACCAATTTTATGACCCAATCCATACTCGACCACCATTGTCTACTTGTGAAGCAGGAATACATGTATTCTCCTTCCTCGGTCGTGCTCAAATGGTTGGAGCCCCATACATCTGATACCATCCACTTTGTGAACTTTGCTTTTCTATCCCTAAAAAATTTCAAGAAAATGAATGTGGTTCCAAACCTTGTGGCGTTTGGACGAACTATCTCCCCTCCAATTTGTTGGCGCATTTCATTATGGAGGCGACTGTGGTTGTATAGGAACCGACAAATCCTCTTAGCCGCCTTGACAACTGCATCAACCTCCTCGAACTGACCAATATCCTTCAACATGAGGTTGACGGTGTGCACTGCACATGGCTGCCAGACTAAAGTTGGGTACTCTTCAATTACCAGTTGGCATGCTTTCTTATAGCTCACACCATTGTTAGTCACAATCTGCATGACATGTTTAACTCCAACTTCTTCCACAACTCTACGAATCTCACGATACAAAAAGTCAGCATTTTGTATGTCACCAGTTGCATTCACTGATTTATGGAAAAACATTCTTCCATTGCAGTACAACATGAAGTTAATGATACCCATTTGTGTAGGCCCAGTCCAAGAATCACACATAATAGAGACTCCATATATATCCCAGTCTTATTTGAACTGTGATACGTACTCCTTGACCTCTTGTTCGTTGGCATCAAGATATGTCCCATCGATTTCATACCCTCTTGGTGACGGAACCCCTTGGCCAAGTTCTTGTGTCTCTTTGATGGCGGCACGAAAATAAGGACACTCAGCCTTAACTCCAGCAATGTCATTACTATGGAACCACTTTGACCAAATTTTCCCAAGTTTTGACTTTGCTTCTCCGCGAAGTGTTGTATCAATGCGGGGTTGGACGGGTGCCCGACTGCGCAAAATATCAGGATCAACTCTCATAGATTGTGACCTGCCAAACATCCTTAAAAAAGCATTGCTTCCTGTAGGATCGTAAAGGCGACTAGGGGGGGTGAATAGGCGCTTTCTCAACTTTCTCGCCTAAATCAAATTCAACACGAACTTAACTCCTTTAGCTATGAAAGCTAAGAAGATCAGTAAGCGCACAGTGGAAGCCTTGTGCTGAATTTGATAACCCCGACAACCACACGACACAAAAGAGGAGACTTAAACTCAAAGGGCAGATCTGGGCACAGGCGGTCTGACCGGCTACCAAGGGCGGTCTGACCGACGGTCACAGAGCGGTCGGACCGGCTACTAACTGGCGGTCGGACCGGTGGATATCGGTTCGACCCGGCAGAACTAGCGGTCTGAAACGCGGGCGGTGGGACCGCCGTTATAAAATCGGTCAGACCGGTTCAGTCCAGTACTGAAAAATCAAGCCCAAATCCAAAACGAAATTTGATCCAACTTTTGATTCAACCAATGAAACTTGACCAAATTTCGAGCACACCTCCCTAATGATATTAGAGACCTATTTCTAGCGACGATCCTTCAGATCCACTTCGCAAAATTGATCTCTCAAGGTTTTACCAAAGAAGTGCACAAACCCTAGAAATATGAAAATCTTTGATTCAAGACTTGCTTGTGGGGGTTGATGGTCTAGACGATTCTAGGAGTATTCCCACACATCAAAGCAAGACACAATGGGTCAAGAGACCAAGCTTAAACACTTGAATCAAGGAAGCACCAAATTCATCCAAAAGAGAGAAGAACACAAAAGGGAGACAAATGATCTCTCAAGCAAGCATCACAAGATTGATTGATCTCACAAGATGCTTACAAAGCCACTCCCTCAAGGAGGACAAGAGCTCACCAAGGAGCAACCACAATCTATCCCTCTCTTGCTCTCCAAACCCTAACCCTAGAAAAAGCTAAGGAAAACCAAATGGAAGCTTCAAGGGGTTTTACATCTCCCCCTTCTCTATTTATAGGAGAGGCCTAGGGTTTCACTTTTGGGACCCACTCACACATGGGACCCACACACACATATCCATTGAAGCAATCGCCTGCTTCACCACGTGTAAGTTGATCAGCGGTTCTCATCACGTCGCCAAGCCTCTCTTGTCCGAATCCCATCGGAACCTCCCAGAGACTCGCACCGATATCCGCACCGCCTGATCCAACCAGCTGCACCGAACCACCCGTTCGATCCATCTTGCCCATCCTGCACCATGCTTGATTCACACGACCACCCGGCATCCATGATCGCTCGACCTCGGCTCTCCAAGCGTAGTCCCGATCCATTCACCGCTGACGCCGCTGACACGCAAGCCACCAAAGACAAAGAATAGACAAACAAACCGTTTCCGGGAACAAGTTCTTCACAACTTGATCCACGTTAGCTCCGCAATGCAATATACAACAATAAAGCATTGAACTCCATACAATAAACACATTCAAAACAACTCAATGCAAACTTGGCTAACCTCCAAGTCAACGGCGGTCTGACCGCCCCACTCCACCGGTCCGACCGATTCCAGGCCGGTCCGACCGATGCCACAACGGCGGTCGGACCGCCCGAAAGGACTTAGCCAAAATTCCATCTTGAAAATCCGAAACCTTCTGGAATTTTCAACTCGATAGAACTTTTGACTGGGAGCTCCAAAAATGATGAGACCACATCCAGGAGACTCCCCTCACCTGCCTACACAACCTATTTTTGGATTAGCTCCAAAATCCACTTTTAGGTCAGGCCGGTCCGACCGGCAACCACGGCCGGTCCGACCTCTCCACGGGCGGTCTGACCGCCCCACATCGCCGGTCAGACCGCCGGTGGTCTGACAGACTGAAGCAAACCCCGAAAACGCGAGATTTTGCAAACCAACAAAGCCATTGCCAATTGACTCATCATCCTGAGATCGTGCACATATCCTCACGATATCCACAATCTCCCCCTTGATGAACACATTGGTAATTTCCCAGAAAATGTGGTTTTTCGAATTGAAAAGTAAAACAAATCGTCGTTTTCGCATAAAGGCACAATTTGGTCCATAAGCAAGAAAAAGCCTAGGAACCGACCAAGCTGGCTTCAGGATAGTATAAGCAAGTGAGATAAGGCAATGAAAGCACAAATGGATTCAAATTCCAGAAAGTAGCTAAAAATCTCACTTAGGTCCATATGAAAGACAAAATGTTCCATTTGACCTTTGATCATTGTGAGTCTTCTTCAATTGCAATTAAGATCAGAAAAAGGCAATAAAACCCAGAGACTCAACTCACTGTGATCACAAATTTTTAAAAGGTTCATTTTTTTATTTTATGAAGTTCTTTTATATGAAACCTTATGTATGAAACCAAAAACTCCAAACAACATTTTCTTCAATCCTTCTCCCCCTTTGACAATGAATTCATCAAGATGCATGGGAAAAGATAAAGAAGATGAAATGACTTTATTTGAAATTTAGCAAAAGGAGCCATGACCATTATTGAAGTAGACAGTACAAGAATTATACCAAGCCATATAAGGTGTAGAAGCTATATTCAATCATGGCAAAACATGTACTGCAAAGCTAAAACCAAAATAGCAGTAATCTGAGATTAAAAGAATTAAAACCATGAAAGGTTGCTCAATATCATAGTTTCACTAAAAGCAACCAAAAATGAGTCAAGCCATGTCTATAAGTAAAAAGAGACTCAAAACAAGGACTGAGGCATTTTGAGCAATAAGAGTACACTTTAGAAGCAAAACTCAAGCACTTAGCATTTTGAGCATTTTCCTAAAAAAGGATTTTTTTCACTGTGCTAGATCTCAAGCCTTGCCGCGACCATCTCAAGCGATAAGCTTAAAAGAGTGGTCTAGGTCATCCAAAACTCCCCCTGAGTTCATGTCTAGTGCAATGGCAAGCCGTCTCATGAGAAAGGATTGGTGAGATCAGTTTTTTCGCACAGAAAATCTCATTTTTCATTTGCTTGACTTAAGAATATAAAAAGCTCATTTTCATTTCAAAATAAGTTCAAGTCTCAATTCAACCTATATGACATGGCAAGAATCATAAGAGGATCACTAGAGCAAAGCTAGTCACAAGATCCAACAAGACATGATTTGATTCAATTTGCTCACAGATATAAAGCTAGCAAGGCAAAAGCTGAGCTAAACAAGAAGAGCCATAAAAGAAGTCTAGCAGACTATAACTTGATATGACAAGGTATAGAGTATGAAATCAAGTCATACAAGGATAATAATCAAAGCTCCACAAGTTTTATTATGCAATGCAAGATATTTGAAATAAAAATGCATTATGATACAATGAATGCAAAGAAAGCAAATTCCCTCAAAACATCCATGCCTCAGTACTGGGATTTGAGATAAAAGATCTAGGTGTCCAGTACTGAGATGGACGATGCCTGGGAATAGCAAAAGAAGCAGAAGAAAAATGATCAGGCACAAAATCATAAGAATGCCCACGAGCATCACTTGGACCTCTCCAAAACGATCTACCAAAAGACCGATACTCCCCCTGTCTAGGTGCTACCCGTGGTTTCTCCTCACGATATCCTAAACCACAATGCTGCCTGGACCCACCAAAAGAGTCAACAAAGTTCTCTACAAACCTAGGCCTATATGTGGTACGTTGAATAGGCTGCCTAGCTCTAGAGACTACAGCTGAAGAAGAGAGTCCTCTAATGGATCTCAAGGTGTTTATTCTCTCTTTCCTCTCAATCTTTGCTCTCCGGAAGCAAAACTAAACAGTGTGGCCCTCTTTCTTGCAGAAGGTGCAATGGTACTTGACCTTTTGAGGGGTCCGTACAGGTGAAACAGAAGCACCTTTCTTGCTAGAAAGAGTTTGAACAGAACCTATAGATTTAAAAGCAACCTTTGAAGTCTTAGGAGGTTCTTGCTCACACAAACCACTTTTCACAACTCTAGCAGTATTTGGTGGGTGATTCTTGGAAAGCTCTAGGGACTTAAAACCTAGACCACTGTTTTTCACACTCACCTTGGATTGATCTAGAATCAGGTTGAGTTTCTTTTTCCCACTAGAAAACTTCTCAAGAGTCATTTTGAGGTAATCATTCTCTTTTGCCAAAACTCCACAATTAGAGCACTTTTTAGAATTGATTGCCTCAACATGTTTGCTCTTAAGAAGATCCACTTCCACTTTTAGAGCCTCACAAGACACACAATAGGACTCTCAAATCCTATTCAACTGCTTCTTAAATTTGACTCTAAAAGCCTCTTGTATCTTACCAACAATAGTTTCAACTTCAGCATGCAACATACAAGAGGAAGAATCAATGACTTTCTTGGAAGCAGTAAGAGACATGGATTTTTCAATTTTAGCTTTCTCTTCAAGAGTCTTGTTTAAAGCTTCAATCTCAATTGTAAACTTAGGACAATTTTCACATGATGCAGCTCTAGAGTAAACAACCATTTCGGTCATCTCTTGCATTTTAATCCTATTGTTCTTACAATGAGAGCAAGTGTGACTAGCATCAAATTTTTGCAATTCTTTCAAAGAGCTATCCAGTTTCAATTCTAGCAAAGCACAATTTGAGCAGATTAAAGGAATAGCATCCAAGGTAGTCACACCAAGGGGAATGACATCCATGCAAACAGAACTAGACTTGAGAGATTCTAGTTCAGAAAGAGCATTTTTCAATTGTTTTTCAATAGAGGAATGAGCATTATTTAAGCTTGACAATTCATTAAGCAAGCTAGAGCATGAATCACAGAAATCATCAGGATTAATGGATTTGAGCCTAACCACTTCTAGGTTCAAATTATCAATCATAGTATCCTGTTTCTTAATCAATTTAACTTGCTTATGCAGTTTTTGTTCAGCAAGCACTAAAGCCCTTTTCATGTCAGGAAGTGAAGGGCATACCTCATCGGGATCACTAAAAGGATCCTTGCTGTTGGAGGAGTCGCTGTCGTGGCTGTTCTTAGCCATGAAGCATATGCCTGTGAAATCACATGCCTTCTTCTTGCCACTGGAGTCACTCTTGTCGTCCTCCGCCTCCGAGTCCACATCATCCATGCTCACATCCTCTAGAGCTTCAAGGACTCGGCTGACAAACTTGCGATAGTTTGTCTTCTTGTGCTTAGCATCTCTCTCTCTCGGATGCCTATGTGACTCCTTCTCCTCCTTGCCCTTCAGCTTGGGGCATCTAGAGCGAATGTGGTTCGGCTCACCACATTCAAAGAATGTGATAGGTCCACCTCTCCTCCTATTTCTCACATTGTTGTACGCTCTTGTGAATTTGGTGGATAGGAGGGCTAAATCATCTTCAGGTAGTCTCTCAAGCTGCTCATCGCTCAAAGAATGCAAAGGCATAAAGAAAAGCCGATGAGCTAACATCAAAAGAATCAGAATATCTACCCTTAGATTAGTCGACCACTAAAGCCATCGAATCTGTCATGGGGAGACGCGAGATAAAATCAATCTCATGCGTCTTCAACCTAGAGTAAAGCTTATCCATGGTAAACTCACTCATGAATGTGTTGTCATTTATGGCAGTGATCTTCATCCCCCAGACCTTCACATCCAAAGCACCGAAAAGCTGGCGTGCATTTTCAGACTAAGAAAAGATAAGATCAACAGCGCGGAGATCATGAAGAATTTTAGAAAATCTCCCCCACAGCTCATCTAAAGATTCACCAGGCCTCTGCTCGATCTTAGAGTATGCTTTCTTCAGCTGGTTCTGTCTCACTTCCTTGATCGGAGTGGATCCCTCGTGATAATCACAAAGAGTCCGCCAGATCTCATGAGCAGACAGCAAATGAGCAACACGCTCAAACTCAGATCGACTAAGACCTTGAATCAAGAAATTTCGAGCCTTGCTGTTGTTCTCCACATCTGGAGTGATCAAATTGTCATCGGCTGGCACGACATAAGGGTGTTTCACCTTAAGCCAAATTGCGTGCCCTTGAGCCTCGATGTAGGCCTGCATTCGGGCCTTCCAATAAGCAAAATCAACTCCATAAAAAACATGTGGCCTGATTGAATATCTGTCAGTCGCCATGGCTCCAAAGACCGTTAAGATCTATGAGAAGAGCTAACCGACTCTGATACCACTTGTAGGACCGTAAAGGTGACTAGGGGGGGTGAATAGGCGCTTTCTCAACTTTCTCACCTAAATCAAATTCAACACGAACTTGACTCCTTTAGCTATGAAAGCTAAGAAGATCAGTAAGCGCACAGTGGAAGCCTTGTGCTGAATTTGATAACCCCGACAACCACACGACACAAAAGAGGAGACTTAAACTCAAAGGGCAGATCTGGGCACAGGCGGTCTGACCGGCTACCAAGGGCGGTCTGACCGACGGTCACAGAGCTGCTTGACAGTTACTAATCGGCGGTCGGACCGGTGGATATCGGTTCGACCCGGCAGAACTAGCGGTCTGAAACGCGGGTGGTCGGACCGCCGTTATAAAATCGGTCAGACCGGTTCAGTCCAGTACTGAAAAATCAAGCCCAAATCCAAAACGAAATTTGATCCAACTTTTGATTCAACCAATGAAACTTGACCAAATTTCGAGCACACCTCCCTAATGATATTAGAGACCTATTTCTAGCGACGATCCTTCAGATCCACTTCGCAAAATTGATCTCTCAAGGTTTTACCAAAGAAGTGCACAAACCCTAGAAATATGAAAATCTTTGATTCAAGACTTGCTTGTGGGGGTTGATGGTCTAGACGATTCTAGGAGTATTCCCACACATCAAAGCAAGACACAATGGGTCAAGAGACCAAGCTTAAACACTTGAATCAAGAAAGCACCAAATTCATCCAAAAGAGAGAAGAACACAAAAGGGAGACAAATGATCTCTCAAGCAAGCATCACAAGATTGATTGATCTCACAAGATGCTTACAAAGCCACTCCCTCAAGGAGGACAAGAGCTTACCAAGGAGCAACCACAATCTCTCCCTCTCTTCGTCTCCAAACCCTAACCCTAGAAAAAGCTAAGGAAAGCCAAATGGAAGCTTCAAGGGGTTTTACATCTCCCCCTTCTCTATTTATAGGAGAGGCCTAGGGTTTCACTTTTGGGACCCACTCACACATGGGACCCACTCACACATATCCATTGAAGCAATCGCCTGCTTCACCACGTGTAGGTTGATTAGCGGTTCTCATCACGTCGCCAAGCCTCTCTTGTCCGAATCCCATCGAAACCTCCCAGAGACTCGCATCGATATCCGCACCGCCTGATCCAACCAGCTGCACCGAACCACCCGTTCGATCCATCTTGCCCATCCTGCACCATGCTTGATTCACACGACCTCACCCGACATCCATGATCGCTCGACCTCGCCTTCCAAGCGTAGTCCCGATCCATTCACCGCTGACGCCGCTGACACGCAAGCCACCGCACAAAGAATAGACAAATAAACCGCTTCGGAACAAGTTCTTCACAACTTGATCCACATTAGCTCCGCAATGCAATATACAACAATAAAGCATTGAACTCCATACAATAAACACATTCAAAACAACTCAATGCAAACTTGGCTAACCTCCAGTCAACGCGGTCCGACCGCCCACTCCACCGGTCCGACCGATTCTGTGCCGGTCCGACCGATGCTACAACGGCGGTCGGACCGCCTGAAGGACTTAGCAAAATCCCACTTGAAAATCCAAACCTTCGAATTTTCAACTCGATAGAACTTTTGACCTGGAGCTCCAAAATGATGAGACCACATCCGTGAGACTCCTCACCGCTTACACAACCTATTTTTGGATTAGCTCCAAAATCCACTTTTAGGTCAGCCGGTCCGACCGCAACCACGGCCGGTCCGATTTCCACGGGCGGTCCGACCGCCCCGACATCGCCGGGCCGATCGCCGTGGTCCGACAGATCAAGCAAACCTCAAAACGCGAGATTTTGCAAACCAACAAAGCCATTGCCAATTGACTCATCATCCCGCGATCGTGCACATATCCTCACGATATCCACACTTCTGCACCACTACCTCCGCCACTTCCACTTCCCTTTCCACTCCCACTTCCGCACTACTTCCACTACCACCACCATGTTCAAACGTCGCACCCTCGGCTCTAGCTCTTTGTTGCATCTGATGTAACTCTACCGACTCCGACGAGCCCATTCCATTTGCATTTCCTCGTTATCATCAAATGCATCTTCATATGATGGACCACGAGCTACTGTGCTCTCTTGCGGTTTCCTCCATTCGCAAATGCTCATCTTAAGAGATTTCTTTCTTGCCTTCGCTTCTTCAAGACTTGCCAAGATGAGCCTTCTGACTTCCGCTGAAACCCATTGCAAGCAACAACATCTCCGTGTCTCCCAAAGAAGATGTTGTTTTAGGCGGTGACACCTCCGCCGATTTTGTTAGATTGCAATATCTCGCACTTCCAACCAAAGACCTCCTAGTCTCTCTCCATGGTCCCAAACATTGATGGATTTAGAAGTCATCACCTACAATAATCCAGACAGGATGAAAATTGTTAATCATGGATCATATTGACAAGTGATTTCATCTTGAAGGACCGAAATGGCAACAGGGGGGGTGAATGGTGCCTAAAAATTAATACTCCCCTTCACTGTATTTAAAACCGACCTACAAAGATCTCTCAAGATCTAAAGAAAGTAAATGAAGCAAGATCAAATAACAAAACAAGTTTCAGTCGTTCTTCCGAAATCGGAAGTTCGGCAAGAGATTGCGGAAGTTCCGCTTATGTAGTTCCGTTATATATCGCGGAAGTTCCGCTATGTATTTCACGCATAAAATCTAAGTCTGATTATCCTGACGAAGAACAAAAAGCTCGGGTTTTTGCCCAAAAATCCAAACTACTTAATCTTGAATGCTCTTCTCAGGTCAAGTTTTACAGGACATCATCCTAAACACCATCTTGACCTTATGGAGAAGAATCGCAACCAAAGATTCAATAATCGAACCAAAAATGGATTTCTTGAAGAAGGGCAAGAAAGACCAAAACCAATGATAAGTTTAGATTCTCGATTCTTAGAGCATGAAACTTTGAGGAAGTAATAGCAATACAAAACGATTCTAGATATGAAGTTTCATGCTATCTCATAAAACGAATCAAAAGATATGCCAAAACCCTAGATATTCAACATGAACACAGAGAGAGAGAGAGAGTTGCAAAATCAAATAATCAAACCTCGATTTCATTGGATTGAAACATGGATTACAGAGGTAACGCAAAGAGGAATGATTACAATAGATTTCAGTTCATACTCTCCTCTCAACAAGCTCTCAAAAACAAAACAAATCCTTTTCTAGAGCTAACCCTAATTTTCTCTCCAAAAGTCTAACCCTAACCTGTGGTTCTCCCTATTTATAGCCTTTGCTAATGGGCCTCCAACCCATTAAGCCCGCTACACCCGAACGGAACCGCCTCCACTTTTGCCGCTTGCGAAAAGACCCTTTCGCCTTGCGCACCTTTCCGAAGCCTCCGACACCTTGTTGTGCACGACTGCAACCGCTTCAAGATTCACGCCGTCTTCGACACATCCCGACCGCTCGACCTCAACGCCTCCGCGCCTAGTCCGTCCACGTGTCTCACCACGACTCCATCTTGATGCCCCGCAGAAACACGCATAAAAACACATCACATAGCATTGCACAATATCATAGCATCAATATTTGTATAAGACTCAAACTCATACAAAATCAAAACACAAAATATTCTTCTCTCGACAGCTCGACACAATCGAAGTTCCGCGACTTACTACAAATGAAGTTCCGATTTCGAACATCCGCGACTGTCAGATTATCGGAAGTTCCGCGACTCAACATCTGCGGTACTTCCGATATCCGAACAACCGACTTTCCGTAAATTTGATTCCGATTTGGTACCTCGAGAACACTCAATGTCAAGATATCTGACACTCCGCTACCCCTTGTGCGGAAGTTCCGATTTCTTCATCGAACTCAAAACCCAGAAAATCGGAAGTTACTATTTCCAACACCGGTAGTTCTGATTATCGAACTTCCGCCCATACACACGTAGTTCCGATTTCCGACTCAAATTTGTAAATACCCAAACCGAAAAACTCAACTCTCAATTTAATCCACACACTTGTCAAATACTCATCACTCAGAGTGGAGGACCTCTCACATGGTCTCTCAATCTCCCCCTTGATGAGTATATTGACAATTACCGAAAAAGCATAAGATGAGTTTGAGATTACAGTCAACCAAGGTCTAAACAAGAGTAGTTAAGCTCAAAACTCAAGGCTTTTCTCCAGAAGGCTTTTTCTCACAAAAATTCTCCCCCTTTGGCAATAAAATCATCAATATGTAGAAAAGGGAGGAAAAGACTATATGATGTTCATTTTAAGCATTAGGAGCCATGTAGATTATCCAAAATGATTATTAGAGAATTACACCAAGCCATAACACAGCAGAATGCTATCAAGATCATGACAATTGATGTAGAGAATAGCTAAGACAGAAAATCCATAATCTGATTAATGATCCAATTCTTTAGCAGGTCAAATAAGTCAAGATTGAAATCTAGCTAAAGATATCCAAGGATGATGCAAGCCATGTCAAATAATCTAAGTTGAACCAAGAAGACTCATACTGAACAGTTTAGAGTGCTACCAGTTGAAGAAGGACTCATTTTATCCAGAACTTGGTCCTTTTAATGATAAGCAATTTTAGCACATTTTTCTTTTTCTGAAGACTTTTTATGGTTTTATCTCAGTAAAGCAAGCTCTGGACTAGGTGCCATCCACAAGTGCCTCCTAAGCTTCAACCATTTTTTTTTAGCCATGTGCTAGATCCCAAGCCTTATGCGACCACCCAAGCAATGAGACTTAAGGAGGTGATCTTAGGTCATCCAAGGCTCCCCCTGAGTTCATGCCTAGTGCAATGGCAAGCCGTCTCATGAGAAAGATTTGGTGAGATTAGTTTTTTCGCACAAAAGAGATCATTTTTGCTTTTGAAGTTTTTAGACCAGTGATTAGAGATAAGTCTTGTTTCTTAACAAACTGACATAGCTTACTCAAAAGTTCAAAAGAGATTCAGGACTCAACTCAAACCTACTTGACATGGCGAAAATCATAAAAGGATAGTTTCAACTGACTAGTCTCAAGAGCTATCATGACAAGATTTTAATTCAAGTTTAGCATTTTAAACACCTTAGCATGGCAAAGACTACACTACACATAAAAAGTCATGATAGATCTAGCAGTTTAGCATAAATCATGGCAAGATGTAAAACAGTGAAAACATATCATAAGGGATAATAAACAAGGCTCCATTTGATTATAATGCAATGCGGAATGAAATACACAAAAATCCAGATTCCCTTCAGAATGAGATGCTTCTTTTAATTCAGGTTGAGTTATGACAAAAATAAGAGAATGGAATAACCAAGAATAACTCCCCCAACCAAAGGAACAAAATGAGAATCGATAAGTAAAATGTAAAAGGCGATCCTTTAGAGCATAGAAAAGATATAGAGAAAACTATCGCCGATGTGTTCTTATCTACCCCATATGATTCTAGGACTATCAGCTGATCAACTCATACACTAAGGAGCAAACACTATCCCTGTCTACCCAAGGGTGGCCTGACCCCTGCTAGAACCTATAAGAAGTGAGTAAGCTCTACTTAGAGAGGGAAGAGACAGCTAATAAGCAGCATCCTAGAAGCACAAGACAAGAAGTAGCAACAAAGCAATGTGGCAAGAGAACCACTCTAACCTATTTGGAAGGACTTGACCCAGATATTAAAAGAAATGTAACTGTAAAGGAGTAAGAGTATAATATAATATAATACAAGAGTAGCACAAAGCTCCCCTCACAAAGAAATCCGTAAGGACAAACCACCCCAAGCTCTCCCGCAGAAGTAAAACCGAGAGCCGCCCAGAGGCTTAGTGAAGATATCTCGCCAACCGGTGCTCACTCTCCACAAACCGGAGCACAATGTCACCCTTCTCTACATGGTCTCAAGAAAGTGATATCCGATATCAATATGCTTGGTCCGAGAATGTTGCATCGGGTTCTTGGCAATGCAAATCGCAGACGTGTTATCACGTAAGAGTGGAACGCAATGATAGATAACCCGAAATCCGCAGGTCGAGACCATCCAAAGCACTTGGCTACAAAGAATCGGTCGCAAAGAACGACTCGGCCTCTCGCAGCGGATGCGCAACACCGGATTGCTTCCTCGACGACCAGAGACGAGAGAAGTGCCAATGAATTGGCAAGTGCCGGTGCTCTTCCTATCTATCCTACAACCAAATAAATCGCATGACGGAGAAGGCTCTAAGAGATAGACAAGAGGAGGAGGAGTACCAGATACCATAGTCAATGGTAGCTCGAAGGTACCGAAAGATGCGCTTCACCGCCTGACGGTGAGATACGCGAGGAGAAGTCTGAAACCGAGCACAAAGACACACAGAAAAGTGTATGTCTGGTCTCGAGGCTATGAGGTACAAGAGAGAGCCAATCATGCTCTCAAATCCTTTTGGTCAACAGTTCGCTGCCTTCATCCGATCCAGAGCACCGAGATGCCATTGAGTTGATATCGCTTTCCATCATTCATGTCGAACGCGTCGGGAGGTCTCGAGTGTATTTGCCTTGATGAAGAAAGGTACCCTCCCGAGACTGTTTGATTTGGAAGCCAAGGAAGAAGCTCAACTCGCCCATCATTCTCATTTCAAACTCCGAGCTCATGACATCGGAAAATCGGGAAACGAGAGCATGCGAGGAGCCGCCAAAGATAATGTCATCCACGTAGATCCGACGAGCGTAAGATCGTGCCAAGACGGCGATGAACAAGGTTTTGTCAATTTTACCCATCTCAAAACCATGGCTCAAACAGATAGGACTTAAGCCTTTCATACCAAGCTCGAGCCTCGCTTGAGTCCATACAAAGCTTTGGAAAGCTCAGAGACATGGTTAGGGTATTTGGGGTTCTCGAAACCAGAGGTCGTTCGACATAGACTTCTTCCTCAATAAGGCCATTGAGGAAGGCACTCTTGACATCCATCTGCAAAGCTTGAAACCCTTAGAAGTCGCAAAGGCAAGGTGATTCTAATGGCTTCAAGTCTAGCTACAGGGCAAAAGTCTCTTCAAATCTAGACCTCAACTTGAGAGTACCCCGAGCTACCGGCCTAGCCTTGTTTCAATGACTAACCCATCTTCACTTTGCTTGTTCTTGAACACCCATTTGGTCCCAATGATATTGTGACCTTGAGGGGCTCAACAAGGGACGCACCTTGTTCCTTTCAAAGTTTTCCAATTCCTCGTGCATGGTGTTAGTCCATGACTCATCGTAAAGAGCATGACAAACGCCTTTGGGCTCAAACGAGGCAACAAAGGCGTAATGGAGACAGAATAGAGACATGCCGCTTTTGAACGAGTGACTCGCTCAAAGAGATCTCCAATTATCTGCGCTCAAGGATGGTCCTTTGAATGTGTCTTGGAGGTCCAGGTGAGATGAAGAAGTGGCCTCTACCTCATTAGCGCACGAGATAGGGACAGAGCCACTAGCTTCGGAAGAAGCGTAAGGTAAGGGTCGATCTCCTCGAGGTGCGGTGGAAGAAGGCACCTCAAGAGGAGGAGAAGGAACTGGATCGGGTAAGCAACCTCATCTCCATCCTCCTCATCGCCCACAAAGATGGACTCGATCGCTTCTAAGGAACTCGAAATATCGTGCCTAGTCCTCGGATCGCCTCATCAAGGTCACCTCACAGATTCTAACAATTTACTAGACTCGCAGCCTGCACTCTATAGGCACGAGAAGAAGTCGAGTAACCCGTAAAGATCCCATCACAAGATCGTGACTCGAACTTATCTAGGTTCCTGCACTTTTAATAAAACACTTGCAACCAAACACACGAAAATGCGAGACGCGGGTTTTCGCCATATCTCAACTCATAAGAAGTGCGATGCAAGAGTGCCCAAGAAAAACTCTGTTAGAAACATGACAAGCAAGAGCAATTGCCTCACCAAAACTTCCTAGGTGTAGAGTACTCATCAAGCATCGTCCCGCCATCTCGACTAAGGTACGGTTCTTCCTCTCCACAACGCCATTTTGTTGGGGGACGATGGAGACGAGAACGGTGTTCTACACTGCCTCACCACAAAACTCTCAAAGTAGGAATTCTTGAACTCGGTGCCATTATCGGTCGCGAATTGCTCGTAATGCACCGGGAGCTCAACAGAAAGCCTACTAAAAAGACCACGAAAAATAGTAAACGCCTCATCCTTCGAGGCTAAGAAAAACACCCAAGAATACCTCGAGAAGTCATCGACCACGACAAGCACGCACTCACTTCCTCCCATCGATCGCACTCTAGCCGGTCCCATCGTGTCCATATGGAGCGATTGACCCGTGCATCCGTCATAGTCATCAGAATTTGAGGATGTGAAGCGGCAACCATTTTGCCGCGCGGCAAGGAGCACAAACAAGATCCTTGACCATTTTGAGTTTCGCAAACCACGAATGAGATCGTGGCGCTAACTCGGTCGATGATCAAATCCTATATGACCAAGTCTCCTATGCCGTAAAGTCAAATCACGGATTGAAGCAATTAAACATCGGAGAGGATCACCGTAAGATCCGAAAAATCAACACGAAAGATCCTCCCATATCGAGAAATCCCGCAAACTAGACTACCCAAGAATCAAGAATTTTGCAATTGTTTTTCTTAAAGCTCACCTCAAACCGCCATCAGAAGTCGAGAGATCGAAAGCGATTATATCGCAGCTTACTTACTAAGGCAACATCTTTTAAAATAAAAGAATCATTAATGCGCACAAGATTTTAGCGATGACGCGCCCAAATGAAGCATCTCCAAAGGTGATCGCCTCATCACCGGAGCGCGGGCTAGGAAGAAAACCAACGAGAATCTCGGTCATATGGCGAGAACAACCGAGTCTACAATCCGCACCTTTCCTTCCCAACCGGCGACACGAGTCAAACAGAGTAAATTCTCAAGATCGGGTGAATCAATAGAGATTTTGGCACCCAATACCGAGTAACACGGCGAATGATGAAGTAGTCAAGCAAGATCGACCTCTATCTACCCTACGCTCTCTGTCACTCAACAAGTCAAAAGATCTCAGCCTGTCGCTGGATCCGACTGCTATGGGAGAGCGAGTCGAAGTGCTAGTAACACGCTGATCTCGCCGCGGGTAGCTATCTCGAAAGGAAAAACGAGATCTACCCTCAGGACGGCGGAAGTTACGACCAAAGGGAGCATGAGGATGAAAATCAGAAAACTCAGAAAAACCAAGTCCTCGATGCTGCCCAAAATCATCAGATGGAACAAACCTAGACCTCATATTGGTCTTCGGTGCACTCAAGATCTGGGGATGACCCTGAATGTGCCTAAGAAACTCAACACGGTCTCTACGCGCGATCTTGGCGCGCCTGAAGCAATGATCAACTAAATGTCCATCTTTCTGACAGAAGGTGCAATGATACTTCGCTTCGAGGGTCAAGCCGCAGTGGAATCACCTTGTCGCCGAAATCCTTTGAACCAAACCCGCTGACTTAAAATTGACTTTCTCAGTCCTGGGCTTAGTTTTGATCTCACCTGGTGCTATGGTTTTGAGCACGACAGGTGGATGCTTCCTCATATCCTCCTGGATATCATATCCTAGACCCTGATTAAATCTGCAAATTTTAGATTTGTCTAGAATGAGATTGAGCTTCTTCTTGCCTCCTACAAACCTCTCGAGAGTGTTCATAAGATAACGACACGCCAAAGAGAGAGGTGCAAGAAGAGCAGGGGAAGAAGGGACAAGAAAAGGTAAGGGAGCGTAAGAAGAACCAACAACAGAGGAAAGATTGGCTTGTGCACGACAAACCGACTTTGGGGAACAAATTCCTCATCGCTAATGTGATTGGTTCACGCTGCTAGGCGCCTCTACCAAACCCTTAGACTTCTTCCCAAAGACACACAATACAAGCAGATGATTGTGTTCTAGAAGGTCCTTAGTTAGCTTCACACATTTTTCATCCAAGGCAACCAAATCACATTTTAGTTTATAACAATGATTGCATGGTGAGCTAACAAGGTTCTTAGAAGCATACTGAGCCAATTTGTTACTGTGATCAATCATTTCTTGAAACTGCTTAGATACAGATTCTAGTTCAGCAGTTAACTTAGGACAGTTTAAACAAGAAACAATAGGCTCTAGTAGCGCAGCCTTGAAATTCAAGAATTTTGTGATCGCCTGCTTTAGGTTCATCTTGAGATTATTACAATTTTCACAAGTTTCAGGCAGATCAAGCAACATGGTATAAAGACCTCTAAACGAATTGTCCTTAACCTCACATGAGGTGCAAGCAGTAGCCTCAATAGTAGTGGATAAAGGATGTGCTACCCTACTCATCTCTAATTCAGCAAGAAGGCTAATGTTCTCTACCTTAATCATGTCAAGTTCAGAGGACACACTATCATGTAAGGTCCTTAGTTTATCCATATCATCAATCAAAGCACAAAGATGTGTCACATTCATCACGGAGGGAGCAGATGTAAGTAAAGTAAGCTCCCGTGATAGTCTAGCTACTTCCTTCTCCAACCCAGCACACTTAGCCCTAGACTTAGCATGGAATCTACCTAGCTTAAGAAAAGCATCATTAAGCTGGTCATAAGTGGGACTAACCTCATCGGAGTCGGAGTACACCATTGTCGCTCGATTCGCCTCGAGGGCCATGAAGCACATGCCGAGAAGTTGCCGCCGCCCTGGGATCATGATCGCCCTTCCCATCATCGTTACTCCACCCCTCCACCTCGCTGGTGTCCAGTTAAATCGAGGGCGGTGAGAACGCTGATGGAATGCCTTCTTTGCCTTCCCAAAGTTGCGGAACTTCTTCTTGCCTTGATCAGGTGCTGAGGACTTCGTGTTGCGGTTCTTGTCGATGTAGTCGTTCTTGCTTGGACCGCCATAGTCACCTTTGCCCTTCCCAAGCTTGGGACAGTTTGCTCGGATGTGGTTGGGGCCACCACACTCAAACAAATCACAGACCTCCTCTTTTACCATCCCTCCTCCTCTTGTAAGCATGGGAAAACTTCCGAGCTAGGAGGGCTAGTCATTCATCCTCAAGTCGCTCTAACCGATCATCGCTATGTCACAGAGAGCAGCTAGGAGAACCCACGATCGACTCGTAAGAAGATCCGAAGTGGGATCAGTGACTAAAGCCATCGACTGTGACTTCGACCTTCGAGAGACAATGTCAATCTCGTGAGTCTTGAGACGCGAGTAAAGCGCATCAAGAGTCAGGGTCGAGAGGTCCGTGCTATCTTTGATGGTAGTCACTTTCATCTCTCAAACACGAAGATCAAGTGCAGAAAGCATCTGTCGAGCGCTATCCGAGTCGGGTATGTAAGACCGATCGCTCGGAGGTTGCTCAAAATCTTGTGAAAACGCCAAAAGCACTCGCCAAGAGATTCACCAAAGAAGCATCTCAAATTTCATCAGATTCACGCTTGAACCGGTCTTGTCGAACCGTCTTAATCGGGTGGTGCCTCATGGTATGCATCGAGGGTCACCCGGATGTCGTAAGCGTAAATCAAATGAGAAATACGATCAAACTCACTTCGCTTAAACCTCGAATGATTATGTTCCTTGCCTTAGCATTTGCCTCAACATCGCCATGTTTCCAAAGATTGATGTTCTCATCGGCAGAACAAAGAAATCTAACCTTCACCTTTCTCCGGATGGCATACTTCGAGCCCGGATGTAAGTTTCCATTCGGCTCTTCCGTAAGGGTAATCTGCACCATCAAAAGCGGAGGCTTGGTGGAATACTTGTCCGCTGTTATGGCTCAACCGACCGTTAAGATCTATAAAGAAGAGCTAACCGCTCGATACCAATTGAAGGACCGAAATGGCAACAGAGGGGGTGAATGGTGCCTAAAAATTAATACTCCCTTCATCGTATTTAAAACTACCTACAAAGATCTCTCAAGATCTAAAGAAAGTAAATGAAGCAAGATCAAATAACAAAACAAGTTTCAGTCGTTTTTCCGAAATCGGAAGTTCCGGCAGATTGCGGAAGTTCCGCTATGTAGTTCCAGTGTATATCGCGAAGTTCCGCTATGTACTTCACGATAAAATCTAAGCTCGATTATCCCGACAAAGAATGTAAAGCTCGGGTTTTGCTCAAAATCCAAACTACTTAATCTTGAATGCTCTTCTCAGGTCAAGTTTTACAGGACATCATCCTAAACACCATCTTGACCTTATGGAGAAGAATCGCAACCAAAGATTCAATAATCGAACCAAAAACGGATTTCTTGAAGAAGGGGCAAGAAAGACCAAAACCAATGATAAGCGGGATTCTCAGATTCTTAGAGCATGAAACTTTGAGGAAGTAATAGCAATACAAAAACGATTCTAGATATGAAGTTTCATGCTATCTCATAAAACGAATCAAAAGATATGCCAAAACCCTAGATATTCAACATGAACAGAGAGAGAGAGAGTTGCAAAATGAAATAATCGAAACCTCAGATTTCATTGGATTGAAACATGGATTACAAAGGTAACGCAAAGAGGAATGATTACAATAGATTTCAGTTCATACTCTCCCTCTCAACAAGCTCTCAAAAAACAAAACAAATTCTTTTCTAGAGCTAACCCTAATTTTCTCTCCAAAAGTCTAACCCTAACCTGTGGTTCTCCCTATTTATAGCCTTTGCTAATGGGCCTCCAACCCATTAAGCCCGCTACACCCGAACGGAACCGCCTCCACTTTTGCCGCTTGCGAAAAGACCCTTTCGCCCTTGCGCACCTTCCGAAGCCTCCAGACACCTTGTTGTGCACGACTGCAACCGCTTCAAGATTCACGCCGTCTTCGACACATCCCGACCGCTCGACCTCAACGCCTCCTGCGCTTAGTCCGTCCACGTGTCTCACCACGACTCCATCTTGATGCCCCGCAACAACATGCATAAAAACACATCACATAGCATTGCACAATATCATAGCATCAATATTTGTATAAGACTCAAACTCATACAAAATCAAAAACACAAAATATTCTTCTCTGCACAGTTTTGGACACAATCGGAAGTTCCGCACTTACTACAAATGAAGTTCCGATTGAACATCCAAGACTGTCAGATTATCGGAAGTTCAAGACTCAACACACGCGGTACTTCCGATATCCGAACAACCGACTTTCCGTAAATTTGATTCCGATTTGGTACCTCAGAGAACACTCAATGTCAAGATATCTGACACTCCGCTACCCTTGTGCGGAAGTTCCGATTTCCTTCACCAACTCAAAACCGGGAAAATCGGAAGTTCCTATTTCCAACACCGGTAGTTCGATTTATCTAACTTCCGCTCCATACACAAATGTAGTTCCGATTTCCCTGACTCAGCCCAGAAACAGTCCAAACCGAAAAACTCAACTCTCAATTTAATCCACACACTTGTCAAATACTCATCACTCAGAGTGGAGGACCTCTCACATGGTCTCTCACATCTTCCGTATATGGATATATGCTATACAGGTTACTGAAGGCATATATGTTATTTTGTGAATGGATAGTATTCTGTAATCTTGCATACACTGATACACAACATGTATGGACTTACACATTGATTCACAATTTCACACAGCATGCAAGGATAGCATTCTGTGGTCTTGCATACACTGATACACTCAGCATGCTATAGCCTTTCACATGACCACTAGTAATCCAAATGTGCAACCCTCCACAAATGCTAACCACTAGTAATCCAAATGTGCAACCCTCCACAAATGCTAACCACTAGTAATCCAAATGTGCAACCCTCCACAAATGCATTCAAGATGGTTTCCTACACTACAATCTCTACTTAGTCCTTACTCCCTACAAAAAATGAACTCAAAACTCTACAAGTAGAAAAATTTTCAGACTGGCTTTGCTTGTGCTTGTCTCGCTGCTCCTGCTTCCTTGTGCTTGCGCTTGTCTTTGACTAATGTTGCTTGCTTGTGATGTGCCTTGGTGCTTGCTAAGCTAATGGAAATGGAGAATGAGAGGGAGGGAAGCTACTGGAAATGGAGAATGAGAGGGAGGGAAGAGGCCAAGAGGGAGGCAATCAGTGAGCAAAGAAACAAATAACAGTGGGCGGGGTACATGCAGCAGCAAAAAGGGATGAGGGGGCTGCTGCCCACATGGGAGAAAGCAAGGGAATCCAAAGCAGCAAAAAAAAATTTCGACCGGTTTTTTCGATCCCGCTCGGGACCGGTAAACCGGTTACCGGCCGGGTTTTTGACGTCGGACAGGGAGCAATCAAGCAACCTGAAATAAGGGGGGAAAAGAAAACACTTATGAAGAAAAGTTCCAAACATTTCGGTAAAATTATTAAAGTGAACTCGTATGAAACCATGTTAAAGCTATTTGCTCTCTACATGCATGGAAAAATATGATCGTCGAATCTTTAACTTAAAATGATTATATACATCATATTAAAAAGCAGGCATCAAAACTAATCTAAATGCATGCTATAGAACATGATAGAGCAAACTACTCTCTGCATGCATATGGACCTAGGAATCGACATCCATCTATGTATCAGAACCCCTTCTTTTCTTTCTTTTTTAGCAAAACCCATTGTCACAGTAAAATATTTCATATGAAGCAATCCAAATAGAAATATAAACATTCACACGAATCTCAACTGAAATATCTACCTTGGGTGACTGAAGTAGAAGAAGCAACCAACCACTATTCCTTGGGACTCATGATATAACCCAGAAGAAAATGATGTCCTCCACAGCTGAATGAATCAATTCAAGTAGTACATTGTGCTTAATTTTTTGAGCATTAGCAACATGAGAAAACAAATCAAAGAGATTATTTAGCAAGCTGCATAACAACATAAGTTGCGGCATTAAGCACCAAATTTCATCTGCAACACACAAAAATAAAAAATATATGTCAATCAACCCTACTGAAAATCCTCGGATTTAGACTCTCATCGTAATCTTACATAAATTTACCTCAGAACTCACTCACCGCTGGTCAAATTTCCCCATAGCAATCATGTTTGTCGCACATCAACTTGTGAAAAATACCCCAAGGACAACCATCATGATTACGAGAGCACGCTCGTTACCAGAATGATTATACAGCTACAACACCTGTAATTAAATCTAAAGAAAATTCTACATTTGAACGAAAAAAAGAAACAAAGCGAGTGAGAGATCTCACCGGTAGACGTGAAGTGTATGGCACACCTTTTAGCTTGTAGATTTTTATAAGTTTATTGGTGCAAGAAATTTGATTTATCTTTTTGAATTGCAAGGCAAGATTTTTTTTTTGGAAATTCAAAAAATACAACAAAAGTTTTTGAAATCCCACAAATTTCTTGTAAGTTTCAAAAATTTCAAAATTGGGTTGTTACATCCTCCTCCGCCGTGCTAGTCTGCTCTGACATTTGGCCAAGCTTGACATACGATTCATTTGGCCACATCTAATCCCTAGTGTACTTCTCACCCCACTTTTAATCACTATCACCGTTTTCATTACCTCCGCCCCAATCTTTTGACCCGATGTTTCAGTTTACGAGTATGAACCTCCGCCGATCCCATGGCAGGAGAGGTGTTCATTTCTTGTAGCCATTGTGTTTATACGTTGTACTTGTGCTGGTACGCTACCTGTATTTGATCGCCACAAATCCAATGAGGATTGCATTTTTGCCTCTTACCTTGCATGAAGGCATCCAAGCCTGACACGGCCAAACCAAGCAACCACTTGTCCTAGTTGGCCAAACTACCTATAAGGCTATAACTGTTTTTATGGGTGGACAGTTTAGAGCAACTCCCTTTTGACCAATCTAGTCCATTCTTATGTAATATATTTTGCAAAAGATGCGCTCTTTGTTCCTTTTGTACATTCATATATATATACTCTCCCTTATCAAGCTAATTAGCTTGGCTAATAATGAATCAAGAAAAAAACAATGACCAAGTCGATCTAGATTAAAATGTGACAACCAAAGAAGCGTCTCCACTAGTCCAATCAAAGTAGCTATGATGCTATGACATGGATGTAACCTTCCAAGGCCGTTGGATCAACATGGGGATCTTGGAAACGCCAATAGATGGAGTGGAGACTGACATGCAAAGGACAGTTGCGTTTCTACAAGTTCATACATATGGTGTCATGTGGGGCAACGTCTATGGAAGACGTCGTAAGGAAGGGGCAGCCGGCTATAGTATCTGCCGATTGAGAACCCAATGTATCCCAACTAGGAAGATTGCTATTAGGAAAGGTTATATTAGGAATAGTCCGATTAGTACTAGAGTCTTTAATACCTTCTATCTATAATTGATTGTAATATTATATAAAGGAATGAATGAAATAGAAAAGTGCAAACAAGGATTAGGAATTAACCTAATCCCTTGCGCCTTCCACCGCCAGCTTCTCCCGGTGGCTACGGCTTCACCTAGCCACCCTCATTCCCCGAACCTCATCCTTCCCTTCCGCCTTTGCTCCCAATGTTCATCTCATGACATCTTGATATCAGAGCCATCCACTGTTCCTTACCCCATGACGAACGGCGCTGGTTTTGACGACAAATTCAATGAGGTGATGCTACAGTTCATGGAGAACACCAGCAACCAACTCAAACTACCGCCTGAGGTCTTGGCGCGGCTTGACAATCATGTCGGCCAGCTTGTGGCAGTCGGGAGCCGGCTTCACCGTCATGACCAACGGTTGGCACGCATGGAGAGACAACCGGGCAATGAAGAAGGAGCCAGTGATCGAGTGGAATGGGAAGACATAGCCTCTGCTACTACCGTTGCTACTGATGCGGCATCCTGGGATACGACAACCGCCACGAATGTCGCGGTCGTGCTGCCACACACGCGTGGTCAGGACGGGGCATTGGGATTTTCGCCCCTATCAAACCAGCCTCTAAACCGGGGTGAGTTCGGCCGGGCAAGAGTCCCTTGGAACACACCACGCTACACCATGCTCTCCTTTCCTACCTTTGACGGCTAAAAAGATCCGCTTCCCTGGATCAATTGTTGCGAATAGTTCTTTCAGGCTCAGCAAACACCGACCAAGGATAAAGTATGGCTAGCCATGTATCACCTGACAGGGGCGACACATCTCTAGTACATGCATCTAGAGCACATGGAGGGCACGCCGAACTGGTGACACTTCACCGAGTTAGATTCTCGGTGATTTGGATCACCAACCCGCCACAACCCCCTAAGCGAATTGACGACACTTTACCGAACTTTCATGGTGGATGAATTGACTGAGCGATTTCTGATGCTGCTAGCACACGTTGCCCAGCTGGGCTACGAGCAGCAGCGTATGTTGTTCACGACCGGATTGGGTGAGCCACTCAAGACTCACGTTGAGCTCCAGAAGCCTGGCGACTTGGAGGAGGCAATGGACTTGGCTCAGGCTTACGAACGCCTGGCTCCCTTACCGTGCGATGCTGGAGGATGGACCACCGTGCCACGGTCGGCCACATTCAAACCCGAGGTAGCACGGCCAACCCCGCTGACTGGCAGCGCACCCTCTTTGGTTCCCCTTCCCACGGGGAGCGTAGTCTCGATCGGCACGTCAGAAGCGGTGCACTAGTCCATGTCATTAACAAGCGTGTCAAGCATCGCATGGCCCTTCAAGCGCCTAACACCTGTCGCAATAGAGGAGCGTTGAAGCCAAGGACTCTGGATCGCATGGCAGCAACCATCTTCCTCCTCACCCTGACAGGCATTCGCAAGACCCAGACAATCCAGCTCACCGTCATCATCAACGGCATCCACCTGTTGGCCCTAGTGGACTCTGGATCGACTCACAACTTTGTGGTGGATGAATTGATCACACGAGTGGGGTTGTCCCTCACGCCACGCACGGGTCTGTCAGTGGAAGTCACCAACGGCGGCCAGGTGACAAGCAGCGACATCTGCGGTGCAACACCCATCTCCATCGACAACGAGGATTTCGTCCTCAACTTCCTCAATATTTCCTTGGGCGGCTTCGACGTCGTAGTGGGCGTCCAGTGGTTGGGATCACTAGGACCCATCACTTGGGACTTCCACCACAAGACGATGCGCTTCTAGCGGCAAGGGTGGGAGATCGTGTGGCATGGTGCCAACCCGCCAGGAGTTGGCCCGCATCTCCACACAGCAACCTCGGAGGACCACATGGGAAATCTTTTGCATGAGTTTTGGACCATCTTTGCGGAACCATGGGACCTACCGCCAGTGAGAGGCCGAGACCATCACATTTGCCTCCTCCCTGACTCGGGTCCTGTGGTGGTCTACTCGTACCGGTACCCCGCCCTCCAGAAGGATGAGTTAGAGCGCCAATGTGCCGCCATGCTCGACCAGGGCATTATCCGGCGTAGTACCTCAGCACTTTCGGTGCCTGTCCTACTGGTAAAAAATAGGATGGGATATGTCATTTTTGCGTCGACTACTGGGCACTGAACAACAAGACAATCAAAGATAAGTTCCTAATTCCAGTGGTTGAGGAGCTGCTTGACGAACTCAAAGGGGCTCGGTTCTTCACCAAGCTGGATTTGCGCTCAGGGTACCATCAAGTCTGGATGCATCCCGGGGACATCGAAAAGACTGTGTTCAGGACAAAAGAGGGCCTCTTCGAGTTCTTGGTCATGCCGTTTGGCCTGACAAATGCCCCGGCCACCTTCTAGGCTCTTATGAATAAAGTTCTTCATCCCTACTTATGTCGCTTTGTCCTAGTGTTTTTTCATGATATTTTGATATACAACTCCTCCTGGTGTTTCAGCTTCTACATCGCCATCAACTCTTCCTGAAGAGGTTGAAGTGTCTCTTTGGGGCATCGTTAGTGACATACCTTGTCCACATTACTCGGGCCGAAGGTGTCGCCACGGATCCTTCCAAACTGGTGGGTGTCGTGGATTGGCGCAGCCCCAGTCGGTGTGTGCCCTCCGTGGCTTCCTCATATTGGCGGGCTACTACCGCCGCTTCATGAAGAACTATGGCGCCATGGCAGCTCCTTTGACTCGATTCCTCTGTAAAGAAAGGTTCACCTAGACGGAGGAGGCATCCCAGGCCTTTGCGATAGACAAGATGGCCCTCACTTCGGCACCTATCCTATAACTGTCAGATTTTTCATCTCCATTCATTGTGGAGTGCAATGCATCGGGCACGGGATTTGGCACCGTTCTTCACCAAGGCGCTGGGGCCATCATATTTTTAGCTACCCCATTGCAGCACGCCACACCAAGCTGGCGGCTTATGGACGTGAGTTCATTGGTCTAGTATAGGCCGTGCGGCACTGAAGGTCGTATTTGTGGTGGCATCCTTTCACTATCCGTACGGATCATCATGCACTCAAGTTCCTTCTGGATCAGCGCCTCTCAACAATTTGTGAGAGCCCGGGGTATTTAACTTATAATGCTTAACCATCTGATTGGTCCTAGCATTACAAATCAAATATCAAGCCCTCGGTGTATTGTGTACCTCCTAGGAGCGGTACACATACACCTCACAAAACAATATCAAAAGCAAAGTCACACAACAATATTACAATACCATAGTCTCAAAAGATTACAACATAATCATCATACAACTTCAGTTTTCATACATACGGCCGACCGGCCAAATAGCAAGAATAAAATTCATGTACGCAGCGAAATACCAAAAGCCATAAGATGGTACAAAAGAAAGCTGACCAGCTGCCCTTATGTCGGACCTGGATTTTCTAATCCAGAATCCTCTGTGAAATCACCGCGCTACTCCCTGGATCAGTAGGTAGCGCTCACAGTACACATTGCTGATTCATTTAATACATCGCAGACCAAACCAGTCTTAATATTACAACCTCAGAGTTAAATAGACCACGTCGGGTCGAGTTTACAAAAGAGGAACGATCAGGCCAAATAAGTTCATTGCATAACATAGAGAAACAAACGCGGAAGCAAAATGGGCAACACGACTCCCCGCAGGCAAGCGACTGCGGCACCTTGTGTACCACCGATATTATCCAAGGACTTGGGGAATATTGGCTATACACATGTGCCAGCGGAGCCATCTAGACTGTGGCGAGCCTTAGCCTACGCAACTAACTACTCCTCGTCCTGGTCTTGACCATCGAGTCCTTACTCCTCGTAGTAGGCGTAATCGTCCTGCTCAGAGGCTTCTGGGGTTTGGGGAAAGAGCGAGAGTGAGCACAACAACCGTGCTCGCGAGCCTACATAACAGGTGCAATAATATACATGCAAGGCTAAACAAGGATGGCTCGGGTTCTTTTATTTGCGCACAGCGATATTTGTAAATATCATAATTACAAATTCCTATGACTTAGCATTTTAAACAAATGATATTTTATTAGGAAAGATAATTACAATATTAAATAACAGTAGAGATTCCCTCCATCGGAGACTCTACAAATGCTTACTTTAATTAGAGCTACCTCCAAACATTAACCACACTGGATACGACAATCCAGGGAAAATACCAAACCTCAGGCTAGATGAGCCGACCTGGTTTTTCATTCCACCCACTAAGATTTTTGAAATAGAACTACCTCAAGTTAAGTTCCCATGTCCGTCTATGACCGTAGGCGCGGCTGTTTAAACAGTTTTTGACTCTGCAGAGTTTGTACACTGTACCCACAAGAGACAATCATACTCGTTACCCCACATGATTCCGTAGTCATGTAGTTGAGCGATCGTCACAGTAACTTTTCGAACTATCTTGCCCCTTCCGTCATCTCACCCATATGGGGTTACGCCCATACGTTGTGCGGGATGTTCACCTCAGCGACTGGAGTAGTTGAACGCGGAGTCAACCTACCCCTCAGCGACTGGCAAACTTCACCTTTCCTCGGTGTCCCTTTAAAGCCGGAACGCATCCTGCCACTTGCGCATTCCCTCTCTCCCACCATGCGAAACGACATTCAGAGTTTGATAATTTTACTAAGCCAAGTTGCACTTTGCAGACTTGTGGTTGTACTGGTTTTACACGGGAGGTCATGACAAGATTAAGTCCTTAATCCATCCGGGCGATTCATACCACATACCAACCACTCTCGTGCACGACGGCACCCACCACTCTTACCATCCGCGCAGATGTGGTATTAGCAAGTTTCAGAGTTTTGGAGAAGTGTAAAACAAATTAACTTAACCACTTCAGTCATCTACCCCAATGACTGCCCAAAACAATCTTTATGCAAAAAGGATGATGATTGGGGTGGTTAGCACCCCGGTACTCAAGCAAGGCTAGCATGGCACTTGAGTACAGACTATAACTAGTAAGTTACCATATAATTACTAGGGTGACAAGGATCAGGGAATTCAATTATCAACGGCAATGTATAATAATTACTTAACGATCAAGCTGGTATTTAGCTACCTTAGGACCATTTAACATACGTTTGCGTAAAAATTAAAGCATGCAATTTGCTATTTTAAAAGAACATAATTTGCATAAAATGTAGGTTCAACATGATCAAAGTGTTGACTCGCCTAGGTCAAAGGTTGAAGAATCTAGGTATCCTTGAGTGTAGCCGAAGTTGGGGTCACCGGCTTCTTCGTACTCTACTCGGGCGATCGCACCGGAAATAAAGAAACAAGCAAACGAGGCAAATAAATACAACATCTATAGTAAATGAATTCAAACATAAATCAGACTAGTACCATAATATAGGTTTTGAAATTTCAAATTTTTGGGCACAAGTTTTATCTTTTTCGGAGTTATAATGAAAAAGATATGAATTTTTGAAACTTTAAAATGATTTTTCAATTAAACAGAAAATTCAAAAAAATTCTCGCACCGACACGTGGCCTCCGGTCCACAGGACAGTGCGTTGACCGGGTCCACGCACGGGCGCGTGGGTCCGCGATACAGTGACCGGTGGGCCCCATTTGTTAGCCGCACGGGCGACTGCGGGAAATTTTTGAAATAGAAAAAAAATTAGATCTTTGAGAATTTTTGAAATTGAAACCGGTTGTTCTTGATTTACAGAAAATGGATGTTACACCTTACCCACAAGGCAACCTGACCGAAAGTTCGCCGAGCTTGCCCTCGTCCTCGTAGACAGTCTCACAATGATTAACCCCTTCGGGGTCAACCTCCTCTGAAATTACAGCAACCGGATTGAGTACAAAGTTGTACTCGCAATACTTATAAGCAAAAGAATATTTAGATGCATCATGTATCAAAGGAAGGATACTACATTAGGCAATTTTCAGTATAAAGCAACATTTCATTTGAAGTACAAGTAGTAGATTAAAATGGCAAGTGAGCAAATATTTTTTATACTTTAAATAACAGCGAGCAAACACTATTAGACAACATCTAAATAGTAACATGTGGCTGCCCCGCAGCTCACAAACATAGCATAAGACCATTCTCAATGCCAACCGATCAAGTTTTAAAGTTAAAATTCCAAAATGTTAAATCTAACTCCTACAAGTCCAATCCCAAGAGTGTCTATAACCTAGGATGGGGCTATTCCTCAAGTATGCTGACAAGGCTAAGTCCTACGAGACGTTTCCAATATAATGTATTAACTACGAGCCGCATGTATGGATGGAAACTCATACGTTGTGTCGGAGTCACCGGTAGCACGAAAGCATACCGATGCTCCTCGGTGGTGAACCTAGACATGAACCCAATCCCGCACACCCAACAACAACGGAATATTTTTTAACAGCACAATAACCACCATGCGACTCGAAGCTAACACACGCTAAAGTACTAAGTCAAGAGAGGTCTCATATATCTCTCATGTGGTTAGCATGCAATAATGCTTGATTTTAGTGAAACAAAATGTTCGGTCCTTGTTGACCAAAGCAAGACATCCATACACCTAACAATACACCATCCAACCACTTGCCCAAGTCTAAATAATTTTATTTACATTTTTAGTTTTCAAATTAATATAGCACATGGTGTTGTACATAGCATAGTAAAATTATTTGTGTGATCAAGGTTATCGATAAAGTCAATAACCGCCTAATTCTATCGAAATCTAAGCATGACTAAGCATCAATTTGCATAAACATGTATAGACTCTATAACATCCACCGATCACTAACATCAGCGGGAATAATAACTTAGAGCTAGTGGCAAGGGATAAACATTTGCTACAGCTCATGCATCTAATAGGAATAACTACCTCTAACGAAAAATAATCATTCAAGTAGAACATGCATACATACAAGTTGCAAACAAGATATTTTGTAACGAAAGTAATAGGATCAATATGATCAAAGGGGGGCTGCTTGCCTTGTTGAAGATAATCCACTTGCTGCTTTTGAGGATCACACTTGAACTCGTTTGGATCTGCGGAATCTAACATTTGAATACGAAAAGCAAATAAGAACATATAGCACGAAATATATTCCAAAATTCAAATTTATCCTAAATGAATGAAAATTTCACAGTAGGTATATTATGATTTTAGATGAATTTATAAATAAAAATTATTTTTATTGGATTTTGTATGTGGAAGTTATGGCCTTTGGAAGATCAAAGGGAAGAAAAAACCAAAAAATGCAATCTATCACTATTCAACCAAAAATTATCTTTTTGGCAAAATTTTTTAGAAATGTGGCGGAGATAAAAATAACATGGAATGATAGAGAATAAAAAGTTATAACAAGAAAACTTGATTCTCCTCATTTGGAGTTTATATGAATTTTTTTAAGTTAAAGCATTTTCTAGTGTAAAAATAATCCTATTCCGAGAGCAATATTAAAAAATAAATTTTCCAAGATAGTAAAATTTTTCAAAATTATACCATATTAAATTTTATTAAAAATGGAAATTACAAAAATTGGTTTAACTGGATTTGGAGTTAATTTGAATTAGTTATGAATTTTTGAAGTAATTCAATTTTTAGTGTAAAAATAAAGCATTTCAGAATTTCTAAAAGCATTAAAAGCATTTTAGATGATATTTGGGGTTCACTACATAGTGTCATTTTTATTTTTATTTCTTATTTAAAATCTACTGACAAATGGGTCCTACATGTAGTCGAAAATCTATGGTGCGTAGTCAAAAGTCTACAGTCGCGGTCAAAAGTCTACAGTATGTAGTCAAAATTCTACAGTCATGGTCAAAAGTCTACAGTCGGGGTCGAAATCTACAGTCGTGGTCGAACCTACATTCGTGTTCGAACCTACAGTGAGTGGTCGAAAATCCAACAATACAGGGGAACGCGCAGCTCCGAGCTCGCTCGGCATCTCACCAGTGCTAGCTCCATGGCGGCGTGAACTAATTACCAAAATGGGAAGTTGGTGTGCGGGCGAAGCTTCGGGCAGCTGGGACATCACCGGAGGGGGTCCGACGCGGCGGCGTTACGACGGGGAGCGGAGGTGCTCCTATGGCTACAGTGCATGTCGCAACCCATCGACTAAAAGAGCTATCTAACACACACTTTAACAACTACGAGGTCCAGTGAGCCTACCTGGGTGCCAAGGAGAGGACTAGCTAGTCGGAGTTGGGCCGACGACGAAGAACCGAGGCGGCGGCGGTACCTTCACCATGGAGGGGATGCCCTGAGGAAGAAAGAGCAGGAATGAGGGTATAGGCAACACCAGTGAAGCTACGAGATGGTGTACGAGAAAGGACTTTGATAGGGGCTCACCGTGCCAGAGATGGAGACGAAAGATAGTGCTTGCGGTCGGAAAAGGGAAACTTCAAAATTCACAAGCAGCTTAAAGGTTTTCTTGGGTGGAACTCGAGCCTGATTCTTCAGTCCTCGCACAGCATTTATTAGCTTGTGCGGCTGTCACAAAAATAGCCATAACTTTCGTTAGACAACTCCAAATGATGCACGGTTTGAAGTGTAGAAAATAGACTTGACAAGCTATCCATTGGTCTGGTGTATGCTGGCTGGAATCATTGTCATTCGTGTAGAAACTTCACACAAAACTTGTTGGTTCTCTGGACCCCCTTGTTCCTCTCCAATGCACCTGAGTTCAATCAAAGAAGAGGACATTGGAAGCACTACTAAGTTATTGAGATCCGAAATAAATCTTAAGTTAGCGTTCCCCTGATCAAGTATTTGCTTAGCGCGTCTTCTTGTAATTGGTCCTTAATATGCTTTTGCGACTTTAGATGGTGGTGTAGTCAATGACGGTGTACTATGTGGTAGGTCATAGGTGGCAAGGTTAGTGATGTCCTCATCAAATTGTAATTCAGTTTGAGTTGTAATTCAATTGTAACTCTAGCTAAAATACATGAACATTCTTTTGTAATTGATTTTGAGTTGTAAATCACTTTGAGTTGTAATTCACTTATCTGTGATTTATCTGTTTTCTGCTTGCTTGTTTTCAAAAGGCATGGCTAGCATTTCCTAAGGCTAGCCGAAAAATAGAAAAAATATTTAGGTATAGAACGAACTATTACAGCCGATTTTGTGGGATAAACCATCTGTGAAGTCCTACTATCACAGACGACTACTATGAACAACTATCTGTGATATGTGGGATATCACAGACGGTTTTTTTACTAACCGTCTGTGATATATCTCCAATCGTAGACAGTTGATACATATAATCGTCTGTGATGGCCGACGTATCACAGATGGCTTTTGGTAGAAGCCGTCTGTGGTATTAGGTCTTCACAGATGACTTCGATAAAAAAAAACCGTCTGTGTTGTGATTTATCACAGACAGCTCACAAACCGTCTGTGATAAGCGCATGTTATCATATATATATATAAATTCAGATGATTCAGAAACCGTCTATAATGACAATTTAGAACCATCTGTGATGACCCTTTGTATAGTACGGCATGAGACTAACAAACACTTTTAAAAAAACAACATGAGGCTAACATATATGCTGAGCGCTGACCCTTTACATTTTGTTGCCAACGTATTCCATGTGCACGCTTGCTAATGTACTTCAATTATGCAGTAGAAAAATGTTTACAGATGGTAAACAGTACTCCCTCGGTTAAGAAATATACAATGTTTTAGAAAATGCATAGTCAAATTTTTCTTAAATTTGAATATATATATATATATATATATATATATATATATATATATAAACTATTTAGATGGGTCAGGTGAAAATAGTATCACTAGATTATTCATGAAAAATATTTTCATAATATAATGATTTTATATTATTTCATGAACATATTCATTTAAAAACAGTGTCAAGTTGAATGTTGGAGATGATGTCCAATTCAAGCGGCAATCTATTTTTTTCTCTTTATAAACACACTGATCAAGCCTGAAAATGTTTTGAATTGATAGTACACGTACTTTTTTTTTTTGCTAGCTCGACAACTCTCCCGCTCTCTACCAGCCGGGCGTTGTAGATGGCCTAAAATCCAAAACGCAAATTCTATAAAGCTCAGACGATGGCACTTAAAAAAATTGTTTGGATGCTTCGTACGTAGGAAAACACTTATGCATCATGTCATGTATTCCTGATCCATGATACTACATCACAGGATCAGTAACAAAATTGACAGCAATTTGTCAATTGGAGTATCTGATGTGTCTGGAACTTTTTTTTTACTCTGTTGAGACCAATTGGAGTCATATAGATTTGGAAAAAGAAAAAAAAAAGGGAGAAATAAACTCATTTGGGAAGGTGTCCTTCACGTCATCATGCATTGACATTTCCGATAAATGTGTCCTTATCAACAGCATGAGAATTTTCTTTCCTTTCCCAGTGCTCATGAATTGATTGATGGGAACCCCTTCAGCCATCAGGTTTTAATACAGCTTTTTATCCAAATCAGACATGGCAACCCAAATTGCAGCAAGAACAGACAAGAACACATATCGCAAAGCAAAGTTAACCATAAGGATTATTCTATATCTTTCATCCAGCTCGACTGCTGCTCAAAATTATATTGCCCTTTGGGCACATTTCGATTCGCTATTGCACCATAAAGCTACAGATCAGGTGAACAACAGCAGCAATTAATTACATCTGAGATAATCGTTTGATTAAGAATCAATAGCTTGGATTTAACGTACATTAAAAGTATAGGGATGCCAATTTAATCATGCCACGATCTACTTTTCAAATACAATATTATCTAAAGTATAGGGATGTAAAGATACAAAATGCTCCACGTGGTGAAGTAAATTCGTTTCATTGGGATGGAAATAAATGGATGAGATTGCGTGAACTATACGAACTTCACCGATGGTTTAACCCCTCAAAGTACTGTTACATTCATGCCAACAAGGAACCATGATTAAGAAAACATCTACATCTCATCAACCGATGTCAACATCCCTGTAGACTTATTGTATTTGGTTTCTTCTTCCTCTCTCTCGCATCTTCGCCTCGATTAGGGTTTGTTTGGATAAGGAAATATTAGAACGAATCACTTCGGATTCGAAATGATTTTAGTTTAAATTTCGAATTAATTCGAAGAGATTGAGTCATATCACAATGTATCCGAACAAACCTTAAGAAGTTTTGGACACCTCAATTTCCTCGTGACCAAAGAACTAATTTCTTGTCAAATGGCTCGCACAGGTGGTTTTGTACTCTTTGAGAAATAAGCTGGAACCGCAAGAATGACAAGCTTCTTGCCCTCCTTTCCTTGCCCCGCATTTGCATGCTAATTTGTTAAATGAAAGCTCTCGGCTTCACTCCTAAAAAAAAAAAGTACTCCGAGATGGCCTCCAAAATCCACCACTCGAAACCTGCACATCTTTGCACGCACATAAGAAGGCATTCCATGATTTACACATCAAAAGAGAATCCTCTGCATTACTCCACAAATTACATGTACATTAATTCCTGTAAGGAGCGGTTTGATCAGAAATGAACGCTTCAGATCACCCTTGGCAAGAAAGCCATAATTTCTCGCAACATATTCTGGTCCTGAACCCTGAAAGGATGATCCAAAAATATGGTAATGAACACTTTATATTAGCTATAGTAAAGCAGAGTGTCCATTTCCCAGTTTAGATTATTAGAGTAGGCCAAGACAAACCCCCATCTAGTCACATCATACTGTATGTCTGTGTCCAGCTTGCGCAAGTGCATAAGCAAAACAGCAATAATATACACATACCATCCCGATCAGCAATAATTCTCCTTGTATTTTTACAGATGGGGTCATATGTCAGGAGATGAACGTTGAGAGCGAATGCAAAAGGGAAGGAAGAGGTTTGGGGGATGAGGGTGGCGCTTGGGAGCCGTGGCGACGTGCGGCTAGGTGAAACCCTAGCCACCGGGAGAAGCTGGTGGTATCCTAATCCTTGCTTGCCCTTTTCTATTTCATTCATTCCTTTATATAAGATTACAATCAACTATAGATAGAAGGTATTAAAGACTGATACTAATTGGACTCTTCCTAATATAACCATTCCTAATAGCAATCTTACTAGTTGGGATACATTGGATTCTCAATCGGCAGTTACTGCCGACATCTCTCCCTCCCTTGACAAACATCTTCCCATGGGGCATCAGCAGCTTGGAGGCCTTCCCATTGTACAAGAATCTCCCACTGGTCCTGTGAGAGGCAGGCACGGAGCACCTTGGCCGGTGTTGGGATGACCCGACTGTGTAGAAGAGGCGGCAATTGTGGTTGAGCTTCTGGAGGAAGATTGTCATACTTCTTAAGTAGATTCACATGAAAAACATCATGTACGCATGCTAATTTTGGCAAATCCAATTGGTAAGCAACCTCATTGGTCTTGGAGAGAATGTGATACGGCCCATAATACTTAGGTCCGAGCTTCCCACGTTGTGCGCCCGACAATGTCGCGGCCACCCTGTGATGAAGATGGAGCCACACAAAGTCACCCACAGTAAAATGGATGTTCCGATGCATGTGGTCATAGATGTTTTTGTGAAATTCTTGAGCATGTTGTAAACAACCGCGAACATCGGACAAAAACAAGTCACGGTCCTAAAGCTCGTGATCAACTATAGAAGTGTGCATTGTCCTAGGCTCGTAATCACAAAAAGATGGTGGATCCCGCCCATAGATGACCCGAAACAGGTTAGTTTGCAGTGCTAAGTGGTACAACGTATTGTAGATGAATTCAGCCCATGACAACCAACAAACCCATTGATGATGACGATCTCCTATCATACAACGGAGATATATAGTAATGATTTTATTGACCACCTCAGATTGCCCGTTAGATTGGGGATTGAAGGCTGTACTCATATGAATGTGTGTGCCACACTATGAAAACAAGTCCTTCGAGAAGTTGGTGGTGAACACCGGGCCCCTATCCGAGACAATGGAGGTAGGAATGCCATGAAGCCAGACGATCTCTGAGAAGAAAGCATGTGCAATTGAAGAAGTCGAATATGGGTGGGCCAAGGGAATGAAATGGGCGTATTTGGAGAACCGGTCAACCACTGTTAAAATGACATATTTATCGCCCACTTTTGGCAATCCCTCCATAAAATCCATGGAGATATCAGACCGCACCGAGGAAGGGACTGCTAGGGGAAGCAGCAAGCCGACCGGGTGGAGTTGCTCGGTCTTGTTGAGCTAGCATACCCCATAGGCGCGGACATAATCCTGAACCACCGCCCGGTCCTAGGGGACATGGAAAATTGCCCTCAAACGATGGAGTGTCGTCTGGATTCCCTCATGAGGCCCATCATGGACTGCCCCCAGGACAGCCGACAGGAACATGGAGTTGACTGGAACGTGGGTGCGCTGCTCATAGCACATCATGCCCTCCACCAAGGACCATGGAGAGCCGAGCGCACCAGAAGAGATGCGCTCCTGTAGGCTCGACAAGGTCGGCTCTGTGCATGCGGCTTGGCGCAGGTCATCGAACAGAGAGAACCGTGGAGTAGTAATGGTGAATTCGATCCCTGGTTCGGCATCCCAGTGAGACAGGGTGTCGGCGACCACATTTAAGTGACCTGGCTTGAATTCTACAGCAAAATCAAAACCAAATAGTTTGCTCACCCATTGATGTTGAGAAATTGTGTAACGTCCCAAACTCGGTTTTGTATTTAAAATGTATAAAAATGAGTAGGATTTAAAAAATTTTGATGCATCATGTTGTCATGAGATTTTTCTAAAATTCTTTAAACGGTTTTGGGTATTTTTAAAACATAATGCAGTAATTGCTAGAAATATAAATCCTTTAAGACTTTTAGAACAAATCTTGTGAACAGTACACGGAAATAATTTTCCTAGGTTCTCGATCACCATAGTAACTCTAGTGAAAAATTTTATAATTTATTTGCTATTTTCATTTGGCCAGTCAAACCTGTCAATCCTAAGTCAAACCTCTAAATAAGAGAATTAAAAGAATTTTACAGACAAATTCACTTCATGAAAATTTTTGAAAATTTTACACCAGGTTGTTCATAGAGTCAGTAGCCTCCTGTAAAACTTTCAGAATTTTGGAGTTACAAAACTCTATCTAAAAATTCTTCAAAGACTCAACCTATTTTCCAAAGCCTAGTCTTTGCATTGTTCCTTTGACCACTGTTCCTCTGACCCGGATCACTTGACTCGGGCTAACCCGTTCGACCAGAACGGACCAAGCCCGATCCCATCTCAGTCTGACCTACCCCGTTCGACCACTGTTCCAACCGAGCCCGACCCTGTCTCGGTCGCACCGGACCCATTCAACCAAAACCAACCGGACCCGAGTCAGGATACGACGACTGTTCCTCCGACTGAGTTGACTCGGCTCGACCTGACCACTTAGTCCAACCGATCGAACCCATTGCGCCCGACTCAGACCAGCCGCACCTGACCGCGCCGACCCCGTTGGACCTAGCTACCTAATCGCGCCCGACCGAGCCAGGCTCCGACGCGCCGACCCACTTGTCGTCTGTGTCTTCCACCTCTCACACTTGCGACACAGAGTCGCTGGCCACGCGAAGCACATGCCAGAGTGTGCCATCCATGCAACGGTCACTCCGTCAATCCACTGCCCTCGAGACCCAATGGATTGTGTCGCTTTCTCACGCCGCTCCCTTCCCGGCCGTTGCCCAGCTATATCTCGCTCTCTCTTTCCCGCTAGAGCTCACTTTCCCTTTCGGCAGCAAAGGGAAAGGAGGCAAGCTCTTGTGACCTCCTTTGGTGAGCTTCCCTCCGCTTTGTCCCCCTCCTTCCCATTCCTTCGTTGCTTTGGTTGCACTGGTTTGAGCTCTTCTCTCTCTGTGTAGCTCTCGGAACGTGGAGCTCGCCACCTTCTTCTTCGGAGCACGCCTGCAGAACCACTGTCATGTCATCCTTGTCCTCGTTGAGACTTTTGTCCCCCTAGCTGCGTCAAAACATGTTCTAGACATTGAGGAAGCCTCCCCTTCTTTGATTTTGCTTTCACACCTAAACTAAGAAGGCTATTCCTATTATAAATATTTTTGTACTCGAACTATTGAGGAGTTTTTGAAAATCTATGAAAGATGGTACTTTGCAGCAAGACCGCTATTGTTCTTACTCCAATGTTCTTGTGAGTTCTCTTAGATTCGCGGGAAGGATCCCCATGGGGTCCCCCTAGTTCGTGCTCTTCGGTTCCGGCCATTTTGTGTGGACTAGTCCCAGTTTGTGGCTCTGCGATTGTTCGGACAGCGGGTCGGAGTTCTTGTAGCTTCGGATCGTCTTCCCCATCGCACGGGTCGTAACCAACCTAGGCAGGTATAAAGCTAGTTATCCCCGTTGATCTTCCTCAATTTATCATCAATGTCTTACATACGTCGTGAAGATCAGACCACCCATATAAACCTGTACTCATCAAGTGGTATCAGAGCTTTCGTTTACACGGTAGGTTTCGCCATCCACATATTAGCCCCTTCGTTCCTTCGTGTGTTCTTGTGTTCTTGTTGTTTTATTTCCTTCTAGAGTCCACAATTCACCCACAAAAATACCTAGAGCCCTTGCTTGGTACTGCTAATCTTGTGTCGTTCGTGCTCATCTTATTGCTGGCTACAAACACTGTATTTTTTTTCCTTTGTGCCCCCCTTAGAATCAAGTGGATATCCTGTTTTTTAAGGAGAAAAACAGAGAAAGATGTAACAGCCCAAAATTTTAATTTTAGTTGAAAATAAGACTTTAATTATTTTTGTGGATTTTCTGGAAATTTTAAAAGCTTTTCCCTAATTATTTTAAAGCTAAAATAATTTATGTGCAAAATCTATTACCAACTAAAAGTTGGAATTATTTTATTTAAATCCAAATTACCTTAGAGAATTTCTGCGAATTTTCTCAAAATTTTTGGACTTTATTTAATATTTTCAAAAGCTTATTTGAATTTCTAGGATTAAATAAATTGAAAAAAGAATTTAAAATTCTCGAACAAAGATCTTGGGCGAAGCCCGGCCTGTGTGGCGCTCGCCCATTCTCCCCGCGCTTGATTAATGCGGGTCGTCCGATCGAAATCGGACGGCCGACATCAATCCACCCCGCGCCCTTCTCCCTCTCTCTGTCTCACCGACAGGTGGGACCGCCCCGAGCCACATCACCGTCTTCAACCTCCCGTTCTTCCTCGCGCGAGCACCGCACAGCTCCGCCATTACCGCTGCACGAAAGTTTCCAAAACCCGGCAAATCAACTCGGATTCTCCGGGATTTTTGAGGCATTAATTCCCCGAATCAATTCCGCGTTCAATTCTGGCATTACTTTCCGTTTTCATCATCGCAAATCCCCGAAACTTCGCCGGCGACCGCTCGGACCTTCGTGCGCTCCACGCCACCCCGACCTCGCCCCAGCCCTATTTAAGCGTGCCTCGACCGCGCCATCCATCCCGCAATCCAACACACCAAGACTCCATCCCTCTCCTTCCGCCCATCGCTAGAATTTCGAGCTTCCCCACCGGCGGCCGAAGCTCGTTCTTCTCCGATTCCGGCGCCATCAGACTTCCTTCGGCCACCTCGTCCGCACCTCCGGCATCGCCTGCACCGCGATGATGCAGTGCGCACCTCCTCGCCCTCGGGACGTCGCCGGAGCTCCTTCGCCGCCAACGACCGAACCACACCGCCGCCTCTCTCCGTCGCCGACCATCTTCCGGCCACGCCCTCGCGTCGCCAGGTAATGCATCAGCATCAGCATCACTCCCTGATTCTTTTGCGCCCCTCGCCGGAGCCCGCCGCGCCGCCGTTCACCGGAACCTCGGTTCCCGAGCGCCGCCCCTCTCTCGGTGCCGACGTGGCCGGCCATGTTAGCGCCACCTGGGCGCCACATCGGCGTTTTTGTCCACGTGGGCGCCAGCGTGGACGGCCACACCGTAGCGCCTCCGCCTCGATCGTTGCGCGCCGAGTCCACCATGGACTCGGGTGACGCCGTGGACTGAGTCCACGACTATGCGGGCCCACATGCCAGCCTCTGTGCACAGTACGCTGACGCAATAAATAGAATTTCCTTTAGAGATTTAATTCGGGAAATTCGGAAATTCTGATTTTAGGATTTAATTTAGGTTTTAAACTTCCAGGAGCTCGTATTTCTTCATACAAACTCCGATTTAGGTGATTCAAATTTCTAAATTTGTATAAAATCAAGATCTAGCTAACTAAACCAAAATTATTTAATTTGGAGTTAATTTGTATTTTCATTTGAATTTATTTGAGTTCTTTTGAATTCTGTTTGAATTTGGATTATTCTCGCGTATAGATTTTGACGACTCCGGAGAGCTTGACCCTATTGAAGAAGTAGAATACCAAGATTTTGAACAAGACAAGTTACACTATTGACCATTTTGCCCCCAATATTTAAAATTATTTAATTTCTGTTTTAAATTATTATTGCATGCATAATTGTATTTAATTATTTTAAATTCCTGTTTTAAATACTTAATTATTCCAATTCCTTTGTATAGCCACATTTGAATGTTGTATTACCCATTCCTTGTCACCTTAGTCAAATGAATTTAAAAATAAATATATGCTTAGCAAATGCTTAGACCAGGAAATATTTGATTTTGGGAGAATTTAGCCAAGACTTCAAAATTTGATAAAAAGCCTATGACAATGTTATGTCATGGTGGACTTTTGCAAATGTCTTTGAAAATTATAAAAATAAGAGAAAATGGTTTGTACTTGGGCAAAAATGGACCGTTGGTGGGTGCAGGTTTATGCACGGGCTCGTCTGGTTAGGATTGAGACCCAGGGTTTTTATTGAAAGTTGCCCAAGTAGGTTAAGGATCGGTCTTTGAGCCGCAGCTTGCAAAGCTCCACCGTACTACCACATGTTCTGTATGGGCAGAACTAGGCTTAATAATTTGTCTTACCTCATTATTGTTTATGCCATTTTTGTTGTGTGGGTGTCGGTTAGACTTTATTCCCACTTGGCGCAAGAGGGCTTCGTGGTGGTTAGCCTAATGGAAGTGAAACCTTAGCAGGCATATTGGTAGTGAGGTAGTGCATTGGAAACGCCTTGTGATAATTGCCTAGTCACACGCCTAAGGAAGCGTGCATTGGCCAACATAACAGGCAAATTATCTCGTGTGGGTAAAGTTGTACCACCTCTGCAGAGTGTAAATCTATTCGAATAGCCGTGTCCACGGTTATGGACATGCTGAGCAAAGCCACTCTAAGTTAGATTTGTTTTTGGTTTTAAAATAACTTTGGACATGATTTGAGGATGGTTAATCCTTGTGGTAAAATTGGGCGGGTAGCCTTGTGATAGGAGGGTATCCTTCACCATGTTTCATATGGAGGTTATCCACTATAAAATGATCAATTTTAAATCTGATTTTAGCTATGGAATAAAAATGTGCCTTGAAACTTAGTATAAATATTTAAACCAAAAAGGCTGATTTACGCAAATAAACCCTACAACCTTCCTTTGAATAACTTATGCATGCATTCTAAATTCTGTATTGGGTGTAATTTGCGAGCACAGTTGTAGTGCTCACTCTTGCTGAATATTATTATTCAGGAGAAGACTTCTATCCAGAAGGTGAGGAGAAGGACGATTAGGCAACGACCTCCAGACGATTGCCTGTGGCGTATCGTGTGGCCTACCATTATATTTTGCTTCCGCTTAATGTTTTATTTGGCCTCAGGCCCAAATTGTAATAAACTCTATGCTTATTAATAAACACGCTGGATATGTTTGTGATAACATTTTTGTGACTGTGTACACTGGAAATCCTGGACTAGTGTATGAACACAGAGAATTCGGGATCCTTTGTTCCCGGGTTCGACAAAAGAGAAAAAGGATTTTTTAAAAAGTAGTAGTAGAAAAGGGTTGTGTTGCAAGTTTCAGATTCATTAATTTAAATTGTATTGCTTTGGGCCTGCAACATTTTGGTTGGTTTACATCACTTGATTTCAGTACCATAGCCCTCTTTGAGTAGCCCACCAAGCTCCACTGAAAACCGAGGCTAGTTCTTGCGACTCCTGCTATTCAATCGCTGAATCACTTTCGGATAAACTACCACATTGCACAATCGTGGTTCAACGAGAACGCATAAGAGTATTGGTGAGTAGGAGGTAAGATTGGGTGATTCCACAAATTTTACCTATACCACTATTTATTGGTTCTAACTAACATGACAAGATCTCAGTCAAGTGTGCGTGGAAAAAAATCATGAAGAAGCCGATGCCCCTGTAACACGTGCTGAAGTGCAGTGTCGGGACCCAAATATGTAAATCTGGACCCTCTGTGTATACTGCACTAGTCCAGAATCACACTAGTGCACACAATAGCAACATCGATGAAATATCAATTCTATATATAAAGATGGCTAATAAATAGGCAAATGACAATAATTATCAGAGTAAAGACCTTAAGGTCAAAGCTTACAATTAATGCCTTAGAAGGCGAATAGCTCAATAAAGCTGCAGCGGAACGAAACAGAATAACTTCAGTGAAGCCCATCCATATGCCCACAAGCAATCGACTGAGGTAGCGCGACCTAATTCTCCACGTTCCTTGAAGTAGACCTTGTTGACGGACGATTCCTCCACTTCTGTTGATTGATTATAGCAAGCATAAGTACACAACCGTACTCGCAAGTCATACCACATAATGCAATTTATAGATGATGGTCTATTCCAAAGGAATGGCTTCTGTGGTTCTTTTGCAGAAATGCAACATTTCTAATTGAATACGAATAATAGATTGAAAGCATAATTTAAAACAAATAATAGTAATAGTTTAACATTTGTTTTCACAAAGGATGCACAGTCTAAACAAGTTATTCACACAGCTGCACAAGTTATCCCAATTGTTTTATGAAAATCTACCCCTCATGTGAAATCCCCGAGCATGTCTATGACCGCGGACGCGGCTATTCGAATAGATTGATTAACACTCTGCAGAGGTTTTACCCACAAGATGCAATCAACTGGATCAGAGTTGATCATAACAAAACCTTTCAGAAACTTCATCTCAAGTACTGACACTCCCGATGTGCTTTACCGCTGTCCAACCGATACACACAACGTTTGGTATGACACACACCGTTGGACAGGGATACGGCGATGTGACCTATCTCGTAGTCCACACCTCCACGCATCACACAGCCTAACCTACAACCTGAGTTGTCAATGTCAAGACTCCATAACCTACTAAATTAGGCTCGTCCCATACGAGGCATGTGGTCGTATAGTAAGGCTCAGTTCAATGGCGCACAAAGTTAAGTCCTTAATTGACCAAGATAAGACTTCCAATTTCTAACTAAGTGTCACACAGACGATAATCCCATTCACACAGTTTTCCACCATCACACAGTATCCACCACTTGCCTCACTCTAAATCTTTTCCCACCCTATTGGTTAAGTGCAACACATACCATCAACGAGTAATAGCACACAGCGCACACAGCTTTATCACATAGTTCCATAATCACTTAGTCAAGTTTATATTCGCAACTCACATGAAATGATGACTCGTGGCATGACTAAGCAACCTACTCGTAACTAACCAACCCATGTTGGTGCTACGATAATACCAACTAATAATGAACCAACCTAGGGTGACAAAAGATTATGGCATAACAATAGACAAGGTGGATGTAACAATTTGGATTAATAACTAAACCCAAAAGCATTTAAATAAATACTTGAAATAGAATGCAATACGTTGAAACAAAGTATTTTGAAAACTGGGTTCAACATGATCAAAGGTATAACTTGCCTTGCTATAGAAAAGATGGTCTTATTTTATCTTCAATCTTTTACTTCCTTGAACTTCAGCTCCTTCGGACGATTCCCGGGCTTCGACGTCTAATGAGAAAGAAAGCGCAAAACAAACAAAATTCAAAAAGACAAATCAAATAAACTCCAAATTGAAATTGGATGGTACTGAAAGATATATATTGCATTTAAATTAAATTAGAAACTTGAATGGGTTCAATCGGAGTTCGGATGAAGAAGATATGGCTTTTGAAAGTTTGAGATTCACATAAAATGATGAAAATAAAAAGGGAGAGAGAAATTGACAAGTGGGGTCTACGGAATATTTGCAGAATATTCTATTCCAAAAATATTAGAAATTGGATGAGTGTATGACATGTAGGACCTACTGATATTTAGGAATTTCTAGAATTAGAATAATTTCTGAAATAAGGTAGAGAGAGCGACATGTGGGACTAAGAATATAAAAGGATTTTTCAAGAATTAAATTAATTCCCAAAAAATAGAATTAGGGGTTGACATGTGGGCCACTAGTCTATGGAACAGGTCTACGGAGATATGCTAGTCCACAGTGGACCAAGCTCATGAGTGAGGGTTGACCAAGAGTTGATTAACATGCGGGACCCGCATGTAAGAGAGATAAATAATTATGGTTTTTAATTAGGGTGGATGACACATGGGGTCAACATGCAAGTGAGAGAGATAGATATATATATTCTCTTGTATGACATATGGGGCCCATTCGTTAGAGAACAGAGAAAATAGCTGCAGAGGATAGAGAGGTGCGGTTGACATGCACAGCAAAGCAAAGAGAATGAATTGATGGGAGCAGCCAAACAGAGAATACGTGGTCTGATCAACATGTTGAGAGGAATCAATCAGACAGGGAACAAGCAACAATGACAATAGAAGAGAATAGAGGAAGCACGCGGCTGTTTTGTGGCGTATGGAATTGGCATGGAGGTTGCGGCTCTGTGCATAAGGTGGCAATTGACATGGCACATAGCAAGAGAAAGGAAACAAAGGTAGAAAGCACATATTAGAAAATACCTGGCCCACACATTAGTGAAGGAAACCAGACAGAAAGAAAGCCAATGTCGGTTCCAGATAAGAAAGAACAGAAGCATGCCATCGGTTCATGTCGCATGAAGGCCTGAGATTGACAAAGTAATGAATAAAGAATAGAGAGAGACCTGAGGCTTCACAGCAAGGAAAGACAACACAGAATCGAACAAGCATATCAGACATGAACAGGAATATCAACGGAGTGCAGGCTAATTTTGGTGTACGGGGTGGATGGCGGCGATGCGGCGGCGGCGAAGGGGCAAAACAGAAAGGAAACGACGAGCTAGATGCGATGGTGCGGTCGGATTTTGGAAAAGCTCACCAAGGAAGTGAGCAATGCCATAAATATGCTTCGCTTTAATGGCTGATGATGCTTCGGCGATCTTCAGCTGAAGGGGATGGCACCATGACGTAGAACACAACGCCGTGAACTCAATGCTACAAACGGTTCGATCGGAGCACGTCGGATGGAGGAGAAACTCGCCAGAGAAAACTTTTGGTTGGAACTCGGTATTTTGCAAATGGCGACGAAAATAGATTGATTTGGAGAAAACCAATTCAGGGGATTGAAAGAGGAGATCAAGACAGATGTTTAGGCGTAAACAGTTTACTTTTATATGCACCGAAGAGAAAGATATCAATTTTGGAAGTTTTGGGTTGAAACGAATCGTAACGAACTTGGCTGCTCGGCTACGCGTTCGTGAAAACCGACATGAACAGTAACCACAAGGCACTGTATCAACCGAGAGGAGAGAGAAAATAAATGATTTTCGGAATTAAATAAAAGGCCAAAAAATCAAGGAGATCAAATAAATAGCAAACAAATCAGGAAAAATCTCAGAAAATACCAAAAAATTCCTTGGAACACAAGGAAACCAGATAACATAGTTTTTGATTTAATTAATGTTTATGTTAGTCAAATTAAATATTTTTAATTCAAAAAAAATCCAATTAAGTTTTATTAATTCAAATAAAATTGGTGAAATTTTCTAGGGACCTAAACTACTCAAAAGTTTTTTTGAAAAGCCAAATTTTGGAACATTACATGAAGAAAATGCAGAATAATCTTCTTCAGGCTATGGAGAGGATGTTCAATGAACGTCGTACAACAGCTGGTGGTATGGTTCAACAACCATTTAATCTTGTTGACCCACTGGCTGAGGACGGTGATGAAAATTCGGTGGGTGCTCAAGACGATCGAGAACTCAATAATATCCACCCTTGGGCTGGTCATGGCGCAAGCGCCCGAGCTACAGCTAGCGTGCGTGGCCGAGGAGTGGCTGCGCAGGCTTTGCAGCAAGGAGGAGGAGCACGCGGGGGAGCCCAAGGCCCCCGTGTGCACTACAACCATGAGAAGTACAGTTTGCTCATGATCAATATGACGAGTTTGATTATTATGGTGAGAATGATTTTTATGGACTGCCACTGTCACCCCGCCGTGGTACTGCCCATGGTGATAATAACCGGCGCCCTGGCCATCATTGTAACATCCCGAAGCTTTGGGGTTGTGTTCAAATGTATGAAAATAAGGATAAATTAAAACTTTTGGTTTCATCCTTGTTGTCATTTGAAATCTCTAGAGTTTATTTCCTTAAATTGCGGACTTCAACTCAATTGTATTTTATTGACTCAAAGTGTTGCAATTCAAGGTCTTCTAGCCAAACCTCGTGATCATCCTCTGGAAATATTTTTTTCTAAATTCTTGATCATCTTGTTAACCTCCCTGAGAAATTTCATAATTTTTAGAAATTATTTTCTATTTCTTAAGGGCTAGTCAAACAAGTTGTCTCCCTGGTCAAACCCCCTATCCAGCAGCTTGTGAATTTCTAGCAAGCAATACACTGCATGAAAAATTCTGGAAAATTTATACACGGTTGATCTCAAAATTGGCCTGCTTAATCATTCCCTCACTCTATTTTGCCATCGGTTCACAGGAGCCCGGGAAATCCGAGTTTGACCCATTTTCGGCCGCAAAGCTTCCGTTCTTCCCCATCTCCGGTGTGGTAAGCTCCTTGCCGATTCCTTGCTTGTACACCATCTGTGGACTTCCCTTGAGCTTTCTCTACCACTCATTCCCTGTCTCCTTTACCAAAGTGAGCTCTCCTCGGTGAAGTACCGCTCCACTGTCACCCTCCTCGTCATTGGTTCAACTCCGACCCCCTCCGAGTCTCTCCCTCGCTCAAGTAGCCTCTCTGCGACTTGTTGATGCTGTGGCACCCGCTTTTCTGGACAATACAGAGCTCTATTGTGTCGTGCACGTTTAGCCGTAGCTCCCCGCTGCCTCACTCCGGTGCGCCGCCGCCTCGGGCCAGCTCAGCCACCGTGAGTACCACCGTTGGGTGCGCAAGAGTATTGTGAACCCGTCCATACCCTTAGCTAGCGCCGCCGTGCCCGGGAACGCCGGCTAGAGCCCAGCGAAGCCAGTGCGCCGTTGCCAGTGCAACGTCATTAAGACCAAATCTCGTTCATTAACTGCTAATGATTGCTTAGTTGTTAATGGTTGTCTTATACGATTTTGCTCCGTGTATGACATGTGGGGCCGAGCACAGTAAGCGATGTTTTAATCCTGGTCGTCACAGTGTATGACATGTGGACCATAGGGTTTAGCGCACAGTCCGGGATTTCGTAGATCGGCCGTGGACCAGTGAGTCTACACACTATTCCGTGAGCCGTGTGTATGACATGTGGACCCCACCTGTCAGGCCGTATTTTCTTTTCGGATTTTAAAATTGGTAAGGCACTATTCTTGGGACCCACGAGTCAGTGACCGTGGCTAGCTTCGACTGGGTGTAAAAAGTCTTTTATATTTTATAAAATTTGAAATGCTTTATTTATGAACTGAAAAATGCATTAACTTCAAAATTGCATAAGTAATTCATTTTAGCTCCAAAATTGATGATTCAAATTTTGCTGGGTTCCTTTTTGCATGTACTAATTGAATCAATGACGTTTATGCACATGTATGATGGTAGCGTACTGTTCATTTTGAAATTCTTCCGACCCCTACTCACACAACCTACAAAAGCCAGGTTTTTCTATTACCGAGCCCCCTTCTCAGCGACACAAGATGACACGAGCAGGAGGCCGGCTCATGGGCTTCGGGCTGCGCTTGCCGCCAGTGGAGGAGCGGTGGCGCGGCAAAGGCGACTGAAAAAATGGGTTGCCCGAGGTTTACTGAAACTAGGGATGGCGGCGGTGCGGCTCGAGATGTCCGGTGGCGGCGCGGCAACGACGAGCGGTGGTCGGCCATGGAGATGAAATGAGGCGCCAGCGCCGGAGAGGAAGGGGGAGAAAAATAGTGCGCACATGGGCATGACTGGGTTGTAGGGAACTCACCGGTGTGGTTGTCCACGACCGAGGAGCACCGAGGTGAGCCGGTGGCGGTGACGATGGTCGGCGCGACCGGTTCAATGTGGCGGCGATTATGAGGAGAAGTAGGGAACAAATTAGTGATAGGGGAAGGCAGAGCGAGGCCCTAGTGTGCTCAGGGAGGGAGTAATTGGAGGGAGGATATCTGGAGGAGAAATGGCGGTGGAAATGGCTGCTGCGGCCGGTGATGGAGAAGACGATGACGCGCGGACCCCGGGTGGCGATTCCTCCAAATCGACGAAGGGGAGTGCTTCCTTGTGGTGTGAGGCGTGCTGCGACTAGACTGTGGGTGGCCGGGACTCGCCGGAGCAGTCGGAACAGCTTCAAGGGAACGCGGCGGGCTTTGGCTTTGGAACTCGGAAGGACTGGGGAAGAAAGAAAATGGAGAAAGAAAAAGCGGGGAGCTGAGGCCAGGACATGGGCAGCTTGGGTGAGTAACGTGGCAGCCATGCACGCTCGCCTCGGTAGCGGACATTGGCACGTGTCCTGTACGCTGGAGTAGAAATAGGTAGGGGCATGGAAGGAGAAGAAACTGGGGGTGAGGCGTGTCGAACTGCATGGCGTGGAGGGCAGGGAAAAATGGTTGCGTGGCTATGGCTTTGGAGCTGGCGAATGGGTTAGGCAGAGCTGGTCCGGCTGCAGCAGCGGCTCGACTGGCTGAGCCTGAGGAACAGTAGAGGATAGCAAAAACAGTTTTCCAAAATGGCTGAGGTGGGTTAGGTAATTTTTAGACAGAGTAAAATAGCTCCGAAAATATAAATTTTTTAGAGAAAGTTTGTGACATAGATTATATTGTTGTGTAATTTTTGTAGGATTTTTCATGTGACATATTTTACTCTATAATTCTTTTACGTTTCTATTGTGGTGTTTGACTTTTGATTTTCTTGGTTTGACTGGCTGTTTTAACCTAGCAATTAATTTCTAAAAATGGTGAACTTTTAGGGTGAGTCTATAATATGTTCCAGAACCTAGGAAAAATATTTCAAGCACTGTTCACTTGATTTGTTTGCATTTTAAATTCAAATCCAAGTTGAGTATGCAAATAAAATAGAAACCAAATAACCTTCAATAAATTCCAGAAAATCCAAACAAGTATATCAAAGAATATTCCCACACTTGAAACTTATTTGCTGCAACCAAAGTTTTTAAAAAGTCTAAAATTTCATAAATGCACGTTAGATGCTTAACCAATCCAACTTATTAATTTTGGCTTGTTACAAATCTACCCCCCTTAAACAGAATCTCGTCCCGAGATATGAATTATTCTTTGCGCGCTGTTCTGTCTGTCTGACGAGAAGGAACTGTCTGTTTGTTCCTTAATTTTGACCTTGTTAATGTAAGAGTCAGGACCTCCACCCATTTAGGTTATTGTAGAATTTTAAAAAAAATCTTTCCAGATTGATAAAGAACACCCCCATTGGATCTGTATAGTGAAAGTTATGCCATGTTCTTTGCTACTGATCTGTTGTCTAGACACATGTCTGTCATTCAGTTTCAACTGCTGTTTAGCCAAAGGTTTTGGCAGATTCAGTGAATCATGTCAACTAGAGTATCGTAGTCTGGTTCGTTAAGTTTCATTGGGCACTAGTTTCACATCATTCTGAGTTACAGATATTTAATTATGATTTTTTCTCGTACTGCTGCTCATTTGGGCTGTCTTGTGGCTGATTAGTTTAACTGTCCGTTTGAATCCGTTGATTGTGTTGGATAGTTAGAGCGTTATGGTAAGGCACTTGTAGTTATTCCATCTGTAACACCCTGACTATAAGGAAGTCAAGATGTCACCTACAATCACTACTCTTCAAATGAATAACAACAAATCGCATGATAAGGTGAAGCAAGTATTAAGAATATATGGAAACAAGTATTCATCCTCAAGTCTTAATCAACGAAATGGAAGTAAACAATTCAGAAAGATATGGTAAACAAGGCCATGATGGCTTATTACAATGCAACGCAAATCATAATTAACGACAATAAAAGTCCTCAAATTGTTTGATATATGATAGTGAGTGCAACGTGATGAACTACCCTCCACAAGATCATTCTTCCTTGTCATTTACCTAAATAAGACAATAAAGCAAGAATGAGCCAAAGACTCAGCAAGCAACTGTATGTAACAATCAAACATACAATGAGCAATATTTCACAAACATAATTTGAACAACCACGGAAACGAATTTATGAATGGATGAAGTGTAATGGTGCATTGAAGGAAATGGACATATTGCAAAGATATACTGGTATAGCGAGTGAATCACCGTCGGTGTTCACTTAAAGTAATCGTATGAAGAACGTTTCATACGACCATTCAACGTGGCCCACATTGGAATGGTGGACTCACGTAACGTGGCCCACATTGGAATGGTGGACTCACGTACCCATCTTGGAATTGATGGGATTTCAAGTGCCCATACTGGAATTGATGGGTCTTACCAAAATAATGTATGCATGTCATGATGATCCCATGTCAATATTGAATAGTACTCATGAATGAAAAGAACACATGGCATTCATCTACAAATACGAACAAATGTAAGCATTCATTCACACATCATACATGACATCAATCATTGAATACAAATTACTTGCTGCCACACAAGAACGGGTTGGGAGGTAATTGAGATACCCCTCCACTCACCGCTTCACCGCCTACAATATAAAATAATCGAAATGAGGACAAGCGAGTATGGAAATGCTACACGTGTCCTCCCTCAATCTCTAACCAAACTAACCAAATAAAAGTTCAATTTGATCAATTTACCCAACCATTTCAATTATCCCTAATCTGGCAGTTTTACTAGAAAATTCACCAATAAAAAACCGTAAGTCCAAAAGACCTGAAACCAGTGCTCAAATTTTCTTAACTTAACTGGCTACAAAACTCTAGTTGATGGTAAACTCTAATTCGGCCAATACAGAGGTCTAACCATCCATTGAAAAACTACAACTGCAGTCTGCCCAGAATTCAGAACAGCCCTAAAGAAAATGCTCTAACTTTTAAACTACTGATCCAAATACAGTGATTTTTATTGGCCTGGAAACATGGTGAAATTATCTTTAAAAACCTAGTTGGGTGGCCGACCTGATTCTGACTCTAACTAGATCAAAACCTAGGTGCAACCGACTATACCCAGCAGTTCTGACAGACAGACCAGCACGTAGTAAAACAGTCATAACTTTTAATCTACTGGGTGAAAATTCGTGATCCAGGTGCCAAAAGAAAGCTAATGAAATAAGGAACAAAACTCTAGAAGGCGAAAACAACCAATTCTGCCTCTAAGGCACCCAAAACCGAGTTGTAACATTCTGTACAGAACCGATCTACTGACAGAGATTACGCGATACTACCAAAAACATTGAATCGACAACTCTAACGCAATCAAACAGCGATGGGGTCTCGTTACCCTTGTAGACCAAGAACGACGAGGATCAACTTCGAAGACTTCCCTCTCCTTCTTTGGCGGCCCCAAAACAGCGACCCGGAAGCCCGCGAAGGAAGAACCGAAGGTGAAGACGTGGAGGATCGGGGTGCAGCTCGTGGAACACCAATGGCGGCCACCACCGAGGAGGAGGCGCCAAGGGGAGGTGCTGCGTGTGGGGAGAGGAGGAAGGAGGTGGCGGCTTGGGGAGGGAGGAGGAGGCAATAGGGTTTGGGGAAAGGAGGTGCCCCCCTTTGGCCTTTTGGCGGCCCCTACATGGGCGGCGGCCCCTCATGGGCCACCAGGTCGTGAATGCTGCCCAGGTTGTCTGGCAATAACAAATACCCCAGTAGATTGGAATTTTCCGACGAAAACAATTCCTTTTACTCTCTCCGACCTCTTTCTTTCTACCGAACATTTCCGAAGAGTTGTAACTCTCGTTTTTGAATAAAATTCCCAGACAAATACAACGACACAACCTAACTGGATAAATGAGGTATTACACCATCCCTTGTTATCTTTATTCCGAATATATGTTTGTGTAGGCGGTGAGTGGAGGAGCACTTTCATTGCCTCCTAACACGTTACAGCGCGGAAGGCAAGTACCTTATTTGATTCTATTGAATGTTGATGATTGTATGTTGAAGTGATGCTAGACTTACTAGACATATTCATATGCTGAGTATTATTCTTCATTTGTATGTGATACAAGTTCATTTTATGTCATCCATTCTATTCATGCCATGTTTTCATTGTGACCACGGGAGTGGAAATCAAAAGACCCATCAATTCCAGTTTGGGCATGTAAGTCCCACCACTCCAATGTGGGCAATATTGGACACCCGTATGACACATTCTTCATACGGTATTTGGGTCCCCGGACTTTGTTAAGTACGGGCTTAAGTGAACATCGACGGGTGTATCACTCGTTATACCGGTATAAGCTGATGAGCAGTCCATTCCTTCATTGTATTCTTTCATTCCATTCATTCATGTATGTGTTCTAAGAATTGTTCATATTTCGGTTGTAGTTGGCTTGTCCACTCTATCTTTGATCCACGAATTTTTGATTGGTTCTTTCACGTGAATTAGCTTGCTGTGATATGTGTGAACCTATCTAGAATCATCTTGATCATCAATCACTCACGAACAAGCATTAGGATCAAGTTTTCGTTCTTGCCCGGTTTTAGACCCTCTCTTACTCAATTGACAACTGTTCAGGATCTAGCCAAGAATTATCATAATATTCGATTGGAATAGGACCTCAAGAGCATATAGAAGGTGTGTGCAAAGTTTTGTGAAGTTTGGAGTTGAGAATCAAAAGTTAGACCTAATTGCAACTTCGTCATCGGGCTGTTTTTACTGTTTCAGATCTGTTTTGGAGTCTGCCGGTCAGACCGCCCCTCACCACCGGTCCGACCGATTTGGCAGCGGTTCGACCGCCGGTATAACAACAGTCCGACCGCCAGGAAATCGGTCCGACCGGTCAAGTCTAGAGGTCAGACCGCCAGTGCACTGTGATTGCTTTAATCTTTGATGATTTTGTCATATTGCTTAGGGGATTAATTTGAATTCAATACTAGTCTTCCGCTGTACTGGTATATTGATCTTCATAGCTTCCTAATAGCTATTGGAGTGAAATTGTGTTGAATTCATCATTTGTGAAAAAGTGAGCGTGCTCCTATTCACCCCCCCCCCCTCTAGTCGCCTTTTTGGTCCAACAAGTGGTATCAGAGCCCGGTTAGTTCACTCTTAATCTTAACCGGTCACTGAACTTTAGGTGATGGATAAGTTTTCTACTAAACCGCATATCTTCGATGGGCACGACTATGCCTATTGGAGGAATCGTATGCGAGTCTTTCTTGAGAGCGAGGGACAAGCTATTTGGGATGTTGTTCGAGCCCCGCTTGTTATTCCTGAAATTGCTACGCCGGCTTCAGCGATTCTTGTGGCAAACAACAACAAGGCTAGGAATCTTTTATATGGTGCGCTTGGTAGACAAGAATATCATCGCATTTGTAATCTTGCAACTGCGCACGAGATTTGGAACACCCTCGAAACATATCATGAGGGTTCGTCTCAAATCAAGAAAGTGCGCCAAACAGTTTACAAGCGTGAATACAACAAATTCGAGATGCGTCCTGGAGAGAGCATCGATGACATTTTCAGTCGCTTTAATAAAGTGATTAATCAGATGAAAGATGTTGATATTGAATACTCTCAATCTGAAAATGCCACCCATCTCTTGGCTGCAATCAACACCAAGGAGTGGGAGATGAAGTCTACTGCTATAGAGGAAAATGTTGATCTTTCGAGTCTTACTTTCGAATTGCTTTATAGTAAACTCAAGACTCGTGAAATTAAAAGGGTTGATCATCCCAAGAAAGACAACATGGCATTGATAGCTGATCCTCTCAAAAGATCCTCTGATGGTACTCTTGAATCGTTTTCTGGTTTTTTATTTACTTGTTTATCTGCGATTCATGAGGAGGAGCTTGAAAGTATTCCTGAGACAGAGTTAGCACTCCTAGCTAAAAAATTTACAAGGGCCTACAACAATGTAAGAAATAAAAAGAGAGGCGGCCCTGTGACCTGCTACAAGTGTGGTGAGCTTAATCATATCCGGGCAAATTGCCCCAAGCTGAAAGGTAAGAGCAACCATAAGGAGGGAAAATCAGCTTGGAAAAAGCCTCAATGGATCAAGTCAAAGCATGAGACTGGTAAGTTGGTGAAGGCCACTCATCGGATTCTTGCCGCTTTTGAGGATCAATCCTTGAGTGATGTGGACTCTGATAGCGAGGAGGAAAATGAGGAGGAGATTCCCAAAGACAAGAAGAAAGGGAAGGCCAAAGACTTCACCGGTATGTGCTTCATGGCTGACACTGACGACATTGATGATGATGAGGTACCTCCCTCTTATGATGAGCTTTCTGCTAAATATGATTCTATAGTTGAGCAATTTGTTAGTCAAGATGAAGCGCTAGAATTTGTCATGACAAAAAATAAGAAATTAGAGTCAAAGATTAACAAACTGAAAGTAGAACTAAAAATGCTAAGACTCTTGAACCTGATGAATGTTTATCTTGTCATGCTATGCATTCAGAAATTGCCAAATTGCAATCTGCTCGTAATATTTATGTGCAACAACTTGGGAATTCTAGATCTAAGCTAAATGAAATTAAAACTACTCCTTGTGAAAAATGTTTAGAATCTAGCAAATTGATTACTTCTGATGTGATTGATTCTATCCCTTGCACTTCATGCTTAGAAAAAGAATGTGAAATCAAAGATATCTTAGAAGCTGCTAGAGTCAAATATGCTAGGCGTAAGGACAATATTGAAACTACTATTTGTGCTTCTTGTTCCGCTCTTAAGCTTGAAATTGCTTTATATAAGGAGAAATCTATGGATAAAACTTGTGATGCTTGTGTTAATTTGAGAAAAGAAAATGCTTACCTTCATGATACATTAGAGAAATTTTCTAAAGGTAAGAAACAGTTAAACATGATTCTTGACAAGTCTAAAACTCCTTATAAGAAGCAAGGTTTATGATTCAATTCTTTTCAAGACAATTCAAAGCCAAAAGTCATTCAAGTCTTGGAAAAAGGTTTAATTGAATTCAAAACCCAACCTGCAAAAACTTCTTTTAAATCTGCAGGTTTTGCTCAACCATCTGTTCAAACAAAAAGTGCTTCTTCTAGTGGTATTAAGTATCATTGCACTTATTGCAAGAAAAGTGGGCATTTGATTGAGTTCTTTTAGCGTAGGTTGAAAAATGATAAGAAAAATTTTGTTAGTATTTCATCCACTCAACCTAAAGCTTTTATGAGACATGGGATTTGTTTCGCATGCTTATCATCATGCTCCTAGACAAGATAATACTCATGTTCGTGTGACCATTACTCATGATAGGAATGCAAATAGAATCAAGGATAACACTTTTGCTTTGCATACTACTCGCAGACGTGTGTCTCAGTACTGGGTTCCCAAGTCTTGTTTAACTAACCCCAATATCGAGACACATCGTTCTTCTGTGCCTTGATTTTCAGGATTGCCGCGGAAAGAGGAAGGGCACGTGCTTTGTCGACTCCGGCTGTTCACGTCATATGACTGGAGACTCAAGATGGTTCACCTCCTTCACGCGGTTGAAGGGTTTCAAGTATCTCCAAGAACTTCCCATCGCCAGGCCTTTAAGCTCATATTCAGATATTTACACTCTACTCTCTTTGTATGGTATTTGATATTCCTGTTCTTCATCTTTTGTCCATCGGGGGTTTTTCTTATTCTGATTGTGCGGGTTATCGGCTAGATAGGAAGAGTACTTCAGGCGCTTGTCACCCACTAGGCACTTCTCCTGTCTTTTGCTTTAATCCTCACCAAATATTTAGACCCAACTAGGTTTGCTACCTTGAGAAGCGAGTTAGGGGTAATTTATCCCTATGGGTTGGTTTGAGGGGGAGTTTGATCTTTTCTGATCTTTCCTTGTTCTTTTGATATTTTATTGTTCTCTTTCTGAACTTATTGATCTTTTTGAACTTTTTAGGTTTTTAGGCTTTTTATTGCATCTCGTTGTATCATATTGCATTCATATGAAAAATACAACAAGTGGTATGAAAAATCCAAAAAGATGCATTGTAATATAATATTTTCTGCTTATCTTTTAAAATTGATGAAGCTTTGCTATTACCCTTTGGAGACTTAGTATTTCAATTATTGCTCAATGCCATGTCTAGCTCTTTGACTTGCTAGAATTATCATGCTTTTACATGTGTAGCCAAGTCTTTGCTATATGAGCTAGAACTTTAAAACAACTCGAACTAAAAATTACAATTTGTGGATGTTTTAGCGAGTTGCGCAATTAGTGCTCCTTTTGTGATATTGGCCCTGTCAGAATTGCTTTGTTAGCTCTTTAATCTAAAATTGACCATTACTTGAGCTTCTAGTGTTCTTGAGATTCTAAAATTGCTCTTGCGAAACATGAAAAATCAAAAGATTGTCTTATGCTTAAATTGTGTCAAACTATTCTTACGAGACTGCTTGTCAATGACATGAACTTGGAGATAGTTTGATGAATCAGACGATCTCATGGGGACTGCTTGTCAGAAATGACATGAACCTCAAGATTTGTCGCCCTGGTAGAAGCTTAGAAAGAGTTTGTGGATGACTCCTAGTCCAGGATCTTCTTTACTAAGATATACCTTTAATCAACTTCTGATCGAAGCTTAGGATGAGTTTGTGGATGGCTCCTAGTCCAGGATCTTGTCACTAAGTTAGATCATTAGTCAACTTCAATAATAAATGCATATGAGAAAACTGTTGACAAATGGGCTTTTAAGAAATACTGAGCAAAATGATTCAATACAGGACCTGATTGACTCTTAATGTGGTCTTTGTTAGATTTTTGATCTCGCTTTGACATTTTGACATGGTCAGTTTCACTTTAGGATCTCTGTTGATGGACTTGCTGAATTTGAAGCGTTGCTTAAATTGATCAAATCTATTGCTTTACTTTTTGAGCCTTCGTGCTTAGCTTTGTTATATATGTCTTATCATGATCTTGTTAGCGCTGTCAGGCTTGATATGTTGTTTATGCATTATTAGAAATACTGGCTTGCTCTTTTGGGTAATCTCCAAAGCTTCTTGTAATCAAAAATAATATAAAAATACAAAAATGAAGCCACTTCATTGCATTTCATGCATACTCCTTCTTATGCTTCTTAAGTTTTGCTTCTTTCTTTATTCTATATTTGTTATCTCTGGATGAGAGGAAGGCGTGATTCCTTGATGACTCCATTGTCAAAAGGGGAGAAGATGTGTTAATGAGAAGATGTGTTTAAATGTATTAATGCTATGCATAGGGGGAGAAATTTTTGGAGATATATATAAAAATGATAAAAAGGGGGAGAAACTGAAAATTTGAAAGTTTCTGAAATTTGAGGATCATAGTGAGGGGGAGTTCTTGAGTTGCATTCTTATTGTCTTATTGAATATTCTGAACTTGAATTGCATTCATTTATCCTCACAATGATCATAGGCCAATTGAACAATTGTTCTTTCATATGGACCTCATGTGAGAATTTTGACGCTTTTATGGAAATCAAAGTTTTTATGCTTTCTTTTGCCTTATCTCACATGCCTATTCTATTCTGATGCCAGCTTGGTCATTTACATTGTTTTTTCTTGCTTATGGACCAAGTTGTTCCTTTGTGCGAAAACGAAAGTACTTTACTTTTCAAACCTCCAAATTACACTTTCTGGATTATTGCCAATGTGTTCATCAAGGGGGAGATTGTGGATATCATGGGGATATGCTCCAGATCTTAGGATGATGTGACAATTGGCAATGGCATTTATGGTTTGTCATTTCACATGGTTTTCGATAAAGTTCAGGCTTTCTGGACAGGGGCGGTCCGACCGGTCCCAAATCGGTCGAACCGGCCATGTGCGGTGGTCGGACCGGCCGTGATCAAAAATGGTCAGAACAAGTTGGGCCAAAAATAGAGGATGTAGGCAAGTGAGGGGATCCCAATGCACTTGATCTCATAATTTTTGGAGCCTCCAAGCGAAAGTTCTATTCGTTTTAAATTTCCAGAAGGTTTCGGAATTTCAGGGCTTGAAATTCGGCTAAGTCCCTTGTGGCGGTCCGACCGGCTCACAGGGAGCGGTCCGACCAGCCAGAGGGCAGTCCGACTGGCTCATAGTGAGCGGTTGGACCGTTTTCCACTTATGAACGTCAGCCAACTTCGTGGTGATGTTGTTTTGTTAGGTCAAGTTCATTGGTTTCATGGCATATGTATTGCATGATGCATGTTTTGACTAACATGGGTCAAGTTGTGAAGAACTTGTTCCCGAATTCGTGTTTGCTTGTCTATGGTTGTGCAGTTTGCTTGGTGGTCAACGACGGTCAACGGCGAGGATGATCGGGACTAGACTTGGAGAGTTGAGGTTCAGAACGATCGACGATGCCGGGTGAAGTCAATGACTCAAGCGTGACGCAAGATGGACAAGGGTGACCTATTAGCAAATCTGAGACGCAAGATGGTGCTAGGTGAAGCTGTTTAGGTCAAAAGGTTAAAGACGACGCTTTGCGAAGCGTGCGTGTGTGACCCATTTGTTAGTGGGCCTTAACGGGAACCCAATAGAGTCAAACCCTAGAATTTCTAAGCCTCCACTATAAATAGGAGGAGGTGGTGGCTGCACCACGCCCTCTCGCCTCTTTGATGTTTCAAAACCCTAATTGGCTTAGGGGGAGTTGAGGTGGAGGCTAGGGCTCTTGATGGTTTGAGGTGATTTTCGTGATCTTGGATTGACCACTGATCCATGATGGTGTGGGTGTAATCCAACAACAATCACGTTCTTAATCTACGCAAGGTTTGCTTGAGATAAGTCTCTTTTCGTTCTTGCTTTCATTATCGTGATTTTAGGGCTTTCTTTGATCCACGAATTTTTGATTGATTCTTTAACGTGAATTAGCTTGCTGTGATATGTGTGAACCTATCTAGGGTCATCTTGATCATCAATCACTCACGAACAAGCATTAGGATCAAGTTTTCGTTCTTGCCCGGTTTTAGACCCTCTCTTACTCAATTGACAACTGTTCAGGATCTAGCCAAGAATTATCATAATATTCGATTGGAATAGGTCCTCAATAGCATAGAGAAGGTGTGTGCAAAGTTTCGTGAAGTTTGCAGTTGAGAATCAAAAGTTAGACCTAATTGCAACTTCGTCATCGGGCTATTTTTACTGTTTCAGATCTGTTCTGGAGTCTGCCGGTCAGACCGCCCCTCACCACCGGTCCGACCGATTTGGTAGCGGTCCGACCGCCGGTATTACAACGGTTCGACCGCCGGTATTACAACGGTTCGACCGCCAGGAAATCGGTCCGACCGATCAAGTCCAGAGGTCAGACCGCCAGTGCACTGTGATTGCTTTAATCTTTGATGATTTTGTCATATTACTTAGGGGATTAATTTCAATTCAATACTAGTCTTCCGCTGTACTGGTATATTAATCTTCATAGCTTCCTAATAGCTATTGGAGTGAAATTGTGTTGAATTCATCATTTGTGAAAAAGTGAGCGTGTTCCTATTCACCCCCCCCTAGTCGCCTTTTCGGTCCAACAAATTATTAATTATTAATAGTGCAGAATAACATGACGCGCAAAGTGACGTTTTCTCATTTGTACGCATCCAATACCTATACCACTTCGTTCCACAGTGTCACGAGATCTTCCAGTAATGGTCCTGGGTACACATCAATATCGTTCCCAAGTTACTTCGGCCCTTGGACAAGTAGTGACATCAAAATGTACTTCCGCTTCATACACAACCAAGGAGGAAGGTTGTACATACATAGATTCACAGGCCAGGTGCTATGTCAGCTGCTCATATTATCAAAAGGATTCATTCCATCTGTACTCAACCCAAACCTTATATTCCCCGGTTCCACACCAAAATTCTCGAAGCTCCTATCAAAGTTTCTCCACTAGACAGAATTAGTAGGGTGTCTTAGCTTTCCATCTGTCTTACGCTCCTCTGAGTGCCAACGCAGAAATCTTGCCTCCTTTCGGTTCGCAAATAAATACTTCAAACAGGAAATTACAGGCAGATACCACAACATCGTAGCAGGAGGTCCTTACTTCACCTCAATGCCCTCGCCGTCATTGGAGTTATTCTTACCCTTGTATTGGCATACTTTGCACACCGAACATACATGTATGTCTGCACACTCTTTATGGTAGATGATATAATCATTCAGACATACATGTATTCTTTTTACTTCTATTCCCAATGGACAAAGAACCTTCTTAGCTTGGTATTTAGTTCTGGGCAACACGTTTCCCTCCAGAAGGATGTCCGCTAGGAGACCAAACAACACCGTGAAACTCTTATCGGATCAACCATGGCTTGCCTTCAATTTTAGCTGTTCAAGCACGGATGACAACCTTGTGTATTCATTCTGCATCACGTAGCATCTAATCCAGATTGTCATCGTGCGACCTATCCTCATCGAAAGCACAGTCTACATCCGGCCCATCGTTGTCTACCTCGATGATGTTACTACCTTCCAGTATAATCTGCTCTTCACCGTGACTGGTCCAACATGTATACTCTTCTTTGAAACCCCTTCGAATCAAGTGCACTTCGATCTGCGCTTGGTTGGTAAACATTTTCAGATTATCGTAATAAATGCATGGACAATACATAAATTTTATTTCCTTCTTCAACATATCCTGCTCGACAGCTCTTCTAAAAGCATATACATCATCAATATACTCTTCACTCACACAGTTCTGAACGTACATCCAGATTCGGTCCATCTACGCTACGCACGTAACCAATTAGTGTTAAATTAGATTAATACTCCTAAAATAGCTAGCTATGAAATATTCATGAATATATATATATATATATATATATCAAGGAAGAATATATTGAAGTAGACAAAGAGTATTGAGACATTCTTAAATTTTAGCAAACTACCAAGCTAGATCTAAACCTATCTATCATCTCTCTATATTATAATGCATATAATTAGAAGCAAATACTAACATTAGATCACAAGAATAAATAAATCTACAAGCACACTTGCAAATCTGCAGTATGCTTTCACCAAATGTCCCAAAGCTGACCTCCACATTCAGGGCTCACTACAGATAGATCTGTCGAGATGGGCTGGGTATTTAATAACAGAGTACATGTCATATACACTTTCAACCATAAACCATCTGCGATACAGAATTATTAGAGATGGTTCGAAAGAAAAACTGTATGTGATGTCTGCAATTATCACAGACGGATCTTGTTAAGAACCGTCTATGAATTATCACAGATGCCTCTATTTTAAAAACAGTCTGTGATATGCGACCATATCACAACCGGTTTGTTCGACTAAACCACTAGTGACAGTTCCTTCTATAGCTAATAAATATTATATTTTTCGGCTAGCCTCAATAGTAAATATTACTGACTTGTTTTTCATCGGTCAGTAATGTTGTCATGTCGTTATACCAAGACCGTTTACATAAAAGACTGTAAGAGAAACACGTTATTCAGTAAATATGTTCAACATAGACAGTAACTTCAACTCCAAACTGGATTTTTTTACCATTTTTTGTATTTATATATGGCCAAACAACGTGACTAGTCGCTTCATACAAAAGATTAAAAAAAAGTAGAAATAAAAAAGATTGAGTTTTTCTAGCGACCCAAGTAGTCTGCTATCTTTGTATTCAAAACTTCGTAGGCAATGTCGATGGCATCGGAGGGTTCAAGATCAGCACAGGTAGCCCGAAACACGTCCAACTGTTGACGCAATCGTTCGAGAGTTGGCCAAAGATGCTCCGACTGAATAATCAAGTCAAATTGCACTCATAGGCTCTCCTCTCTTACTTGAGAGGTCTCGGCTTGGTAGACTCGGTTGCCCACCACCTCGATCTAGCATTTCAAGTGACGGTAATCCTCTTGGAGACGTGCAACGTCGTTCTGGAGGACTACGTAGATGGCGAGGTTTGCTCGTCAGAAGCTGTAGACCACCCAGAAGACACGGCAGAGGAGGTCGTATAGACGGCGGAACGTCGCTATCACTTGCCACGGCATAACCTCTATTGGAGGAGGGAGGACACTGTTGGCACAGTATTCTTTCACAGCATCCGCCAGCGTACGACCAGAGAGGTGCTCGTATAAGATGGCCAGGTAGGCCATCAATGCCAACGACATGGAAAAAGAATAGGGAGTCATTTCTTGAAAACTGTTTGTTCTTGAGAGTAGAGCGATGTGGGGATTCATCTTCGATGGCGGATGATCATTTTTATAAAACAAGGAATAAATTAGGCGCGTGAGATGAAGAAACGCATCGGGGAGCCGAATCGGCATTGATGCGTTTAAGAGATACATATCACAGGCACTTCCAAGCACATACCGTATGTGATACTTAATTATCACAACTTTTTTTAATAAGAACCATATGTGAATTATCACAGGTTCTAATTAAAAACAGTTTGTGATGTCTGTAATTATCACCTACAGTTCTTATTAAGAACCGTCTGCAAATTATCACAGATTGTTCTTATTTTTTTTAAAAAAAAAGTCTATGGTAATTACGTGTCACAGACGGTTCTAGCCATTACTAGTAACATAGATGGTCACGCTTATAAAACCATCTATGTTAATTACAACACTGATGGATTCTGGGGAATCGTCGGTGATAAGGCGTCCAATATAGCCTTCTCTGTAGTAGTTAAGTTGTTTTTTTTTTGTGAGGTGTTTGCTAGCCTCATGCTGCAATTTACACTACTGAATGCATACATACTAGAGATGTAAAGCTGAAAAAATAGTAGCACGATTGTTTATGCATTTTGTGATCATAGCTACAATATGAAGCTACAAGTCTTAAAAAAGAAGAAGGTATATATATTGAAACTAAATAGAATAGAGCATGTTTAGGCTGAATATCTTCAGATAATAAAAGCATTATATAAGAGAAATATAAGTAAATTACAACCATCTGATTTCGATGCAGCTGACCAGATTGGTGGTGGACTAAATTATGACAAATGGAAAAGAAAAGAGTAAACTGTAGCCTTGAAAGGCCAAAGATTATACAACATCTAGCTTAAAACATCGAGAACCTTCCGGATCTCTTTTGTAATAGCTTTATAGTTAGTGAATATCTCAAGAACGCTACAGCGTTCGAAACAAAAAAACAACGAGATAGCTCAAAACAGTCCGATCCCTTGCGATAAACGGCCAGGTAACGCCCGCGTGCACACATAGAAAATGGCGAGCATTATTCCCAACCTCGACGCCTCTCATTTAATTTCCTTCTATCTCTCTCCCCCTCACCAAACTTCCCCCAAATCAAGCATCGTTGGTGCCATCTATGTGCCCACGCAATGGCGAGAGGACAACGACCAGACGATGCGGGGCTAGCACAAGCAAGTGGTGGTTGGTGTGTGGCAATAGCAGATTCAGAGCGAATGTGGCAATAGCGGTTGGTGTGTGCGAGCAGGAGCTAGCGGCGGTGGGTACGACCACCTCGACAGCCACCTCCAAATTCAGTCTCACGTAGGTCTCTCCCGCCTAGATCCGACGGGTATTTCACACCCACCGTCGGCGAATCTACCTACGTGATGACGAGGATGGTAGGCGGAGGAGAAGCACAGCGGGGTGTGTCAATGGCAGGTGTGGCCGGTCGATGTGAATTAAAGTATTGAGTTTGCAAATTGGTTTTGTATTACTGTTTACATGAACAGTTCCAAATCGGATTACTGTTCTTGAGACAGATTATTGTTCACTATGTGCACTGTTCATTCAAGACTATATATTTAGGGGTAGACCCCATTGTAATGAAGTCAGAGTTAAAGAAAATACAGAAAAGTCACATGTTTATGTAGCGCATAATAAGTACATATGTTTCAAAAATTACCATCTAGGGTTTTGTGATTGCGAGAATATTAGAGGGTGGTTTATCTTCCAAGATTTGTGATTTCTTGTGGATCATTTCACCAATTCTTAACATCCTCAATTGCTCACGGTTTGGTGTTGTTCTTCAGGTTTGATTTTGTTTCTCTCTTCGGATTGATTCAACATCAACTAAGTATCATTACATGCTTTGGAGATACACTTGTTCTTTCTTTTTGCCAAATCAAGGAGGAGGAAAGCTGGGTTTTTGCTTCAATCAAGATTGAAATACAAGTACCATGAAAGATTGGATCACATTACGCATCAACACATGTTGATCTGTATCATCTTGGTATCAGAGCGTGGTTGATCACGGTATGTAAAAAAATTTCTTGGTACTTTAAGGTTGATCATCATGTCAAGAACTAGCCAGTGTGGTTCTAATGGTGGATCAGACGAGGAGCCTATATACAGTGATACACTATTATTGGACGTACATGCTCAATTTGATGCTACTACCGGCTATTTTCTTCATCGCAAGAAGGTGTTAAGCCATCAACTTGAAGCTCAAATCCAAGGGGTGCAAGACACGCTGAACGATCGTCTCAACACGAACGAACGACGTATGATGGAAGGTTTCGATAATCTGAACCTTGCTATCCGTCGCTTGGAGGAGAGGTTATCACCGCCACGAGGAGCTAATGTACCGGCGCTACCCTAACCACAACATGGACGTGCACAACGTGTGGTACGCTGAGATGGAGATGACTTCTACACTGTTGATTCAGAGGAGGGTCTTTCTAATAATGGTGGAAGACATCAACGACATCCACGATGTGATTACTTTTATCGTCGAGATGCTGGACATGGTGGACATCATAATGGAGGTGGTGAACGTGAAGACAACGGTCTCGAGAGAATCAAGATCACCATACCGGAGTTCAATGGCAGATCTGCTCCAGAGGCTTGTTTGGAGTAGGAGATACGTGTCAATCAAATTTTTGACAACCACCACTACTCCGAATGTGAGAACCCAGGCTATTTAACTTGTAATGCATAACCCTCCAATTGGTCATAGCATCACAAATTAAATTTTCCATTCTCGATGTATTATGTACCTCCCAGGAGCGGTACATATACACCATCACAAATATCAATATCAATCCATACACAAGTTCTTACAATATCGAAACTTCATAATTTACAACATATTGAACTTACAAGGTTCAGTTTCATAAAAAAGGACCGACCAGCCAAATAACAAGATAAATATCAAGTACACAGAGGAAAACAGTAAATAAACTAAAATAAAATCATAAATTAACCATTAATAAAGTCTCAATAGCTTTACATAACCCGCAGGGTAACCGACTGGGTTCAAACCATAACAAATCGACGTTCCTGCGCAATGTTTCTTACCCGATTCGATCTTGATACCTGCTGTCCAGATTAGTAAACAAAAGCAAACAATGAGCACATGAATGTACTCCGTAAGACTTTACCAAGACTATACATAGCTATATGCAAGCTCTACTCAAAGGAGAAGGCTATAGGGTTTATTTTCAGCACAAAGCAATATTTCAAGTGAAAACAATGTAGTAGATTCAAATCGCAAGTTGGCAAATATTTTTAATAATTTAAATGATAGTGAGTAATAAACTTTCGACATCAACTAAACAACAACAGGTGGCTGCCCCCGCAGCATACAACAATAGCATGAGAACCACTCTCAATACCACCGATCAAGTTTTAAGTTTAAATTCTAAAATATTGAGTCTAATTCTTGCAGGAAATAACCAAGCATGTCATAACCTAGGATGAGGCTATTCAAATAGAATAAACCCTGTAGGGGTGTACCAATGTACCCACACACCAGACCGCTCCTTTTGCCACGCGATAAAGCACACTTCCGAAGGTATGCCGGCAGAGCTAAGTCCTACAAAACGTTTTCAATATAATGTATTAACTACGAGTCACCCGTATGGATAGAAACACATATGTTGTGTTAGAGTCATTGTAAATCCTCAGTAAACTACCCCTCGGGGTAAAGCCTTGGACAACTACAATGACCCTCGAGGTGGAGAATCTACCCGGAACTCTACCACCGCACACCCGCACGTAGATCATTTCCTTTTCACACAACACACACAACCTCCTGCAACTCAGAGCTAACACACGCCAAAGTACTAAGTCAAGAGAGGTCTCATATCCCTCTCATGTGGTTAGCATACAATAATTCTTGAATCAATGGCGCAAGTAATTTGGTCCTCGTTGACTTGGGCACCAAGCACACACCCAACAGCACACTATCCAACCAATGTGCCCAAGTCCAAAACGTTTTGTTTTAATTTTCAGTCTTTCAAAAAAAAATCGCACTAGGTGTTGGATATAACATAATAAAAATAATTTATGTGATCAAGGTCATTGATAAAGTCGACAACCGCTCAATCTACCGAAAGCTAAGCATTGCTAAGCATGAATCGAATCAGCATAATTAGACCATATAACATCCACCAGGCTCTAATCCACCAGCGGAATTATTAACTTAGGCTAGTGACAGGGGATGAACATTTATAGGGAATTTATGCAAAAGTATTAACTACCTCTAATCGCAAACATAATTTGACAAACAAAGCATGCATACATACAGTTGCAAAACAAGATAATAGTTTTTAAATGTAATAGGATCAGTATGCATCAATAGAATGGGTTCTTACCTTTACTTGCTGGTACTCTGGACATTCATATGATCATCTCTGTTGCACTCCCGAATCATCATCATCTAACGATAAGTACCGACAAAGCGAAAACACCAAATAAACACTAAAATTCCATATGTCTCCAAAAATTATGAAATTAATACAGAAAGTAGATTATTATTTTATATGAATTTATAAATAAAAATTATTTGATTTGGAGTTTGTATATGAAAGTTATGCCCTAAACGATTTCATTTAAAGAAAATCCGAAAACGAACTTACTATTGCTCTATCCGAATTTTACTATTTTTACAAAAAAAAAAAATTGGAGTTGCGGTGGAGATACAAGCTACTAAAATGGATAGAGAATAAAATTTTATGAAAAGCCCAATTGGATTAATCCCAATCGGAGGTCAAATGAATTTCTTATGAATTTTTTAAGTTAATTCAAGTTCTAGTATACAAATAATTATTTACCAACTTTAGTTAAAATTCTGAAATTTTATGTGACAACAACATGTTTCCAACATATTCCAAGCTAAAGTAAATAAAAATTGAAAACCAACAAAATTGGTTTCACTCAATTTGGAGTGGATTTGAAAAAGTTATGAATTGTTCAAATATAAACTATAACATAATATCTATTGTTGTTTAGCTAACCAAATTCAAATTATTAACTCAATATTAATTTACTCTTTTAGATTAAATGTTAATGGCTAAAACTTCATTACACTTTTTAATCAATTTGTTTTGGCCTTTGACAGGTTTACCTCACTGTTCATTCATTTTTTTGTCCAAAGAATTTGTTACATGTAATTTTCCTCACTCCATTCAAACATTCATTTGTTAAATATATTTGAGTGATCACTTAGTTCATGGTTAAAATAAATCATACATTTGTTAATTACATTTAAACATGCATGAATAATAAAATGACATGCTTAATATGATTATGCACGTGCATAACTAATATCGGAACGCGGTAACACAATTTAACTAAAGATTTTACCGCCGCAAGCGCTAGGCGTGCGACTACCACCGGACGTCGCCTTCTCGGCTCCGTGTCCGCCGTAATTGTGGTCGAACTCGTCCGCGTCCGCATCCGCTCGGCCTTCTCGTCCGCGTCCTCGAGCCGCCATGTCACATGCATGTACCATGATACATTGTCCTCGCTCTCACGGTCTCGACTCCTCTCTCGACGCCACACCAACCCTTGCCGGTCGCCACCGCCTATGCCGCGCTCGGGCGCAACATGCCATGCTGGCTCCGCATCGCCGCCGTCGAGCCCGGCCAGGCTGCCTCCGTCGGCCGCGCCCTTGGCTTCCTCATACCAAGCTAAGGTTTTGCTTCAATTAAGATTGAAATACAAGTACCGTGAAAGCTTATGCCACATTACGCATCAACACATGTTGATCCGTATCACGATGCCACAACGAGTAACGAGTGATGGCGACCGCATGCAAGCGGTCTGGTGTACCACGCCGTAGTGTCGTACTGATATGGTGGAGGAGCACCGATGGTGAAGAGGTCCGGATTTTCCCTAAAACCTTGGTTTATTTGAAATTTTGTTTAATCTTGTTTCAAACTCTTTGGAATTCGCTAAAACTATATAAAGTGGGCATGAAAGTATGTGTAATTTTCATGAAACATGTGTAAAACTAGGTGGAACTTGCATAAAACTTGAGGTTTAATTGAAGTTTCAGTTTCCGTCAGTTGTGAAACTTGAAGTTTCATCAAAGTTTCAGTTTGGTCAATTCTGAAACCATTGAAGTTTCATCGATGTTTCAGTTTAGATTATTTTAATACTAAAGTTTCATCGAAGTTTCATTGAAGTTTAATTTTTTGAAACTTGTTGTTTCATTGGAGTTACAATTAAAACCTCATGAAACTACTGTACCGTTAGAAATACATTCCTTCCAACGGTATGACGTGAGCTACCAGCTTCCAAACGATAATGATGGGAAAAGACGGTGCAAGGAGGTGATTTGGGTGACTTGTGTACAAGATCCATTTTGTTGTTTTTAGCAACTGTTTGTTTACTTCATTTTTCTTTAAAATCGCTTCTTAGGCCCATTTGGAACATGAGTTTTTTTTTCTTCTGATTTCCGTTTCTTATAAAATTCCTGCGAAACTCCAAACATGGCCTCATTTGTAGCAAACTTTCATCACAAATGTTGCCCACGGAAACTTTCATCATTTAAACGCTGACCCAAAGAAAGTCACGGTTCCAATTATCTTCAACGTACAGCCCAAAAGATTTAGTTGATTAGAGTCTGAAGAATGGGCCATGCATAGTAATGTTCCTTAAGAGCTCGACTATCATTCCGTTGCCAGCCTTGATAAAGCAGACTAGATTATTATATATAAAAAAACCCAAATTACAGCCTAACTCGTCAAAACGGACGACGTGCAGCTGGCAATCACAAGGTACTACTAGTCACAAGTAATCAAAGAAAAACAAATAGTATTGCACGATTTAATCAAATCTACAAGTATCAGTGGCCAAACGTTCAAAGATAGAATCAATCGTCAGGCCCAGACAAGTAATGCGTGTCCCGAGTTAATAACAATACCAGAAGCAACACAGCTATCCAGCTGCATGACAGAAGAATCAGAACCAAAAATTGCCAAACGCAACATAACCCAAAGTGGGAAATGTCCTGTCATATGTCTCTTATCTGTAGCGATCACGGTCTCGGTCAGTTGAACGCTCCCAGCTTCTCTTGTAGTCCTGGTCTCTGCCCCTGTCCCTCCCCCTTTCCCTCTCACGGTCTCTACTCCGGCTTCGGCTTCGGCGCCGCTCCCTTCCGTGAGCACCTCTCTCTTTGATCCTGCTTTCCCTTTTGTCGTAGTCTTCTCTGCCTCGATCTCTGATCCTTTCTCTGCTTTCTCTTTCAGTGGAACCTACAGTGATGAAGCACACCAGTTCATGTACAGCACTGATGAAGCATATTCTCCTTCAACTTTAGTCATGGCATTGTGGTGCATTAAGTAAAATTTTGTGCCGCGTACCATTTTTGAAATGTAGTGCTTACATGAAAACTACTCATAACTAAATAAGCAGGCAAATATCTACCACCCAACCCAAGAACCCCATAACCATACAAGAATCCCAAAACACGACTTAATTAAGGAAAGGACTCAGAAAACAGAGCAAATAATACCAGGATGCTCGACTTCCCATCCAGCATGTCCAGACCCAGGAAGAGTTGGTGCACTTTCAGTTTGCTGTGCTTTAGAACGGAATTTCTTTTTGAGGTTGCCAAATTCATCATAAATCTCTCCATCATCCTATAAAAAAAACAACATTTAGACATGGAAACTTGTGATCAAATATTTTTTAAAACAACATTTAGACATGGAAACTCGTGATCAAAAGTTTTTTTCTTCAAAAGAACAACATTTAGACATGGAAAATCGTGATCACACAAAAAAATTTTCTTCAAAAGCTTGGGAAGGAGCTCTGCCATTCATTAAAAAGGAAGTTTTAAAAAAACAACATTAGCTAGATAAGACTAGCTAAAACCCTTCTGGACGATTTAACACATGACGCAACAATCTAAATGAGACAAACAACAATATACAACAGGGACACCACAAGTTCCTACTCCGAAGAATTCTGAAAAGCAAACAAAAATATAAAGGAGCACATCCAACCTCCTCAGCCTCTTTCCTGCGTCTTTTCACTTCTTCTAGTTCTTCTTCATCAAGTTCTCTATACCCACCACCCCGGCCACCTCTGAAAGAACAGTAATTGATGAGAAATGCCTCAAGATTCAAATAAGTACCTTTTATGTATAAATAGTTACATAATAGTTGCTAGTTTAAGACTATAAACTAGCCAGAGTGCATCATACCACTGGACAATTTGGGCATCACATTTGGCAAAAGATGCACTGTGCCACTCACAAGTAGACACAGTCACTATTATAGACACAGGTTTCACAGATTCAGTGATGACCCAGAGTGTTGTGGCATATGGCATTTCTTTGTGTCCAGTTTTGCTCAACAAAGAAGACCCTAAAAGCCCAAAACTGGTAACAAGGGCAGAATGTCACCACACTTAGCTTGCCGTTCCATTTGTGGCCAAAAATATGCCGGCCAGTGAGTGTAGTAGCTGGTTTTGAGGCAACTAAGGTGCATATTTTGTAGGTGCATATTTTGTGCTAAATTGTGGCACAAAAATCGGTAGCAACAAACTTGGGGGTAGCAGCAAAGATGAATGCAGCCCATTTTAGCAATTGAACAAAACAGCCCCATTAATCCTTAACCACATATGGCATAAATAAATGCAGCTCCACTTTATATAAATTGATGTTAATAATTCACAACATGTTCAGTATAAGTGAAGTGCGAAAGATATTTTCAACTTTTTAATTAACATGGTAATGAACATGTCACATTCAAATGGTGTATGTGTAATGCGTATTACCTCACACCACCTTCATTGTGACCTGGCTTAGTGGTGTTACAGATATTACATTTGGGCCGCTTTGCCCAGTTTATGTTGCCACACCTGGAACACAAAAAATTAAGTTTCATATCAGATAACGGTTTTATAGTATAGTGCAAACCAAATGTACTTCTATTACTCGAGCAATTTAATCAATTCAAAATATCTAGGTATTACACTCCAATAGGACCAAGACCACCAAAAATGCCATCTTCCTAGAGAGGTCTCGAAAATACTTGTGTGTCAATGGAAATTACAGTGTGTGAAACAAGCGTTGCAAAGTTTATTCCATAACAAGAATCATACATTACTTGATCACCAGTTCACCACATCCGAAAATAAATTTTCCAACCACCAAATCATAAGATGGTAGACCATTTACCAAACTTCTAAAATTTTAAAATTCCTACACCCTAAGATTTCCACACTAGAAACTTTTACTAACCTTAAGGGTTTCTCCAAAATTTCTGCATAAATAGAAGGTAGTGGTAAAACTTTGAGGCTTGAACTTTAAACAGGCTACATAATAAAGTGTCCTGTAAAGCACTATCCTATTGGATTCATGGGGGCAGGCGGACAGCAACTAAATAGCAAGTATAAATCAAAGGGAAAGGGCGAACGAAAGAGAGACATATCAAAGCGATGAAACAGAAAAACTTTCAATTGTTCTTACATTGGACATGACCAATCATTTGGACCAAACAGCCCAGGAGGGCCACCAACAGTAGCATGGCTGCTTCCTCTTGCATCATCACTACCATGTCCTCTACCCCTACCACCACCACCACCAGCACCTATTCCACCAACACCCACAGGGCGAGCAGCTCCACAGCGATTACAAACACCACGGAAGGCAAAATTTACATTGCCACAGCTGCGAGAAGAAATCACATGAGAAAGTATAGAATACATAGTGAAGACCATACTGGTCAACAAGACAAATGAAGTTACAGAGAAGTTGCTCACCAATCATAACAGACCTTGTATTTGGACACAGCCAATCCCCATCTTGCTGCCAAGCTTTTCCTGGACCATCATCGCATCCTCTACCTCTGCCTGCTCCATTATCCAATTCATCTTGTCCACCAAAGCCAGCAGTGATGCTCAAATTAGCGGAGTTATCAAATGTATCTTTGCTTTTTGACTCAGCTATGTGAACCTGAATGGAGCTTCCATGGAAATCTTTGTTACTGAACCATTCCACAGCAGCTGAAGCAGCATGTGGATCATCATAGGTGACTGTTGCATCACCCTTTGGTTCATTGGTGACTTTGTCCCTGTATATCCAAATCTTTGGACGCCCAGTCCTTTTGTCCTTCTGTTGAGATTTGACAACAGGAAGCGATACATTTATCATAAAAGTGAACTAAAAAAGGCCATAAAAGAATCTTAAAGAATTTAGAAGTGGTTGCAAAATGTTACCTCATAAGACCCCATACCTTTAGCAACCCTATGGTGCCAAAATATTCAGCCAACATGGTCTCGTCAGTTCCAGGAGGCAGATTGCATACATAAACAGAACCATTTGGGGGCCCTCTTGACATATATCCAGCCATCTGTAACAAAAAAAAAACAGTTGCGGGATAGTAGTACCATTATGTATATTGTATTGCTTCCAAAAAATTATCAAGAAAATTCAAACAGACAATATCACAAACAGAAAAGTGCAAATAATAACAGTAACAATGAGAAAAATAGAACAGGAAGTGCAGTAACTCTTGGATAAGACAAATGAAAGATGTGCCACGGATTGATGTATCGTAAGTTCATAACAAAAAAGCAAGGTGCAAACTGTGAAATACGCTGATTCAGGATGTTGTAGCTGAGAGAATGAGGGTCAAACAACCTTCCACTAATTTGTGAACTGAGTTTGGGGGTTTTCTTAGTTGACTATTAACTCAGAACTTCTAGCTTCATTTACGACGTAGAAGCTTATAGCCGAAAAATTAGGCTAAAACATTGTATTTCCCATGCTGGATGTCACATGAAGAGGCACCAATTTACCATACGTATATGTATGATCAGAGTACATGAGAAGCTGATAGAATTATCAACAGCAATACGTTGACAATTGCAATGATTTAACCAATCGTACAAAGGACGGGTCCAAATACAATTGTAAACTTAACAGCAATCGAGCTTTAATGCAACATTCAACCAACCGACAGTAGAATAACCGGCCGCTCATATATCATGTCGCATTCCCACGAACGGCCCGAGAATTCTATTAAGACATAGCACAAAACCATAGGACTGACACAAAGCATCGAAACCCCATTGCTTACATTTGGATGCACGAATCCAACAGGTCATACATGTAACTAGCACTAAAAAACTTAACCACAAGTCCACAGTACTAAAGAACAAATCCCTCCAATTTCATGAACTTAACCAAACCGCAGCGGTAGAACAGCAAAACAGCCAGAACCCCCCTCCAACTCACAGAAACCCTGAGGAATCAAATCTAACTAAAAAAACAACGCAACCACAAACAGATCATGGAGAACGCCGGCATCAGCACGAGCTCATCCCCTCCCCACCCCGGTCTTGACACCAGGCAATCCCCGGAAACCTAACCGACCAAATCCGATCCGCGTACATCGCAGCGACGCAAATCTGAGCGCATTGATCGGGAGCAAGCGCAACGCAGAGAACCCTAGCGAGCGCGCACAAGCGAGGGAGGCAGGGCAGGCGAGCACCGGAGGAGGAGGCGGAGCTTACCTCGTCGAGGAGGAAACCCTAGGTAGGCCGCACCTCGAACGCGAAGCCGAGCCGCCGAGGTTGGGAGAGAGAGAGAGAGAGAGACAGGTGTTTCTGTCGAGGCGGAACGACTCAGGCACAACGCAAGTGAGGAATTTTTTTTTAAAAAAAAAATACAAAACAAAAGAGTCACCTGAAAAATCACAAAAATAGAACCTAAACAGTGAGCTCCTGTCGCAAATTGAACTAATGGCAGAAGTTTAGATATTTTTAAATATAGCAAATGAGTTCAAAAATTATAATTTTTTTATAAAATTTTATAATTTTTTGAGCTCGTTTGCTATATTCAACTGGCATCAGGAACCCTGCCCCACTATTTAGGGTCTCTGTCACTAGTTCATCTGGTGACAGCAGCCTATCGCTAGATAAACTGGCGATAGGGACCTAATTTTGTATTTTTTTAGGGCGACTACCTAGTTTTGTATTTTTTAAAAAATCCCACAACTGAGATGTTATTATTATTTTTTCTTTTTGGCCTGTTTTAGTGAAGAAATAGCGCCTCATTTCCGCATAATTGGAAAACATTTGCATCGTGATTGGATATGCAAACGATATGTGTCGTCTACATGGCTTTTCAAGCAATTCAGGATCTGCGGCGACAAGACGAAGTGCACGGCAGGCCGCGCGGCAAGCGACCTACCACGGTTCAAATTGGTGATAGGTGGCTTTTTGCGATGGTTTTGTGCGGTATGGATGCTATTTTGTTCGCACAGAGGCTAGTTTTGATATTTTGTAAAAAAAAAAAAACAAAGGCTAAATGAGCTTAAAAACTCCGTAAGCTACACCAATATGCCATTGGGCTGTTCAATAGGAAAAGTCTATTGATCCCTTAACCCTTCCCAGGGTAATTTTCACCCTCAACTCAAAAAATATTTAATTTTCGTACCTAAAATGTCAAAACCAGTGTAAATGATATATTAATACTGGTATGGTATCATGGGTGTGTGTTTTGCTCTATTAGTTGTCACATCATCAACTTGTCGTGTTGGCTACCATAGCATCAAAGTGAACCTAGGTCATAGTAGAAATGTGCCAAATAAATCTAGATGATAACTGTACCGTCCTAATTTTTTTGGTTTTTCTGAATCTTTTCTTTAAAATGAGGTTTTATATATAAAAAATCACGATTTTCCCGAATTAATATAGCTTAATTTAGAATTATTCTAAAATTAAAATAATTTAATGTGAATAAAGCAGTCACCAGTTAAATCCAAAATTATTGTATTTGAGTTCTTATGTTTCAAAGTATTTTCTTAAATTTTCTCGAATTGTTTCGACTTCATTAGGTATTTTTCGTGGCTTATTATTTCCTTTATTTTTTAAAAAGGATAAACTATTTTGATACTGGAAAAGCTCGTGGGCCTAATCTTCTTCTCTGGCCCACTCCCTCAATTTCGCTTGGGCCGAAGCCCATTTTCCCTAACCCCGCGAGTCGCTTCCTTTTCTCCCTCTACCCGACCCGTTTCCACCACGGCCCAGCTAGCCATCCCAGTTGTTCGCACGCGTCGTTGCGCTCACCTATGCCGCTGACGGGTGGGACCCACCTGTAAGCGTGACACTGCTTTAACGTCCTGGAGGAGTTCGCCTCCCACACAATGTTGTCGTTGTCTTCGAGCCGGATACCACCTCTCCTTCACCTGACTATAAAAGCAACCAAAGATGCTTGTTTTTCGCGACCGTGACGCGCCGCCTCGGAAGCCGTCTCGAAGTTGCCAAATTGGGAGCTCAAAGCTGCCTCATCACCGCCGCCGGTGAGCTCCGAGGCCTGCCTTCACCACCATCGTGTTCACATCACCAGGATCTATCTCTCCCCTCCTCGCTTTTGCCGAGAAGCAACTAGATCTACGCTTGTCGCCAAAGACCGTAGCACTGTTGCCGCTCAAGTATCGCCACCGGACATCTCCATTGACCATCGGATCGATGCACCACCTATCGAGTCCGTGTTATCCTCTCCCTGTGTGCCGCTTCAAGACCCAGATCCACCGTCGAGCCCTCGCCCTATCTATGCGCGCCGCCATCGCCACCGCCGACGTCAGTTCCATGTCGCAACCCGGCTACCACGCAAGCCAAACCCTAGATCTGTTCTTCATGCTCAGTTCACTGTGTACCGTGTCACCCACTTGTAGACCCCACCTACTAAACACTATTCTATAGACCCAGTTTGACGTGAACCGTACAGCCAAGCCTGTGGACCCGGTCCATAGACTATGACCCACATGTTAGCATGTCACAAATTTTTTCGAAAATATTGAAAAATAAAGATTCCTCTAAATATTCCTTGGACCCACCTGTTTGCCTTTTTTTTCTCTCTCCTCTGTTTATTTTTTTGGTTGACTCAACTTCTAGAAGCCTGTTCTCTTTCATACGAGCTCTAATTTGCCCGTTCTTCTTTATAAATTCATATAAATGTGATATCTACCTTCCAGTACTATTTATATTATTTGTTTATTTGGTTTTTGGATTTGTTTTGGTATTTATTTGCGTTTTGTTTCTCGTTCGCATAGACGTTGACATACTACAGACTTTCGGAGGACTAGGAGGAGATCAAGACCCGTTCGAGCAAGACAAATTGTGTTTTTGATCATGTTGAACCCAATTTTAGAAAGCTACTTTATTTTATTAAACTTTCATGCTACTTTTATATAAACCTCACTTGGGAGTAGTTAATACCTAGTTGCTCATTTATCCACCTTGATTACTTGTATGCTATGAATCATTTGTCACCCTAGGTTGAGAAATTACTATTTGATCATGTTTATAGTACCAACGTGGGTTGGTGTAGTTTTGCTTAGCCATGCTTAAGGTTATGGAATCATCTTTTGGAAGCAAACCCTTACACCTAATTAATAATATATGAAATTGCTTTGTGAATAATTGTGTGCGATGTGTGCTATCAACTATTGATGGCATATATTGCACTTTAAAAAGAAGTTTGGTGGATAAATGATTTCTACTGGGGCGAATGTGAGAAATGTGTGCTAGTCTATGGTATGCTCAGTGCACTTATGGCTAGACGCCCTGGTTAATTAAGTATTTCACTTTGTGCGCATTGAACTGAGTCTCATTGTACAACCATATGCTCTATGGGAAGAGACTGCCTTAGTAAGTCACCGAGTTTCGACGTTGATATCTCAAGTTGTAGGTTAAGCTTAGTGCATAAGGTGGAGGGTGTAGCTGCTTAGGCTACATCATGGATGAGCACCGTCCTCAAATCCAACAGTAAGTCCCCTTTCCATCCCTCATGTGTTGTGTAAGGGATGGGGTGGTAAGGACTAGGCTTATCGGGAGGGTCAATGTCGGGGCAGAGTTTCTGAAAGGTCTTATCATGATCTCTGAGACGCACATCAAAGGTAGTGTGCTTATTGTGTGGCAAATTAAGATGAGCGTGTCTTGTGGAGAAACTGTACAATCTCTACAGAGTGTCATTAAAACTATTCAAATAGACATGTCAGCGGTTATGAACATACTCGAGGATTTCACACGAGGGATAGATTTTTATCAAACAAAGCTTGGAAGGATGAGTGAATGTGTTGAACTGGTTAAGTGAAAATTATTTACTTGATTATTTATTTATTATGCTATGCTTTTGATCTATTTATGTTTTTCAAAGTTAACTATCGCTTTGTGCAAAATAAACTATGGTAGCTATTCCCTTGTAATAAGCCTTGCATCTGTGTATATATTGCATTATGTGCACAATTTGCGGAGTACTCGTTGCACCCACTCTTGCTATCTCATCACCATCATCAGCAATTGGAGAAGGAGAATCTAGTCCTGTGTTCGAGGAGTACTACGAAGAGCACGACAACTAGGTCTCGTTCCTTAGTCGATTGCTTGTGGCATGTTGATGGGTTATCGTTGTCTAAGTTATATTTATTTCCAATGCAACTTTATTTATTAGTGCTAAGTCCTGTGTGGCTAAATAAGTGTAAACTCTGACCATAAGATCTAACCGAATTTCTCAATAAGTTAGTACCTTATTAGCTATTCGTTCTGTATGGAATGATATTTTATCGATGTTACCACTGTGTGTACTAACGTGATCCTAGACTAGCGTAGATTACACAAAGGGTCCGGATTTACATATTCAAATCCCGACAATATCCATCTTCGGTAGCCGTGCATAATGGATTCCGATTAATAACATCCACACACCCATTTGTACGTAGGGGTGGAGTCCAAAAAAACCCACCTGGTGTCAGGAGACATCGGGTCCCAAAAAAAACAAGAGTAGGAATTTGCCTCTATGTACCACACCACACGTGCACCCTTAGCCCACCACACGACGACGCAACCCAAGCGAGACAGCCAGCTCCCACGCGGTGCACGGCCCATGCGGATAGCACCCACATGGCCTAGGCGAGGTGGCCAGTGGCCAGCTTCCACGCGATGCGCGGCCTAGGCGGCGGCGCTGTACAACGCGGCAGCAGTGTGATGTTGTTGCCTGCCTCATCTCCTTGCTGCCCCTCCACTGCCCCGTCCCGTCCATCCGTCGCTCTCGGCAACAACTAGAAGAGGAGGAGAACAAGAGATGTTTCTGGCTGTCTCATCTCCTTGTTTCCGCCTCTTTCGCTTAAAATCGAAGGTGGCTTTCTTTTCTTATCTTTGTTTCGCTTAGCCTTCTCCCCTCCTCTATCAAGATTTAGGATCAGGATGGATCATCCCCTCTTTCTTTCCTTCTTTCTAGGGGAACTCGATTTAATATGGGCGGATGGATCGTTGTTGCCTACCAGTGCAAGATTAAGATTAGAATCCACAACGAATGGATTTAGCCTTAGAAGATTGCTGTGAAAAAATTAATTACCTTATACAATTCCGACCTAGTCCACCATTTCAACAAAAGGAAAGGGGAACCAACAATCAGTAGGGAAAATTTGGCTGGAGGGTGGTTGCTGGGTAGGTCGATGTGTGTGTGTGCATGTGCTTTTAGAAAGATCAACCAGCATGGAGTAACAAATTGTATAAGCCAATCCCACCAGATCGGCTTCCAATTACACCAAGAATGAAACAACTCAGTTAGGCTTCAAGCCATCCTTTTTACTACGGCAAAAGTGTGTGCTTCGCAGCGCTGAAGTTTACAGCATGTTTCCTGGGTAGAGTACACTCCATATTTGTTCGTTTGGGTTTGAATATGCAACAGGATAGTAAATTTCTTATCCAATATAGTAAATTGACTGTCCTCCATATTTATCAGTTCGAACTTTAGGCATGAAATTAAATGAGGGTAAGAATAAATTAACCGCATAGTAAGTTATCCAGTATTAAATGGGGGTAAGCTTCTACCATTTTTCCCATGGTCTTCCTATCTTTGGTATCATGAAGTGTCACCCCGTCCAACAATGAAACCTTAATTACTTACTACCAAGTATGTCCTCCCATGTTGTACACAGTATCAGCTCAGCATGTATAAAACATCCTGACAAACTTACCATATTGAGTTACCCAAAGTATGCAGTTGGACTAAATGGTAGATGGTAAACAGTCAGACAATCGGGCTGACCATGATGTTCATGCACCAAAATAAGATCAGTGATCTCATTTGAGCGGCATGGCTAAACAATTTCTGATACAACATGCTGAAAAGAAACTCAAGATCAATAAGAACCACAAGAGGTAAGTTCACAAAGGGTACCAGTTAATTTCACAGTGCAAACAAATACATTTGCACCTTCCATTTGTAGACCCACAAGGTGCATATTTACATAGTACAATGCAATCTGCAAACAGATCCTTTGATTTTCTGCAACTTGCCTCCTTATTTAGTCAAAACAGTCTTTGACTAGATTTATTTCTTCTACATCTTGATCAATTTTTTTGTAGCTTGATCAACAAATTCGGGTTCTAACTTGAAATAAAATCAAATAAATTAGTCCAGGCTCAACAATGAGCGAGCTGGGAACAAAATGAAATAAAGAACTTCGGAAAGAATTGCAAAGAGAGGTGGTGTGGGTGGTTGGAATTTATTGGGTGCTTGGTTAGGGCAAACAGAGTTGAAAATGGGTTTCACATACTCGAAATGGTTGAAATGGGTATATTATATCTTATTGGGTCTTAGATGAACAACAATGGGTTCAGGTGAACAACACCTGGTGTACTATTCATTAACGGGTTTGGGTGGAATAGTACTGGGTCTCATAAACAGCATTAGGCCGGGTTTGATGAATAGTAATGGGTTCAATTTAGGTGTTAATAGGTTGAAAAATAATGGCCTTGTCAGGTTGGGCTTTAAACAGTGTCGAGCCGACCCACTTAGCTTTGCTAGGCCTGAAGGCTGACTTTGCTAGCCCATTTCAGTTGCCCAGCAAGGCATGCAGCCTAGCTCCGTTTCAAGCAACATGGAGTTCGTTCCATGGCTACCGAGCAGGGAAAAAGGAGGCGGCGACGAGGGTCGGTGCTGACACCGGGTGGTGCCAGGAGCAACCTTGGAGCATGGGGGTTCCATTTTTGGGCCTAGGTGCTGGTAGGGATGCCTCGAGATAGGCTCACGGCGGCGAGGGTGCATGGCCAAGGGATCTCGGTGGTGGTGACGGTGGAGCTCGGGAAGGTCCAAGGCGAGCTGACAGTGGTGACTGGGGGTGGTGAGCTAAGGGCGACAATGCTAGGATTGAGGATATGGGATGGGTTCGTGGGCTCGAGGTGAAGATCACAGTGTGGTTGATGGGGGCATGAATGTGGATGGAGGCGGCAAATCGAGGAAGGGGCCGAGCTGGTGGCGGGGCATGACGGTCGGCCGTGGGGAAGGAGGAGGGCCGGCGGCGTTGGAGGGGAGAGGGGGAAGAATATGGGAAGCATGGGCATGAGAAAGATGCAAGGAGCCCACCGGTGTAGTTGCTGGCGACGAGGAGTGACTAAGGCGGGCCAGCGATGGGAGCTGCGGGCGGCACGACCTGCTTCCTATGGTACAACGCCCTAGATAGGTAGAACCCAAATCGAGGGCTGGGCATGAGAGAGGAAGACATGAGGATGCTCCCCAAAGAAGGTATTGAAATGGGTCTCACCGGAGGAGAGGGCGGCCTCCAAGGCAGCGGGTTTGTCAAATTTTGGGAAGACAATGGCGTGGGGTGCTCTGATGGTGAAAACCCAAAATCGATTGAGGGGAAACGCTTGTTATGTGGTGAAACATGACCTGACGTGGAAGAAACTGAAGGGAGCTCATTGATTCGACGTAATCAGTGGGGTGAGTGCGGCGGCCGGCGTAGGCACGGTGCAACATCATGCTCGGCTCGGCTCTCGATGTGGGAGGGGGGTTAGGAAGAACGGAAAGGGGAAATACACGTCACCACCTATTTGGCAAAAAAAACCGCCAGGAGTGCTGATGCTTCGGCAATTCTACGCACTATAAAGAGAGTAATATTCTAACATTAGCATTAATTTGGTTTATAGAAAACAAAATAGCATCACCATTAGTGCTCAAAAAGATAGATTTTGTTGATTTCATAAATTAGTGTATGTTTAGCAAGAACTTGCCATCATAGGGCAAGTGTGAAAAAGAGTTTTGTTGGTCTTGTTCATATGAAAAAGGCAACTTCTTCCTACCTCAACTCTTCTATTGATTCTCTATTTGTAGAATATAAGCTAAGTTTGAATTAAGTTAAAGGTCAATGATATGATGGTACTAACAATATGCGAGGTGAGTTTAATGGCTTGCAATCATTGATCATGAGAGAAAGTAGCATAGTTTATTATGTCCATTGTTTTGCTCATCAACTTCAATTAGTAGTTATGGCTGTTGTAAGAAAACATAAAGGCATTAGTAATTTCTTTAGTATGATTTCTCTCTTGTTGAATGTGGTGGGTGGATCTTCGAAGAGGAGAGACATGGTTCAAGATATCAGCCACGAACAAGTGCACAAGGCTTTAGGTTATGGGCTACTTAAAGCTAGGACAGGACTAAGTCAAGAGCAATGTCTTCAAAGACCCGGAGATACTTCTTGGAGTTCTCATTATAAAACTCTAAAGAGTTGGGTTGACTTGTTGTCAAAGTGCTAGAATTTGTGAAAGAAGAAGACAATGACAAAACAAATAGAGATCAAGCATTAGGTCTTCTACTGTACTTTCAGTCATTTTAATTTGTTTTTTATTTACAGCTCATGTTGACTTTCTTAATAACCACAAACACATTGTCATTAGCACTACAATGAAAGGATTAAGACATTGTGAATGCATTGAATATGTGAAACCAACTAGAGACCATTTGGTTGAGCTTAGAAGAGATGGGTGAGAATCTGTTCTAGGTGAAGTGTACGCCTTTTGTGACAAACATAACATTTCCAAGTTGGACATGGGAGAGGTTTATGTTAATCCAAATAAACAACGACAAAGAACTGGAATTACCAACAAACATCATTATGAAGTAGATTGATTTAATGATGTTCTTGATTGGCTACTCCAAAAGATTGATAGCCGCTTCAATAAGACAACCTCTAACTTGCTTATTTACTCAACTGCTTTAAGTCCAAGGGACTCATTTCATGATTTCAATTTGGAGCACTTGATGAGCCTAGCAAAACTTTATCTAATGATTTTGATTTGGGGGAATTGAGGGACATTAACCACCATCTTTGCCTCTACATTGTGGATGTGCAAGCAGATGATAGATTCTCCAACATACACACGGTTGGCGAGCTTTCTCAAAAAATGGTGTAGACAAGGAAGCATATTTGCTATCCCTTTGTTCATCGACTTTTGAAGCTAGTACCAGTATTGCCTGTCGCAACTACTACAGTTGAGGTATTTTTTAGCCATAAAAATTGTGAAAACATATTTGCGCAATCGCATCAATGATGACTTCATAAGTGATAGCCTTATTTGCTTTATTGAAAAATAAGAAATGAAGAAAGTTACTAATGACATTGTGGTTTATCCTTCATAAACTTGAAAGAACGTAAATACTAAAAGATATATTGAAGAGCCATGGAGGTCTTGATTTGGCCCGATCTTTCGATAAGAAGATAAATTCGGTAGAAGTCGCTCAACTCTCATGATCTTGGCTACGAACTCGTAAGGCTCAAAACCACGCAATCGCTGAACTGCTCGACAAGTCATTATCAACTGTGCACGAATACCCGGATGACCTGATCACGAAGATCAACTCCTGTATGCACCGAAGAAGCACGCAAGAACAAGGTAAAACGCAATCTGATGTATTGCAAATATGAATGAAATTGGTGTTGATAAGTGGGGTTTCGAAGACGATGTCGTTGTTGTTCTCGCCGAACAAGAGGACAAAGTATAAAGTAGCGAAGCTAAACTTCAAACAACAAAACCCGCATTTTGCTAAAGGGTGGTAACTCTTACATGAGGAGGGCGGTCAGGAGGTGGAAACCCTACGGGGTACTGTTTAAGACACTGTTCACGTGGAGGTGGTATTGTTTATGTGAATAGTATGGGCTTCCTAGGGTGGCCGGTCAGTATATGGGCCAAGTCAGTCCATTCATTACATAGCTCATGGGCCAACAAGAGGCGACGTAGCACCAGGGCATGTAGACGTAGTATGGTGGCATGTATACGCAGCTCGGCTCGTAGGAGTAGAAGTAGCTCGGTCCAATTGGGGAATATAGCATTGCAGTAGCCGAAAGTCCTATTAGAGAAGATGTGATTGAAGTAGAGGATGCAGTATAGTGCAGTGAGTTGAAACAGTGATTGTATCCTTAGGGTTGTTGTCCTCGTGATATATTACTAAAGTACTTAACTACTTTCATTTTATCATTCTACTATTTTTTTTACTTGAGAATTATGAGACAATTTGTTCTCTCTCTCTTTTTTTTTGCCATTGAGGTTGGGTGATGCATTTTGCCAATATGATCATCTTTTGTTCGTATTTCGTCTTTAGTTACTAGTTTCCTTTATTTTGGTAAACATAATGTTTGCTTACATTGTCGTCGATTATGTCGAATTATTGATATTAAAAATAGCCAGACATTGCTATTTAATGCAATATTACTTGGAAATCTCGTAGGTTGTTACATACATGCGTGGTGAAGTAGCGAAACTCGGTCAAATTCGTTCCACTTCCGTCCCAATTCGTACGTGAGATTGATCACAGTACTTGTGTACGGTGAACCAGTGGTCGTGTCAATGTGCCCGTAGATAAAACCTTGGCTGCCGGGCCTCCCATGGACGGAGACCCAGACATGGCTCTGCATGCCTCAAAAGATCTGGTCACGCCCACGGGTTAATTCATTCATGAAGCTGCATGAATTGATGCATGGTATAGCCTACTTGGAGAGGCTAGCTCGGAGCTAGCTATTACACGGATTACATGCAAGATAGTGGCAAATATATATAGCTCTCTCTCTCGTTAGTTGTAAACGGGAATAGGAACAAAGGTCGTGAGCCAATAGGCTGTGCGGCGCTGAACTTGTATTGCCGTGCCGAATCGGCAATAGTAGGTAACAAACAATTACAGGAGATTTACAGGATCAAAACTAATCTTAACTACTATAATTTATACAGTGTATATATGGAACAAATAGTAATTATCGTAAACTATACAGTATATGTATGGAAATACACATCGCTAACATCCCCTGCAGTTGAATCGCGTGGCTTTCTAACGCAGAGACTTGATAGAAAATCTCAAACAGCAAAATTGGAAGCTCATTCGTCATGATGTCGGCAAACTGGAGGGAAGACGACACATGCAAGACGCGAACATGACCAAGTGATACCTTATCACGAACAAAATGAATGTCAATATCAATGTGCTTGATACGACGATGTTGAACCGGGTTAGACGACATGTAAACATCGCTAAGGTTGTCGCAATAGACGACGGTGGCCGATGAGAGTGGGTGAGGGAGTTCGAACATGAGCTGGCGGATCCGACAACACTCGACCACTGCATGTGCGACGGTGTGGTACTCAACTTCGGCACTAGAGTGAGAGATAGTAGTCCGGCGCTTCGAGGACCAAGAAATGAGGTTATCCCTGAGATAGACGCAATAGCCCGAGGTGGATCGGCGAGAGTCCGGACAACCAGCCCAGTCAGCGTTAGAGTAGGTCGTCAGGAAGGCGACCGAGGAGACGTGAAGCTGAAGACCGCGGTCAGGAGTGCACTTGACATAGCGCAAGATGCGCTTTATAAGGGCAAGATGGAGCTCTCGAGGGGCGTGCATACGAAGACAGACCTACTGAACTGCATATGCCAGATCTGGCCAACTGAGTGTCAGGTACTGGAGGGCACCAGCGAGGCTCTACATGGTACTCCGTGGGGTCAATGATAGGCGAGTTGTCAGTAGCAGACAGCTTGGCATGTGTATCCACGGGTGTAGCGGTGGCGTGGCACTCTGACGTATTGGCTCGCTAAAAAGGTGAGTGGCATACTAACACTGAGAAAGAAAGAAACCGAGAGATGAACGAGTGACGACAATCCCAAGAAAATGATGCAAGTCACTAAGGTCGGTCATAGCAAACTCAATGTGGAGACAATGGATGAGACGACCAAGGAGAGCATTAGTCGCAGCAGTGGGGATGATATCGTCAACGTACAAAAGGAGGTACGCAATGTTGGCACCGTCCTTGAACACGAATAGGGAGGTGTCCGAGGAGGTGGCAACAAAGCCGATCATGTGAATGTTGGTGGCGAAAAGCTGGTACCACGCACGGGGAGCTTGTTTAAGTCCATAGAGATACTTAAGAAGATGATAGACATGCTGGGGATTGCTAGGATCAACGAACCTAGATGGCTACTGATAATAGACAATTTCATCAAGTGTGACGTGGAGAAAGGCATTTTTGACGTCTAACTGGTGAACAGGGGCAACCACGTGAGACGCGTAGACTGAGGACAACACGGATGGTGGCGGGTTTGGCAACAGGACCAAATGTCTCATCGTAGTTGATACCGGCCAGATGTTGATAATAGCCATGAACGACCCACTGAGCCTTGTAGCGAGCAAGTGAGCCGTCGGATTGGAACTTGTGTTTGAAGATCCACTTGCCAGTAGCCACATTGACCCCTAAAGGATGGGGAACAAGAGACCAAGTGTGGTTGTCAACAGTGGCGGACCCAGGATTTAATTTTAGGTATGGCGAAGTAAAGAGTTTAAAACACAGACCAAAGTGTATTACCCAAATCAAAAGAACTCATATGTGAACTATATTGCAATCACACCAATATGATTATATGACTTTAAACGGTATCAACGATTGAAGATAAATGTAAGACATCGAGAAATACCTCACTAATAAAGTTTAATTAACAACTTGCCATCAAGTTATCGAATATAATAATTTGAATAAAGATAGTACATAGAAGAGGCAACATGTTAAAAATAAATGGATTAGTAGTGTCATGATTAGTTGATCATAAATTCTAAGAGATGCAGAAAAAAGAGAAGTCAAAAGACATACCGCTAAAATACTAATTACGATTAGGAGAACGAGGCAATTTCATTCTCCGAGATTTCATGACTTGAAATCGTTTCTTAATTTTATCACGATCAAGTCCTTTGAATATCTCTCGCTCGATGTAGCACACCATCAAGTCATTAAGCCAATCACCAGATATCTTATTACACAAATCGGTCTTGATAATATTCATAGTCGACAAGACTCTTTCAACCGATGCTGTTGCCACCGGTAGCAGCAATGCTAACTCAATAAGGCGGTAGACCAATGAAAATACAATATGTCTTTCATTTTCAACCATCTTCATGGCCAAACTTCCAAGATCATGACAAACAATAAAATCATCAATTCTTCGCACATGAAGAATGAATGTTTCAAGTTGATCCCTTATAGTCGCACGATCAACAATGTAGAAATCATTATCATATATCTCCGTAAGTCGAGCAATCTTATCCACATCGAACTTAGAGAAAGAATCTCTTGGATCAAGACAAGAAAAACATACAAGTAACTCCGAAGATACCTCATTGAAGCGATAATCCATCTCTGTGGTAATAGCATCAATAGCTGCAAAGAAAGTATCTACACGATAATGATGGTCTTGAGTTATTGTGATCCCATCCCGCCTTGATCGGCCCCATCTTGGTATTGCTTCATCCATATTTGGTAGTAGAGTCTTATTTGCATCATAAAATATTTTAACTTCTACAAATAATGGCTCCCAACCGCCTATCCTCAAGTTGATCAAACGTGCTTTCACATCAATAAGTAATGATATGGCCTGAACAATGTTTTGATCATTCCTTTGCAAGACAAGAGATAACTCATTTGTAATGTGAAACACTTTCAACATCATCTTTAAAATGAACACGAAGTTAAAACTCTCCATTATTTGCATCAAACCTGCTGCCTTCGATGGATTACGTCCATCTTCATGCACAATGCCTAGCACATTTATCACTGCATCCCACATTGACTCAATACGGAGTAAGGTTGCGTAATGGGAGCCCCATCTAGTATCTCCAGGTCTGGCCAAGCTAGTTTCTTGATGTTTCCCTCTTCCTGAAAAATCTCACCGCTCTCCAACTTACCCAAAATATTTTGACGATGCTTCTCAAGCAATACATCCTTCCTCTTGCAAGATGCACTAGTGGTGGTCACAATCAAAGTCACATACTCGAAGAAATCATGGATAGATGAACAACAACTTGTGACAGAAACAATTACCAATTGTAATCGATGAGCAAAGCAATGGACATAGAAAGCATGTAGGTTCTCATCACGAATCTGTCTTTGAAGACCATTGAATTCACCTCGTATATTTAAAGCCCCATCATACCCCTGCCCTCGTAGTCTAGCAATAAGTAAACCATGTCATGCTAGCATCCCAACCAATGTTGTCTTCAATGCATTTGATGTTACCTGTGTGACATGTTGGACCCCTAAAAATATTTCCATGACCTTCCCTTTATTGTTTACAAAGCTGTAGGATAAAATATAAAATTAGTTGAGTAGAACAATGGAAAATTTCAAAAGAAATGATAGAACACATAATCAATCACTAACCTCACAATCACGGCCATTTGCTCTTTGATATATCACGAGATTCGTCGATAAGGACGGAGAAAAGACTATCTCCAATCTCTTCCTTTATCACATTGGTGACCTCCTAGGCACAACATTTCACAAGCTGGCTTTGAATTTTTGGACAAGTCATGTGGGCATTCATAGGACATAGCTCATCAAATGCATGTCTCACTTCCTCTTTCCTTTCTTTGTACCAATCAATCATCTCTTTGAAATTGCCCTTGTTTAAGGAAGAAGAAGATTCATCGTGTCCACGAAATGCATGACCTTGCATTAGGAGATAACTTGCACAATCTAAAGATGCAGACACACGAATATCATATTTGATTTCAGATTCTTTAGCATGAGACACAACCTTATGTGACAAACTTGACCTTTGGTTCTAAAATCTTCATATGATGTCCTTGATTTATTGTGAACACTATTAGCCCCACCAACATGATCAGGAAATGATTTGTATGCATTCTTCCAAGTACTGAATCCTACTTTTGTAAAGACATCGTGACCAAATTTTTCATCCAAGGGATCATGTCTAAAAAGAAAGCAATAGAAGCAAAAAACTGCATCATTCTTCACACTATATTCCAACCAATCATATTTCTTATACCATGCTTCACGAAAGACCCTAAACCCCTTTCCATATTGTTTGCGAGGAAAAGTATGACCAATTGGTTGAGTCGGGCCCTTCAATAAATAAGCCTTTCTAACTTCATCTCTAATGTTTGGATCAAATTCGTCAATTGGAATACGAAGTCCCGGATCAACAACAATATGATCTGGATTAAACTCCTTAGTACCTTCGGCTTCTTGTTGTGGTTCTGCTGTTTCGGCTCTCGCTTCATGTGCATCAGTACCTTGTGTTTGTGCCATCATCGTGTTGCCATCTGCTTGTTCTTGTGCAACAACGATGGTTGTAGCATCAGCATCGGTACCTTGTGCTTGTGCGGCGGTACCACTAGCACCAGTACTTCGGGAAGAAACATTGCTAAAGTATCTCTTCAAATTCATTTCTAACAAATTAAAAAAACAATTATTCAGAATCAAGTACAATTCAATACTTCAATTCATTATTCAATATTCATATCAATTAATCAATATCAACTAATAGTCTAATATTCTAATTCAAACCACTTAGGCACTTACTATTTATTTTTGACATTGCTCACTTAGCCACTTAGCCTCTCCCCTCAGTCGGTCAGTCCTCAGTGGCTCATATAGTCATATGCTCAGCTTGCCCTCAATCCTCTCCTCTCTGTAGTGTGCACTGCAGAGTGCAGACCGACCGGGCGACGGGTCCACACTCCACAGGCGAGAGGCGACTGAGGCGAGGCCAGTAGGCCACAACACGAGAGGGGAGGGGAGGCGGAAGCCGGAAGGCGCGGAGGTGGCGAAGCAAAGTCGCCCGGAGCACCGTCACCCCTCAGGCCCTCACCGTGGCGTGGCAGCAGCTCGGAGGTTGGAGCAGAGGCGAGAGGCGGAGGGCCGGAGGTGGAGGCGCGGAGTAGCAGGTCGGGGAGGCCCTCACTAGCTCACCCGGCGGCCAGCGCAGCCTGGAGGCCGGAGCAAGAAGTGAGGAGGAGGGCCGAGCCCGGAGGTGGAGCAAAGATGCGGAGAGAGGCGGCAGCAGGCCGAGGCGGCTCTCCGGCTGGCCGCGGCGGCTGGCGCCTATAGGATGGAGCCTCGTGCCTCACTCGAAGCCTGGATCGCTAGAGCAATGTCACCCGGCATCCCAGCGCCCATGATCAAGACGGCGGCGGCCGGCGGCACCTCGAGCAACGCCTCCGTCTCTTGGATTCAGTCTATTTCTTGATTGGATCTAGGATTTTGGGAATTGGCTGTTCAACACTTCGGCGGTGGGGTTGATTGACCGGTTGAGGGCATGACCGTGGAAGCTGCTTTAGTGGGCTGACACTTGGGTTGGTGCCTGATAGTGGGCCGTGAAGACTGCGCCCCTGCCAGTTGCCTCATGCCTGTGAATGGCCGGCCCAGCTGAGCCACCCAGGCGCCCAAGCAAGACTGCAGTCTACAGGAGGCATTGAGGCAAGTAGGCTTACTCCCTCTTTATCTTCTCCGACGCCTGTGGTTTGCTAGGAGGCTAGGTGGGAGAAAATACCGGGGGGTAGGGGGTATCGGCGACGGGAAGAAGCTCTGGCATCCGTCAGACCTTACCATAATGGCAGGTCCGCCACTAGTTGTCAAGGAGGGCGGCATGCTCCGCAACCATAGCCTATTGCCAGTTGGGATCCCGAAGCGCATACCGATATGTCTTCAGAAGTAGAGAATTCAAAGATGCAATCGCCGAGAGATCCAACTTAGCGACAGGAAACATGAGGCCAGACTCCATATTATTAGGACCAGGTGCGGGCCAAGGACCTGGACCAACGGGGTCTGCCACGGTAGGAGAAAGTGATGTTGCAGTAGGAGATGGTGCCATCGTGGTAGGCGAAGCGGCAATGGGACTATCTACCGTGACAGATGGGGCAGCAGTGATCCTGGAAGGACGGTGTGCCGTGGCAGGCGATGCGGTAGTGATTGCAGCAGGAAGGTCTGGCGCAGCAACAGTTGCGGCAGGAATTACATGTTGTTTGTTTTAAGTGGGCTGCAATCAGATCCCATGAGACGCATAGACTGAGGGCAACACGAATGGTGGCGGGTTTGGCAACAAGACCGAAGGTCTCATCGTAGTTGATACCGGCCAGATGTTGAGAATAGCCACGAACGATCCACTTAGCCTTGTAGCGAGCAAGTGAGCCGTCGGATTGAAACTTGTGTTTGAAGGTCCACTTACCAGTAGCCACATTGACCCCTAGAGGACGGGGAACAAGAGACCAAGTGTGGTTGTAAGGAGGGCGGCATGCTCCGCAACCATAGCCTATTGCCAGTTGGGATCCCGAAGCGCATACCGATATGTCTTCAGAAGTAGAGAATTCGAAGATGCAATGGCCGAGAGATTCAACTGAGCGACAGGAAACATGAGGTCAGACTCCATATTATTAGGACCAGGTGCAGGCCGAGGACCTGGACCAACGGGGTCTGCCACGGTAGGAGAAAGTGATGTTGCAGCAGGAGATAGTGCCATCGTGGTAGGCGAAGCGGTAATGGGACTATCTGCCGTGATGATGGGGCGGCGAGTGATCTGGCGGCAGACGGTGTGCGCGACAGCGATCGGTAGTGATTGCAGCAGGAAGGTTTGACGCAGCAACAGACCTTTAAGTGGGCTGCAATCAGATCCCATGGGAATGGATACTAGGCCTTCGCAACAAGGCCCATTCTACTCACATCCGAGCGTTCGCAATCAGATCCCCGGCCGCTTCCACCAGCGGCTGCAAGGGATCCTAATGCCAAGGCTCCACTGGCGATTCGTGGGCAACCGCGAGCGTCATCGGGTGGCGGCGGGTGGATGTTGTCGCTGTAGGGATGGTAGGATGGCACGAGGTTCCGAGGCTGCAGGAGGGGAAGGCTTGCATCGACGGTGGCGGCGACGACTTCGCCGACCCTTGGCGCCGCGCGCCTACATCACAAGTTTGCTTTGTTCTTTTTTACTTATCGATTGAGACAAATATGGTTTCCAATACACACTTTTGACTCTTTTTTTTCATTATATGTTAATATAAATTATTAAAAATATAGTGATACGAAAGTAGTTTTAGACAAAACCTAATAATATCATTTACACCTGATAAATCATAATACTTTTTGTGTGTATTGGCTGTTCAAGTTTTAAAAGATTGATCGCATGCATTCTAAAATAACATCTAAAAAAGAACAAAGTGAGTATGGGTGGATGTTGCGAGCGTGCGGTGCCCTTAAGAAGTAGCATCAGGTTGTTCCACCGTGCTGCGCTCCCGACGCCGCCGGTGGTTGCCACGGTCGACGACGTGCGTGTTGGATGACCGCACACCCATCGGCCCCACCTCTCCCTCTACACGTGCGTTATTGTCAGCCTCAGGATTCGGTCCTCCATCAGTGGCGCGAGAATCTCCCTGTCACCCGTGTCGACCTCCACAGACCGCCATCAACCTCCTCCGCGACAGCCCCGCACAACCCGTGTGTCGCCTCCTCCCACAACGTCGAGAAGAAGCCTTCTTCCTAAGAGCCATCAGAGGTCCTCTTTTGGGTGCGAAGTGAAGCTGGTGTGCTGATCCTGCTATTTATATGCGCGCGAAGGTGGTTTGGGCTAGGGCAGCGGGCGACAGTGATATAGTGGCGAGGCAGAATTGTTTGGTCAACACACCACAACGATACTGTGGATGGATCAACCACCACAGCCCCAAAAATAGGAGCCAAAGTTTGACCCTTGACTGCCATATACGAAAGTTCTGACCAGAAAACCTCTCAGATTTCATAGCATTAGAAGCACCAGCCATTGCTGAATCATAAAAATGTCCGCAATAAGGTTTTCTGGAATGTTAGAAAAAATAGACAATACTTTAATTCTAGATTTTATTATGAGGCAAAGATCACATAAAACTAGAGAGACATAAAGCAATACTAACAACAGACAACTCATTGCACTTCTAAATATACATAATAATAGGATTAGAACAAAATAGTTTGGTCGCATAATCAACTTATAGTCAGACTTGATTAAGAATAGGAAAACAGTGCAAACTCGAAGCAGTGTAGAATGTAGATGAAGTAGTGAAATGAGCTATCGTGCAGATGCACTGGCCAGAAACCTTATTGCCACCCTGTGCATGTGAACTCTACGATAATAGTTCAGAGATACCCGCTCACCCTCCTTCGTGGTGCACGCTGAGGAGAAGTGATGACTTAGTTCGAGAACACAACTCTCGAGAACAATAGAATAGAGAGGAAGATGAAGAACATGGAAGTGAATCAATCAATCTCAGTTCTAGACGTCTCCAGATCTTTTTAAGGTTGAAATAATTACTCTCTAGTAACTGCATAATAAAGCACATATTAAACCACTGGTAACGGCTAATTCAAAACTAATTAATGGTAATTAAGCAATACTTATCAGTTCCTGATTATACACTGATCTACAGCTACACCTTTGACCACTAGTCTACAGTTCCAGCTTTGACCACTGTATTTCGACCATATTATTTCGACAACACTGGTATAGGGATTTGACCAGTATTTTTTGACCACTGTGTTTCGATCACTTTTATTTAGACCACACTGGTCTATGATCCAACCAGTGTTTTTCGACCACATTGGTATATGGATTCGATAAGTATTTCGACCACATTGGTTTATAGCTTTGATCACATTAACTGGAGAGAGAAATACACAGTTAGCAAAAGAAAGATGGGCTAGGTTCATGACACGTTCACGGTCGCAAGTCAAAAGTCACAAGTCAAAAACAATAAAAAAGGTAGAGCGACAAGCGACGAGAAGTAAGAAAATATTTAATCTCCCAATAAATTTAATTTTGTTACGTTCTCTGAGTTCTCAGCGACGAGCACCGGAATGAGAATCGAAACACAATTGAGTTGAGCGAAGAGTGCCTGCGAGAGTTCGGTATTTATAGCCGAGCGAAGGAGGAGCTGCAACGTTGGCGCAGGGTATTCCGTAAGCGTTAGGGATGGAATTTCTGGACGAGGCGACAGATGTGCAGAGGAGGGAGGAGAGACGGTGGAATTATGGGGAGGAGCCTGGGCTTCGGAGTATCTCCCAACGACAGCTGCGGGGGAGGGCCACCACACGGCGACCATATTATGGAAAACTCCCAAAGGCCCGCGACTATTGCAGTACGTAATTTGTCGGATGGTCACATGCTTGCAAATTCGTATAAGCAGTACGCTTATATGAAATTACGAGAAAAATTTCGATGGAATAAAATTTTAAAAATTTTACACAAGTAAGTACACTGTGTTGAGAGGTTTCACATAAAATTATGTGATTTTTGGAACTCATTTTTTATATTTAAAATTTGTACGAAGAACCGTGTAACCTAATTTCAGAAATCCTAACTAAACTCTAACCTAAACCCTAACTGAAACGGTGTTATTACCGAAACGGTGTTATTTTTGTAAATACGATTTGAAAACGGTTATTCCCGTAAATACGTGGTAAAAACACGTCAAAACGGCAAAAAAAAAAAATCGTTGGATGCATTGAATCTCTAACCTTTACTTCCACTCCGCTTTAGAACTTTGGAAAGTTTGTGGAAGTAATGCGGAAGTTAACTCACTAGCAGTACATGAGTCTTGTCCATATACATTGTTTTTCTTTTAAGACCTGGGAGGGAGACGGGTGCTAGTGGAGCCTTGGTCCCTCGTATGCTTTTGTGCTTATTTATTTATTTATTTACTTATTGTGTTGATGAGTAAGTATATTTTTCTCCTGTTGCACTTTTGTTTTATTTTAATTTGCATGAGATTTGAGAAGAGTCAATGAATGCGGCGTACTTCCTCTAGGTGAAACTGCTGTATATGCATGTGTACCAATGCAAATATATCTGCGAGTTTGTTTCATCCAAAATTAATTTATTGATGGGCTTATGCACGTGTGGATCGAATAGGAGGTTTCGGTTAACATAAGCATGGGTTGTTAATACAGATGTTAGCTTTGCTATCAAATAGTACTAAAACAAATTGATTACCATGCAGACCGTCCGGATTATCCTCAATGTTATGGACATTTATACATGTACTCTTGTCCTTTTTTTTTTTTTTAAAAAAAAAGGTTCGATTATGCAACGTGTTGCTTGACCACAAGAGCTCCATCACATGACGCAAGCTTAAGCAAAGAGATGGCATTTTTTTACTCAATTAATTTGTGTGAGCGGCCGCCTTCCATACGAGCTGTTTAGCGCCAAGTGGAAAGCAGCAACTTACAGTACATGCAAGATGTCAGGGGCAAGATGCAAAGTAGAACCGCTAACCACGGCCAAGTCTCCTATTTTGATTTTTTTTTTTTTTTTTTTTGGTAATTTTATGTAGACTTTTGATCTAGATCTTAAACATTTGCCTCAACGGCTCGAGATCCAGCTCGCTCCGCCCTTCTTAGCCGTGGAATAACCTAGGATATATTTTTGTTCGTGACTAACTTTGTTTAACTTACGGCGACCAAAAGTTGGTATGCTTGGAGATTAGTATCACCAAGATGGTCATGTAAACATAAATGATCTTGCAAGCCACAGTTTGATCACTAGCCAAACGCAGGCACGATCCCGGCCTTCCGGCGTGCGTGCGTGCATCCGAAGGACGCAAATTTATTTTTGGGGGCGACGACGTGGGTAGGGCCGGAGGGGCCAATCAAACCAACCAAGAATGAATTAATATAGGTAATTTGCCTATGGTTCTTGAACTGCGCAATCGGATGAGGACAAGGCCCACCCCTAGAAAAGATTGGCATCATCCAGATGAAACTACGACACGAGTGATATGATCCGGGAGGTTCATCTGCCTTTCCATTCTAAAGGAATCTTGAGTGTAGTTATTGTATTTTTTTTTCCTCTCTTTACTCCTACTTAAATGTTTTGAAAGAGGTTAAATGGTTGTGGTATGTCATTTAACATGAATATGTATGATTATCTCGTATTAAATATTTGTTAGATTTAGTGCTTTTTTGGTCTTTACGCATGGTAAATTATATATGGACAAATATAGCAAAATAGAGAGAGTATTATAAAATTAGCTGCCAAAGTTTTAACCTAAGAGACCCTAAAGAAATCAACCGTACCAAGTATTCGTAAGCGGAAGTAGTAATTTGGTGGCTGGCAGACCTATGTTTAGTAAGCTGGAGTAGGTTTCTCCCTTGAACGAGCTTTCACCTGTGCTGCCTATTACTATAGTGCCTAAGCGAATTTGTTTCTTGCATGAAGTATACGATAGATGAGAAAGGGGTGTTTTACCACACACAATTCATCCACCAAATAATGCTAAAAAACAAAATTCATCCACCGAAAGGCTTCCTGAGTTTGCTTGGTTGTCTTTGCCTGAAACTGAATTCCATGTTGTTCCCAACAAGAATAAACGACGGACGCATGTGCAATCATATATAGGGCCGGTGGCATTGAGGTGCCAACATAATTGACAAATCAGAGCTACTTTCCATTAGTTCTTTATACAACAGTACTAATTTAATTAGCAACAAATGTTGGTATTTTAGATGAAGGACAAAAGCTACTTCAAGTATTATGTCAGTTCTTCGCTGGTTAAATGGGCTGTGGAGATGTGGAATTGGAGCAATATTTTCTTTTCGCGCACGTTGGAAATATCTTTAAAAAAATTCCACAATCTGGTTGACCTCTGTAGAACTCTCGTCCATTACTGATGAATGAATATTCCCTCTGCTCAGTAGAGGCCGGAGACAAACGACCAAAAGAGGCACACAAGCTCATGATCGAGGCAGAGACAACTTATTACTGATGTATACAGATTTGATTCTTCAAATTATACACACTGAATAACAAAATTTTAATCCCAAAAAATAACATTTCTTACTGATTAGTAATCATTCACTTCGTTTGCACTTGCGTATCTCCAGAGCCAAACTCTGCAAAAATAAACAATTGGTCAATATATATCAAAATGGTACCGTCAGATTCATATGTTAAAGTGCTCCCGTATTATCATAATTTCAGGGCCTCTTTAGAACAAAGGAAAATTTGAGGAATTTTGTTTCCTATGAGTCCCTTTGGATCAAAGGATTGAGATCCTAAAATTCCTATGGAATAGCTCAATCAATAGGAATTTTTGAGGAAATGTATCATGAGGTCCAACGTTATGGATTTTCCCCCCCTTTGTGTCTATCTCACTTCAAAACCCTGTACTCTATTCCTATAAAGCATCCAAACGGTACAATTGAACAATCTCTGTGTTATAGAATTCCAAATGATTCAATCGAATTCCTCTGTTTTTTTCTTTCTATTCCTGCATTTTTGAATTCCTGCGTTACTAACCATAAGCTCTAAGAGGAAATAATGTAATGCGCAAAGTTCAATTTCAGGTACTGTGCCATGTCGAATGATGCCCTGAACTTGGCCAGAAGAAGTAGTACAACTAATGATTTCCACTAATGAGTTCTTGAAATACACGTTACTTGAGATCATACTATATATAAAATGGAACAAGTTTGTTTTCTCTTTGTTCAGACTTGATGATGCAACCTAATTATTCTACTCCAAAAGTACTGTTCCATAAACCACAGGTGTCAAGAGCAATCAAGCCAAGGGCACAGAAAATCAGGCGCCCACATGATTCCTCCCATTGCCAGCAGATGCCACAGAAGATTACAAACACATCCCTCTCCCTCCACTTTTATCTCCTTTTTTCCTCCACTACTATTCTATTTGACAATTTTTTTCCTCTCTAAAATCTCCTATTTTTCTGCTATAAATGGCCCTCTCCTCCAAGCCTCAATTCCCTTTTCCCCTCTTCCCAAACTCCCTTGCTAGGTTTCCCTTCCACTGAGCTCCTTTTGCCATTCAGACCTTCGCATCTCTCCTTGCTAGTAACAACACAATTTGTTACTACCAACTTGAGTCTCGACTACCTCCTAGTCCTGTCCAAATTAAGCACAAATCTGCCACCTCAGCTCAATCTTTCCTTGAACCGCCAAATCTTTGCTTCTCAATCTTCAGTTTTCCAAGGGGAGGTTCTGCCAAAATTTTGTTCCCTGACCATCCATTTTCCAAGGGGAGGCTCTGCCAAAATTTTATCTGTCATCCATCAATTAGTTCCCAAGGGGAGATTCTGCCAAAATTTTATCTGACATCCATCAATTCCAAAGGGGAGGTTCTGCCAAAATTTTCTTTGGACATCAAGTTTTCCTTTATTGACATACTTGCATACGCATATAGAACAAATACAAATTTTGCAAGGTAAAGAAGAGTACTTTGTTTTTTGTCCTTGATGATAGACTAGCAGAGAAGCCGTAGTGGTTGTTTTGATGTTGTTGCTCGTCTTCTCCGAGCACCTCCCCTCCAGATTTATGGTCGGCTCAGCAATTACTCAGCTTGTTCAGTCCTTCTCCGTTGTCTTCCTCTACTGGTTCTATGTCTTCTCAGTAAGCTCCCTGTAGTTTAGTCTTTTGCAGTTAAGCCTTCCTTATACAGCATAATTAAGCTTGTAAGGCATCCATATACTAGAAGGAGTATTTACAAAAAATAAATAAAATAAAAACAAGTGAAATTGCTGTGGGTACACAAAAGTTGTGGAGAGATGACCATGTCGAGTGGGACCTCGTCGGGATCGAGCCTGGGGACCCGGAGTGCCAGGTCAGAGGATGACTTGGACCTCCAGGCCCAGATGGAGAAGAAGAGGAAGCGGAGGAAAGAGTCGAACCGGGTGTCGGCCCGGCGATCTAGGTTGCGGAAGCAGCAGCACCTCGACGACCTCACCTCGCAGGTTATATATATATGCTCTAATTATGAGTGCACTTAAAGAGTCTTAAACGCATGCATAGATCTAATCTTATTATTGTCATGTCATGTTTATTCTAAATTATCATTTATGAGAGCTTGCGCTCATGTGCAGGTGCAAAGCAAAACAGATGAAAACAAAGGGCCACTTGAAATATGTGCTCAAAACAAACTCAATTATTGTGCATCCTTAGCCTTTTTCAAAAAGGCCCACCAATTGCTTCCTACCTAATTCTTTCAACAACACTAAAAAAAAAATGTATTTATCATCGTGAGTTGCCTTATCATAGGTTGAATTCTCACCAAACCAATATCACACCTTCTACATGAGAATTGAGAGCACAAGTAAGGAAATATGTACATGCTGCTAAGAATACATACTGTTGTCACAAAACAGGTGAACCAACTGAAGAACCAGATCCAGCAACTCAGCATGTCACTGAGCATGGCCACCCAAAACCTTGTGGCAGTGCAGGCACAAAACTCGGTGCTGCAAACGCAGGCGATGGAGCTGGAGAGCAGGCTGTGCGCCCTAAGTGAGATCCTGTTGTGCATGAGTTCAATCACCAACACCGGCAGTGCTGCTACAAATCCAGCCACCATGCGCATCACAACCAGCAGTGCCTGTGATATCTTTGGCACCAGCACATGGAGCCAGCCCATGGACTTGTACCAGTGCCTCTAGGGGAGAAGGCACCAAGTTGTGCTTCAATCATGTAGGGCTTTAGTGTCACTGTTGATGTATCATGTGTGCTTCTCTCTTGATTGTTTATTTTGGGGGACAGGGATGTTTTGGCTTTCTTGTTCTTTGGTGGCAGAGGGATATTATGACCAAATGGCGATGTAGTGTTTGGCACTTTGTGTTGGTTGACTGTTGAAGGCAGGAGGGGAATGAGTGGGTCAGTTTCTGAAAGAGAGGCGCAGATTATTTTGTACTGGCTCCTGGTTTGTGTAATGATGATGATAATGCTTAGTAAGATGCCGATTTGGTAGCTCTTGATATGCCAAGTGCTTCTCTATGCTCCAGATGCATGATTATCTAGAGGTGGGTTCTTTGTTTACGGTTAGTATTCCATCCATTTAAACTGTTGCTTTGTAACCAAACCAGCATTTTTATCAACTCTCTCGACTTCTGCTCGTGTTGAGCGAGTCACCAGTTGCCACACCAAAGACAGAGTAAACGGTTGGGGTTATTCTCAAGTCCGTGTTTGAGATAAAATTTTACGGTATATTCTACCGGTAGTATATGATGATAGTATAAATTAAATCTGATCATTGACTTGCTAAGGGTATAATAGACTTTTTTTTTTATATTTATAATTTTTATTGAGAGTATTATAGACTTTTTCAACTAGTGTGTAAAATATTAATCCCATACCATGTGATCTTGGCATGGTCAATTACAATTTTACTCATTTAGGATTGTACTAATTATACTATTATGTTTAGTATAACTAAATCCTAACTAATTTGAACCATCGAATAAAAAAGAATGAATGACTCGTATTAAGTTGAGTGTATCGTAAAAGAGCTCACGTGCAAAGTTTGTTGAAATATCGGCTAGGTTGAGTTTTACCCATAAGCTTGGTCTTGATCTAGCACTGCATGTTCTTTCTCTCGTGCCTTCTGAATTCGCCAAAAGTATGCCATACGCAATTAATTTATGCGGTTCTAAAAAGCAATTCAATATAAATTTTATTTTGCAGATTGGTGTGCATGCAGCAGAGAAGCGTGCAACATTTGCAAATATAAACACGTTTAGGTAAAGGTGAATGGATGAACCGAATAAATAAAAGGGACAGTTGCAAAGTAGGCATCTGTTTTCTATTGCAGTGTACAAATAGTGCAAGCACATATCGACTTTAAGAAAGTGATGGTAGGCAAGCATATGCTTCACCGAAAAACAATAAAGAGAAGTGCACCAAGGTATCAAAGTCAAAAATTTCCAAGCAGCATGGAAGTAAATATCACCTTTTTCAGAGTGTTATTTCCGAGTCTGAAAATTTAGATACATTTGTGTAACATGATTTTTCAAAATGGATTATGGATGTGTTTTGAGACTTTCTATGGTGCTTGAGGGGTATGCTGTCCATTCATTTGTTGTAATCTAACGATCCACGCTTAAAGGTACCTACTAGAAGGTATTTAAGTTGTGGGACAGGTATTAGCTTGAAAATAGTATAGAAGGCTAGATAGGTAATTTCATGAACCCACAAAAATAGATAGAATACTTACTGTTATCCTTTGAAACGGAGACGCGCAGGGGACTTTGTTGATTAATAATAGCAACGCCAATGGCAACACAACTAGGGGTGGATAACAAGCTGGCTCTGTTCGGCTCGGTTTATTAAAAAAACGAGATCGGCTCGGCTCGTTAAGCTAACGGGCAGAATACTAGGCTCGACTTGGCTCGTTAAAAAACTCGAACTCGACTCGTTAGGTCTGTTATCAATAAAAATCCATGCAGTCCATCTCTGTTAATCAACGATCATGCTACTATCACTATGCACCATCTCTGTTATGCAATTAACCTACTTATAGCATGTGAAAATGCTTGATTCATTCTGAACCCTCTAACAGAATGCTTGATTCATTCTGAAGCAATTAAACATATGACACTCTATATTACAGGCAAAGCTACCATTCATTCTGAAGCCACTAACAGAATGGGCGGACGGTGGTCTACGGGGGCGGGTGAAACAGGGAAGGAACTGGAATACCAAGCGCACGAGCCCCGAGCTACCGAGCATTATGGATGAGAGACTTAGGGAGTTAGGGTTGCGCTGAGCCCAGTGGCCAATGGTCTGGGCTAGGACATGGCCAGGGCTGCCTGGTGATCAACCAAGATGGCCTGGAACTCTGAACGTCTGGTGAGTGAACGAGCTAAATGAGTTAACAGGCAACTCGCGAGCCAGCTCGGCTCGTTAAGAAAACGAGCTAAATTGCCGGCTCGGCTCGGCGAGTCGAACCGAGCCCTTAACGAGCCGAGCTAACTCGCGAGTTTCGAGCTTTTTTTTCACCCCTAAACACAACGGCCTAGCCGCGCGGGCTTTGATGATTCGGGTTTGTAACCTAGTAATTACCAAACGAATTAAACGGAGAAACAAGTATGGCAAGGCATTTGATGATTTAGATAGTAATTACGAAACTTTCTATCTTCACAAAATTTCTATTATACCTAAGTTACCCCTTTGTAAATCAACTATTCAAAAATTTTAGAGGGGAGGTATCTCAAGCACCTTATGTTGAAGTATAAGTGAATTGTACGTCTTTCCTTATCAGCTTAAGCTTTTGGGTGAATTGGTTGGTGCATGCAACTCAATATGGTATCAGAGCCGAGAGGTCTTGAGTTCAAGACTCGGTTGGCGCAATTAAAAAAATTAATTGCAACCCACTTCTATTCCATATCTTAGGTCTGAGGGAGTCTATACGTGAGGGGGAGTGTTGAAGTATAAGTGAATTGTACGTCTTTCCTCATCAGTTTAAGCTTTTGGGTGAATTGGTTAATGCATGCAACTTAACACCTTAGAAAGTCTTCATGTAATATACGTTTGGAGCAGAGAATTCTCACAGACTGAGCAAAGAATTCTCAAGCACCTTAGAAATTCTGATATAATTAAATACCAAGATCTGGATATCTTACATCTGAAAACACAACTTAAAAACACAACATCAAAGAAATTTATAGGCATGACAAAGCAAAAACAAAAACACGTTTGTATTGTTTAGAGGGAAAAAAAAACTCCATCAGCAAGATGCCACCCTGTCTAGCACCACCTGCATCGAGTGTCCTGCTCCTACAATCTCCTGCATGGCTATAGAGTTTATTTAGCCCAAGCAGCTAGATGCTGTGGTGTTATACTTACACCCTTTCTCTGATCTGAACCCAAGGGGAACAGATGTGAATTCTATATTTTCCTGTCAGTCTAATATTGTATCAACTTGATCCAATTCTTGCTTGCAGAACGAAAAGATAAGCAGACCAACACCAGCCATCAGAAGAGAAAAATCTACAAGTGTGTAAAGCCGACCAGAAGACAAGCCAAAAAGGATGGATGGCTCCATGCGTTGGTAGGAACCGTAGAACAGCGAGAGCACGTATCAGCTTTCGCATAGTGGGATCCTTTGGTACTTCACTGTACATCAGGCTTTATTTCACAAACGAGGAAGCCACTGCTGTACTTTGGCAAAAGCTATGTGCTCCCACAAGCACTATTACATAGATCTGTTGAAAAAGTTGACAATAATTTAATTCTAGATTTTATTATGAGTTAAAGATCATGTAAAATTAGAGATGCATAAAACGATACTAACAGCAAGTAACTCATTGGACTTATGAATATACACAATAATAGGATTATAAAAGAATATTTTGGTCGCACAACCAACTTACAGTTGGACTCGATGAAAAACAAGAAGCATTTCAAAACGTAGATGAAGCAGAGTAGTGAGCGGTCGCCCAGAGGTTTGTTTTTGAAGTTTTAAAAATAAAAATAACCATTTGAATTTTCTTGTTAAAGTTCTATCTTAATTTGAATTTTCATAAATCAAAAAAGATTTAATGTGAATAATTAAAAGTAATTTAGTTTTTATTTCTAGTTGGTTCTCAAGCTCGGTCTTATAAATTTTAAAGTAATTTAAAGCTTCATATTTTATTTTTAGTAGATACACATAACTATATCGTGATGTATCATCAATAAGAGTTAGAAAATATCTTTTGCCTTCTTTTGTCAACAATCCATTCATCTCACACAGGTCGGAATGGACAAGATCCAATGGTGCCAAATTCTTTTCCTCCTCTAATCCCTTAAAGAGTTTTCGAGCTTGTTTTGCTTGCACACAAGTTTGGCGCTTTGATCCTTTGACAATTTTATATTTTAGAATTAAATCTAATATGTACATTCGAGTAATACTACCAAAACCAATATGACCAAAACGAGAATGCCATATATTGGCCTCACTTTTATTCAAACCAGTAGTAACATTCAGATTATAATAATACTCTAAAATACTTATGCAGAACAAGCCTTCGCTCTCATAGCTTTTACCAATAAAGTTACCAAACTTAGACAATATAACTTTATTTGACTCAAATAGTAGCTTGTAACCATCCCTGCATAGGAGAGAATCACTAACGAGGTTCTTGTTTATTGTTGGCGCATACTGCACGTTATTCAAGTGGAAAATCTTCCCTGAAGTAAGCCTTAAATCCACCGCGCCAACACCAAGAATAGAAGCATGCGACCCATTCCCTATTAGGACGGAGGAAGCCCCGACTGCCTGATAAAAAGAAAATATGGAAATATCAGAACATATGTGAACATTAGCTCCAGTATCAACCCACCAATCATTGGATTGACATGCTGAAAAAACAACAAGTGAATTGCCATACTCTCCTATTGAGGCCTCGCCTATAATCACGTTGACAACCTTTTTTGTTGCTGTTCAACATCCTTACTCTTGCGGAAACAATAGTCTTTTGCCATATGACCGTTTTTCCCACACACAAAGTAGGTGATGTTCCTCATATCCTTCTTCTCAGTTTTCCTTTTAAAGATAATTGTCTTGTTTAGTTTAAAGCCTTTATTTTTCTTGTCATATCTTTTCTCTATAACATTTGCATTGATCTGATTGTTCTGATTGGAAGTGCTTGGTGCATCTTTTGATCTTGCCTTTTCTTCCACATAAAGGGCAGTAATGATATCCTCAATATAAATCTCTCCCCTCTTGTACTTTAGACTAGTGGTAAAATCCCGCCATGAAGAAAGAAGTTTTGCAACAATGCCCGCAGCCACAAACTTAGAAGGAAAAATGCAACCCAAATGCGTAATCTCGCTGACCAGTAGCGGAAGCTCATGAGCATGTGCAACTATCAACTTAGCATCATCCATGTTGTAGTTGAAGAATTGCTCTGTAACACCCTGGCTATTCGGAAGCCAAGATGTTACCTAAAGGATCTAACTTGTAATCATCAAGCGGAAGCATTCAAAACATAACTCCTAGGAGGACATAAAGAAGTCAAACTTTCATAAAGTAATAGCAATAGCAAAGATTAAATCCAAACGATTAAAACAATGGAGTGATCAAGGACCACAAATAGTACTAAACAACCATGGCATCGGGAGAATTATCAACTACATCAATATTATTTATTACAGTTCAACATTCTACGACTGAAAGATATAATCAAATCTTATTAATAAAACTGAAGGAAGGTGAAAAGAGTGAATAGTGTGGGTGTGACTACTCCCGCCCAGCGTCAACATCAATGATCACCTAAAATAAACAACAAAGCAAGAATGAGTCGAAACTCAGCAAGTACTATACATGATAAATCAATCATAAAGTGGACAAGCCAACTACAACCGAAATATGAACAATTCTCGGAACACATACATGAATGAATGGAATGAAAGAATGCATTGAAGGAATGGACTGCTCAACAGCTTATACCGGTATAGTGAGTGATACACCCGTCGGTGTTCACTTAAGCCCGTACTTGACAAAGTCCGGGGACCCAAATACCGTATGAAGAACGTTTCATACGAGTGTCCGAAACCGCCCACATTGGAATAGTGGGTCTTACGTGCCCATACTGGAATTGATGGGTCTTTGCAAATTACACTCCCGTGGACGGAAATTGAACAATATATGAATGGAATGAAACAATTACTGTGGATATCATGGGGATATGCTCCAGATCTTAGGATGATGTGACAATTGGCAATGGAATTTATGGTTTGTCGTTTCACAGGGTTTTCGACAAAGTTCAGACTTTCTGGACAGGGGCGGTCCGACCGGTCCCAAATCGGTCGGACCGGCCATGTGTGGCGGTCGGACCGGCCGTGACCAAAGAGTGTCAGAATGTGCTGGCCAAAAATAGAGGATGTAGGCAAGTGAGGGGATTCCAATGCACTTGGTCTCATAATTTTTGGAGCCTCCAAGAAAAAGTTCTATTCGTTTTAAATTTCCAGAAGGTTTCGGAATTTCAGGGCTTGAAATTCGGCTAAGTCCCTTGTGGCGGTCCGACCGGCTCACAGGGAGCGGTCCGACCGGCCAGAGGGCAGTCCGACCGGCTCACAGTGAGCGGTCGGACCGATTTCCACTTATGAACGTCAGCCAACTTCGTGGTGATGTTGTTTTGTTAGGTCAAGTTCATTGGTATCATGGCATATGTATTGCATGATGCATGTTTTTTGTCGAACCCGGGAACGAAGGATCCCGAATTCTCTGTGTTCATACACTAGTCCAGATTTCCGGTGTACACGATCACAAAAATGTTATCACAAACATATCCGGCGTGTTTATTAATAAGCATAGAGTTTATTACAATTTGGGCTCGAGGCCAAATAAAACATTAGCGGAAGCAAAATATAATGGTAAGCCACACGATCGCCACAGCAATCGTGCGGAGGTCGCCGCCTAATCGCCCCGCTCCTCACCTTAGGATAGTAGACTTCTCTGAATAATAATATTCAGAAGAGTGAGCACTACAATCGTGCTCGCAAATTACACCCAATCTGTAATTTAGAATGCATGCATAAGTTATTCAAAGGAAGGTTGTAGGGTTTATTTGCGTAATTCAGCATTTTTGGGTTTTAAATAGTTATACTAAGTTTCAAGGCACATATTTATTCCATAGTTAAAATCAGATTTTAAAATTTATCATTGTATAGTGGATAACCTCCATATGAAACATGGCGAAGGATACCCTCCTATCACAAGGCTTCCCGCTCAATTTTATCACAAGGATTAACCATCCTCAAATCATGTCCAGAGTTATTTTAAAACCAAAAACAAAATCTAACTTAGAGTGGCTTTGCTCGGCATGTCCATGACCGTGGTCACGGCTATTCGAATAGATTAACACTCTGCAGAGGGGTACAACTTTACCCACACGAGATAAATTTGCCCGTTATGTCGGCCAATGCACGCTTCCTTAGGTGTGTGACTAGGCAATTATCACAAGGCGTTTCCAATGCACTACCTCACTACCAATATGCCCGCTAAGGTTTCACTTCCATTAGGCTAACCACCTGCCGGAAGCCCCCTCTTGCGCCAAGTGGGAATAAAATCTAACCGACACCCACACAACAAAAATGGCACAAACAACAATGAGGTAGGACAAACTATTAAGCCTGGTTCTGCCCATACAGAACATGTGGTAGTACGGTGGAGCTTTGCAAGATGCGGCTCAAAGACCGGTCCTTAACCTACTTGGGCAACTTTCAATAAAAACCCTGGGTCTCAGTCCTAACCAGACGAGCTCGTGCATAAACCTGCACCCACCAACGGTCCATTTTTGCCCAAGTACAAACCATTTTCTTTTATTTTTTATAATTTTCAAAGACATTTGCAAAAGTCTACCATGACATAACAATGTCATAGGCTTTTTATCAATTTTTGAAGTTTTAGCTAAATTCTCCCAAAATCAAATATTTCCTGGTCTAAGCATTTGCTAAGCATATATTTATTTTTAAATTCATTTGACTAAGGTGACAAGGAATTGGTAATACAACATTCAAATGTGGCTGTACAAAGGAATTGGAATAATTAAGTATTTAAAACAGGAATTTAAAATACTTAAATACAATTATGCATGCAATAATAATTTAAAACAGAAATTAAATAATTTTAAATATTGGGGGCAAAATGATCAATGGTGTAACTTGCCTTGCTCAAAATCTTGGTATTCTACTTCTTCAATAGGGTCAAGCTCTCCAGAGTCGTCAAAATCTATACGCGAGAATAATCCAAATTCAAACAGAATTCAAATGAACTCAAATAAATTCAAATGAAAATACAAATTAACTCCAAATTAAATAATTTTGGTTTGGTTAGCTAGATCTTGATTTTATACAAATTTAGAAATTTGAATCACCTAAATCGGAGTTTGTATGAAGAAATACGAGCTCCTGGAAGTTTAAAACCTAAATTAAATCCTAAAAATCAGAATTTACGAATTTTCCAAATTAAATTTCTAAAGGAAATTCCATTTATTGCGCCAGCTGACGTCAGCGGTCGATTTAAATTACCGGCCGAATTATTTTTTAAAGAAAAACCTTTTGTCTCTATGACAGGTGGGCCCGGGTTCATGGACTGAGTCCACGGAATCATTAATGGTCCACCATGAACCGGGTGCATGAAACAGTGGTTTTGCCACCTGTGCGCGACACGCGGGTACACCACGTGGGCAAAAACGCTGAGGTGGCGCAATCGTGGCAACACGGTGGCGGCCATGTGGCGGTGCCACATAAGCACGGCATTGGCGGCGGCTCGGCACGGGTGTTCCGGCGAACGGCGGCGCGGCGAGCTTCGGCCAGGGGTGCAAACACGAGAGGGAAGTGCGGGGATCCCAGGGCTTACCGAGGCGGTGCAGGAAATTGCACGGCTCGTCGGTGGCGACGGTTTTGGCGGCGACGCTCTCGGGCTTGCGGCGGTGATGGAGTTCCGGTGGCGTTCCGAGGGGGTGGAGGTGCGCACCAGGTTCGCGGTGCCGAGGCGAGGCCGGTGGTGCGGTCGAGGCGGCCGGAGGTCCACTGGTGGCGGCGCTAGAGGCAGCGGAGCACAGCTCGGCCGGCGAGAGGGAAAGGCCAAATGCGGGCGACTGGGGGCGAGGGAGGCGAGGGGGGCGAAAGCTTGAGGGAGGAGAGGCGCACTGGTGCTCCTTTATAGGGCGGCGAGGCCGGAGGCGAGCTTTGCGCGGGGAGTAATGGCGGTGGCAACGGGTGCGGCGGCGTTAGGGCGAGTAATGGAGGGGAAAAACGACAGGGGTGAATGTGGCGGAGTAAGGGGGAGTTAACACGCGTGATGACGAGTGAAGAGAGGGAGGGAATCGCGGGAGTGAAGAGCTCCGAGGCGAGCGGCAATGGCGGCGAGAGGCGCGGGCGCGCGGGGAAGAAAGGGAGGAAGGAGACGACTCGGCGCTGGGGCCCACATGGCGGTCGGATGAACTGGTCGGGAGGAGTGATGATCGTTGGATTTTGATCGAACGGCCTGAGGTGGTAACACGCGCGCGAAACTGGTCGGGCGAAGCGGTGATCGTTGGATTTTGATCGAACGGCCGAGGCGATAGAGTGCGAGAAGGTTTGATGTCGGCCGTCCGATTTCGATCAGACGGCCCGCATTAAACAGGCGCGGGGAGGAATGGGCCGAGGTGTGCACAGTGCTGGGCTTCGGCCCAGTACTGTTGCCAATGATTTTAAATCCCTTTTCTAATTTATTTAATCCTAGAAATTCAAATAAGCTTTAGAAAATATCAAATAAAGTCCAAAAGTTTTGAGAAAATTCACAAAAATTCTCAAGAGCATTCTGGACTTAAATAAAATAATTCCAACTTTTAATTGGTAATAGATTTTGCACATAAATTATTTTAGCTTTAAGATAATTAGGGAAAAGCTTTTAAAATTTCCAGAAAATCCACAAAAATAATTAAATTCTTATTTTCAACTGAAACTAAAATTTTGGGCTGTTACATTTTGACTAACATGGGTCAAGTTGTGAAGAACTTGTTCTCGAATTCGTGTTTGCTTGTCTATGGTTGTGCAGGTTGCTTGGTGGTCAACGACGGTCAACGGCGAGGATGATCGGGACTAGACTTGGAGAGTTGAGGTCCAGAACGATCGACGATGCCGGGTGAGGTCAATGACTCAAGCATGATGCAAGATGGACAAGGGTGACCTATTAGCAAATCTGAGGCGCAAGATGACGCTAGGTGAAGCTGTTTAGGTCAAAAGGTTAAAGACGGCGCTTTGCGAAGCGTGCGTGTGTGACCCATTTGTTAGTGGGCCTTAACGGGAGCCCAATAGAGTCAAACCCTAGAAGTTCTAGGCCTCCACTATAAATAGGAGGAGGTGGTGGCTGCACCATCTAGCTCGCCTCTTTTATGTTTCAAAACCCTAATTGGCTTAGGGGAGTTGAGGTGGAGGCTAGGGCTCTTGATGGTTTGAGGTAATTTTCATGATCTTGGATTGACCACTGTTCCTTGATGGAGTGGGTGTAATCCAACATCAATCACGAATTTAATCTATGCAAGGTTTGCTTGAGATAAGTCTCTTTTCGTTCTTGCTTTCAATTTCGTGATTTTAGGGCTTTCTTTGATCCGTGAAGTTTTGATTGATTTATTCACGTGAATTAGCTTGCTGTGATATGTGTGAACCTATCTAGGATCATCTTGATCATCAATCACTCACGAACAAGCATTAGGATCAAGTTTTCGTTCTTGCCCGGTTTTAGACCGTCTTACTCAATTGACAACTGTTCAGGATCTTGCCAAGAATTATCATAATATTCAATTGGAATAGGTCCTCAATATCATACAGAAGGTGTGTGCAAAGTTTCGTAAAGTTTGGAGTTGAGAATCAAAAGTTAGACCTAATTGCAACTTCGTCATCGGCTGTTTTTCTTGTTTCAGATCTGTTCGAGTCCGCCGTCCGACCGCCTCACCAACGGCTCGACCCGACGGCGTGGTCCGACCACCGTATAATACCTGTCCGATCGCCCGACAATCGGTCCGACCGGTCAAGTTCAGAGGTCAGACCGCCAAAGATAATCGTGGTCCGCTTTTAATCTTAGTTGATTTTGTTGCTTTACTTTGGGGGTTCAATTGAATTCAATACTAGTCTTCCACTGTACTAGTATATTGATCTTCATAGCTTCATCATAGCTATTGGAGTGAGATTGTGTTGAATTCATCATAGTATAAGGAATCTGATGGTTTTATTCATCGTTCTTCGTTCAGCCTCATCGAGTATGCAAACAGGATGCTCGCGGTAGGTCAAATCCTCTTGGACATCGAGAGTTTCCAACAGAGCTTCCTCAGTTGGGACACAGAGGCACTTCTTTAGTTGGGACACATGGAAAATATCATGTACCCCCTCGAGTGCAGCTGGCAATTCCAACTTATAGGCAGCGGCTCCTTTCTTCTCGATAATATGGTAGGGACCGACATATCGAGGAGCTAACTTACCCTTGATGCCGAAACGTTGATGACCCTTCAATGGAGAGACTTTGAGATAAACAAAGTCATTACGCTCAAAGCTCAATTCACGACGACGGCGATCCGCATAGCTCTTTTGCCTGGATTGAGCTGTGCGTAAGCGATCACGAATAAGCTGGACTTGGCTCTCAGCCTCGTTGATCGAATCCGGACCAAAGAAAGGTCTTTCGCCGGCCTCAGACCAATTTAACGGGGTTCTGCACTTTCTCCCGTATAAGGCCTCAAAAGGTGCCATGCCGAGACTGGCCTGAAAACTGTTGTTGTAGGAAAACTCGGCAAATGGCAAGCATTTCTCCCAATTCTTTCCATAGGAGAGGACACAAGCACGAAGCATGTCTTCCAACACTTGGTTGACCCGCTCAGTCTGTCCATCGGTTTGGGGGTGATATGCTGTGCTAAAAGTAAAACGGGTTCCCATAGCCTCTTGCAAACTTTGCCAAAAGCGAGAGGTGAAAAGAGAACCACGATCCGAGACAATCGTCTTGGGTACCCCATGTAAGCTCACGATGCGGGCAATGTAGAGATCCGCCAACAGACCTACACGGAGATTCATCTTGACTGGAAGGAAGTGCGCCACCTTAGTCAGCCGATCAATGACAACCCAAATGGCATCATTGCCCTTGGAGGTACGAGGCAGACCGGTGATAAAATCCATCCCGATCGAATCCCACTTCCATTCAGGAATAGGCAAAGGCTGAAGCAGTCTTGCTGGACGCTGATGCTCAGCCTTAACACGACGACACACGTCGCACTCGGCAACGAACTTCGCAATCTCCCTCTTCATTCGGGTCCACCAAAATTCCTAACGGAGATCTTGATACATCTTTGTGGCCTCGGGATGAATAGACAAAGGCGAATCATGGGCTTCGTGGAGGATCAAATCTTGCAATTCTATGTCCTTTGGAACCACAAGGCGTTGCCCGAACCTTACAACACCATGCTCATCCTCAGAGAAGCACTTGGCTGTTCCGTTCTTGATATTTTCCTTGATGCTGTTCACTCCAAAATCTGATTGTTGAGCGATCTTAATCCGATCCACCAAGGTTGGTTGCACAACCAAGGCAGCGAGGGAACCATGCTCAACCAATCCCAAGTTGAGACGCTGAAATTCCTCCAGAAGGGTGGGTTGACGTTCTTAGAGCAACAAGACATTGCAATGCGCTTTGCGACTGAGCGCATCGGCAACGACATTAGCCTTGCCCGGATGGTAGTGAATACCCATATCATAGTCCTTGATTAACTCCAACCATCTCTTTTGCCTGAGGTTCAGATCTGGTTGGGTGAAAAATACTTTAAGCTTTTGTGATCCGAATACACTTCACAACGATTACCAATTAGGTAATGTCGCCAAATCTTAAGTGCATGAATCACAGCAGCCAACTCCAAGTCATGGGTAGGATAGTTGAGTTCATGAGGTCTCAATTGCCTTGATGCATAGGCCACTACCTTGCCTTCTTGCATAAGGACACAACCGAGTCCTCGACGAGAAGCATCGCAAAGATTTCAAGCTTTGATGAATATCGGAAGAACGAGAACGGGAGCAGTGGTCAAACGCTTCTTGAGTACTTGGAAGCTTTCCTCACAAGCATCGGACCACAAGAACTTCTTGTCCTTCTTGAGCAACTCCGTCATCGGCTTCGCGATCTTCAAGAAGTTCTCGATAAAGCGACGATAATATCCCGCTAAACCAATAAAACTCCGCACTTCAGTTACCGAAGTAGGCTGACTCCATGAAAGAACATCGTTGACCTTGCTAGGATCAACGGCTACGCCTCCTGCCGAAAGAACATGACCCAAGAAGGCCACTTCCTTCAACCAGAATGCGCACTTTCTGAATTTTGCATACAGCTGGTGCTCACGAAGCTTGCCTAACACAAGCCTCAGTTGCTCATCATGCTCCTCATCGTTCTTAGAATAGATAAGAATATCATCGATGAAGACCACAACAAACTTATCCAAATACTCCATGAATACCGAATTCATGAGGTTCATGAACAAGGCGGGAGCATTAGTTAAGCCAAATGACATGACGGTGTACTCATACAAGCCGTAGTGAGTAGAGAAAGCCGTCTTTGGAATATCCTCGGGTCGTATCCGAACTTGATGATATCCCACTCTCAAATCAATCTTGGAGAATACTCGAGCTCCAGTTAATTGATCAAAGAGATCATCAATGCGGGGCAATGGATACTTGTTCTTTACCGTTACCTCATTAAGCGGACGGTAATCCACGCACATGCGTAAAGTATTATCCTTCTTCTTTACGAAGATTGCAGGACAACCCCATGGAGATGAGCTAGGGCGGATGAAACCTTTTTCTTGCAGCTCACTCAGTTGTTTCTTCAACTCCACCAACTCGTTCGGTGGCAACCGATAATGCCTCTTGGAAATCGGGGCGGTACCGGGAACCAACTCAATGACAAACTCGAGGTCTCGAACTGGTGGCCTCCCTGGAAGATCTTCAGGAAATACATCAATGAAGTCACAAACTATTGGGACTTCACTAATATCTAAAGCGGGCTTCGCTTCAAGCGCGAAAAGATGCGGACCTAGCAGCTTCGGCGAAAAGCGAACCTGCTCGCCGGAAGGACTAGACAGAGAGGCACACTTCTTGGCACAATCGATTTGTCCCTTGTGATGGGACAACCAATCCATGCCAAGAATTACATCTAGACTTGCTGAATGGAGCAAGATAAGATTCGCTAAGAATTCTACTCCCTCAATTTCTATTGGGACATCCCTACACTCAGATTCAGCTCTTAACTCCGAACCCGGAGAGCGAATGAGCAATGGGACCAACAATGGAGTAAAAGCGAGTTCACTAATAGCAGCAAAAGACTCAGAAATAAAAGAATGAGATGCTCCTGAATCAAACAAAACAGTAGCAGAATGAGAGTTAACAGAAAGTGTACCCAGCACGACGTCGGGTGCCTCCTGTGCCTCCTCAGCTGAGATGAGGTTGACGCGACCACTACCCACGCCTTGGGTAGAAGGGACTATCTTCAGGTCCTGAGAAGAACCACCTCCTTGCCCGCGTCCTCCATTAGGACGAGGGGCCGCCTGCCTTCTTAGGGCATTGGTTCGCATAATGCCCCCCTTCGGGTTGCAGCGGCAAGTGACTCGGCGGCCGGGTTTGGGGCCACCTGGCCGACTCGCAGTGCACGTGATTGGGGCACGGTCATGCGAAGGACGAAGAGCAGTGCCGACGGCCCGGGTGTCGGGTACCGACCGACGCGCCCGAGACCGATCAAGCGGGATAGCTGGCCCTAGAGGACTTGTGGGCCTCCCACTTACGCTGCGAGAATCCACAAGCGCCTCCCGAGTGCTCGCGACGATGGCCTTGTCCACCAAGGCCCGAAAATCCGGAAGTCGACGACAGATAGCTTGTCCCGCAGCTCCTGACAAACCATCCTTGAACTTCTCTTGCTTGGCCTCATCAAGGCCACCTCTTCCGGAGCATAACGAGCTAAATGGTTGAACTCAGAGATACTCCAGAATCGAAACGCCTTGTTTGAGCGACAAAACTCCTTCTTCTTCACCTCATCAGGCCGTATGAATGTGACTCGACGGAAGGCAAGGCGGAACTCCTCCTGTGTGACGTGTGGCTGCCAGTCGCATAGCGAGAAAGCTCTCCCACCAAGACAAAGTCGCACCTCCGGTGGTGCGATGCGAGCAGCGCCTTCTCGTGCTCCTCGCATCTGCGCTATCTGGTTACCAACCGCACGAAGCCGATCGTCTGCATCAAGCGGGTCCTCGACACGGAGAACGTGGGGGTGGGTGCGAAGAAACTCCGTGAGTCCCCACGCGGCCGGTGTCCACTCCCTTGCCCGGATCTCAAGCACCGTAAGGGCGAAGGTGTTGCGCGCGATGACGCCCGTAAGAACCTCCGCCTTTCGCACGGCTGCGCTCGACCAAGAAGGACCTCGGCCATGGTCGGAGGAGGAGGAAGATCCTCGCCTGCACTCACCGATCGCCTTGGCCGCTACGAAAAGGCCCGGCCATCCTGTTATAAGAAACTTGGGTTAAAACTAGACCTGAAAATCAAAGCCGAAAGGAAGCAAAAAGCTAATGACTAGGGGAATGGAATATCACCCTAATCGAAGGCCAAAAACAGCCAGTGTATAAACTTTAAAATGCTCCTCGAGGTGGAGAGCCTACCCAGAATCTCCACCACCGCACACCCAACACAAGAACACATATCCTTTTTCACACAACACACACAACCCACTCCTGCGACTCGGAGATAACACACGCCAAAGTACTTAGTCAAGAGAGGTCCCATATCCCTCTCGCGTGGTTAGCACGCAAAAATGCTTGGTTTAGTGTAACAAGATGTTCGGTCCTTGTTGACTTAGGCAAGACATCCACAAACCCAATAACCCACCATCCAACCACTTGCCCAAGTCCAAATCAATTTTCCATTTTTAGATTTTGACTTTACAATATAACAAAACACAAGTGCTAGACAAAATGGAATAATAATTAGATGTGTGATCAATATCATCGACTAAAATCGATGATCACCCATTACTACCGAAACTAAGCATTTCTAAGCAATTTCAATTCGCAATCTACTAAGTGACAAGAGCTCATCCATCGAACTCGAATCACAGCAAATAACCTAGGCTCATGGTAGTAGAGGATAATCAATTCCTACAGATTATGCAACTATAGGATACTAACCATAATTTAACAACAAAGTAGCAATGCATATATACAAGTTGAAATCAATATATTAGACTTGAAAAATAATGGGATTAACATGATAAAACTGCTTGCCTATTTGCTGTGGGTCAAGATGTTGCTGAGGATCAATTATATTGTCAACGTGCTCTTCGGATCCTAACGAGAAAGCGAAAAAGAACCGATAAGAACGGAGAAAACATAAGGACTCAATAGCAAACTTTCTCCAAATATTCTGAAAATTTTACAGTATCAAGAGCATGATTTTTAAAGAATTTAGCAACAAGAACCAATTGATTTGGATTCTTAATGCAAAAGATATGAGCAAATTAATTTTGCTCAGCTTTATAAATCATAAATGCTACAATTCATAAGCAAAATTTTTTGGAGGCATACTGAGGTTAAAATCATTTTTAGATTAAATTTTAGTTAAAAACATAACCAACAAAATTTGAATCTCCCGAAAAGGAATTAAAATGAAATAGTTATGCATTTTACAAGTTATCATATTTTTCAGTTGGTAAATAAATCCTTTCGGGAAAATTAGAAATGAGATTCGACGTGGCCAAACTTGGAGCGTTGATCTTGGATCCAACGGTCCAAGTCCCTGTGCTGACGCACGCGAGCGCAGCCCCGAAAACCTAAACGTCAACCGTTGGATCTGGATCCAACGGTTCAGGTGGATCCGAGCACGCGGGCGGTCCGAACGTCCCCACGCACGCGAGCCGTTGATCCTGGATCCAACGACCCATGTGAACTCGAATTGGGACCGTTGATCTTGGATCCAACGGGTCACAGACCGAAACACGCGACGAATTCAAATTTCCGCGCGAATGTGGGCCGTAGATCTAAGGATCGACGGTCGCACTCCACTCACGTTCAAACGCCGTCCCTGCTTTCGTCCGCAAAAACGGCGAGGAAGAACGCTCACCGCCGGCGGCTCTGGCCACGGCGGTGCGAGCAAGTGCCCAAAATGGGTCCCAAACATCATTGCGCACCTAATGGTACCAATGGATTTGGCTGCGGTGGTCCAGAACGCCGGCAAGCCGGAGAGAACCGAAGTGGCCGAAACTGACCAAAACGAAAAACGGCGTTGAGCTCAGCTGCGGTTCAAGGGAGCAGGTGCCAGGCCACTAGGGACTAAAGAGGGGTTACCTGAGCACAAAGAATGCATCGAGGAGAGTCGAGACGGCTCGGGCGAGGAGAAACGCTGATTTCGGCCGAAAAGGGGGAAATCCAAATTCAGTTCGACCCTGAGCAAAATGAACCAAATTGAGTGAGGGTTTAGCTTCAGAGAGTAAAGGGGGAGCAGAGGGAGCAAAGACTCGAAGAAGAAAACCCCTGCTGCACCGACTCCACCGAAGCTCCAAAACCGACAATGGCGGCCGAAGGATTTTCGAGGATCTGCAGCTCCAGCAAACTTGTGAGTGCTAGCTAGAGTTGCGGAGGTGCTAAAGGAAGCTAAGGGAGAAACAATGGAGCTTAAATAGCTGAGGATGGCAGAGAGCAATGACGATATCCCTCTCGGGTCAACACGGCCATTAGAGCGCGAGAGAGCGACGGGAGCAGTTGGAGAGTGGACGCTGAGGGAGGAGCACGACGGGCATTTAATGCGCGCAGAGCTAGCCGTTTAAAGGCGACCGAAGAGTGGACTGCACGCCGCGGCTTTTCTCCTCTGCGCACGCCATGGCTGAGCTCACGCGCGCGCTGACCGGAGGAAGGAGACGACGTGTCGACCGTCGGATTGAAATTGAACGGCTGAGTTAGAACGGGTGGATTAAAACGATTCCATCGTTCGGTTGATCAAGGACCGTTCGATGCCGATCCAACGGCTCACAACGCCCGCGCCCGATCGACCGCGCCGGTGCGTTTAGTTGACTGGACCGAGTCAAGTGGCTCGAGCCCGAGTCTGATCCGAACCCGAGGAACAGTGCAAACCAGTTAGAATTTGAAATTTAAACATCTGATTTTTGAGGAATTATTTGAGGTAGCAAACAAGCTCCACAAATTATGAAATTTTAACTGGAGCTTTCTGACAGCAGGTGGAACCTCCCATAAAATTTTCTGAGATTTTCATGCATTGAAATTTTCTCCAGAAATTCCAGAAGAGGAGAAATAGGGTTTGACCAAACTTGACCCGCCTCCAAAAATTATCAAATAATTTCTAAAAATCATGGAATAATTCAGAGGTGTTACCAAGCCTCTCTAGAACTCAGGAAAAATATTCCCATGAGTTTGGCACAAGATCTTTGCCAAGGAGGTTTTTGATTGGAGTCAAATGAGGATTTAATTTTGGTTTTCCATAATTCTTTTAAAAGAATTACAAAAATGACCAAGGGCTTCAAGATGCAAGAAAAGTTTTAATTTCTTCTTATTTTCTTACATTTGAAACACAAATCCATATTTAGAATGTTACAAAATTCAAGTAAAAACTCGCGGATCAAAGAAAGACTCAAAATCATCAAATAGAGAGAAGGAAAGCAAAGAGACAAAACTTTGATCAAACTTTCCTTGGATTGATTTGATATAATTTGAGTTTACAGCCACTCCATCAATGGAGGACAAATCTCAATCGATGAGCACAAAATCAAATCAAAACTCTCTAGAACCCTAACCTCCACATCTCCTCTCCCTAAGTAAATTAGGGTTTCAAAACAATGAAAGAGTTGAAGGGGGGGTGCAGCCACCTCCCTTCTCTATTTATAGTGGAGGCTTAGACCTTCTAGAAGTTTGACTCAATTGGGCTCCCGTTAAGGCCCAAAACAAACGGGTCACACATGCACGTATTTTAAAGCGCCGTCTTTATCGCCTCTTGACCTGATCAGTTTCACCTTGCGCCATCTTGCGCCACAGGTTGGCAAAAGGCCACCCTTGTCCATCTTGCACCACGCTTGAGTTCATTGACCTCACTCAGCATCGTCGATCGTTCTAGACCTCAGCTCTCCAAGCCTAGTCCCAATCATCCTCGCCGTTGACCGTCGTTGACCACGAAGCAACCTGCACAACAATAGACAAACAAAACGAATCCGGGAACAAGTTCTTCACAACTTGACCCATGTTAGTCAAAACATGCATCATGCAACACATATGCACTGAAACTCATAACTTTGACCTAACAACCAAACATTGTCACCACGAAGGACGACGAGCCAAGTGAAAACCGGTCAGACCGCCAAAGATGGCGGTCGACCACCACCCCCCGGTCGACCACCACCGACTTAGCAAAATCCAACCCCTAAAAATACGAAATCTACTGGAAATTTCAAACCAATAGAACTTTTGACTGGAGACTCCAAAAATTATGAGACCAAGCGCAATAGAATCCCCTCTGTTGCCTGCAACCTCTATTTTTGGCCTAGCTCAAAACACGACCTTTAGAAATTGGCCGGTCCGACCGCCACTATGGCCGGTCGGACTGCCACTGGCTGGTCTAACCGCCGCTTCGGCCGGTCTGACCGCCGCTTCGGCCGGTCAGACCGCTTGAGACCTGACAGCATGCCAACATTGCCGAAAACACGTGAAACGATAAATCTTTAACGCCATTTACAATTGTCACATCATCCTAAGATCAGGAGCATATCCCCATGATATCCACTGTGAGGACCCCCAGGTTATCTCCTTAAGACCGAGACTAAGCATGGTCTTAGGGACATAACTCTGGACCTCAAGTAAATGGATTCTAACTTAACTCCATCCAAGCTAGAGACTCAACCGCAACTATAGCCCCAATGATCATGCGCGCTGCTCCTCTGCGAGCGCTAGATGATTGTCGGTTCTCCAATAAGCCAGGCCCTCCACTTAGTGTGTTAAATGGGAAGCCACGAACAGCGAGCATGAGCTCGTATTGGCTCCCAAGATCAGCGACCAATATGCTCATACTCTCATGCAACGTTGATTACATCCATACAACAATCATACATTAATAGTCCTAAAGACATACGACATAATAGTTAAGGTCTACGACTATTACAAATGGCCGACCGGCCAAATTCAAATAAGAGTATTAAGTAGAAGCGGAAACATGTAAATAAACCAAAAGACCAGTAGTGGTATGCCCATATCCCACCGGGCAACCGACTGGGAGTTAAATGAAAGCATTACTCGTCAGCGTCGCCAAAATCGGCGCTAACAAGCCCAACGGGCTCATACCCTTCCTCACTCGAAATTGCAGCAACCGGGTTGAGTACAAAGGTACTCGCAAGTCTTACACAAATAAAAATTAGTATGCTAGAGGCTGTTTCAAAGGATGGCTCATATTGGCTTAGTTTTGCAAAAGAGACGCAACATTTAACAACCTACACATACTAGTTTTTCAAGTGCCAATTCTAAATCAGATTTGAAGTAGGAATAAAGCATGTGAATAAGTAATAAATTGAATGACAAATGAATCATACAAATATCAAAGTGGCGGTCCACTTTGATACAACCACAAGTGCACAATTAACAAAGTGGTGGTCCACTTTGCTACAACAACAAACATGAACATCCCATTCATGACAATACCAAGTTTTACCATAATTTAAATATGTCAAAGTCTAACAATAAGCAGCCACAAACTTAAGCGATGTCCATAACTGTGGAGACGGCTATTCGAATAGATTTATACCCTGCAGGGGTGTACTACTTTACCCACATGACTTGATTAGCCCGTATGCCTCCAGATGCCTCCGAAAATAGCATACTTCCTAAGGTATGCCGGCCGAGTAAACCAAGACTCAGTATTTTTCAGCAAGTTGACATTATTGAGTTGAATCGCCCATGCGCGACATGATCCCACTTAGGGTAGGTTACACCACCCACCAACCAAATGGGCACGCAAGTTGTGACGGGAACACCGACCCAATTGATAAAGCTTAAATAGTGTTACCCACACAATAAAAGAGTACAATCGGCACCCTACGAAACATATATGCGATGGAACACATATACGTCCTCACACCACCAGTCATCAACTCAACAACACTGACCCCTTACTTAACCAAGCAGTGCCCATACACTGCGTGTGGTAGCACAAGTTTTGCTTGAACCGCAGGTACCCAAAGTTCGGTCCTTAATTGTCCAGACAAGTCCAACAGTTACCCAATCTCGTGCACAATTGCACCATCACTGGCATCCACTTGTCCAGACCAAAACTCATTTTAAATGACAAAATTTTAACTCATAAAACTAATACGAAGATCTGAAACAAACCAAAAAGTTATAAAGTTTGTGTTTCCAACAATTGTCGGGTTAGTCCCGACAACCAAACTACCGTTCTAGACATGCATGGCTAAGTGTAACACCCCAATTTTCAGAGCTTTAAAAAAATCCTTTAAATAGTGGTAGTGAGAAAATTCACCATTTGGATTTATTTGAATATTAATTTAAAAGCTTAATATGGACTTTAAGGACAAACCGATTTAATGTGCTTAATCCCAACATCAACAATTGTCAAAACTATTTTATTTAGATTCTACATGCTTGGATATATTTTATAGAATTTTCTAGAATTTTTCCAAGATTATTTGCTATTTGCATTTTCTGGATTTATTTAAAAGAAAAGCTCAAAGAAAATCTTCCGGAACAGTGCTGGGCCGAAGCCCAACACTATTCTCGCGCCACCTTCTCTCTCTCACCACCGCCTGCGTGCTCGCTCTCGGCCGTTGGATCAAGATCGCCCGGCCGCCAGACGCCTATTGCGCCGCTTTGCTCTCGCTGACCGGTGGCCCCGCCGTTGCCACGTCCGCATCGTCTTCTCCACGGACTCTGCCCGCGCCCGACTCCGCCCTACGTGCTGCCGTCGCCGTTTTCGCCACGGATTCGCCCCTCCTCCGCCTATATAAAGGCCTCGACCCCTCGAATCGCCGCCCGACCTCCTCCACCAAAACCCTAAGGCGCCGCCCCCTGTTTCGTCGCCGTTGCGCCGCATTGCCCGAAGGTTCGCCGCCGTCCGCAACCCCTTCGCCGCCGGATTCCGCCGCCTCTAGAACCTCGGTGTCCGTGCCACCACCGCCATTGTGAGCGCAATAGTCCCAGCTCCCTCCCGCCACCGTCGCCTTCGCCCGAGAGCCTCCCAGTCACCGTTGCCGGGCCGTCCGACAACGGGAGCTCGTCACCGCCGCCGCCTCCTTGGCTGCCGCCGGTAAGCCATCACCGTCCAGGTGCCATCACCACCACCAGTAGCTACGCACTCCACTTGGCGATCCATTTTGCCCCTCCGCCGCCGCCGACTCGCCGCCGTCCACCGTCGCCATCACCGGCAAGTTTATCAGCATTGCCTCCTCTGCTCTGTGTCCGGTGCGGCAAGGCGGCTGGGCTTGAGTCGGCTCGGCGCCACCTCCTCGATTTCGCAGGCGTGGCGCCCAGGTCAACAGCCGGGTGGCACACCCATTATTTCTCCGTAGCCATCTCGTGGTGAACCGAGTTCACGGTGAACCGAGCCACTGACAGTGGGTCCCACCTGTTAGTCGGCATTTTTTTTCTTTTCTTTTCTTTTATTTTCTGGCGGAAATTCATCGCTGACGTCAGCCGACATCGTTAATCCGATTTTCCTTTATAAAAATAATTCAGGAAATTCAATAAAATCCAAATTAGGGTTTTATTTGATTTTCAAACTTTCAAAGCCCATATCTTTTGCATCCGAAATTCGATTGAGCCCATTCAAATTTTTAAATTCATATGAAATTAAGATCTATTTAACGGTGAATTTTATTTGATTTTTGGAGTTTGTTTTGCCTCTGTATTTATTTGTTTTTGATTTCTTTTATCTCGTTTGCGAGTAGACGTCGATACTTCGGGAAATTTTGCTGAAGAAGGAGCACCTCCTCAAGACCAAGACCATTACTTTGAGCTATTCCAAGGCAAGTTATACCTTTGATCATATTGAACCCAGTTTTCAAAATACTTTGTTTCAATCTTGTGATGCTTAATTGAAAGATCATTTGCTCCCTTTGTGTTCTTCTCCCTTTTTGGATGATTTTGGTGCTTCCTTGATTCAAAGGTTCATGCTTGGTCCGTTGGACTATTTTATCTAGCTTGGATGTGTGGGGATACTCCTAGAGTCATCTAGATCATCAACCCCCCACGAGCAAGTCTTGAATCAAGATTTTCATATTTCTAGGGTTTGTGCACTTCTTTGTTAAATCCTTGAGAGATCGATTCTGCAAAGTGGATCTGAAGGATCGTCGCTAGAAATAGGTCTCTAATATCATTAGGGAGGTGTGCTCGAAATTTGGTCAAGTTTCATTGGTTGAATCAAAAGTTGGATCAAATTTCGTTTTGGATTTGGGTTGAGTTTTTCGCTTCGATCGAACCGTCGGATCGGTGTTGCAACGGCGGTCCGACCGCCTGTATTCGCATTTGATCGCGGGTCGAACTGTTGCCCACGGTCCGACCGCCGATTAGTTGCCGGCCGATCATTGGTTGACCGTCGGTCCGATCACTGTGGTAGCCGGTCGATCGCCAAGATACCGCCTGTAATGTGAGTTCTTTTCTCCATTTGTGTCGTGTGGTTGAGGGGTTTATCAAATCCAACACAAGGCTTCCACTGTGCGCTTACTGATCTTCTTAGCTCTCATAGCTAAAGGAGTAAAGTTCGTGTTGTATTTGATTTAGGCGAGAAAGTTTAGAAAGCGCCTATTCACCCCCCCTAGTCGCCTTTACGGTCCTACAGATTCTGAGTTTGCCGGCCTCAAGAAGAAGATGGTAGAAGGAAAATTTAAAGACTTTACCGTGGATGATCAGGATATACTGTGGATCAATGGACGATCTCGTAATCGGATATTGATGGATTAAGACAGCTGATTCTGAAGGAAGCCCATGACTCAAAGTATTCGATTCACCCGGGAAGTATTAAGATGTATCAGGATGTTAAGAATAAGTTTTGGTGGCCAAACTTAAAGCGAGACGTCGCAGAGTTCGTTGCCTTATGCGATGTGTGTCAGAAAGTAAAGGCAGAGATCGAGACCAAAGAAGTTTACTACAACGTGAAGATACCGTAATGGAAGTGGGAAGAGATCGGTATGGATTTTATTACCGGTTTACCCAAGACTCAATCAGGTTATGATTCGATTTGGGTAATAGTGGATCGTTTAACTAAGGTTGCCCATTTCTTACCAGTCAAAACCACTTACTCAGGAGACCGCTTGGCAGAGTTGTATATGTCAAAAATCGTCAGTCTGCATGGTGTGCCTAAGAAGATAGTGTCAGATCGAGGATCTCAGTTCACCTCTCGTTTCTGGCAAAGTCTACATGAATCCTCGAACTCATCCAAATTTAGTAATCGCTTATCATCCACGCATGCATTTGATTGACGGTGAAAGAGTCAACCGGATATTGGAAGATATGTTGAGAGCTCGTGCCTTAGCAAATGCTACCGCTTGGGATAGGAGTTTGCCGTATGCGTAATTCTCGTAACAACAACGCTTATCAAGCCGCTTATGATGTCACCATTTTAAGCTTTGTATGGTCGTGCGTGCAGAACTCCATTAAATTGGTCAGAGACCGCTGAATGTGTAGTGTTCGGGCCAGATATTATTCAGGAAGCCGAAGAACAAGTTGCCATGATCAGAGAAAGACTAAAGATAGCCCAGTCCAGGCAAAAGAGTTATGCCGATAATCATCGCCGTGACCTCAGCTTTGAACCAGAGGATTTTGTGTATCTTCGAGTTACTCCGCTCAGAGGTGTTAAGAGATTCCACACAAAAGGGAAGCTTGCTCCAAGGTATGTGGGTCCGTTCAAGATTTTGGAACGCCGAGGAGAAGTTGCGTACCAGTTGGAGCTACCACAATCATTTGCAGGAGTGCATGATGTCTTTCATGTCTCTCAGCTGAATAAGTGTCTTCGTGTGCGAAGAAGAGCGCACTCGCTGGAGTCAATCAATCAAGGAAGATCTCACGTACAAAGAACAACCTGTCAGGATTTTGGATGTCGCAGAGCGCCACACCAGAAGCAAGACCGTTCGTTTCTGCATAGTCCAGTGGAGTAACCACTCAGAAGGAGAAGCAACATGGGAACATGAAGAAGAGTTGAAAGCTGAGTTCCCCAGCCTTTTCTCTAGCTAGCCTGAATCTCGGGGTCGAGAGTCCCTTAAGGGGGGGAGGTTTGTAACACCCCAATTTTCAGAGCTTTAAAAAAATCCTTTAAATAGTGGTAGTGAGAAAATTCACCATTTGGATTTATTTGAATATTAATTTAAAAGCTTAATATGGACTTTAAGGACAAACCGATTTAATGTGCTTAATCCCAACATCAACAATTGTCAAAACTATTTTATTTAGATTCTACATGCTTGGATATATTTTATAGAATTTTCTAGAATTTTTCCAAGATTATTTGCTATTTTCTATTGCTATTTGCATTTTCTGTATTTATTTAAAAGAAAAGCTCAAAGAAAATCTTTCGAACGATCTTCGGGCCAAGCCCAACACTATTCGCCGCAGCCAGCCTTCTCTCTCACCTCAAATTCAGCCGCCAAGGCCGCTCCCTATCATTGATCAAGATCACCCGGCCGCCAGACGCTCGTAGCTGCGCACCGCTGCTGCTCGCCGACCGGTGGGTCCCGCCATTGCCACGTCCGCATCGTCTTCTCCACGGACTCTCCTCGCGCCCGACTCCACCCAACGTGCTTCCACCGCCGTTTTCGCCACGGATTCGCCCCTCCTCCGCCTATATAAAGGCCCGACCCCTCGAATCGCCGCCCTGACCTCCTCCACCAAAACCCTAAGGTGCCGTCCCTGTTTAAATCGCCGTACCGCATTGTTGCCGAAGGTTCGCGCCGTCAGAACCCCTTCACCGCCGGATTCCGCCGCCTCTAGAACCTCGGCGTCCGTGCCACCGCCGCCATTGTCAGCGCAATAGTCCCAGCTCCCTCCCGCCACCGTCGCCTTCGCCCGAGAGCCTCCCAGTCACCGTTGCCGCGCCGTCCGACAACGGGAGCTCGTCACCGCCGCCGCCTCCTTCGCTGCTGTAGGACCGTAAAGGCGACTAGGGGGGGTGAATAGGCGCTTTCTCAACTTTCTCGCCTAAATCAAATTCAACACGAACTTTACTCCTTTAGCTATGAAAGCTAAGAAGATCAGAAAGCGCACAGTGGAAGCCTTGTGCTGAACTCGATAACCCCGACAACCACACGATACAAAAGTGGAGACTTAAACTCAAAGGGCAGATCTGAGCACAGGCGGTCTGACCGGCTATCAAGGGCGGTCTGACCGACGGTCAACGAGCGGTCGGACCGGCTACTAACTGGCGGTCGGACCGGTGGATATCGGTTCGACCCGGCAGTACTAGCGGTCTGAAAAGCGGGCGGTCGGACCGCCGTTATAGAATCGGTTTGACCGGTTCAGTCCAGTACTGAAAAATCAAGCCCAAATCCAAAACGAAATTTGATCCAACTTTTGATTCAACCAATGAAACTTGACCAAATTTCGAGCACACCTCCCTAATGATATTAGAGACCTATTTCTAGCGACGATCCTTCAGATCCACTTCGCAGAATCAATCTCTCAAGGATTTACCAAAGAAGTGCACAAACCCTAGAAATATGAAAAACTTTGATTCAAGACTTGCTTGCGGGGGTTGATGGTCTAGATGATTCTAGGAGTATTCCCAAACAACAAAGTAAGACAAAATGGGTCAAGAGACCAAGCTTAAACACTTGAATCAAGGAAGCACCAAATTCATCCAAAAGAGAGAAGAACACAAAAGGGAGACAAATGATCTCTCAAGCAAGCATCACAAGATTGATTGATCTCACAAGATGCTTACAAAGCCACTCCCTCAAGGAGGACAAGAGCTCACCAAGGAGCAACCACAATCTCTCCCTCTCTTCCTCTCCAAACCCTAACCCTAGAAAAGGCTAAGGAAAACCAAATGAATGCCTCAAGAGGTTTTACATCTCCCCCCTTTCTATTTATAGGAGAGGTCTAGGGTTTCACTTTTGGGACCCACTCACGCATGGGACCCACACACACATAACCATTGAAGCAATCGCCTGCTTCACCACGTGTAGGTTGATCAGCGGTTCTCATCACGTCGCCAAGCCTCTCTTGTCCGAATCCCATCGGAACCTCCCAGAGACTCGCACCGACTTCCGCACCGCCTGATCCAACCGGCTGTATCGAACTACCCGTTCGATCCATCTTGCCCATTCTGCACCATGCTTGTGTCACACGACCTCACCCGGTATCTTATCGAAGTAGACAGTACAAGAATTATACCAAGCCATATAAAGAGTAGAAGCTATATTCAATCATGGCAAAACATGTACTGCAAAGCTACAACCAAGATAGCAGTAATATGAGATTAAAAGAATTAAAACCATGAAAGGTTGCTCAATGTCAGAGTTTCACTAAAAGCAACCAAAAATGAGTCAAGCCATGTCTATAAGTAAAAAGAGACTCAAAACAAGAACTGAGGCATTTTGAGCATTAAGAGTACACTTTTGAAGCAAAACTCAAGCACTTAGCATTTTGAGCATTTTCTAAAAAGGATTTTTCCACTGTGCTAGATCTCAAGCCTTGCCGCGACCATCTCAAGCGATAAGCTTAAAAGAGTGGTCTAGGTCATCCAAAACTCCCCCTGAGTTCAAGCCTAGTGCAATGGCAAGCCGTCTCATGAGAAAGGATTGGTGAGATCGGTTTTTTCGCACAGAAAATCTCATTTTTCATTTGCTTGACTTAAGAAGATAGAAAGCTCATTTTCATCTCAAAATAAGTTCAAGACTCAATTCAACCTATATGACATGGCAAGAATCATAAGAGGATCACTAGAGCAAAACTAGTCACAAGATCCAACAAGACATGATTTGATTCAATTTGCTCACAGAAATAAAGCTAGCAAGGCAAAAGCTAAGCTAAAACACGAAGAGCCATAAAAGAAGTCTAGCAGACTATCACTTGATATGACAAGGTATAGAGTATAAAATCAAGCCATACAAGGATAATAATCAAAGCTCCACAGATTTTATTATGCAATGCAAGACATTTGAAATGAAAATGCATTAAAATACAATGAATGCAAAAAGAAGCAAAATTCCCTCAAAACATCCATGCCTCAGTACTGGGATTTGAGATAAAAGATCTAGGTGTCCAGTACTGAGATGCACGATGCCTGGGAATAGCAAAAGAAGCAGCAGAAAAATGATCAGGCACAAAATCATAAGAATGCCCACGAGCACCACCTGGACCTCTCCAAAACGATCTACCAAAAGACAGATACTCCCCTGTCTAGGTGCTACCCGTGGTTTCTCCTCACGATATCCTAAACCACAATGCTGCCTGGACCCACCAAAAGAGTCAACAAAGTTCTCTACAAACCTAGGCCTATATGTGGTACGCTGAATAGGCTGCCTGGCTCTAGAGACTATAGCTGGTGAAAAGACTCCTCTAATGGATCTCAAAGTGCTCACTCTCTCTTTCCTCTCAATCTTTGCTCTCCGGAAGCAAAACTCAACAGTGTGGCCCTCTTTCTTGCAGAAGGTGCAATGGTACTTGACCTTTTGAGGGGTCCGTACATGTGAAACTGAAGCACCTTTCTTGCTAGAAAGAGTTCGAGCAGAACCTGCAGATTTAAAAGCAACCTTTGAAGTCTTAGGAGGTTCTTGCTCACACAAACCACTTTCCACAACTCTAGCAGTCTTTGGTGGGTGATTCTTGGAAAGCTCTAGGGACTTAAAACCTAGGCCACTGTTTTTCACACTCACCTTGGATTGATCTAGAATCAAGTTGAGTTTTTTTTCCCACTAGAAAACTTCTCAAGAGTCATTTTGAGGTAATCATTCTCTTTTGCCAAAACTCCACAATTTGAGCACCTTTTAGAATTGATTGCCTCAACATGTTTGCTCTTAAGAAGATCCACTTCCACTTTTAGAGCCTCACAAGACACACAATAGGACTCCCCAATCCTATTTAACTGCTCCTTAAATTTGACTCTAAAAGCCTCTTGTATCTTACCAACAACAGTTTCAACTTCAGCATGCAACATACAAGAGGAAGAATCAATGATTTTCTTGGAAGCAGTAAGAGACATGGATTTTTCAATTTTAGCTTTCTCTTCAAGAGTCTTGTTTAAAGTTTCAATCTCAATAGTAAGCTTAGGACAATTTTCACACGATGCAGCTCTAGAGTAAACAACCATTTCGGTCATCTCTTGCATTTTAATCCTATTGTTCTTACAATGAGAGCAAGTGTGACTAACATCAAATTTTTGTAATTCTTTTAAAGAGCTATCCAGTTTCAATTCTAACAAAGCACAATTTGAGCAAGTTAAAGGAATAGCATCCAAGGTAGTTACACCAAGCGGAATGGCATCCATGCAAACAGAACTAGACTTGAGATATTCTAGTTCGACTTTAGCATTTTTCAGTTGATTCACAACAGAGGAATGAGCAGAATTTAAGCTGGACAATTCATTAAGCAAGCTAGAGCAAGAATCACTGAAATGATCAGGATTAATGGATTTGAGCCTAACCACTTCTAGGTTCAAATTATCAATCATAGTATCCTGTTTCTTAATCAATTTAGCTTGCTTATGTAATTTTTGTTCAGCAAGCACTAAAGCCCTTTTCATGTCAGCAAGTGAAGGGCATATCCCATCGGGATCACTAAACGGATCCTCATTTGTTGGAGGAGTCATTTGTCGTGGTCGTTCTTAGCCATGAAACACATACCCGTGAAATCACGAGCCTTCTTCTTGCCACGGGAGTCACTCTTGTCGTCCTCCGCCTCCGAGTCCACATCACTCATGCTCACATCCTCTAGAGCTTCAAGGACTCGGCTGACAAACTTGCGATAATTTGTCTTCTTGTGTTTAGCATCTCTCGCTTGAGGATGCCTATGTGACTCCTTCTCCTCCTTGCCCTTCAGCTTGGGGCATCTAGAGCGAATGTGGTTCGGCTCACCACATTCAAAGCATGTGATAGGTCCACCTCTCCTCCTATTTCTCCCATTGTTGTAAGCTCGTGAATTTGGTGGATAGGAGGCTAGATCATCTTCGTAGTTTCTCAAGTTGCTCATCGCTCAAAGAATGCAACACAGACAAAGAAAAGCCAGATGAGCTAACATCAAAGGAATCAGAAAATCTACCCTTAGATTGGTCGACCACTAAAGCCATCGAATCTGTCATGGGGAGATGTGAGATAAAATCAATCTCATGCGTCTTCAACCTAGAGTAAAGCTTATCCATGGTAAGCTCACTCATGACAGTGTTGTCATTGATGGCAGTGATCTTCATCCCCCAGACCTTCACATCCAGAGCACCCAATAGTTGGCGTGCATTTTCAGACTCAGTGAATATAAGATCAACAGCGCGGAGATCATGCAGAATTTTAGAAAGTCTCCCCCACAGCTCATCTAAAGATTCACCAGGTCTTTGCTCGATTTTAGAGTATGCTTTCTTCAGCTGATTCTGTCTCACTTCCTTAATCGCAGTGGACCCCTCGTGATAATCACAAAGAGTCCGCCAGATCTCATGAGCAGACAGCAAATGAGCAACACGCTCAAACTCAGATCGACTAAGACCTTGAATCAAGAAATTTCGAGCCCTGCTGTTGTTCTCCACATCTGGAGTGATCAAATTGTCATCGGCTGGCACGACATAAGGGTTTTTCACCTTAAGCCAAATTGCGTGCCCTTGAGCCTTGATGTAGGCCTCCATTCGGGCCTTCCAATAAGCAAAATCAACTCCATCAAAAATATGTGGCCTGATTGAATATCTGTCAGTCGCCATGGCTCCAAAGACCGGTTAAGATCTATGAGAAGAGCTAACCGGCTCTGATACCACTTGTAGGACCGTAAAGGCGACTAGGGGGGGGGGGTGAATAGGTCCTTTCTCAACTTTCTCGCCTAAATCAAATTCAACACGAACTTTACTCCTTTAGCTATGAAAGCTAAGAAGATCAGTAAGCTCATAGTGGAAGCCTTGTGCTGAACTCGATAACCCCGACAACCACACGATACAAAAGTAGAGACTTAAACTCAAAGGGCAGATCTGGGCATAGGCGGTCTGACCGGCTATCAAGGGCGGTCTGACCGACGGTCAATGAGCGGTCGGACCGGCTACTAACTGGCGGTCGGACCGGTGGATATCGGTTCGACCCGGCAGTACTAGCGGTCTGAAAAGCGGGCGATCGGACCGCCGTTATAGAATCGGTCTGACCGGTTCAGTCCAGTACTGAAAAATCAAGCCCAAATCCAAAACAAAATTTGATCCAACTTTTGATTCAACCAATGAAACTTGACCAAATTTCGATCACATCTCCCTAATGATATTAGATACCTATTTCTAGCGACGATCCTTCAGATCCACTTCGCAGAATCAATCTCTCAAGGATTTACCAAAGAAGTGCACAAACCCTAGAAATATGAAAAACTTTGATTCAAGACTTGCTTGCGGGGGTTGATGGTCTAGATGATTCTAGGAGTATTCCCAAACAACAAAGCAAGACAAAATGGGTCAAGAGACCAAGCTTAAACATTTGAATAAAGGAAGCACCAAATTCATCCAAAAGAGAGAAGAACACAAAAGGGAGATAAATGATCTCTCAAGCAAGCATCACAAGATTGATTGATCTCACAAGATGCTTACAAAGCCACTCCCTCAAGGAGGACAAGAGCTCACCAAGGAGCAACCACAATCTCTCCCTCTCTTCCTCTCCAAACCCTAACCCTAGAAAAGGCTAAGGAAAACCAAATGAATGCCTCAAGAGGTTTTACATCTCCCCCCTTTCTATTTATAGGAGAGGTCTAGGGTTTCACTTTTGGGACCCACTCACACATGGGACCCACACACACATAACCATTGAAGCAATCGCCTGCTTCACCACGTGTAGGTTGATCACGGTTCTCATCACGCCGCCAAGCCTCTCTTGTCCGAATCCCATCGGAACCTCCCGCAGACTCGCACCGACTTCCGCACCGCCGATCCAATCGGTCATGATCGAACTACCCGCTCGATCCATCTTACCCATTCTCGCACCATGCTTGTGTCACACGACCACCCAGATCCATGATCGCTCGACCTCACCTCCAAGCGTAGTCCCGATCCACCTCACCGCTGACGCCGTTGACTGCAAGCCACCGCACAACGAGAGACAAACAAACCGCTTCCGGAACAAGTTCTTCACAACTTGACCCACGTTAGTTCCACAATGCAATATACAACAATAAAGCATTGAACTCCATACATTAAACACAATTAAAACACATCAATGCAAACTTGGCTAACCTCCAAGTCATCGGCGGTCTGACCGCCCCACAAGGCCGGTCCGATCGATTCCAGGCCGGTCGGACCGATCCACAACTACGGTCGGACCTTGAAAAGACTTAGCCAAAATTCCAGCTTGAAAAACCGAAACCTACTGGAATTTTCAACTCAATAGAACTTTTGACTGGGAGCTCCAAAAATGATGTGACCACATCCAGGAGACTCCCCTCACCTGCCTACACAACCTATTTTTGGCTTAGCTCCAAAAGCCACTTTTCAGCAAACCGGTCGGACCGGCCACCATGGCCGGTGGGACCTCTCCACGGGCGGTCTGACCGTCCCACAACGCCGGTCAGACCGCCTGTGGTCTGACAAACTAAAGCAAACCCCGAAAACGCGAGATTTTGCAAACCAACAAAACCATTGCCAATTGACTCATCATCCTGAGATCGTGCACATATCCTAACGATATCCACAGCTGCCGTCGGTAAGCCATCACCGTCCAGGCGCCGTCACCACCACCAGTAGCTACGCACTCCACTCGGCGATCCATTTTGCCCCTCCGCCGCCGCCGACTCGCCGCCGTCCGCCGTCGCTATCACCGGCAAGTTCATCGGCACTACCTCCTCTGCTCAGGTCCGGTGCGGTGGGCGAGGCCAGTTGGAGCTTGAGTCACCGCCACCTCCTCGATTTCGCTGGCGTGGCGCCCGGGTCAACAGCTGGGTGGCACGCCCATTATTTCTCCCGAGCCATCTCGTGGTGAACCGAGCCACTGACGGTGGGTCCCACCTGTCAGTCGGCATTTTTTTTGTTTTCCGGCGAAAATTCATCGCTGACGTCAGCCGATGTCATTAATCTGATTTTCCTTTATAAAAATAATTTAGGAAATTCAATAAAATCCAAATTAGGGTTTTCTTTGATTTTCAAACTTCCAAAGCCCATATCTTTTGCATCCGAACTTCGATTGAGCCCATTCAAATTTGTAAATTCATATAAAATTAAGATCTATTTAACGGTGAATTTTATTTGATTTTTGGAGTTTGTTTTGCCTCTGTATTTATTTGTTTTTGGTTTCTTTTGTCTCGTTTGCGAGTAGACGTCGATACTTCGGGAAATTTTGCTGAAGAAGGAGCACCTCCTCAAGACCAAGACCAGTACTTTGAGCTATTCCAAGGCAAGTTATACCTTTGATCATATTGAACCCAGCTTTCAAAATACTTTGTTTCAATGTATTGCATTCTATTTCAAGTATTTATTTAAATGCTTTTGGGATAGTTATTGATCCAATTTGTTATATCCACCTTGTCTATTGTATGCCATGATCTTTTGTGACCCTAGGTTGGTTCATTATTAGTTGGTATCATCGTAGCACCAACGTGGGTTGGCTAGATACGATTAGACTGCTTAGCCATGCCACGAGTCATCATTTCATGTGAGTTGCAATTATAAACTGGACTAAGTGATTATGGAACTATATGATGAAACTGTGTGTGCTGTGTGCTGTTACTTGTGATGGCATGTGTTGCACTTAATCAACAGGGTGGGAAAAGATTTGGACTGAGGCAAGTGGTGGATCTGTGTGAATGGTGGAACTGTGTGCTATAAACTTTGTGATTTGGGTTAAAACTGGAAGTCTTGCCTTGGTCAATTAAGGACTTAACTTTGTGCGCCATTGAATCGAGCCTTCTTATGCACGACCACATGCCTAGTATGGGTGGGCCTCGACTTAGTAAGTTATGGAGTCTTGATATTGACAACTCGTGTTGTATTTAAGCGTGTGATGGGTGGAGGTGTGATATGTCACATCGTAGGATGGTTCACGCATCCCCGCCCAACGGTGTGTGTCATTCCAAGGGTGTGTACAAATTGACTAGCGGTAAAGCACATCGAGTGTCATTGTTTGAGATGAAGTCTCGAAAGGTTTTGTTATGGTCGGTGCTAGCTACACCGATTGTATCGTGGGTAAAGTGTGCAACCTCCGCAGAGTGTTAAACCAATCTATTGAATAGCCGTCCTCGAATATGGACACGCTCGGAATTTCACACGAGGGGTAGATTTTCATAAAACATTTGGGAAGGGTCAGGTGTGTGAGATAACTTGTGCAGCCGTGTGAATAACTTGATTAGACTGTGTGTTCTTTGTGAAATCAAATGATAAATTATTATTGTTTATTTGTTTTGAATTATGTTTTCAATCTATTATTTGTATTCAATTGCAAATGTTGCATTTATGCAAAATAACCACAGAAGCCATTCCATTGGAATAAGCCATCATGTATACATGCATTCTGTGGTATGACTTGCGAGTACAGTGTGTACTCACTTATGCTAAACAAATCAACAGAAGTGGAGGAGTCGTCGCTTGCTTTTGAAGAAGAGTTCTACGAAGGTTGATCGTTAGGGTCTTGATCCCAGTCAGTTGCCTGTGATAAATTGATGGGAGCCCACTGGAGTTTATTTCGTTTCCGCTGGAGTTTATTCTTTATTGTCAGCCTTGCATGGCTTAATAAATGTAAAACTCGACCGTAAGGTCCCAACATTTATTTGTTATTCAAAGTACTCGTTTATTCTTATATTCGTTGTATGGATGTGATATTTCATCGATGTTGATACTGTGTGCACTAGTGTGATCCTGGACTAGTGCAGAATACATAGAGGGTCCAGATTTGCATATTTGGGTCCCGACACTAAGAAAACACATACCACGTAAGTCATACAACTTACCTTAAGTACTTCTGTACTGGAATAATTCATGGATAACCACAATGACGAGATAATAGGAGGTGTCTAACTATTCATCATAAAAATAGCGACGTTTAACAAAATAGCATGCAAGCAATTAACATTGCACTAACTTAACGAAATCTGGGATCAAATATGATGCAAAAGAAAGTTCAAATGATGCTTGCCTTGTTGGTATGCTAGCTTCTGTCCCACAGTGGCGTATAAGTCACTATCAATTGCTTCGGAATCTATTTAAGTATAACACCGAATGAACACCGAGAAATACTCAAAAATTAAAAGTGCTAAAAAATGCATGATTTTTCTACAGTATCTAAGTCATGATTTTAGATGAATTTAGGTGAAAGGTTTACTCCATTTGGATTTAGCATGTGAAAGTTATAAGGGTTTGAAGTTCAGTTTTTTCAGAAAATCCAATTTTAATATAATCTGTCACTGTTCATTGAACTTAAATATTTGGGACAAATTTGTAGCTCAGTAGTGAGTATAATGATTACATAAATAAAAATGTAATATTAACACAAGTCCAAAATAGCTGAGTTTGACTCATTTTGAAGCGGGTGCCCGAGCATCAGTGAAGTCCAAGGAGACTACCTGAAGGTCGGAGAGAAGAGGTGGTGGCCGGAGTTAGCTTGACGTCGACAAAGGTCGAGGCGGCGGTGCGGTTCAACGTGGAGGGGAAATCCTGTGAAGAACTAGATCGAGTGAAGGCTCGGGATAACTCAGGACTATTAGAGAATGCTAAGGAAGCAAGTAATCGGATAATGGCTTACCGGAGCAAGGTGGGAGATGATGGGGTAGTTCCTCGACTGAAAACAAGACTTTCTTCAAATCAACGAAGTCCTGTTGTACATTGGCGAAATAAGTTGAGGGGTTATGATCGGTGGTCTAAACCACGTAAGGTGACGCGCTAAAAAGAGCATAATACTCACCGGAGATGGTGTTGGCTCAGCGGTGCCACTCGGGTAAAGCGCTCTGGACACGGCAGAGAGCTCGAAGATGTACTGAGATCTACAAGCAATTGCGCGAGGTGAGGTTAGCCAAAATGGAAAAGGCATCGACCACAGAAGCAGAATGATCCATGTGGAGGGAGCTTACCCGAGTAGAGAGCTCAAACCAGCCTCCCTCTCCTCGGTCAACACAGGAGAAGTGAGATGAGTTCAAGGGGGTAGAGGGGGTATTATTCCCGGGGAGATGACGGAGTGGAGGCGGCGTTAGATGGAGAAGCTCCAGGAGTGGCCAACGGACGTGGTGGATTGAGGGCGTTCACGGAGCGCGGAAGGAATCACCGGCCGCGTGGCGAGGGATTCCTGCGCGAGCGTCAGCGAGAGGTAGGAGACTGGTCTGACGAGTGGGCCCCCTTCGTCAGTTTCTCAAGCGCGCACGAGAGCCCGCGTTAAATGAGTTCACGCGGACCGTTGGTGTGAGACCCCGGTTTATCCGGCTTGTAATGCTTAACCATCCATTCGGTCCTAGCATCACAAAGCAGATAATCCGAGACTCGAGACATGTATACTTCCCAGTCAAAGATACACACCTCATCACAAAATTTATGTATCAATTCCATTCATCCACATAGAACCAAACACGTAATGTAATGTAGTATTAATAATATTAAACCGAGTCATTACAAAAGAGAGGCCAATCGGCCAACAATAAAAGAGACAACAATAATTAAACAGCGGAAGCAAAAGTGCCATAAGACGGCTACAACAAAAGAGCCAATCAGTGTGCCTTTAACCCACAAGGCAACCGACCGGACCGCCAAGCTAGTCGTCGAAACCACAGAGACATCTCACAAAAGTAAGGCCCTTGGGGCTCACCTTCCTCCCTGCAAACAAAAGCGGTACCACAAAAGCCGGTGAGTACTTTGAATGTACTCGCAAGACTTACATGTGGAATAACAAACCTGTATATATACTACATGCAAGCTCATTGAAGTGGAGGCTATATGTTTCATTTTTAGCATAAAGCAAGTTTCCATTTGCAATAATGTAATACATTTAAAAGCAAGTTGGCAAATCTGTTTTTAATGTTCAAATAAGCGCAAGCGACAACAATATAACAGTAGATAGAAAACAACAACAATCCTGGAAGTGACTAAACCGTTAGTCACCACAACAATAGCATGAATTACCCATTCATGCCAACCATGTCAAATTTTAATTTAAAAGGTTGTAGTCTAGTTCTTGCACGACCTTACCAAGCATGTCCATAACCTAGGACGAGGCTATTCAATAGTTTTATCCTGCGCAGGTGTACCAATGTACCCACACGCTGCACCGCCTTTTGCCAAGCTATTAAGCACACTTCCTTAGGTATGCCGGCACGGCTAAGTCCTACGAGACATTTCCAATATTGTGAATTATTCACGACCCGCCCGTATGGATAGAAACCCATACGTTGTGTCGGAGTCATTGTAAAGCCTCGGTCAACTACCCGTCGCAGGTAAAGCCTTGGACAACTACAATGCTCCTCGAGGTGGAGAGCCTACCCGGAATCTCCACCACCGCACACCCAACACAAGAACACCGAGAACACATATCATGTTTCACACAACACACACAACCCCTCCTCGCGACTCGGAGATAACCCACGCCAAATTACTAAGTCAAGAGAGGTCCCATATCCTCTCGCGTGGTTAGCACGCATAAGCGCTTGGCTTAGTGACACAAGTAACTCGGTCCTTGATGACACAGGCACCATTCCGATACACCAACAGATCACACCAACATACCATTGTGCCCAAGTCTAAAACAATTTTATTTTCAGTGTTTGACTTTACAAAGTAACAAAGCACAAGTCTTGGACATAATGGAATAATAAATGTGATCAAGATCATCGACTAAAATCGATGATCGCCCATTACTACCGAAACTAAGCATTTCTAAGCAATTTCAAATCGAAATCTACTAAGTGACAAGAGTCCATCCATCGAACTCCAATCACAGCAAATAACCTAAGCTCATGGTAGTAGAGGATAAATAAGCCCTACAGATTATGCAACTATAGGACACTAACCATAATTTGACAACCAAAATAGCAATGCATACATACGAGTTGAAATCAATATAGTAGACTTGAAAAATAATAGGATTAACATGATCAAACTGCTTGCCTGATTGAAGTTGCTCTGTTTGCTGGGGATCACTCTCGGTGTTAATGTGCTCTTCGGATCCTATCGAAAGAACCAAAAAGAACCAATAAGGCAAAAGAAACCGAAAAGATCCAACAGCCAACTTCAACAAAAAGCTCTCAAATTTTTATAGTAGAAAGAACATAATTTTTATGAACTAAAGAAACAAGAACCAATTGATTTGGATTCTCAATGCAAAAGTTATGGCCAAAACATTTTCAGTCGGCCAGATAAAAGGGAAACAACACTATTTAGTAAGCAAGGATTTAAACACAATTTTCTAGAATGATACAGCTACTGAAATTTTTATGATAAATCAAGCATCTCATAAGATGAACAGCCCCACTGGATTCATCTCATTTGGAGCTTGCAATAATTATTTATGAGTTTTCTAAGATTCACTATTTTTCTGTTGTAAAGATAATCAGTTTAATGTTTACTTTCAAAATAAAACTTTTACACATCGAGATAAATGAGCAACCTATACTGAAAATAAGTTTACTAAGAATGAAAAATAAAGGCACTGGTTTTATCATTTTTGAAGTTACCGAAAATTACTTATGCATTTTAGAAGATAAAACTATTTTTCAGTTGATAAATAACTCTACCCGAGAAATATAACCCAGATAAACGACGTGGAAGAACATGGGCCGAAGATCATCGATCCAACAGCCCACACGCGCAGCAACAGAGCGAACGCGCCAACCTTAAGCATCAACCGTTGGATGAAAAATTAACGAACCAGATGCCAAAGGGTGTCCGGCGGTCCGAACATTTATACGCACATGAACCGTTGATCTTGGATCCAACGGTCCACGCGGATCGAACCGTTCGGACGGTCCGAACGTTCATTCAGATCTCGACCGTTGATCTTAGATCAAACGGGTCCGCATCGAGACGCGCGACGAATTCAAAATCTCCGTGCGAACGTGGGCCGTAGATCTTAGGATCGACGGTCCGCATCGACTCAAGTTCAAACCGTCTCCCTGGTTTCGTCCGGCAAAAATGACGGGGAAGATCGGCTCGCCGCCGGCGGCTCTGGCCGCGGCGGTGCGAGCAAGTGCCCAAAATGGGTCCCAAACATCATTGCGCACCTAAGGGTACCAATGGCGTTGACGGAGGTGGTCCAGAACGTCGGCAAGCCGGAGATGACCGAGATGACTCAAAATGACCGAAAACGAAAAACGCAAATGAGCTCAGTTGCGGTTTAAGGAAGCAGGTGCCAAGCAACTAGGGACTAATAAGAAGTTACCTGAGCACAGAGAATGCACAGAGGAAGGTCGAATCGGCTCGGGTGAAGAAAATGAAGATTTCGGCCGGAAAGAGGGAAATCCGAAATTGATCTGCTCTCTGCAAGCAAACGAAAAATTGAGTGAGGGCTATTGCTCACAGAGAGGAGAGGAAGCTAAGGCGACAGAATTTGAGTGAGAAAGACAGGAGCACCACTTTTTGCAAACTCAAGCTCGGCAATGGCAAAGAATGGCGGCCGAGAACAAAATTTTGAAATGGAGCTCGAGCAATGCACTAACAAAGTGGCTCTGCGGCTCAAGGGTGTTCGAAAGAAGCTAAGGAAGCCACCGAGGAGTCTTATAGCCAAAGGAGCAAGAGGGGAGCAACGACATTAAAAATGGGGAAGCATTGTCTTTGAGGTCGGCCGAGAGCGACGAGGCGAGTAAAAGCGATGGAGACGGCGACTATGGAGGCGGCGGACGGAGCAATAAATGCGGAAGAGCCGTTGGCGAAAGCTTGAGGGGACCTGCTCGCCGAAGTGTGTACCGTGCACGCCACCACTGTTGACTTTAATGGCGCAGCGAGGAGGACGAAGAGGACGGTAGTTGGATTTAATCGGACGGTGAATTAGAACGGGTTGATTATAACGATTCGATCGCGCTCTTGATCTCGGCCGTTGATTTGGATCCTACGGTTCACGTTGCGCGAGGCGTTGGGTAGTCCGAACGTTCACGCGATTGTGGACCTCGATTTAGAATCCAACGGTTCAAATGGATCGGCGCGCCGGATGGTCCGAACGTTCTGCGAACGTGGGTCGCTCGATGCCGATCCAACGACTCACCACACTGCGCGCCGAACGACCGAGCCGGTGCGTTTAGTTGATGAACCAAATCAAGTGGCTTGAGCCCGAGTCCGATCCGAACCGAGGAGCAGGGAAACCGGTTAGAGTTTGAATTTGAATAACTGATTTTTGAGGAATTAATTGGGGTAGCAAACAAACTCCAAAATTTATGAAATTTTAACTGGAGCTTGCTGGCAGAAGGAGGAACCTCCCATAAAATTTCCAAAGATTTCCATGAACTGAATTATTCTCCAGAAATTCCAGAAGAGGGGAAAATAGGGTTTGACCAGTTTGACTTGCCTCCAAAATTATCAAATAATTTCTAAAAATCATGAGATAATTCAGAGGTGTTGCCAAGCCTCCCTAGAACTCAGGTAAAAGATTTCCAAAGGTTTGGCAAAAGACCTTTGCCAAGGAGGATTTTTGATTAGAGTCAACAGATAATTTAAATTGGATTTTCCATAATTCTTTTGAAAAGAATTACCAAAAATAGCCAAGTCTTCAAGATGCAAGAAAAGTTTTAATTTCTTCTGATTTTCTTACATTTGAAACACAAACCCATATTTGGGATGTTACAAAACCTCCCCCCCTTACAAAAATCTCGTCCCGAGATTTGGTTTACTCGGTAAAGAAAGCTGGATAGTCTGCCCGGAGACGATCTTCCCTTTCCCAAGTAGCCTCATCCTCAGAATGGTTCGACCACTGAACTTTGAGGAATATGATGGTTTTATTTCTCGTTCTTCGTTCAACCTCATCGAGTATGCGAACAGGATGCTCGCGATAGGTCAAATCTTCTTGGACATCGAGAGTTTCCAACGGAGCTTCCTCAGTTGGAACACGGAGGCACTTCTTCAGTTGGGAAACATGGAAAACATCATGTACCCCTTCGAGTGCAGCTGGCAATTCCAACTTATAGGCAACAGCTCCTTTCTTCTCGATAACACGGTAAGGACCGACATATCGAGGAGCTAACTTGCCCTTGACGCCGAAACGCTGATGGCCCTTCAAAGGAGAGACCTTGAGATAAACAAAGTCATCAGGCTCAAAACTCAGTTCACGACGACGGCGATTCGCGTAGCTCTTTTGCCTGGATTGAGTCAGGCGCAAGCGATCACGAATGAGTGGACTTGGCTCTCGGCTTCATTGATCGAGTCCGGACCAAAGAAAGGTCTTTCGCTTGTCTCAGACCAGTTCAATGGGGTTCTGCACTTTCTCCCGTATAAGGCCTCGAAAGGTGACATGCCGAGACTAGCTTGAAAACTGTTGTTGTAGGAAAACTCGGCAAATGGCAAGCATTTCTCCCAATTCTTTCCATAGGAGAGGACACAAGCACGAAGCATGTCTTCCAACACTTGGTTGACCCTTTCGGTCGACCATCAGTTTGGGGTGATATCTTTGTGCTAAAGGTAAGACAGGTTCCCATAGCCTCTTGCAAACTTTGCCAAAAGCGAGAGGTGAAAAGAGAACCACGATCCGAGACAATTGTCTTAGGTACCCCATGTAAGCTTACTATGCGGGCAATGTAGAGATCAGCCAAAAGACCTACACGGAGATCCGTCTTGACTGGAAGGAAGTGAGCCACCTTAGTTAGCCGATCAATGACAACCCAGATGGCATCATTGCCCTTGGAAGTACGAGGCAAACCGGTGATAAAATCCATCCCGATCGAATCCCACTTCCATTCAGGAATAGGCAAAGGCTGAAGCAGTCCTGCTGGACGCTGATGCTCGACCTTGACACGACGACACACGTCGCACTCGGCAACGAACTTCGCAATCTCCCTCTTCATTCGGGTCCACCAAAATCTCTGACGGAGATCTTGATACATCTTTGTGGCCCCGGGATGAATAGACAAAGGCGAATCATGGGCTTCACGGAGAATCAAACTCCGCAATTCCATATTCTTCGGAACCACAAGGCGTCGCCCGAACCTTACAACACCATGCTCATCCTCAGAGAAACACTTGGCTGTTCCGTTCCTGACATTTTCCTTTATGCGGCTCACCCCAGCATCCGATTGCTGAGCGACCTTAATCCGATCCACCAAGGTTGGTTGCACAACCAAGGCAGCGAGGGAACCATGCTCAACCAAACCTAAGTTGAGACGCTGGAATTCCTTCAGGAGGGTGGGCTGACGCTCCTGGAGCAACAAAGCATTGCAATGCGCTTTGCGACTGAGTGCATCGGCAACGACATTAGCCTTGCCCGGATGGTAGTGAATACCCATGTCATAGTCCTTGATCAACTCCAACCATCTCTTTTGCCTGAGGTTCAGATCCGGTTGGGTGAACAAATACTTTAGACTTTTGTGATCCGAATACACTTCGCAACGATTACCGATTAGGTAATGATGCGGACATCCTTAGCTATGTTGTTTCATATAATATTTTCAATTCATTAAATACCTCAGAACAACATGAGCTTACTAAGAGAGTTGAAAAACAAGAGAAACTTATCCAACAGTGAATCATTCCTTGAATTTCCTTTTAAATTAGTTGAGAATTTCATACTACCTAAAACTAGTGTTTTGCTTGTGCTCAGATTGGAAGATTCAATAATGTACGGAGATGAAGGATATGAGGCTGTTCTTGAAGAAAGGCCGTCACAATGGAGGAGAAGCTCGTGGGAGACAAGTAAGGGGAGAGAAGCCCAAGAATCCAAGTCAAATTCGAAACTTCCACAAGCCCAACCAAATTCAAATTCGGAATCAACTCGGAATTCAATTCGGATTCGGAATCAGCCTCAAATTCGGATTCGGAATCAGCAGGACAGTCCGGAGTAAAAAGGCCATAACTTTCTCATACGAAGTCGGATTTGAGTGTTTTTGGGCTTGTTGGAAAGCTAACTTCAAGCCCGATCCAACGGATCCTCCCTCACTCCGAAATGCATCCCGTATCAAAAGATATGACCGAAACAATATGACGGTTGTAAAATCAGAGTTTCCTTTTTTGTTTTGTAATGTATCGGAATTGGAGTAGGACTCCAAATCCGAATTAGCATAGGAGTAGGGCCTCTTGGCCAGCCATGAGGAGGAGTAGGGGCACTATATATAGAGGGGTAGACCCCCATTGTAACCTCAGACCACGTTTAATATATTTTCAAAGCTTTTGCTTGATTCTCCTGTTGTGCTTATAGCCAAAACAGAGGGAATTGGGCATTGAGAACAAGGGGTCGTTCTTGCTTTTCCGCTGGGAATTGAGGGTTCGACGATCATCGCTTGTGGTCAGCGAGGATCCAATCAAGTGTGTGTTTGGGCGAATTTTCCATAGAGTTGCAAGTCCGGGCATTGGTGCGGGGGATCAGCTGGTGGTTCGTCAGGATACACAAGTTATCGAGAGGTTCTCGTCGAGAAGATCGCACCCCGCATCGGGTGGTATCGAGCTCAGTTGACTCGGTAGGATCTTTATCCGATTATCTAAATTTTTTTCCTATACGAAAAAGCCATACAAAAAAATTCTTTCATAGTAGTATTTAATTTGTTATTCTAGTGAGTTTTGTTAAGTTTTTGTCCATTAGAATCAAGTTTAGTTTGTCGATCTTGAATTCTTTTGCGTTGCTTTTATTTGAGCCTAGTTTGATTTTTTTAGTCGTGTCTATTAAAAAAACAAAAGAAGTGAGACATCAATTTATCCTTTGTGAACCTTTCAATCTTTTGCGAATACTTTGAACCTATTTAAGACTAGCTAAATCGTTGCTTAGGGCTGTATATTAATATTTGTGTTCTTGCAATTGTTCAAAGATCAAAAGGTGGGAAAGAATTTTTGCTCATTTTTGGTAGAACAAGAATTTTGGCAATAGTTCAAAAAAAGAAGGAAGGAAAAAGAGAAGAGAAAAAAATAAAGAAGAGAAAAAGAAAAGAGAAAAGAGAAAAGGAAAAAGAAAGCGCATAGCCGAACCATAAACTTGAGCGAAAATCCCCACTCATTCTTGATTCAATTGTTAGAATATCAATATTTTGTGCAATCTTGTGCCCTAGTTTCATTATTTGCAACTAGCTAGCGTCTTTCTATAACTTGTGCAATACGAGCTATTTTGTTCTTCACTTATATCTTACATAGCTCATTCCTTGATTGCACTAAGTTCCAATATCTTTGCGTGTGAGTTGTTTTGATTTTCACTTATATCTTTGTGATCGGCAACTAGGCATTGAATTCTAGTTTGGATATTTACTTAGCCTTACAATACCTAGAATTTTCAAATTAAGTAGGTATCCATACCAAGCTCCACAAAACACCCGTTGTCGTGCTTTGACTTGCTCTTGAAATTCGCTCACACATCACCTTGTGGTTCCTGCTACCCTGAAGTGTAAGTATTGTTGATCTTAATTCCTCTGAACGGTAAAGAAACTTCACCTTGTTAGGATTGTGAGTTGAGTGACCTCTACATATACACATACACCTACATACATATTCTTTGCTTTGTCGCTAACAATGGCGGATGTTGAGTATCACGTATCTTCCCTTCTATGGTAGTAATGATCCGGAGGAGTATCTTGAGTGGGTACAAGACATGGAGTTCGAGCTTGAATCTCATAAGTTCGAATCGAAGCCAAGGAAGTGAGAGTGGCCACTTTGTTTTTACGGACTATGCCTCTAGTTGGTGGCAACAACTAGGTGGAAAAGCGATTCATTACATCTTGGGTGCATTTAAAAGCATCATGAGAAGAGAATTTGTTCCATCCTATTATGGCGGGAACTACTACGACACGTGGAGAGCATTAAACAAGGATGCAAAGTTGTCAAAGATTACTATATTGAGTTGAATCATGCAATGCGCCGTGCCAATATCACTAGTCCATATCAAGAAAAGACATACTTCAAAGCGAGCTTGAATTATCGGATCGTTCTTTGCACTTCAAGATGAATATTTTAAGTGATCCGCAAGATCTTGTGAAATTTGCTATGAAGGCGAAAAGAGACTTAAACACATTCAAGCACATCAATTAAATATCTTGTGGCTCTTTAGTTCTAATTCATCCTTTGGTGTGTCACTTGAGAAGAAGATCGAGCATCGAATTTTTCTTCGACCGAGGTGATGAGTAGTCTTGCCCGTCACAACCCGCAACACGTGAGGAGGTCGTGGTTGGTGGTAGTTGTGCCCTTGCTGGCCTACGGTCTTACAAGGATGAGATGTATCAAAACCCATGTGAGAATGAGAGCCACATAGCCAAATTGAGTGAGAGTGATAAAAAGAGTGAGCTGTGTGATTCCACCATACACGAGATTGAGAGCATCCCAATTGAGAGTGTGAGAGATACACCAAAAGATAAGAGAGAGATAGATGATAGGACAAGTAAGATTATTTTTGAAGCTAACAACTTACCCTCTATTTCTAGTGTTGTATCCCACATTCTGCAGGTGGACCAAGCAAATAAGGAGTTGGAGATTCAAGAGCCCTCACCATTGGAAGAGAAAGATAAAGAGCTAACCATAGATGGAGAGGAATACACGAAGATAAAGGTAACACTATTTGTCTTGAATTGGTCGTTTATGAAAACAAGGTGCGTAAAACTGAGAACTCCATTATTCATTTGATGATTCCACGTTCTAAATTTGATATGCTTAATTTGCATAATGTGAAATTGATTACTCAAAAAGAAGTTCTTAGTAGAATACACATTAATAATTCTTTGTGTTATATCATATTCGATAGTCCTAAACATGTATCTAGTGTGATTAAGAAGGTTCTTGAAATTTCACACTTAAGATCACTAGTAAATAGCTACATACACACATATAAATTCAATTTGATTGGTGATGTTGGTGTAGACAACATGTTTCAAGTTTATCAAATATACATTACCTATGATAATCTTGTTGATTTACAATCACATGTTTTGCGCAAACCATCTATTGAGCAATGTCATGATATCTTTAAGATGGGTTTAAATACAAGTGTCTATTGTTTAGAATGCAACATGATGCCTACTTGTTTATCTCTTAAATGTATAACTAATCAGAGTAGCGCAGTTGAATCATGGAATCGTATCAATTGGTTTTCACCCACTTTACTTAACTTTGGTATTGGGAAGGTGAAATTTTATCATATGAGTCAATTGTGCAATTTGAAATGTGATTCCGAGCTATCAATTGTACAAAACAACGCGAATAACACAACAATTGATTCATACATATATCACGTATATACGTTGTTCTCTTTGTGTAATACATGTTGGCAAATCATCATGCGCTACGGAACTTGTTTGGATGATAAATTCATATACCATGCATATCGTTATTTTCTTCGTCTAGCATATTTTGAGGCTATCAAAAGCCGAGGACGGCTTTTTTTGAAGAAAGGGAGGATGATGCGGACATCCTTAGCTATGTTGTTTCATATAATATTTTCAATTCATTAAATACCTCAGAACAACATGAGCTTACTAAGAGAGTTGAAAAACAAGAGAAACTTATCCAACAGGTGAATCACATTCTTTGAATTTCCTTTTAAATTAGTTGAGAATTTCATACTACCTAAAACTAGTGTTTTGCTTGTGCTCAGATTGGAAGATTCAATAATGTACGGAGATGAAGGATATGAGGTCATTCTTGAAGAAAGGCCGTCACAATGGAGGAGAAGCTCGTGGGAGACAAGCAAGGGGAGAAGCCCAAGAATCCAAGTCAAATTCGAAACTTCCACAAGCCCAACCAAATTCAAATTCGGAATCAACTCGAATTCAATTCGGATTCGGAATCAGCCTCAAATTCGGATTCGGAATCAGCAGGACAGTCCGAGTAAAAGGCCATAACTTTCTCATACGAAGTCGGATTTGAGTGTTTTGGGCTTGTTGGAAAGCTAACTTCAAGCCCGATCAACGGATCCTCCCTCACTCCGAAATTCATCCCGTATCAAAAGATATGACCGAAACAATATGACAGTTGTAAAATCGAGTTTCCTTTTTGTTTTGTAATGTATCGGAATTGGAGTAGGACTCCAAATCGAATTAGCATAGGAGTAGGGCCTCTTGGCCAGCCATGAGGAGGAGTAGGGCACTATATATAGAGGGTAGACCCCATTGTAACCTCGGACCACGTTTAATATATTTTCAAAGCTTTTGCTTGATTCTCTGTTGTGCTTATAGCCAAAGCAGAGGGAATTGGGCATTGAGAACAAGGGGTCGTTCTTGCTTTTCCGCTGGAATTGAGGTTCGACGATCTTCGCTTGTGGTGCGAGGATCCAATCAAGTGTGTGTTTGGGCGAATTTTCCATAGAGTTGCAAGTCCGGGCATTGGCGCGGGGGATCAGCTGGTGGTTCGTCAGGATACACAAGTTATCGAGAGGTTCTACGTCGAGAAGATCGGGCACCCCGCATCAGGTAATGTCGCCAAATCTTAAGCGCATGAATCACGGCAGCCAATTCCAAGTCATGGGTAGGATAGTTGAGTTCATGAGGCCTCAATTGCCTTGATGCATAGGCCACTACCTTGCCTTCTTGCATAAGGACACAACCGAGTCCTCGGCGAGAAGCATCGCAAAAGATATCGAAGCTCCGGCGAATATCGGGAAGAACGAGGACGGGAGCGGTGGTCAAACGCTTCTTAAGTACTTGGAAACTTTCCTCACAAGCATCGGACCACAAAAACTTCTTATCCTTCTTAAGCAACTCCGTCATCGGCCAGCGATCTTGGAAGTTCTCGATAAAACGGCGATAATACCCGCTAAACCGAGAAAACTCCCGCCGGTTACCAAAGTAGGTTTGACAACAAAGAACATCGATCTTACGGGATCAGCGGCTCGCCTCTATTTGAAAGAATATGACCTAAGAAAGCCACTTCCTTCAACCAGAATGCGCACTTGCTGAACTTTGCATACAGCTGGTGCTCACGAAGCTTGCCCAACACAAGCCTCAGATGCTCAGCATGTTCCTCATCGTCCTTGGAATAGATGAGAATATCATCGATGAAGACCACGACAAACTTATCCAAATACTCCATGAATACCGAATTCATGAGGTTCATGAACAAGGCGGGAGCATTGGTTAAGCCAAATGACATGACGGTATACTCATACAAGCCGTAGCGAGTAGAAAAAGCCGTCTTTGGAATATCCTCAGGTCGTATCCGAACTTGATGATATCCAATTCTCAAATCAATCTTGGAGAATACTTGAGAGACCATGTGAGAGGTCCTCCACTCTGAGTGATGAGTATTTTACAAGTGTGTTGATTAGATTAAGAGTTGAGTTGTTCGGTTTGGGATTTACTGTCTTTGAATCGGAAAATCGGAACTACCGCTGTGTATGGAGCGGAAGTTCCGATAATCGGAACTACCGGCGTTAGAAATAGGAACTTCCGATTAACCTGGGTTTAGGTTTCGGCTAAAGAAAATCGGAACTTCCGCACATGGGGTAGCGGAGTGTCCGATAATACTGGTATTAAGGTTCTCTGAGATGAAAATCGGGTTTACGGATCTTAGAAGATTGGAAGTTCCGCAATGGTAAGAGGAACTTAGATAATCTGACAAAGTGCGGACGTTCGAAATCGGAACTTTATTTGTGGTAAGTGCGGAACTTCCGATTGTATCGAGCTGTGCGAGAGAAGTTTAATTTGTGTTTTGATTTTGTATGAGTTTGAGTCTTATACAAATGTTGATGCTATGATGTTGTGCAATGCTATGTGATGTGTTTTTATGCGTGTTGTTGCGGGACATCGAGGCGAAGTCGTAGTGGGACACGAGGTGATCGGACTAGCGCGCAGCGGCGTTGAGGTCGAGCGGTCGGATGTGTCGAAGGCGGCGTGAATCTTGAGGTGGTTGCGTGTCAAGGGCGGCAAGGTGTCTGGGAGGCTTCGGAAGGTGCGCAAAAGGCGAAAGGGTCTTTTCGCAAAGCGGCAAAAGTGGAGGCGGTTCCGTTCGGGTAGCGGGCTTAATGGGTTGGAGGCCCATTAGCAAAGGCTATAAATAGGGAGAACCACAGAGTTAGGGTTGGCATACGGAGATAAAATTAGGGTTTGCTTTGGAGAGTTTGTTTTGTTTTTGGAGAGTGCTTGAGTTGGAATGTACGAACTGAAATCTATTGTAATCATTCCTCTTTGCTTTACCTCTGTAATCCTTGTTTCAATCCAATGAAATCGAGGTTTTGATTACTTGATTTTGCAACTCTTCCTCTCCTGCTTTTACGTTGAATATCTAGGGTTGGTGTATCTTTTGATTTATCTTATGAGAGTGCATGAAACTTGAGAGATAGAGTCGTTTTGATATTGCTAAGATATCCTCAATGTTTCATGAGCTAAGAATCTAAGAATCTCTCGATTCACGGGTTTTGGTCTTTCTTTCGTATTCCTCAAGAAACCGATTTTGCTTTGTTTGTTGAACCTTTGCTAGCAACTTCTTCTCAATATGGTCAAGATGTTGTTTAGGATGATATCTGTGAAACTTGACGAGAGAAGAACAACAGATCAAAAGTAGTTTGGATTTTTGGGCAAAAACCGAGTGTTACATTCTTGATCGGGATAATCGGAGCTTCCGATTTTATAAATGGAAGTACGCTAGAGGAACTTCAGCGCCATACAACTGGAACTACATAAGCGGAACTTCCGCACCTTCTTCGGCCGGAGCTTCCGATTTCGGAAAAACGGCCCGAGGCTTGTTTTGTTATTTGATCTTGCTTCATTTACTTTCTTTAGATCTCGAGAGATCTTTGTAGGCTTGTTTAAATCTGATAAAGGGAGTATTAATTTTTAGGCACCATTCACCCCCCCCTCTGTTGCCATTTCGGTCCTTCAATACTCGAGCTCCAGTTAATTGATCAAAGAGATCATCGATGCGGGGCAATGGATACTTGTTCTTTACCGTTACTTCATTAAGCGGACGGTAATCAACTTTACATGCGCAAAGTATTGTCCTTCTTCTTTACAAAGATTGCGAGGACAACCCCACGGAGATGAGCTAGGCGGATGAAACCTTTTTCTTGCAGCTCACTCGGTTGCTTCTTCAATTCCACCAACTCGTTCAGTGGCATCCGATAGTGCCTCTTTGAAATCGAGTGATGCAGGGAACCAACTCAATGACAAACTCTAGGTCTCGAACTGGTGGCATCCCTGGAAGATCTTCAGGAAAGACATCAACGAAGTCACAAACTGTTGGGACTTCATTAATATCTAGAGCGGGCTTCGCTTCAAGCGCGAAGAGATGCGGACCTAGCGACCGGTGAAAGCGAACTGTTCACGGAAGGACTAGATAGAGGCGCACTTCTTGGCACAATCGATCGTCCCTTATGCGAGACAGCCAATCCATGCCAAGAATTACATCTAGACTTGCTGAATGGAGGAGGATAAGATTCGCGAAGAATCTCACTCCCTCGATCTCGATTGGAGCATCCCTACACTCAGATTCAGCTCTCAACTCCAACCCAGGAGAGCGAATGAGCAATGGGACCAACAATGGAGCAAAAAGGAGCTCACTAGTAGCAGCAAAAGACTCAGAAACAAAAGAATGAGATGCTCCTGAATCAAACAAAACGGTAGCAGAACAAGAGTTAACAGAAAGCGTACCCAACACAACGTCAGGTGCCTCCTGTGCTTCCTCTGCTGAGATGAGGTTGACGCGACCACTACCCACACCTTGGGTAGCAGGGACGATCTTCAGGTCCTGAGAAGAACCACCTCCTTGCCCGCGTCCTCCATTAGGACGAGGGGCTGCTCCTGTCTTCTTAGGGCATTGGTTCGCATAATGCCCCTTCTGGTTGCAGCCGAAGCAAGTGACCCCAGCAGCCGAGTTGCGGGGACCACCCTGCTGACTCGCAGGTGCACGTGATTGGGGCACGACCTGCGAAGGACGAAGAACAGTCTTGGCGATCTCGAAGTCTTGAAGGCGGAGGGCGGGACCACAGAGGCGCCCAACACGGAGCGGAAAGAAGCGGCTGCGGCTGACTTGTGGGCCTCCCACTTGCGCTTGCGGGAATCCACAAGTGCTCTCCCGCGTGCTTTCAACAGCGATGGCCTTGTCCACCAAGGCCTGGAAATCCGGAAAGTCAACGATGGATAGCTTGTCTTGCAGCTCCTCAGACAAACCATCCTTGAACTTCTCTTGCTTGGCCTCATCAGTGGCCACCTCCTCTGGAGCATAACGAGCCAAATGGTTGAACTCGTAAAGATACTCCGTGAGTGAGAAACGTCCTTGTCTGGGCGACAAGAACTCCTTCTTCTTGACCTCATCGGTGGAAGGAATGTGAGAGCGACGGAAGGCGTCGGAACTCCTCCCGAGAGGCGGTGTGGCGTCGGTGCATGGCGAAAGCTCTCCCACCAAGACAAAGCTACTCCCTCCGGTGGTGCGATGCAAGCAGCGCCTTCTCGTGCTCACGGCGCTGCGCTATCTGGCTTCCGCTCCACGGGCGAAGCGATTAAATGCGTCAGCGGGTCCTCGGACTGAGAAGCGTGGGGGCTGCGTGCGAAGAAACTCCATAAGTCCCCACGCGGTGGTGTCCACTCCCTTGCCCGGATCACGAAGCAGGAAAGGCGGAAGTGTTGCGCGCGATGGCGTCGGAAGAACCCTCTGTCCTCTGCGGTTGCGCTCAATCGAAGAAGGACCTTGGCCATGGTCGGAGGAGGAGGAAGATCCTCGTCCGGACCAGCTGACTGGCCTTGGCCGCTACGAGTGCGTCCGGCCATCCTGTTACAAGAAACTTGGGTTAAAAACTAGACCCGAAAACCAAGCCGAAATGAAGCAAAAAGCTAACGACTAGGGGAATGGAATATCACTCTAATCGAAAGCCGAAACAGCAAGTATATAAACTTAAACAGGCTGATAAAAGACTCAAAAATAGCAAGAAACCATAACACCACGTTCAACTTGTCAATACAACTAACTCGTATTGAATGAACGAGTAATTGATTGAGAAGATGAAAATCAGAAGATTAAGGTAAGATCTAATACTATTAAAGAGCAAGGTTCAATCAGCGAAAATAGTGTTAGATACATAGCTAACTAGTATCACATCTTACCCTTTTATTCCCACAAGTTTTAGTTGATTATCCTCTCATTTTCTACCCCATTAGAAACCATCGAGCTTGCTGTCCGGAAATTGAGGTTGCTGTAGCGATTTTGCATCCAAGCTTCCAGTCGAAGTCTTTCATTATAGAAACTTCAAAATCTGGCACACTTCAATTTGCCAAGCTCAGCGGTCCTATCAGAAACCGTTGAGCTCGCTGTCTGGAAATTGAGGCGTGCTGTCCAGATTCCGCATCCAAGCCTCTAGCCGAAATCTTCAGTCCAGAAACTTCAAAACCCTAAGCACTTCAATTTGCCAAACTCAGTGGTCCCCAAAACCCATTTAATCGATAACACTATCTTTGAAGGAAGAAGAGGAAAACAATTTTCAAAACTCAGATTAGAGTGAGATGAGAGGAGAAAGCTAGGATAGGTAAGGAATAAAATCTGAGAATTCCTTAAGCTTTCAAAAATCAATTGATACTTTGAAATTAAGTTTTTCAAAATATCCTAAACACGACCAACTTGGGTTACTACGGTCGGTATGGCTCGATGCAAACCTTGTGAGACCCGGTTTATCAAACTTGTAATGCTTAACCATCCATTCGGTCCTAGCATCACAAAGCGGATAATCCGAGACTCGAGACATGTATACTTCCCAGTGCAAGATACACACCTCATCACAAAATTTATGTATCAATTCCATTCATCCACATAGAATCGAAACACGAGCGAGCAGTATTAATAATATTAAACCGAGTCATTACAAAGAGAGGCCAGCCGGCCAACAATAAAAGAGACAACAATAATTAAACAGCGGAAGCAAAAGTGCCATAAGATGGCTACAACAAAAGAGCCAATCAGTGTGCCTTTAACCCACAAGGCAACCGACCGGACCGCCAAGCTAGTCGTCGAAACCACAGCACATCTCACAAAAGTGAGGCCCTTGGGGCTCACCTTACTCCCCTGCAAACAAAAGCAGCCGGCAAAAGCCGGTGAGTACTTTGAATGTACTCGCAAGACTTACATGTGGAATAACAAACCTGTATATATACTACATGCAAGCTCATTGAAGTGGAGGCTATATGTTTCATTTTTAGCATAAAGCAAGTTTCCATTTGCAATAATGTAATACATTTAAAAGCAAGTTGGCAAATCTGTTTTTAATGTTCAAATAAGCGCAAGCGACAACAATATAACAGTAGATAGAAAACAACAACAATCCTGGAAGTGACTAAACCGTTAGTCACCACAACAATAGCATGAATTACCCATTCATGCCAACCATGTCAAATTTTAATTTAAAAGGTTGTAGTCTAGTTCTTGCACGACCTTACCAAGCATGTCCATAACCTAGGACGAGGCTATTCGAATAGTTTTATCCCTGCAGGGGTGTACCAATGTACCCACACGCGAGCGCCGTTTTGCCAAGCTATTAAGCACACTTCCTTAGGTATGCCGCACGGCTAAGTCCTCTGAGACATTTCCAATATTGTGAATTATTCACGACCGCCCGTATGGATAGAAACCCATACGTTGTGCCGAGTCATTGTAAAGCCTCGGTCAACTACCGTCATGAGTAAAGCCTTGGACAACTACAATGCTCCTCGAGGTGGAGAGCCTACCGGAATCTCCACCACCGCACACTAACACAAGAACACGAGAACACATATCATGTTTCACACAACACACACAACCCCATCCTGCGACTCGGAGATAACCCACGCCAAAGTACTAAGTCAAGAGAGGTCCCATATCCCTCTCGCGTGGTTAGCACGCATAAGCGCTAGCTTAGTGACACAAGTAACTCGGTCCTTGATGACACAGGCACCATTCGATCACACCAACAGATCACACCAACATACCATTGTGCCCAAGTCTAAAACAATTTTATTTTCAGTGTTTGACTTTACAAAGTAACAAAGCACAAGTGCTGGACATAATGGAATAATAAATGTGTGATCAAGATCATCGACTAAAATCGATGATCGCCCATTACTACCGAAACTAAGCATTTCTAAGCAATTTCAAATTGAAATCTACTAAGTGACAAGAGTCCATCCATCGAACTCCAATCACAGCAAATAACCTAAGCTCATGGTAGTAGAGGATAAATAAGCCCTACAGATTATGCAACTATAGGACACTAACCATAATTTGACAACCAAAATAGCAATGCATACATACGAGTTGAAATCAATATAGTAGACTTGAAAAATAATAGGATTAACATGATCAAGCGCTTTTTGATTGAAGTTGCTCTGTTTGCTGGGGATCACTCTCGGTGTTAATGTGCTCTTCGGATCCTATCGAAAGAACCAAAAAGAACCAATAAGGCAAAAGAAACCGAAAAGATCCAACAGCCAACTTCAACAAAAAGCTCTCAAATTTTTACAGTAGAAAGAACATAATTTTTATGAACTAAAGCAATAAGAACCAATTGATTTGGATTCTCAATGCAAAAGTTATGGCCAAAACATTTTGATCGGCGGATAAAGGGAAACATCACTATTTAGTAAGCAAGGATTTAAACGCAATTTTCTAGAATGATCTGACTCTGAAATTTTTATGATAAATCAAGCATCTCATAAGATGAACAGCCCCACTGGATTCATCTCATTTGGAGCTTGCAATAATTATTTATGAGTTTTCTAAGATTCACTATTTTTACATTGTAAAGATAATCGGTTTAATGTTTACTTTCAAAATAAAACTTTTACGCTCATTGAGATAAATGAGCAACCTATACCGGAAATAAGTTTACTAAGAATGAAAAATAAAGGCCTTGGTTTTTATCATTTTGAAGTTACGAAAATTACTTATGCATTTTAGAAGATAAAACTATTTTTCGGTTGATAAATAACTCTACAGAAATATAACCGGATAAGCGGCGTGGAAGAACATGGGCGAAGATCATTGATCCAACACCCACTGCGCGACAAGAAACGAGCTTAACGCGCCAACCTTAAGCATCAACCGTTGGATGAAAAATTAACGAACCAGATGCCAAAGGGTGTCCGACGGTCCGAACGTTTACACGCACATGAACCGTTGATCTTGGATCCAACGGTCCACGCGGATCGAACCGTTCGGACGGTCCGAACGTTCATTCAGATCTGGACCGTTGATCTTAGATCAAGCGGGTCGCTGATCGAGAGCGCGCGACAATTCAAAATCTCCGTGCGAGCGTGGGCGTAGATCTTAGGATTGACGGTCGCATCGACTCAAGTTCAAACCGTCTCCTGGTTTCGTCGGCAAAAATAGACGGAAGATCGGCTCGCCGCGGCCTTTCGGCGCGGCGGTGCGAGCAAGTGCCCAAAATGGGTCCCAAACATCATTGCGCACCTAAGGGTACCAATGGCGTTGACGGAGGTGGTCCAGAACGTCGGCAAGCCGGAGATGACCGAGATGACTCAAAATGACCAAAAGCGAAAAACACAAATGAGCTCATTGCGGTTTAAGGAAGCGGGTGCCAAGCAACTAGGGACTAATAAGAAGTTACGAGCACGAGAGAATGCAGAGGAAGGTCGAATCGGCTCAGTGAAGAAAATGAAGATTTCGGCGGAAGAGGAAATCAGAAATTGATACGCTCTCTGCAAGCAAGCGAAAAATTGAGTGAGGGCTATTGCTCACAGAGAGGAGAGGAAGCTAAAGCGACCAGAATTTGAGTGAGAAAGACGGAGCACCACTTTGTTTGCAAACTCGAAGCTTCGGCAATGGCGACAATGGCGGCCGAGAACAAATTTTGAAATGGAGCTCGAGCAATGCACTAATGATGGCTCTGCTGACTCAAGGGTGTTCGAAAGAAGCTAAGGAAGCCCTTTGGAGGAGTCTTATAGCCGAAGGAGCAAGAGAACAACGGCATTAAAAATGGGGAAACCTTTGTCTTGAGGTCGCCGAGAGTGGCGAGGCGTAAAAGCGATGGAGACAGCGACTATGGGGCGGCGGACGGGAGCAATAAATGCGGAAGAGCCGTTGGCGAAAGCTTGAGGTGACCCTGCTCTGCCGAAGTGTACTGTGCACGCCACCACTGTTGACTTTGGTGGCCTTGCGCGGAGGAGGACGAAAGAGGACAGCCGTTGGATTTAATCGGACGGCTGAATTAGAACGGGTTGATTATAACGATTCGATCGCGCTCTTGATCTCGGGCCATTGATTTGGATCCTACGGTTCACGTTGCGCGAGGCGTTCGGGTAGTCCGAACGTTCACGCGATTGTGGACCCTCGATTTAGAATCAGCGGTTCAAATGGATCGGCGCGCTCGGATGGTCGAGCGTTCTGCGACGTGGGTCGTTCGATGCCGATCCAACGACTCACCACACTCGCGCCCGAACGGCCGAGGCGGTGCGTTTAGTTGGTGAACCAAATCAAGTGGCTTGAGCCCGAGTCGATCCGAACCCGAGCAGGGAAGCCGGTTAGGGTTTGAATTTGAATAACTGATTTTGAGAATTAATTGGGGTAGCAAACAAACTTCAAAATTTATGAAATTTTAACTGGAGCTTGCTGGCAGAAGGAGGAACCTCCCATAAAATTTCCAGAGATTTCCATGAACTGAATTATTCTCCAGAAATTCCAGAAGAGGGGAAAATAGGGTTTGACCAGTTTGACTTGCCTCCAAAATTATCAAATAATTTCTAAAAATCATGAGATAATTCAGAGGTGTTGCCAAGCCTCCCTAGAACTCAGGTAAAAGATTTCCAAAGGTTTGGCAAAAGACCTTTGCCAAGGAGGATTTTTGATTAGAGTCAACAGATAATTTAAATTGGATTTTCCATAATTCTTTTGAAAAGAATTACCAAAAATAGCCAAGTCTTCAAGATGCAAGAAAAGTTTTAATTTCTTCTGATTTTCTTACATTTGAAACACAAACCCATATTTGGGATGTTACAGTTGGATCTGGATTGAACCATCAGCATTCAGTGGAAACGTCCGGACCGGCCGAAGGGTTACATAATCTGGGTCGTTGATTTTTGATCGGATGGCTCCCACGCGGAACACTTAGGGGGTTCGGTCGAGCCGATTTGCCGGGTCGGACTCGAGCCCAAGGAATAGTGCTGTTGGTTAGGGTTAAGTGTTTGACTGAGAATTAAAATGCTTTCTCCACTTTGACCAGGGTGCTAAAAATAGAAATAAATTTCCTAAAAATGTGAAATAAATCACAGGGGTTCCTGGAAAGGTCTAGTGTTTATAAAAATTATTGAACATGATTGTTCATGTTATAACTTGTATGATTTAAATTCAAACTTAAAGTAAGTCTTTAAAATATGTTTGAATTCTCTTTGAGTTTAATACCATCCCAAAATTTGGGACAAATTATATTCACTCATGATAATTAATATAGTATTTCAATAAAATTATTTCAGAGGATGTTCATACCTTTATGTCATTGTTTTCTTTAGTGTTTGTTTTTCATAAGCGTAGGTTTATATATTAGGATAAGATTTTCCTAGTGCAATGTAAAATGTAAATGCTTGAAAATGTGATGCATGCTAATGAGATGCATAGTAAATCTCTTTATTATATTGGGGATGTGAGAAACCTCCCCCCTTACAAAAGATTTCGTCCCCGAGATCGTAGTAGGATAAAAGTTAGATAGGGATTCTGAAAGAAGATACAACATCTGCTGTCTTGTTTTCTTTCAAATATAGTGCTAAGATACCTATCAAGGTTACAAGGAATGACTATTTCAATTTTCTTTCCATTTCGCTGTTTAACCTTTCCTTTCTTGATACGAGGGCACTTCAAGAAGCAGGAAAAAGATTTGGATATTCTATTCACATCTCATCTTCACGTTCCCACGTTGGTTCATCTTCAGTATGGTTACTCCATTGAACTTTGATGAACTTGATGTTGCGATTTCTCGCCTTACGCTCCGTTTCTTCAAGAATACGAATCGGGTGCTCCTGATAAGAAAGATCGGGTTGCAAATCGAGTTCTTCTAACTCAGTGGCTTCGGTTGGGACACGAAGACACTTCTTCAGTTGTGAAACATGAAATACATCATGCACATCTGAAAGTGATGGTGGCAACTCCAATTTATAGGCCACTGTTCCCATCTTTGCTACAATCCGGAATGGTCCAATGTAGCCAGGTGCCAACTTGCCTTTGACTTGGAAACGATGTGTTCCTTTCATTGGAAAGACTTTAAGATAGACATGATCATCCACTTCGAAGCTTAACTCACGACGACGACGGTCGGGGTACGACTTCTGACGTGACTGAGTCGTACGGAGTCGCTCACGGATGACACGAACTTGTTTCTCTGCATCTTCCACCAAGGTTGGACCATAAAATGGTCTTTCCCCAGCCTCGGACCACTTCAAAGGTGTTCTACAAGATCTTCCATAAAGTGCCTCGAATGGTGACATTTGGATGCTTGATTGGAAACTGTTGTTGTAAGAGAATTCCAAAACTTGGTTTACCCTCTCAGTTTGTCCATCCGTTTGCGGGTGATAAGCTGAGCTGAAAGATAGGTTGGTCCCCATGGCTTTATGCAAGCATCCCTGAATGAGCGAGGACCTCTCTGAGGCGATCACCTTAGGTACACCATGAAACAAACAATTCGGAGATATAAAGTTACGCTAACTTGTCTCCACGGTAGGTGGTCTTGACAGAATGAAGTGGGCAACTTTTGTCAAACGATCGACAATCACCCATATGGAGTCTGACCCTGATTGAGTCTTAGGGAGACCGGTGATAAAATCCATGCCAACTTCTTCCCACTTCCACTTGGGAATGGGCAGGGGTTGTAGAGTACCTGCTGACTTCAAATGCTCAGCCTTGACTCTTTGGCATACATCACACTCGGCAACATATTGAGCAATATGTCGCTTCATTTGGCTCCACCAAAGACGTTTCTTCAGATCCTGGTACATCTTGGTACTTCTAGGGTGAATAGAGAATTTGGAGTTGTGAGCTTCCTTGAGAATTAATTCCCTCAAGTTACGATCAAATGGCACCACCAAACGGTTCCCAAACCATAGGGTGCCTTGTGAATCTTCTTTGAAGCATTTGGCCTTGCTTTTCTTCATTTCTACGCGAATTTGAGCTACTTCCATGTCAGTCTTTTGAGCTTCTCTAATCTGGTCTTCAAGTGTACAAGTCACACTTAGGGCCGTAAGAGAACCTTTTTCAATTATCTCCAAGTGCAGACGTTGCATTGAAGCACACAAGCTCTTTGAAAAGGAGTTCTGAGACAAGCAGTTGCATTGAGACTTTCTACGCATCGGCTACCACATTAGCTTTCCCTGGGTGATAATGAAGTCCCCATATCATAATCCTTGATCCACTCAAGCCATCTTCTTTACCTCAAGTTTAGATCGGCTTGGGTAAAAATATACTTGAGACTCTTGTGGTCGGTGTAAACCTGCAAGCGACACCGATGAGGTAATATCGCCAAATCTTCAAAGCATGAACTACAGCTGCAAGCTCTAAGTCATGCGTGGGGTAGTTAGCTTCATGAGGCCTCAATTGTCTCGATGCATATGCCACCACTCGGCCTTCTTGCATGAGCACACAACCGAGCCCGTGGCGAGATGCATCACAATAAATGTCGAAACTCTTATGAATATCAGGCAGGGTGAGTACCGGAGCTTTGGTTAGGAGATCTTTCAAGATCTAAAAGCTTTCCTCACATTCTGCTGACCATTCGAATTTCTTTTCCTTCTTTAATAATTGGGTCATTGGCCTCGCAATTTTGGAGAAGTTCTTGATGAATCTGCGGTAATACCCCGCAAGTCCAAGAAAACTACGAATATCGGTGACGCTTTTGGGTTGCCTCCAGTCTAGCACATCTTGCACCTTGCTTGGATCAACAACGACACCGCCCTTGGATAGGACATGACACAAGAAACTAACTTCTCGTAGACAGAACTCACATTTACTGAATTTGGCACAGAGTTAATGTTGCCGAAGCTTCCCCAACACAAGTCGTAAGTGCTGCTTGTGTTCTTCGTCAGACTTGGAGTAGATAGGGATGTCATCGATGAATACAACAACAAACTTATCCAAGTACTCCATGAAAACTGAATTCATGAGGTTCATGAAGTAAGCTGTTGCATTGGTCAATCCGAAAGACATGACAAGATATACTCGCATGCACCGTAACGAGTGGAGAATGCTGTCTTTGGTATGTCTTCAGTTCTGACCTTGATTTGATGGTAGCCCAATCTCAAGTCAATCTTGGAGAAAACCTGGGCTATATTCAATTGATCGAATAAATCGTCAATCCGCGGAAGTGGATATTTATTCTTGACAGTGACTTCGTTTAACGGACAATAATCAACACACATCCGCAAACTCTTATCCTTCTTTTTGACAAAAATAGCCAGGCATCCCCAAGGCGAGGAGCTCGGCCTAATGAATCCCTTGTCTTGAAGTTCCTTGAGTTGTGCTTTCAATTCTACCAACTCATTAGGAGGCATCCGATACGACCGTTTGGAAATTGGCGCGGTACCAGGTGCAAGCTCGATAACGAATTCAACTTCGCGGTTAGGGGGCATGCCAGGGAGTTCTTCGGGAAATACATCTGGATATTTACATACTACCGGTACTTTATCCAATTCAAGTGAGGTACTAGCTTCCAGGGCAAAGAGATGAGAATCACCCATCGGGGGTGCAAAAACGACTTGACTGCCGTCTTCGCTTGTGATTGAAATAGACCGATGAGCGCCATTGATCTTTCCCTGATTTTTGGACAGCCAATCCATCCCTAAGATCACATCAATACCCACTGAATTTAACACAATCAAATTTGCCAAGAAGTTAATCTTTTGAATTTCCACATTTACGTCTCGACAGACTTGATCGGTTTGAAGAACCGATCCCGGTGACTGGATATGATAAGGGGACTGAAGTCTATGCATTTCAAATTTGTTAAAGTGCAGCATATTCCTTTTTAATAAATGAATGAGATGCTCCCGAATCAAATAAAACTGACGCTGGGCATGAATTAACGAGAAGTGTACCCAAAACGACGTCCGGAGCGCCGCTTGCCTCCTCGGCGGTGACGTGGTTGACTCGGCCACGTGCAGTGATCTGAGGAGGAGTGGATGATGCCCGTGGAGGTGGTGAAGGTCTTGCCACAGCAGGAGTTGGTGTAGGAGCTCGGTAAATCGGGGGCATCCCTCCTGCTTGGCGAGGCATTTATCTGCATAATGGCCCTGGCGACCACAATGAAAACAAGTGACACTGGGCTTGTATGCGCCACTGTTTTGGGATTTCTTACCCCCATTGTATCGCTGTGCCGCTGGAAAAGACGCCTGTGGAGATGTCAAGGAAGGCCTCGGTGGCACTGGAGCCTGAGAACGTGGTGCCTGGGGCGGTCCGGTGTGCTGCCGAGGAAAACCGCCGCTAGCTGAAACTTGAGCGGCTCTCTTCCTCTTCTTGGACTTCTCTACTGCCATACTCTTGTGTTCCACCACTATGGCCTTGTTCACCATGTGCTGGAAGTTTCGAAGTCACGTCTGACTAGGGTCATTGCATCTCCTCAGTCAAGCCGTTCATAAAACGGCTCTGACGACGAGCGTCGGTGGAGACGTCGTCAGGGGCATAACGAGCCAAGGAGTTGAACTCGTGAAGGTACTCAGTGATAGTCTTCTTTCCTTGCTTCAAAGCAAGAAACTGCTGCTGCTTAATTGTCATGACCCCATCAGGAATGTGGGCCTTCCTGAAAGCTGCGCGAAATTCGTTCCACGAAGGAACATCTCCGTCGAGTTGCATGACGGAAAAGTTTTCCACCATGCGATGGTAGCGCCCTCCAGCTGGTAGCTAGCGAAAAGTACCTTCTCAATGCCTGTACACTAAGCAATAGCTAACTTCTTATCAATGTTCCTCAGCCAATCTTCGACCTCCATCGGGTCCTCAGTGCCCGTAAAGGTCGAAGGATTTGTCCGCTGAAAATCAGCGAGAACTCCATGCTGCCTATGATTTCCCCCTCCTCCTGTTGTCGCAGGAGCAGGTGAGGTGTTACGTGCGATAGCTTCAAGGATCCTTGTCTGGTCCATACGGTTTCTCTCTATTTGAGCCAACACCTCCGCCATGGTGGGAGGTGGTGGAAAGGCTTCTTCGGGTGTGCTACCTGGCTGATCATGTTGATGAGAACGTTCTCCTACCGTAGCAGAAGGAGGTCCTCGAGATAGAGAGCCCTCATCAAGGTGAGCTCTCGAATGAGTGTTGGGACCTGTCATCCTGAGGTGACAAGGAGAGTTAGTGATAAAGGTTAGGGTACTTTCCCTTTAAAGTAGACATAAATTTTGGGACAGCAAGCAAATCATATGTAGTTATTCATGCATAATGGTAAATAATGCACAAAAACTCAACACCAAATGGGGTACAAAGGCACTAAGTCTAGTACAATATCCATTAAAAACTCCTCATAAAATACCGGTACAATTACATTGATATTAGCCCGTAGGCGAATGGTAACTGCTTGGAATTAGAGTCCTTACAAATAAACCCGAAAGTTCCAACAACTACTAACCGATTGTAAGAATAGAAGGATACATACTCGCTGGTGCATATGTATGGTCAGCGAGTGTACTACTCTAACACTCTATCTATTTTCCCGATCGAAATTCACCAGGAACTCATCCATAAGGTGATACCAGGAGATCACGTATCGTCGGGGTCAAGTGGATTGGTGAGGCGTAGAGGGGATCCTATGATGTGCCCTTCTACGGGTTCCGACCTTTGAGTACGGGGAAAACCCACTGACATGCGAGCCCGACGCCATTGTCCATGATTGGAAGCTTGCCCTCCCATTTCAGGAAGACGGTACTCCGACGGCGCAGATGCATATGGGGAGATCTCGTTTTCCCCATAAAGCACATGTCGAGCTACAAGCCCCATATTGCATAGGGGTTGTAGATGCTCCTGAGCTACGAGGAGACGACGTCGTGTCTCCCAAAGTTCATGTATGACGCATCGACGCATTTGGTCCGTGATGCGAACCAACCTTGCGAGTTGCCGAACATGGGGATCCTCCCCGTACTGAATCCCGGAAAAAGTGTTCACCTTCATGCCCTGTGCTTGCATAGGGAAGTGGTCGTATGGTGGCTGAGACAACTCCGTCAAGTCGTAACGGAGACAGCTCATGGCCATACGAGCCACCTCTTGCAAAGTCATGGCTTCGGAAGTGCCACGAGCACGAAGCGATGCGAAATACTCCCTGTAACTTGTCTTGCAACTAGATGGATCACTGCCCGGTAGTCTTCCATCCCTGGTCCAAGATCTCGACGATAGATGAAGTATATAGGTTGGTACGTGAAGTTCGCTCTCCACATCATATCTCGAAGAAGTGCCGGGTACCCATCCATATCTTCAGCTTGAGTCTCCCTGATCAGATACTGATGACTCATCTAAGGACAAGAATAACCAAGGTAAGTTATTTCTGTAAATCAAAAGAGAGTAAGGTGAGGAATGAAACTAAGATGGATGAGGAATAAAATATATCCCTAACTTAACTTTCTGAAGTAATTTTGATAACTTGAAAATATTTTGACCAAGGGACTTACTAAACTTAACGCCCATGCTATCTCTAACCTACAGTCAGTATGGCTCTGATACCAACGCTGTGAGGACCCCAGGGGTTATCTCCTTAAGACCGAGACTAAGCATGGTCTTAGGGACATAACTCTGGACCTCAAGTAAATGGATTCCAACTTAACTCCATCCAAGCTAGAGACTCAACCGCAACTAGAGCCCCAACGATCATGCACGTTGCTCCTCTACGAGCGCTACATGATTGTCGGTTCTCCAATAAGCCAAGCCCTCCACTTAGTGTGTTAAATAGGAAGCCACGAACAGCGATCATGAGCTCATATTGGCTCCCAAGATCAGTGACCAACATGCTCATACTCTCATGCAACGTTGATTACATCCATACATAAATAGTCCAAAAGACATACGACATAATAGTTAAGGTCTACGACTATTACAAATGGCAGACCGACCAAATTCAAATAAGAGTACTAAGTAGTAGTGGAAACAAGTAAATAAACCAAAAGACCAGTAGTGGTATGCCCATATCCCACCAGCAACCGACTGGGAGTTAAATGAAAGTATTACTCGTCAGCGTCGCCAAAATCGGCACTAACAAGCTCAACGGGCTCCTACCCTTCCTCACCTGAAATTGCAGCAACCGGGTTGAGTACAAAGGTACTCGCAAGTCTTACACAAATAAAAATTAGTATGCTAGAAGCTGTTTCAAAGGATGGATCATATTGGCTTAATTTTGCAAAAGAGACGCAACATTTAACAACCTACACATACTAGTTTTTCAAGTGCCAATTCTAAATCAGATTTGAAGTAGGAATAAAGCATGTGAATAAGTAATAAATTGAATGACAAATGAATCATACAAATATCAAAGTGGCGGTCCACTTTGATACAACCACAAGTGCACAATTAACAAAGTGGCGGTCCACTTTGCTACAACAACAAACATGAACATCCCATTCATGACAATACCAAGTTTTACCACAATTTAAATATGTCAAAGTCTAACAATAAGCAGCCACAAACTCAAGCGATGTCCATAACAGTGGACACGGCTATTCGAATAGATTTATACCCTGCAGGGGTGTACTACTTTACCCACATGACTTGATTAGCCCGTATGCCTCCAGATGCCTCCGAAAATAGCATACTTCCTAAGGTATGCCGGCCGGGTAAACCAAGACTCAGTATTTTTCAGCAAGTTGACATTATTGAGTTGAATCGCCCATGCGCGACATGATCCCACTTAGGGTAGGTTACACCACCCACCAACCAAATGGGCACGCAAGTTGTGACGGGAACACCGACCCAATTGATAAAGCTTAAATAGTGTTACCCACACAATAAAAGATTACAATCGGTACCCTATGAAACATATATGCGATGGAACACATATACGTCCTCACACCACCAGTCATCAACTCAACAACACTGACCCCTTACTTAACCAAGCAGTGCCCATACACTGCGTGTGGTAGCACGAGCTTTGCTTGAACCGCAGGTACCCAAAGTTCGGTCCTTAATTGTCCAGACAAGTCCAACACTTACCCAATCTCGTGCACAATTGCACCTTCACTGGCATCCACTTGTCCAGACCAAAACTCATTTCAAATGACAAAATTTGAGCTCATAAAACCGATACGAAGATCTGAAATAAACCAAAAAGTTATAAAGTTTGTATTTCTTACAATTGTCGGGTTAGTCCCGACAATCAAACTACCGTTCTAGACTTGCATGGCTAAGCAAACACATACCACGTAAGTCACACAACTTACCTTAAGCATTTCAGTGCTGGAATAATTCATGGATACCCACAATGACGAGATAATAGGAGGTGTCTAACTATTCGTCATAAAAATAGCGACATTTAACAAAATAGCATGCAAGCAATTAACATTGCACTAACTTAACGAAATCTGGGATCAAATATGATGCAAAAGAAAGTTCAAATGATTCTTGCCTTGTTGGTATGCTAGCTGCTGTCCCACAGTGGCGTATAAGACAATATCAATTGCTTCGGAATCTATTTAAGTATAACGCCGAATGAACACCAAGAAATACTCAAAAATTTAAAGTGCTCAAAAATGCTTGATTTTCTACAGTAGCTAAGTCATGATTTTATATGAATTTAGGTGAAAGGTTTACTCCATTTGGATTTCGCATGTGAAAGTTATAAGGGTTTGAAGTTCAGTTTTTTTAGAAAATCCAATTTTAATATAATCTTTCACTGTTCATTGAACTTAAATATTTGGGACAAATTTGTAGCTCAGTAGTGAGTATAATGATTACATAAATAAAAAGGTAATATTAACACAAGTCCAAAACAGTTGAGTTTGACTCATTTTGAGTTTCCATGATTTAGTTATGCATTTATCAAGTTATCAGCATTTTTCTTTATAACAATAAAGTTTTTAATAGTTCATTTTCCAAAATAATACTCTCTGTTATAGAGACGTGCTTGAAACCAAATTTAATATTAAGTTCATCAGAAATGAAAAATATCAGAAGTGGTTTCATCCATTTTGGATTTAAAATGAATTAGTTATGTATTTTTAAAGTTACACATTTTTTTAGTGTATATTCAATTCATTCTCGGATTTTCTTAAGTCTTTAAACCTTTCCTCACCGAGCCAGTGCTAGCCCAGGCAGCTGTCGATGGGACTCGCTTGACTCCACTCCCTACCGCACTGCTTGGCGACAAGTGGGCTCGATGAGCAATGCCCCGCGCGAGGCTCGGTGCGCTCGGATCCTAGGTCACGCTCGCGAGCCGTTGGATTAAAATCCAACGGTCCACAGCTGAGGCGCGTTCGGAGTGGTCCGAACGACCCAACTCATCTGTATCGTCTATTTCACATCCAACGGTCCACAGCTTGAGGCGCGTTCGGAGTGGTCCGAACGGCCCAACTTATCTGGATCGTCTATTTCACATCCAACGGTCCGGAATGATTCTAGTGCACAATACATCTTTCTTTTAACTCCCGATTTTAAACTCAGTTCTGACATGTGGGACCCTCCGTCAGTGACTCATTAAGATGGCTAAGACAGCGATTAAATGCTAACTCAATCATTAGACTTTAATGACCGTCATTTGCTGTAAACGGATAGCTACAGTAGCTGCCCGCGTACGACAACACGGCCGCGCGCATGTACGGTGGCTCGTCGGCGCTACACGCCACGGCAGAGCCGGCCAAGGGTTGGGACAGATGTGCAATAGCAATGCGCTTCTAGGGGTGGTGGTGGTGACCTCCACGGCGGCTAGTAGCGGTGGCGCACCAGAGATGAGCGGCGGTGTCAACACGGCAAACGTGCACAGCACAAACAAGCTCAGCATTATTGAAAGAAGCGGGTGCCCAAGCATCAGTGAAGTCCAAGGAGACTACTGAAGGTCGGAGAGAAGAGGTGGTGGCCGGAGTTAGCTTGACGTCGACAAAGGTCGAGGCGGCGGTGCGGTTCAACGTGGAGGGGAAATCCTGTGAAGAACTAGAGCGAGTGAAGGCTCGGGATAACTCAGGACCATTAGAGAATGCAAAGGAAGCAAGCAATCGGATAATGGCTTACCGGAGCAAGGTGGGAGATGAAGGGGCAGTTCCTCGGCCGAAAACAAGACTTTCTTCAAATCAACGAAGTCCTGTCGTGCATTAGCGAAATAAGTTGAGGGGTTATGATCAGTTTCTCAAGCGTTAAGTGAGTTCACGCGGACCGTTGGATCTGGATCGAACCATCAGCATTGAGTGGAAACGTTCGGACCGGCCGAAGCGTTACGTAATCTGGGTCGTTGATTTTTGATCGGATGGCTCCCACACTGAACACTTAGGGGGTTCGGTCGAGCCGATTTGTTGGGTCGGACTCGAGCCCAAGGAATAGTGCTGTTGGTTAGGGTTAAGGGTTTGACTCAGAATTAAAATGCTTTCTCCACTTTGACCAGGGTGCTAAAAATAGAAATAAATTTCCTAAAAATGTGAAATAAATCACAGGGGTTCCTGGAAAGGTCTAGTGTTTATAAAAATTATTGAATACCATTGTTCATGTTATAACTTGTATGATTTAAATTCAAACTCAAAGTAGATCTTTAAAATATGTTTGAATTCTCTTTGAGTTTAATCCCATCCCAAAATTTGGGAAAAATTATATTCACTCATGATAATTAATATAGTATTTGAATAAAATTATTTCAGAGGATGTTCATACCTTTATGTCACTATTTTCTTTAGTGTTTGTTTTTCATGAGCGTAGGTTTATATATTAGGATAAGATTTACCTAGTGCAATGTAAAATTTAAATGCTTGAAAATATGATGCATGCTAATGAGATGCATAGTAAACTTCTTTATTAAATTAGGGATGTGACATCCACATATTTGTACTCACGAGTAGATGTGGCTGAAGAGGTGGCACGACACATAGGCTCATGAGTAGATGTGGCCGATGAATTGACATGACACGTCGACAAGATGACGCTGAGGCTCAGGTTAATCCGGCAACGGCGAACGGCAGCACTTCACTCGTGGCGGATGCGCGCACTAAATAGAATAGGTTATTGTGCACATACCGGTACTAGTATTGGCACGGAAGGTCGTCGGAGTTGGCCAGAATTAGCGAAGAAGTGGCGGAGCAAGCGCGTCTGTTGTCGGCGACAAACACCAGTGACATATTGTGGTCGTAAAGGGGTGCTGGAGATAGCTCTGATGATGGCGAAGACAACAGCATGGTTGACGACGACGAGGCGACGAAGACGATGACACAATCTGAAGAAAACGAGCGGCGGCGGTGGAAACCCTAAAACTTCCAATATGACGGTGCTAGAGCTTGAGGGGTGCGGTTGCTTGGGGTTTCTGGATCAGGGTGAGAAGGCGAACCTAGGGGTCCTATTTATAGGCCTCAGGTGTACCGGATTTGGAAATCCCCAAATCGAGTTCATTTCGGCCATGAGGCCGATTCCGAGTTTGAATGGGATACGTGATACGATTTGGTTGGATTCGGGTGCGGGAAGATACAATGATTAAAAGGATAAGGTCGACGCAAGATTTTCTTGCTGGAGATTCCATTGTTGGACGGAGCTTCCAAGCACGGCCATAGCGAACGCAGTCGAGACGCGGCGCGAGGAAGGCGGCGGGAGGGGATGACGACGACCACCTGACGTGCGGGGCCCACCTGGCAGAGGGACGGAGCGGTGTGTGACGCACGAGTGGCCTGGCGTGAGAAGATGGGCTAGAAAGGTATAGGAAATGAGTTTCGACCCGACACTATTTCTAAGATTTTAAATAGATTTGTCCTTTTTAGAAATTAAAGAAAAGGCAAAATAGAAAATAGCAGATGAACTCGAAAAATTTCTAGAAAAATCTAGAAAATATATCCCAACACATAGAACCCAAAAATAGTTATGACCATTATTGATGTTGTCATTAATCATATTAAATTGTTTGATACTGAAAATCAATGTTAAGCTTTATTAAAATTCAAATAAAATGAAAAGGGTTAATTTTTCCAACTAACTATTTTTAAAAGATTTTTAAAAATTAGAAAATTGGGATGTTACAACACGTCATAGAGTTGATCTGTTAGTATGGTCAGTATGCATCCAAGGGCTGTGTTGTTATCTGTGTCAAATTGCATGGTATGTTCAATCATACATGGATGTTGTGTATGGATCACCCACCATAGCCCCAAAGGCATAAGCCAAAACTTGACCCTTGTCTGCCATCTATGAAAGTTCTAACCAGAAAATCCCCCAGGTTTCATAGCATCAGAAGCACCAACCATTGCTAAATCACAAAAATATCCGCAATAAGGTTTCTCGATTGTTGAAAAAAGTTGACAATACTTTAATTCCAGATTTATTATAAGGCAAAGATCATATAAAACTACAGATGCATAAAGCGATACTAACAACAGCCAACTCATTGGACTTTTGAATATACACAAAATAGGATTATAAAATAATATTTTGGTCGCATAACCAACTTACAGTAGGACTTGATGAAAACAAAAGCAGTGCAAAACGTAGATGAAGCAGTACAGCGAACGGCCGCACAGATGCGCTGCGCAGAAACCTTATTGCTGCCCTATGCAGGTGAACTCTGCGATAATGTTCGGAGATATCAGCTCACCCGCTTTCCTGGTGCACACAGAAGAGAAGGGACGACTTGGTTCGACAGCACAACTCACCAGCACAGTAGAACAGAGAGGAAGAAGAAGAAAAATGGAAGTGTAATAATTGTATTAGGTCTGGACGTCTCTAGTTCTTTTTTAAACCGAGACAATTACTCTCTAGTAATTGCATAATAAAGAACATATTAAACCACCGGTAACTGCTAATTCAAAACCAATTGCTGGTAATTAAGAAGTGTCTATCAGATCCTGATTACACACTGGTCTACAACTTCGATCAGTGTATTTCAACCACACTGGTTTATGGATTTGACCACTATTTTTCGACCACAGTGTTTCGACCACTCATTTCGACCACAATGTTTGGACCGCTTTATTTCGACGAGAGAGAAATGCACATTTAGCAAAAGAAAGGTGGACTATGTTCACGATACGTTCATGGTCATGCGTCGCAAGTCAGAAGTCACGCGATTGCCATACGAATATAAGAGCGCGCGTGCATATGTTCGTGTGTGTGACTTTAGCTATAGTTCTCCTCATGTCACCCAATGTCATTGGTCATATGTTTCGGGAGGTGACAATGACTTCACCTTATAAATTGCCCTCCCGCAACTTGACTAGACAATATGGGACTAAACCATGCGTACTTTGACATTTCATGAAAGAATGAGCTTTTACATTTATGGGCCTAATTCTAACAATATCAACTTTTGCAATTTTCTCATTTTAGTTGAGATATTATATGAACGAAAGAAATACTCGCTCCGAGTAAACCACATAGATGCATCCTTTCTTTTAGAATTTTGAGCTAGACAACTAGATCAACCTTGTTAGAGAAACTCACTCATGGCTTGCTTCTTCTCTTGGACTTGTGTTCTTCACACACATACTCAAGTATAAGGAAGAAGAACACAGTACGCATAGAATTTGTGACGGGAGTAACAACCTCACCTATTTTACATGCTGCTGCTATCTCTTATATAAAGCATTAAACAAATTGGTTACATGCAGGAAGCATAAGCATTAAGTGCCGCACGTCCTCCCGTTGGACTCGGACACACCACTCATACTGCATGCATGCAAACAAGCGCCACCCCACTAACACACGCACACATAAAGCCACACCTCCGAATTCCAGCAACGCTTGAACATGCAAGACCTTTCGCATGTACGCGCGCCTTGACCGCTTCCTATTCGGACGTGCACCATGACTTGATCGAATACACGCCACAAACACATGTATGGCTAATTCCAAGTAACACATACGTGTACTCAACTCCGTGCTGATCACTCACTACGACCGCCAATCACCCACTCGCCATGCTACATGTTTCAACTAAGTTGGACTCTAGCCACTATACATGTTACACTAAATCATAAATAAACAAAGAACACATAAACAACAAGATTAGTTCCAACAATCACCCCTCTAATCTTGTTGTCGTTATTGTTTTTTAGCACCTCCTCGTCGGTCTTCAAAGTAGCGTTGGCTCATCGTCGGCGTCCGTCAAAACGAGATGTGCCTCATTCTCCTTCCTCGACTCATGACATTTCTTCTCCCAAGAATAGTGCCCATACTCTTGGCAGTTATAGCAACACACTTTTGCCTTGTCAAAGGTGCTCTTCTTCTTGCCGAAGCCGGAGCCGCCTTCCTTGTTCTTGACTCTGGACTCCCATTGGGCACGGGTGAGCAGCAGGTGCTCACCTTCCTTCTCATCAACCATGTGGCGCTCCTCGAACGCCCTTAGCCGTTCGAACACTTCTTCGACCGACATCACATCCAAGTCCTCGTGGTTCTCGAGGGTGCAAACGATCGGCAGAAACTTCGGTGTCAAGACTCGAAGCACCTTATCCACCACACAAGAGTCTTCAACCCTCTCTCCCACCGTCCGCATCTTGCTGAGAGCGAGGGTTACCCTCATGGCAAAAGTATCAATTGACTCACCCTCATGCATATGAAGGTTGTCAAATTCTTTCTTGGCGGTTTGGAGCTTAGCCCTCGTCACGCGCTCAACTCCAACGTACATGGACTTGAGAGTCGCCCATGCCTCCTTCGCTGTCCTCTTGCCATTAAGAGCAAGAAGGGTCTCCTCGCTAACACCATGGTAGATGGCCGCAAGTGCCTTCTTGTCTTGGCGCCTCTCGACGCCGTCTTCTTCAACGGCATCCCACACTCCTTGCGTCTCCATGAACACTTGCATCTTCATTGACCACGCAGCATAGTTGCTACTAGTCAACAACGGGTACTGGAGCGTGACGCTCTCCTCCTTCCCGACTCGCACCAACGGCCTGCCGCTAGCCACATGCATACCGCCGCTGGCCACCTCCTCTAGGCCACCGGCGATACGCCTCGACGACGACGGAGACACCGATCTTGCCATCTTCGCCATCACAACACCGGCTCTGATACCAAATGTTAGAGAAACTCACTCATGGCTTGCTTCTTCTCTTGGACTTGTGTTCTTCACACACACACTCAAGTATAAGGAAGAAGAACACAGTACACACAGAATTTGTGACGGGAGTAACAACCTCACCTATTTTACTTGCTGCTGCTATCTCTTATATAAAGCATTAAACAAATTGGTTACATGCAGGAAGCATAAGCATTAAGTGCCGCACGTCCTCCCGTTGGACTCAGACACACCACTCATACTCTGCATGCATGCAAACAAACTGCCACCCCACTAACACACGCACACATAAAGCCACACCTCCGTAAATTCAGTAAGCGCTGAACATGCAAAGACCTTGCTGCATGTACGCACAGCTTGACCGCTTCCTATTCCGGACGTGCACCATGACTTGATCGAATACCTGGCCACAAACACATGTATGGCTAATTCCAAGTAACACATACGTGTACTCAACTCCTGGTCACGATCACCACTCACGACCGCCAATCACGCACAACGCCATGCTACATGTTTCAACTAACTTGGACTCTAGCCACTATACATGTTACACTAAATCATAAATAAACAAAGAACACATAAACAACAAGATTAGTTCCAACAATCACCCCTCTAATCTTGTTGTCGTTATTGTTTTTTAGCACCTCCTCGTCGGTCTTCAAAGTAGCGTTGGCTCATCGTCGGCGTCCGTCAAAACGAGATGTGCCTCATTCTCCTTCCTCGACTCATGACATTTCTTCTCCCAAGAATAGTGCCCATACTCTTGGCAGTTATAGCAACGCACTTTTGCCTTGTCAAAGGTGCTCTTCTTCTTGCTTGCCGAGCCGCCTTCCTTGTTCTTGACTCGGACTCCCATTGGCGCGGGGTAAGCGGCAGTGCTCACCTTCCTTCTCATCAACCGTGTGGCGCTCCTCGAACGCCCTTAGTCGTCCGAACACTTCTTCGACCGACATCACATCCAAGTCCTCGTGGTTCTCGAGGTTGCCAACGATCGGCAGAAACTTCGGTGTAAAGACTCGAAGCACCTTATCCACCACACAAGAGTCTTCAACCCTCTCTCCCGGTCCGCATCTTCTTTGAGGCGAGGTTACCCTCATGGCAAAAGCATCAATTGACTCACCCTCACGCATATGAAGGTTGTCAAATTCTTTCTTGGCAGTTTGGAGCTTAGCCCTCGTCACGCGCTCAACTCCAACGTACATGGACTTGAGAGTCGCCCATGCCTCCTTCGCCGTCCTCTTGCCATTAAGAGCAAGAAGGGTTTCCTCGCTAACACCATGGTAGATGGCCGCAAGTGCCTTCTTGTCTTGGCGTCTCTCGACGCCGTCTTCTTCAACGGCATCCCACACTCCTTGCGCCTCCATGTACAGTTGCATCTTCATTGACCATGCAGCATAGTTGCTACTAGTCAACAACGGGTACTGGAGCGTGACGCTCTCCTCCTTCCCGACTCGCGCCAACGGCCTGCCGCTAGCCACATGCATACCGCCGCTGGCCACCTCCTCTAGGCCACCGGCGATACGCCTCGACGACGACGGAGACACCGATCTTGCCATCCTCGCCATCACAACACCGGCTCTGATACCAAATGTTAGAGAAACTCACTCATGGCTTGCTTCTTCTCTTGGACTTGTGTTCTTCACACACACACTCAAGTATAAGGAAGAAGAACACAGTACGCACAGAATTTGTGACGGGAGTAACAACCTCTCATCTTTTACTTACTGCTGCTATCTCTTATATAAAGCATTAAACAAATTGGTTACATGCAGGAAGCATAAGCATTAAGTGCCGCACGTCCTCCCGTTGGACTCGGACACACCACTCATACTCTGCATGCATGCAAACAAACTGCCACCCCACTAACACACGCACACATAAAGCCAATGACCAAACCCAATGGAATGATCTCTGACGAATTCCTTCCACCCATGCACAAAGAATAATCCTTCAGAGTCTTAAGCCAGCTCTGCACGCCATGTAGTCTTCAAAACAGAACATGATGAAGGGGTCATGGACATGAATGCAGCTGGCCCATCAGAACTATTGGCTCTCCCCCTAGAGGAGACTAATGAAACCACAAGGAAAAGGATTAGAGAAAAAGATGATCTCATGGAAAATGGCTCACCATTGAAGAAGTGCTCTGATGTCTTGGAAAAGGGTAAGAAAAAAGGCACGGAGCTTGATTGGTACTTCTAAGGCAGCGCCAATAGGCCTTAACAATACTAAAGATTGCTCAATCAGCATGTCAAACGAAAATATCTATTGCAACAACTCTGCGAAGTCACAACCCATACTGTTCAGAATGAGCAAGGACGTGCCTCGACATGGTAAAAGCATTATGAAGGGTCAAAGACAACCAGCAATAATATCGCAGAGGCGTCAGGTAACTGAAGAAGAAAAGAACCATGTTCTTGAAAAGGAAAAGCGGTTTAAATCTAAAAATCCATTCACCGTGCAAACAATGATGGCGTCTTATGTCTATGTGGGATTTTTCATGAGAATTCCATCATCATTCGGTCCGTACCTTCAGAATGAGCCTACTGGAGTGGTTTCCCTAAAAGGTCAAAGTGGTAATGCATGCATGCAGAGTATGAGTGGTGTGTCCGAGTCCAACGGGAGGACGTGCGGCACTTAATGCTTATGCTTCCTGCATGTAACCAATTTATTTAATGCTTTATATAAGAGATAGCAGCAGCAAGTAAAATAGGTGAGGTTGTTACTCCCGTCACAAATTCTGTGCGTACTGTGTTCTTCTTCCTTATACTTGAGTGTGTGTGTGAAGAACACAAGTCCAAGAGAAGAAACAAGCCATGAGTGAGTTTCTCTAACATTTGGTATCAGAGCTGGTGTTGTGATGACGAGGATGGCAAGATCGGTGTCTCCGTCGTCGTCGAGGCGTATCGCCGGTGGCCTAGAGGAGGTGGCCAGCGGCGGTATGCATGTGGCTAGCGGCAGGCCGTTGGCGCGAGTCACATGCATAACGCCGCTGGCCACCTCCTCTAGGCCACCGCAATACGCCGACGACGATCGAGACACCGATCTTGCCATCCTCGCCATCACAACACCGGCTCTGATACCAAATGTTAGAGAAACTCACTCATGGCTTGCTTCTTCTCTTGGACTTGTGTTCTTCACACACACACTCAAGTATAAGGAAGAAGAACACAGTACGCACTGAATTTGTGACGGAGTAACAACCTCACCTATTTTACTTGTCTGCGCTATCTCTTATATAAAGCATTAAACAAATTGGTTACATGCAGAAGCATAAGCATTAGTGCCGCACGTCCTCCCGTTGGACTCGGACACACCACTCATACTCGCATGCATGCAAACAAACTGCCACCCCACTAACACACGCACACATAAAGCCACACCTCCAGAATTCCAGGCAACGCTTGAACATGCAGCACCCTGCTGCATGTATGCACAGCTTGACCGCTTCCTATTCCGGACGTGCACCATGACTTGATCGAATACCTGGTCACAAACACATGTATGGCTAATTCCAAGTAACAAATACGTGTACTCAACTCCTGGCTGCTGATCAGCTCACTACGCACTGCCAATCACCCACTACGCCATGCTACACGTTTCAACTAAGTTGGACTCTAGCCACTATACATGTTACACTAAATCATAAATAAACAAAGAACACATAAACAACAAGATTAGTTCCAACAATCACCCCTCTAATCTTGTTGTCGTTATTTTTTTAGCACCTCCTCGTCGGTCTTCAATGTAGCGTTGGCTCATCGTCGGCGTCTGTCAAAACGAGATGTGCCTCATTCTTCTTCCTCGACTCATGGCATTTCTTCTCCCAAGAATAGTGCCCATACTCTTGGCAGTTATAGCAACGCACTTTTGCCTTGTCAAAGGTGCTCTTCTTCTTGCCGAAGTCGGAGCCGCCTTCCTTGTTCTTGACTCTAGACTCCCATTGGGCGCGGGTGAGCAGCAGGTGCTCACCTTCCTTCTCATCAACCATGTGGCGCTCCTCGAACGCCCTTAGCCGTCCGAACACTTCTTCGACCGACATTACATCCAAGTCCTCGTGGTTCTCGAGGGTGCAAACGATCGGCAGAAACTTCGGTGTCAAGACTCGAAGCACCTTATCCACCACACAAGAGTCTTCAACCCTCTCTCCCAGCGTCCGCATCTTGCTGAGAGCGAGGGTTACCCTCATGGCAAAAGCATCAATTGACTCACCCTCACGCATATGAATGTTGTCAAATTCTTTCTTGGCGGTTTGGAGCTTAGCCCTCGTCATGCGCTCAACTCCAACGTACATGGACTTGAGAGTCGCCCATGCCTCCTTCGCCGTCCTCTTGCCAATAAGAGCAAGAAGGGTCTCCTCGCTAGCACCATGGTAGATGGCCGCAAGTGCCTTTTTGTCTTGGCGCCTCTCGACGCCGTCTTCTTCAACGGCATCCCACACTCCTTGCGCCTCCATGTATACTTGCATCTTCATTGACCATGCAGCATAGTTGCTACTAGTCAACAACGGGTACTGGAGCGTGACGCTCTCCTCCTTCCAAACAAACAGGTGAGGTTGTTACTCCCGTCACAAATTCTGTGCGTACTGTGTTCTTCTTCCTTATACTTGAGTGTGTGTGTGAAGAACACAAGTCCAAGAGAAGAAACAAGCCATGAGTGAGTTTCTCTAACAAACCTGAGATCGCTTCGGAAAACCATAAACATAATCCACTGCAATAGGAAACGAACTCGCGACCTCCCTTATAAACCGCTGAGCTATCGCTCTCGTGAGGGTTGATGAAAGGAGTGTGAAGTGAAACATTCAGAGCAATCGGTACATTGAGCATCAAGGATCAAAAGCACGACTACTGCATTGTCGCTCGTGGGATAATGTGACTACACGAAATGGAGCCATCAGTATCAGACTTGGAAATGGTACCAACTAATGATGGAAAATTCCATAGTGCCATCAAATCTGTTGGTCTGATCTCTCTCTGTGGCCTATGAAACATGCTTGCTTATGCACTAAGCAAAATTTGGTATCTTTCACTAGCTGTCAGGGAGGTCTGAGCTTCAGAATTTTTGGCAAGGCCAAATATCAAGAAAGGTCAGGGGAAATAGTACTGCAAAAATTAACAGAAGTTGCCATTCATTTCTAATTCTAACTACTTTGCCAAATTATATACAGTTACACACTACATATATCACAGATACAAGCCAAAATTGCAGCCAGTACACTGGCTAATCAAAGAAGAAACAACTAGAGAAGTAAGGAAGAATGTGGAGAAATTTGAGATCAATCAATCAATCATGCCAGCTTAGGAGCATTGCCAAGCATTTACGGATGATGTAGAGCCTGGCCTTCTGCTCCTTCAGAGTCCTCTTGAGCCCCTTGAGCTTCAGATCATGAGCACCCATCCTAATCTTCATGATCTGGAGATGTGATTCACTCCAAGTGAGGAGGCAGCTTTGGCTTTGGATTTGGATTCCCAAACTTTGGTTTGGTTGGGGTTTGGAGTTTGTAATGGTGTGGTTTATATAGGCAGTTGCCATGTGGCTGTGTCAGCTGCTTAAGTATTTTTTTTACTCAATGCTTTTGCACTCCTATTTTAATTAACTTACCACTGGGTTCATGCTTTGCATAAAGAAATGAAAGTCTATGTGATCTTGGATCAATTTACTTCAATTCCCTGAGGCCTGGTTGACCTGATGATAAATAATAGATTGGTCACTTTAGTGGCATCGTTTGCACTGCACGATGGATAAATAAAACAAATATATGTAATGATGACTAAGCCATGAAATGGATACAAGATAGCGGCGCTGCTATGTGTACTAATGAAATTTCATGTTAATTCGTGGATCAGTGACTATTACCAAATTTCATTAAAAAATGGCAATCCCACATTTACCACATTTAATTTTACCTTTTGCGTTCAGGGAATAGAATGATCCATAGACAATACAATGTGTGGTTTACGGCTTTCTGTGACACCGTAGACCTGCATTCTGAAGATTAAGCAGCTCGTTGACAGCTTTTTGGGTCAACTTGACCACCATAAAGCGACAAAATTAAGGACAACAACATTGTAAGCAAGTAGCTGCAAGATTTGGTTTGTTGACACAACATGGGTTGTCTGGTTTAGGGATAACGTAAACAGAGCTTGCAAGACACTTAATTAAGCCATGTCAACAATAGCAAAGTCAAAGGTTACTGTTTTGTTTGGGGAGGCAGAAAAGTCAGCCAAAATAGTTTATTACTGATAAGTGCTAAGTATTGTCAACCACATGATTTAATTGGGAGTTCCAAACGTCAGGTTTAACCACACCCCTCAATTCACATGCAGTCATGTAGCCACAAGGAACACTCTTGTGATCAATCGAATGTGTGTATTTTTTTTGGGGCGCTTGTAAGAACATTTTCATGTATTGGTTAGCGAAATTTTGATTGATTGAATTGTATTTGCCACAGGTTTTGTGACTTGTTATTGCCAAGTAGCTAGCTAGAGTCACCAACCAAGCAGACCCTTCGCACAAAAGGAAGAGAAGTAGCCAATTTTTGCTAATTAAATGGAGGAATAAAACTGAATTTTATCAGGCGTAGCTGTTTATCACATTAAGGCCCCGTTTGGAACATGCGATTTTTCTTGGATTCTCGTAATAGAATTGAACTGTTTCCTGTTAAATTCCTTCGTTCCAAACGAGGCCTAACTTCTAGAACGAAGGCCTAACTTCCAAAGTCGGTAAGAAGTGAAAGTGTGAAACTTAAGTATTCCATGGTCAACTACTACTTAAGTTAGCACAACTTGTTAACGATTCCAGTTGATGTCAACTGAAACCCTGCCCCCAAAAGGCAAGCCCAGCAGACAGAACACATGCAAGTAAGCTCTAAAAAAGCATCTGACAACTGAGCTTATTAACCTCCGGTTATGTACAACGAACCTGCCGGTCAGCCTCAGTTTTTCAAGTTGTAAGGAATGATTGGATGCTTGCTGTTGCTAATCTTTTTGGTTTTGTTATAGGTCTAGATCAAAAGAATATTAAACACAATCTAGCAGCACAATGGCAATAATATTGTCCGTACTAAATCCTACAACTGCAGTAATGTTGTTAGTACAAACCACGGACACAAAAGTGAGTTTTGTCTTTCCCTTTTTCTTTCTGCTTTTGATATATCTATAGGACCGTGGCCGACGAGTAGAGGGGTTGAATAGGAGTCACCTCAAAAAATTCACATAGAGAAATTCAAAACCCTTCCTTTAGTTAGCTATGAAGAGCTAATAAGGTTAGGGGAATAATGAAGATCAAGTCTTCACGTGCCCAAGCGGTCTGACGTCCAACTAGGACCGATTTTACCTTTGCTACAGTGAGGTCTGACCAGTTCTTCAGAACAAAACTGAAAACAACAGCCCAAGCAAAATATAAAAAAAACACAACTTTCACACCGATACTCCAAATGACTTAAAACTTAAAACAAAGCAAGATCAACACATTAAGAAGCTAATCCAATAAGACATTGCACAAGAGCATTCAATTTTTTGACCTTTTCCACTCCAAAGCCAAAGAGCACCAAAACGGGGCAAAAACCAAAACTCAAGCCAAACACTTGCTCGTTGGTCAAGGATGATCAATATGACCTTAGATCTACTCCCACACGTGTAACAGCCCATTTTCGGTTCTTGAATAGTAATTGCTTTTGTTAGTTAGTTTCATAAACTTTGTGGATTTCATGTGGATATGTTCCAGATCTTAGGATGATGTGCCAATTGGCAATGGCGTTTACGGTTTGTCGGTCGGACCGGCGATGACCAAAGTGGTCAAAATGAGCTGGGCCAAAAATAGGTGTTGTAGGCAAGTGAGGGGATCCCAATGCACTTGGTCTCATAATTTTTGGAGTCTCCAGTAAGAAGTTCTATTGGTTTAAAGTTTCCATGAGGTTTGGATTTTCGGGGTTGAAATTGGCTAAGTCCCAAGGCGGTCCGACCGCTCACGAGGAGCGGTCCGACCGGCGAGGGCGATCCGACCGCTCACTGGGCGGTCGGACCGTATCGACTTGAACGTCGGCCAACTTCGTGGCGATGTTGATTGGTTAGGTCAAAGTCATTGGTATCGTGGCATATGATTTGCATGATGCATGTTTTGACTAACATGGGTCAAGTTGTGAAGAACTTGTTCCCGAATTCGTGTTTGCTTGTCTGTGGTTGTGCAGGTTGCTTGGTGGTCAACGACGGTCAACGGCGAGGAGGATCGGGACTAGACTTGGAGAGTTGAGGTCCGAGCGATCGGCGATGCGGGTGAGGTTAATGACTCAAGCGTGACACAAGATGGACAAGGGTGACCTATTGGCGAATCCATGGCGCATGGTGAAGCGGTTTAGGTCAAAAGGTTAAAGACGGCGCTTTGCGAAGCGTGCGTGTGTGACCCGTTTGTTAGTGGGCCTTAACGGGAACCCAATGGAGTCAAACCCTAGGAGTCTAGGCCTCCACTATAAATAGGGGGAGGTGGTGGCTGCACCATCTAGCTCTTTTCCCTCTCGCCTTTTTATGTTTCAAAACCCTAATTGTCTTTAGGGGAGTTGAGGTGGAGGCTAGGGCTCTTGATGGTTTGTGGTGAATTTCGTGATCCTTGATTGTCTACTGATCCATGATGGTGTGGATGTAATCCAGCTTCAATCACGAAATCAATCTATGCAAGGTTTGCTTGAGATAAGTCTCTTTTCGTTCTTGCTTTCAATTTGGTGATTTTAGGGCTTTCTTTGATCCGCGAGTTTGTGATTGATTCTTTCACGTGAATTAGCTTGCTGTGATATGTGTGAATCTATCTAGCATCATCTTGATCATCAATCTCTCACGAACAAGCTTTAGGATCAAGTTTTCGTTCTTGCCCGGTTTTAAACCTTCTGTTAATCAATTGACAATTGCTCAAGATCGTTCCAAGAATTATCATAATATTCGATTGGAATAGGTCCTCAATAGCATATAGAAGGTGTGTGCAAAGTTTCATAAAGATTGGAGTTGAGAATCAAAGTTTCACCTAATTGCAACCGTCATCGGGCTGATTTCTTATTGCGCATCGATTCGAGTCGGCGGTCAGACCGCCCGTCATCACCGGTCGACCGATTTTGGAGCGGTCCGACCGCCAAACCTAACGCCGGTCGAGACCGCCCGACAATCGGTCCGACCGGTTGAGTATAACGCCGAACCGCCCGTCTTTGTGAGTCTTAGTAATCTTAGTTGATTTTGTTATATTGCTTAGGGGTTTAATTGGATTCAATACTAGTCTTCCGCTGTACTGGTATATTGATCTTCATAGCTTTTGTCGGTGTATTAGAACCGATCTTACGTAAAGATTATTTGATTCGGGGGGTCTCCTAAGGATGAGATGACGCAGAGTGGATTGACACGGATGTTTAGGCAGTTCGAGCCTTCTCCGAGAGAATAATAACCCTAATCTGTGTGTTTGGTATTCTTGATGATCCGAAGAAAGGACTAAGATTATTACAGAGAATAGTGCTTGTGTTTCTACTTGATCAGCTCTTATTTTCTGTCGTTCTTGTCCGCCTCCCCCTATCTCTCTGATTGATGCCCTTATATAGTCGTGAAGAAGTAGCCGTTTCGTCCTACGGAAGATGCGCCTAATTAATGTAGTAACGGGCGCATGATGGTAGTAATTACCGGCGCCTTGACTTCTTCACGCCGTCCGCAATTATCTTCCGGAGATAATGGGGTATTTACACACCATTAATGGCGGAATAATAGTGCGTGTAGACCGTTCGATTCCTTAATCAATTGGACCTACCCATTCGTAGGTTTGATTATAAGGTGGTCGTAGTTTTCCTGGTCGTAGAAGGACTTACGATCAGGTAGCAGTCGTAGAAGAACTTACGACTATGTAGTGGTCGTAGAAGGACTTACGATCAGGTAGCAGTCGTAGAATAACTTACGACTATGTAATGGTCGTAGAAGGACTTACGACCATGATGTAGTCGTAGAAGAACTTACGACTATGGGGGTGATTGTAGAAGAACTTACAATCAAAGGTTAGGCCTCTCCTTATAGAAATAAGGGTACTTAGGGACTATGTGACATCATATTTACCCATAATAAAATTACGGATAAAAGATAAAATGAGGATTATTAGATCCTCGTCATCTATTGACTTCAAGTGAAAGTAACTTACTTGGTGAAGGTTTCAGTAAATGGTCTTACGACCATGAAAATGTCGTAGAACAATAGTCGAAGGAAGAACTCTTCGATATTTGAATGCTACTTTGACCAGGAATTTGTTTGGTCAAGAAGGTTGCTTACAACTATCAAAAAGTCATAAGAACCCCTACAACTGTGTAGTAGTCGTAGTAGGGCGATTGGAGAAAAACCCTTCCGATTGATACTTCCTTTGACCGTAAAGACTTGGTCAGGAAAGTAATTTTACTTGGAGATGATAAAACAAACATAACTTTCTCGAATGCACCGTCTGGGAATTGCAAGCGATCTCTGGATCTGTTGATGAGGCGGTTCCAAGTGATCGCAACCGTGAAGATTGTTTACAACTTAAAAAGTCGTAAAAACCCCTACGACCGTCTGGTGGTCGTGGCAGGGGAATCGGAGAAAAAGCCTTTCCGATTGATACTTCCTTCGACCAGAAATACTTGGTCAAGAATGTAATTTTGCTTGGGGATGACGATACGCACCTAATTTTTCTCGAACGGACCATCTGGGGAATTGCAACCGGCTCTCTCGGACTTGTCCGATGAAGCGTTTCGGCGGTACAACCAACTCCTCTGAGACCTATAGGCGAGACGGTTTCAAGCGGCGGAGATCGCGTGATTATAAAACTTACGGAAGGTAGACTTGGGTTTTACTTTTCCCCAATCGCTCCACGCTCTTGAACTCTTGCTTTCTCCATCCTCGACTAGGTTTCATCTTTTCACGCTAACCCAATCAAAAACTTCTTGCTTCGGCGAAATGGCCAAGAGAGTTTCGAATGGGAGGAATCGGAGATGGATGCGGCTAAGATCAAGATCTTGGTTGATCTGGGAAGATCGAGAAGGCTCGTGAAGTGGATTCGCCTATCGGGCAAAGATCGCCATCGGGGAAAATGGGCAAATCCCGTCTTCCAAGCGTATTGTGAGTGCGGCCTTCGATTACACCCACCCCTTTCTTACGGTGAGTACTCGAACACTTTGGGGTGGAACCGGTAAACTTAGGTCCCAATTCCATTACCATGTTGAGTGTGTTCGTGTATCTATCGAAGCATATACAGGGATTCCGCGGATCTCGAGTGTTCCAATATTATTATGGGATGGCTCGACAAACCGAATCGCCGGAAGCTCATGATTTGAAGCTCCACGACTCAAGTCGAAGGAGTACATTCAGAGCTTTACCGGTCTTCGTGGCGGGTGGAGGAAGAGGTGGTTCTCTTTGGAAGGTCACCTCTGAGACGACCTTTCTTTTGAGGAAGGTCGCTGAAAAGAAATCTTCATGGGACTCAACCCTCGAAGATATCAATCGGATTAGCCCTTATATTCAAGCTATTAAGGACTTGAAGGAAGAAGGGTCGACGGATGGCATGTGGTGAAGGATTTCATCACACGCCGAATTAGTCCTCTGAAGAAGCGAGCATCTCCTATGTGGAGGTACTCGGGGAGAGGAGACCCCACCAGAGACTATGAGGAGGGTAAGCAATTGTCGACTTAGCTCTCCGTTTGGTCTTTCTCAACCTTGTCTAATATTTTTATCTGTTTACACAGATCTTTCACAGGCTGAGGTTGACTCCAGAGTCAGACTCATTTGTGAGAAGTCTCCGTCACTCCGAGGGGCGGTTCCTCAAGTCATTGCGGTTTTGTCCGCAGATGAAAAGATGGAGCGCCTAAAGGTAATCAAAAATCTGATTCTTTCTTTAGGACTTTATAGTCGTAGGAGATACTTACGACTAATGGTGATCGTAGAATATCTTACGATCAATAAAAAGTCGTAGAAGAACTTACGACTTAGTACTAGTCGTAGAAAAAACTTACGACTAATTAGTGATTCTTCTTTTCATTTTGCTTTACAGAAAGTAGGCATGGAAAATCGTCAGGACGACGAAGAAGTCGTTCTGATGACTATTGGCGCTGGGTTGTCGAAAGACAAAGGCTCGGCTCCTCCCTCGAAGAGACGTCGACTTGTAAAATCTGCCGACAAGGGGGGAGCAAGCTCGAGCTCTGGTCTTTCGACCAGACCCTCTACAAGGCCTGCAGCAGCTGTAATGGTATCTGAAGCCGAGGTCGCAGCCGTCGAAGCCGAGGAGGTTGAAGCAGCTGAACCTCTTAAGCGCAAACCTCGCAAGGCTAAGGTACCCTTCTATTATGACACGGAATCTTTCGCAGTCGGTGCCACTCCTAGTTTTATTAAGCAACTGGAAAGATTTTATGTCTTTTATGAAGGAGGATGCGGCATCAGCACAACTGCGGTGAGGCGATCTTTATACGAATGGTCGAGACCGATCTCGTCCATCCAGAGGATCGAGAAGCAGAGCCACGGTCCTGTTTCAACTCTACGACGGGCGTGGTCGTGGCGAGCTAATTGTTGAACCTCGACCAGCCGTGGTCGTGGAGAAGAAGAGGTCCTCCGTTGGGAGGATTGCTCCAAAATTCTGGTTAAGACCGAGTGCAGAGTGTGTGAAATGTACTAAAGTGTAAGAACGACATTTACCTTTTTCTTTTCACAACTGATTTGCTTTTCTTTATTTCATCAGACTCCTTGACCCAGGGAATGCTTCATTGAGAAGTCCATTGCCATCCCTTGACTCTTCGGGAGGTAGCAATGGAGGTGGTCAAGCATCACCTTTGGCCTGTGGCGATGAAGTCGAGACTCCCGAGTGACTCCATATCTGCTGAAGTCGTAACTCGACCCTTGAAGTAGCGGTATTCATTGTTGAGGTGGTCGCCACGACCACGAGGTCGAGAAACAACAGAGGCGGTGTGGAAGCCTCTGGTCAAGGTGGTGACCGACTGCAGACCGCCTGGGAAGGAAATCGTGAGGCGTTCCTTCCCTACCCCAAGAGAAATCACGAGAACCGTAAGGAGAAAATTTCAACTTCGTGGTGACTTCTTTGGGACCGCCTCCGTCGCAGGTCTTACGCTTCAGATCTCGTGACCAAGTCCCTCATCCCAAAGATATTCCCAACACGGAGAATACCTTTGATAACAGCGCCTCGAGAAGGTGTGGTGGGACAAGGTCGCGAGGATAGATAAGCTGCAGAACCGGACCTTGTATATTCAATGTTTGCTAGGACGACTATGAATGTAAGTATCTTCAAAATACTTATACATGTGGCTTTCCTTCACTTCTCCTTTGTTCTCTTTTTGCGTAAAGCTCGGAGCAAATTTCTTTGTTGTCGGTGAGTATCATCGACAACTTTTAGAACTAAGACAGAGAAAGAGCTACTCGCATGAGGCGCAGAGGTGGTAAGTCACTTATCATCCATAGTTGTTTTCAACTTAAATACTCGTATAATGTCTTACGAGAATAGTCATGGAAGAAACTCATGACAAAGGATTAGTCGTAAGAAAAACTTACGACTACTTACGACCAAGATAGTGGTCATAGAAAGACTTACAACCATTCGTAGTCGCAGAAAAACTTACGACTAGGTCAGTGGTTGTAGAAGTACTCACAACCATTCGGCTGATTTTTATCTCCGTCTCTGTCCTTTGTAGGTTAAACAGTGATTCAAAGACCTTAGCCGATTCGCTCGACTATGAAAAAGAGGAGTCGAGGAGGCTAAGGAATGAAGTATTAACCCTCTCGGATAGACTTCGAGAGGTTGTCTCTGCATCTAAGAAATTGCAGGAAAAAATAAACAGTAAGTGCTGAACTTAAGACTGTTTTTGAGTTTTAACCTTTACCTAACTCTCATTTCTTCTTCAGATAAAGAAAATGAGATGAGGAAACTCCGGACTGAAGTTGGAGACAAATCTTTGGTCATTCAGGAGTTTTCCCGCATTAGCAAGAATAAGGATCAAGAACTTGAGGTTCTGAGAACTCAAGTAACAGGTAAGTAACTTTTTACCTGTTGTCCTTTTTTGAGTGTTTTCCCTTTTTTAATGTCAATTCCTTGTTCAGAAATTGCTGCCCAATTGAGAATCCTTGAGGCTGAAATCCAATCAAAGACCTTGATCTGCAATGAGTCCGTCCGCATTGCTAGGATGAATGCAGAGGACATCAGAGCATGGGAGCAAAAGCATGCTGAAACCGTTGCTTTCCATCGCGAAGAGGTCAAGAAATTGGATTCTCAATTAGTAGGTAAGAAATGCTTTTACCTACAAATATCTTTGTGTTATGTTCCTCTAGAAGTATTTTTGTTTGACCGGTATTATTCTTTTCAGAACAAGTGGTCGAGAACAAAAAGCTTCGCGAGGCTTCGACTTGTACCCAACAGGAGATGGAGTCGATGAAGACTAGTCTTCAAGGCAACATCACTCTCCTGAACAATGTGCTTAGTGAGCTACATTCTGAGGGAAAAACTCCTCGAGAAGATACTATTGCTGCTCACACAAGTACTATTGGAGAACAAGTCGGAAGATTGCAAGAAATGGTGACCACTCTGAAGGCTAATCAAGCTGAATCAATAAGGGAGGCAGTCGAAGCTGCTGTAAGTTACGCTTTGGCGAAACTTAAAGCTCAAGATCCCCGCCTTAATGTTACACCAATCGAAGCCGACTTCGACTGTCCTGAATCAGAGGCAAGTCGTCTGATTGTGGAAATGCAGTCAGTTGGCAAAAAGGTGGCGGAGGAAATGCAGCTAGGCTCTCCCCCTTCAGAGTAATCTTGTAACTACTTTGTAAGGCAGACAATTTTTGTTGATGAGTAATATATGATCCGCCTTATTTCCTGAAAATCATCTTGTCGAGTAGTTAGTAACTCAAAAGATAATAAACGAATGAAGGACGAATGAAGGACTAAGAATTGAAGTCAAATTAATAACTTTATCCTAGCCCCCGACTATTTGTTTAGATTGTTTAGACAATCTAAATAAATAGTGTTTGAAACGGGGTTTCTGAAAACAAAGAGAGGTTTATTTAACTTATAGCTTTTGTTACGGTTGTCAAGTACTGGTCGAAAGAGTAGAAACGACTCGACACTAGGAAGTTCCTTCTAGTGGGCAGGACCACGTGCAGAGAGGAAAGGCTTCGACTAGGTGATGTTTTCATCTCCGACTAGTTTAATCGAACCAAGAACAGCAACTTGAGTTAAACAAACGTCTTAGAGGACTTTAGTGATTCGTTCGTCCTGTTTTGGTGGACTTCGATAAGTCTTTTCCAGTAGCAAAAGTAGGAGACTGAGCGATACTAGGAAGTTTCCTTCTAGTGGCGTGACCACATGCGAGAGAGGAAAGACTTGACTAGGTATGTCTCTTCCTTCGACCAGTTAAAACAAATCGAGTACACCAAAGGTGGTCGAACAAATGTAAGAAAGTGCACTCTACTTAGAATATTTTTTGAATTGACTGAAAAAATAAACTAAGATTTGAAAGAGTTGGCTTTGAGAACATTTCGACTGGATAGAACCTGAGCTCTTTGTATTGGCAGCAAAAAATGAGTAACGAGTCGATGCTAGGAAATTCCTTCTAGTGGGCAGAACCACATGCAGAGAGGAGAAGTTTCAACTAGATGATGTTACTCGCTTTTCGACCAGTGTAAAGAAAAACTGAGTTTTATTTTTGTATCATAGTCGAAATATTAAAAAAGCTTTACTCAAAAAATAAGGCAAGAGAGGTAGAAGGAACCTGGACTTTTATTGCCTGAGAAATCAGTCACACATAGAATTTGCGTAACTGGTCGATGTTCCAAGAGTTTGAGAGAACCTGTCCATCTTCCATTGCTAGTCGTACTGACCCTGGACGAGTTACTTCGACCACTGTGTAAGGACCTTCCCATTTGGGGGAAAGTTTATTCCGATTAGACTTGGATTGGCAGAGCCTCAATACCAAGTCACCTACAGCAAGGCTGCGAGGTTGGACCTTACGATCATAGTATCTGCGCAGGGCTTGTTGGTAGACTGCCGAACGAATTAAGGCTAGGTTTCTCCTCTCTTCAAGTAGGTTAATGTCATCTGCTCGAAGTTGTTCCTGGTCTGAGTTGTTGAAGGTTTCAACTCGTGTCGACCGCAATTTTAGCTCCGGAGGAAGCATGGCTTCGGCTCCGAACACTAGAAAAAATGGTGTTTCTCCTGTTGCTCGACTGGTGGTTGTACGAACTGCCCATAATATGGAAGATAATTCTTGTACCCAAGCCCCCGAGCGCTAACAAGTCGATCGAAGACTCGAGTTTTAATTCCTCGCATTATTTGGCCGTTTGCACGTTCGACCGCCCCATTACTTTGGGGATGTGCAACAGAAGCATAGCATAACTTGGTACCCAACTCGTCGCAAAATTCCTGAAATTTTGCACTTGCGAATTGTTTACCATTGTCTGTAATTATCCGACTTGGTACTCCAAATCGACTAATTACGCTTCTCATCATGAACCTTTTGTTGCCCGTTGTTATCGATTCTGAGTTCAGCTTGATCCATTTTGTGAGCGTGTCAATAGCCACAAAAGGAATTGAAACCTCCTGGAGCTTTGGGAAGCGGTCCTAGGATATCAAGCCCCAGTGCAAAAAGGCCAAGAAAGAGGTATTGTTTGTAATGCTTGAGTGGTTGGTGTATCTCGTCTACCATGGAATTGGCACTGGACACACTTTTAACCACCTCCTTAGCATCGTCTGAGTGTCAGAGGCCAGTAAAAACCTTGTCGAAAGGCTTTACCAACCAATGTTACAGAGGAAGCATGTGTCCCACAGATGCCACTTGTGTATATCGTGAAGGAGTGTTATTCCTTCGTTTTGCGGAATGCATCGCATGAGTATCCCTTGGGTTCCTCGTTTATAGAGGACTCCTTCAACCAAAGTATACATTTTGGCTTTTCGGGATAATCGACCGCCTCAAGATCATCTTGGTCTGGAACCCTTGCAAAGATACTCGTAGATGGGAGTCATCCGGTATCCTCGTAATCTAATGAGGCCATCTCAAGAGGAGGTGTCTCGGTTCTTCGACTGAGAGGCGGTTTTTGGAGTTGCTCCAAGAAAACTCCTTTTGGTATTATGGATCGGGAAGAAGCCATCCGAGCAAGTTGGTGCGAGAAATTATCCTTCGAGGATAAATTGTACCTCGAAACCTAAAAATGTTTTTCTAGCTTACGACTTACGATAAGTACCGAGCCATTGTTGAGTTAGAGCATTGGTACTCTTTCCCAATTTGATTCACGACTAGTTGAGAGTCTCCTCTCACGAGTAGTCGACGAATCGATAGTGCTTTCGCGGCTCGTATGCCGACTAGCAAACCTTCGATTCGCCACATTGTTAGTGGCACGAAAGTTTAATTGTATGGCATACTTTAAGGTTTCTCCGGTAGGAGATACGGGACCACCCGACTTCGAGCCACTTAAAGTAAGTGACCGTCAAAGTACATCATCCATCGGTCGTGGGAATCAGATCGGGATCCCGAGCAGTTCGAGATTTGTCCATTCGGTGACAAAGTCCGCCAAGATCTGGGATTTTATGGCCGTTCGGGACACGAAATGGAGGTCGAACTCCCAAGTTCGACCGACCATTTTGCCATGCGTCCATTGTTTCCTTATTATGGAGGATTGCTCCCAAAGGAAACTCGCAGCACCTGACTATTTTGTGCGCTGAAAATAATGCCATGATTTCCTCGAAGACATGAGGAGGGCATATAGAAGTTTTTGAACACGAGGGTAGCGCTCCTTAGGCCGTGTAAAACTTCGCCGACGTAGTAAACCGGTCGTTATGCGTTTTCACGTTCTACGACCCGATCGCGCTTCTTTGCTCGTGGCGTGGCGACTAGGTAAATTAAGAGCGTCTCTTCGGCTTTGGAGAAACCGAGCAGAGCACTCGAAGATACCTCTTGACATCCTCAAAGGCAATGTTTGCCTCGTTCGACCACTCAAAACCTTCATGTCTCCGAGAAGTTTAAAGAAAGGTAGTCCTTTTCTCCTAGTCGTGCGATGAAACGACTTAAAGCCGCCATGCACCCAGTGAGTTTCTGGACTTCCTTTTTTGTGTTTGGAGGTCGCATCTGGAGGATGGCCTTTATTTTTTCAGGATTTGCTTCGATTCCTCGTTCAGATACTAGGAATCCAAGCAATTTTCCTGAAGAAATTCCAAACACACACTTCTCTGGATTAAGTTTTAAATGGTGCTTTCTGAGGTTGTCGAATGTTTCTTGTAGGTCAGTGATATGATTAAGTCTCTTAATGCTTTTTACGACTAGGTCATCAACATAGGCTTCCAAATTCCGGCCTAATTGAGATGAAAAAGTCGATTGCATTAAGCGTTGAAAAGAAGCACCGGCATTCTTTAGACCAAATGGCATTTTGATATAACAAAAGGTACCAAATGGAGTAATGAATGCGGTCTTCTCTTCATCGTTTAGACACATATTGATCTGGTGATATCCAGAATATGCATCTAAAAAACTTAATATTTCACAACCCGCAGTAGAATCAACCAGCTGATCAATACGAGGTAAAGGGAAATCATCTTTTGGACAAGCTTTATTAAGATCAGTAAAGTCTACGCACATACGCCATTTGCCGTTTGACTTTTTGACCATTATCCAATTCTGATTTAATAGCATCTCGTCGATCAGGGGCAAATCTCCGTAATTTTTGTTTTACGGGTACTTTATCAGGCCGTAAAGCTAGCCTGTGCTCGATCACCTCCCTGGGGACTCCGGGCATGTCGGATGCTTGCCACGCGAAGACATCTGCGTTAGCTCGGAGGAAGGTAATGAGGGCGTCTTCCTATTTGGGATCGGAAGTCTCCCCAATGCGAACAGTCTTCGAGGGTTTCTCTGCGTCCAGAGGAACCTCTTTGACTTGGTCGTTCGGCTTTGGTGCAGCTTTAGGCTTCGACTTGCTAGTCGAAGGTGACTTTCATCTCTAGTTGGTATTTGACCAACCATCTCGAGGATCGTGATCATGACTATCGCCATCTTTTGTCACATTGAATTGTGATCACTCCTTTGGGACTGGCATCTTAAGACATTGATACCCATAATGAGTAGCCATTAAGAATTTTGCCAAAGTTGGTCGTCCGAGTATGGCGTTATATCCGATCGAAATCGACCACATCAAAGGAGACTTTCTCCGTCTGAAATTACTTGGTGAGCCAAATGTTAAAGGAAGAGAAACTTGGCCAATGGGTTTGGTGAAGACCGATGCGATTCCATGAAAGGAATATCGTACACCGGCCTTACCTTTGTCCTGGGTACTTGCATCTCGTCCAGGGCTTTAGTAAATAATATGTTTAAAGAACTACCACCATCAACTAACACTCGATTGACCCGACAGTTGTTGATGGTGGGTTCGACCACAATCGGAAATCGACCTGATCGACTCATAGTGATCGGGCAGTCGTCCTTCTCAAAAGAGATGGTAACTTCCGACCACTTCGGTAATTTATTGACAAGAGGAGTATGTATGGAATTTACCTCTCGTCCGGCAGCTTTAAGTTGTCGTTTGGAGTCGTATGCCGATGATCCTCCATAGATATGCTCAACGGTATGGTGCGGATCTTGGAATGGCATCTCCTCATCATCTGACGACTTTTGACCACTCGTATGTCCTACACCTTTCGAGTAGGGAGCGGTGCTTTGCCGTTGTAGTAGTCCTCGAGCTTTCTTTGGAAAACTCGGCAGTTGCGGAGGTCATGTCCTTCCTTTTTATGAAAAGGACACCACCTTGGTTTGTCGTTCCTTCGATCAGGGCGCTTACCTTTGCCTTGATCAGGGTTCGACTTGATGGTTTGGGGCTCTCTATCTTTCACGGCCAAGACCTCCTTGAAACCACTAGTTTGTGGTTTTTGACTTTTTATTTTCTTCTTGGACTTTTTTGCTTTTTTGTCCTTACCAACCTCACCGGCTCTCTAAGGCGTGTGTTTCTCGATCGATAGTGTTATTCCACTCGACCGCCTCGAAGCGATTGCATATCGATCGGCCATCTCAAAGAGCTCGGCAGCGGTGTTGGGAGGATTTAAAGCAATATCCTCGTTATTCTTCTACTACGGACTCCTTGCTTAAAAGCCACGATCACGAGGAGTCGAAATTTCGGAATTGAGTTCTGAACTGACTAAAGCGTTTGATGAATTGGCGCAAAGTCTCGTTGTTGTTCTGTTTGATCCGGTGCAAGTCGTCTTCCTTTCCAGGGCGGTTGTATGTGCCTTGGAAATTTGCTCGTAGAAGATCACGAGGTGTTGCCAAGAGTAGATCGACTGAGTGGTTGGTTTAATAACCATGATCGGCGGATCCTTCGAGCACAGTTGGAAGGTAATTCGCCATTACGTGCTCTCCTCCTCCTGCTGCTCGGACAGCTGTTGTATAGATCTGAAGAAACTCGATGGGATTTTGAGATCCATCAAATTTCTCCATGTTCACTGGTCGAAAATGAGGTGGCGTGAATGCGCTCGAAGGTCGGCGAAAATGCGGCATCCAGTAATTACTTCTTAGCGCCTTCTTTGTAGGAAAGAAGGGTTAATGTCGCCAGTGATCGTATACGACGATACCCGCAACAGTGACTGCTCATTGTAGGTCTCAGTTCTTGAGGAATACTCGTAATCCACCGTTGTGAATTTCTTTGCCGGAGTAGTGATTGATCACCTCCTCGGAGGGCTACTTGATCATCAGCCGATCGAAAAGTATTTCTCCGAATAGGAGATCGATGTGACTTATGACCGAGTCGATTCCTACGCAGAGAAATATTCGATTGACTGGTAGCTGAAGAAGTCGCATTGCTACGACTACACCGAATGTTGTTGACGAGGTACTTCGGTCTTGTCATCACAGTTCAAGCCTTTGCGCAATCTCCTCAAAGAAAGAGATCGTATCTGGCGTTCGAGCAAGCTCTTGATTGGGATTCTCAAGCAAGTCGTTGATGTCGGAGTTCTTGTACCTCCTGTGGATCGATATTGAATGCGCCCGAGCGAGTTCTTACGGGCTGCAATTTTCTTTCTTGGATGGCCTCAAAATCCTCCCGTCGGATCTTTGAGGCCTTCTCGGTGGAGTCACGAGAATGTCGAGGATTTCTCTCGCGTTCATCAGTGTTGGTTCTCTCTGTCGCGGTGGTTCCTTGCCATTACTACGAGGAGGCGCGGGCGTGATCTTCGGGAGGGTTCTCATTTCGACCTCCATGAGGTTGACTCGATTTGAGGAAGGGCGAAGACCTCCGTTGATGATTCTCACTTGCGCTTGAGGCCTCCCGCTTGAGGAGTGCTCGAGAGACACCATCTGGCGACTTGGAGTAATCCCCTCGGGTAGGGGAACTCCGGGTTATAATCGTCTCCGTCATAAATGAGATCTGCGGAGAGGCGGTTGTATTTGTAGGAAAAGCATGCTTGATCCCACTATCTCTGGAGTTACCACGAGAGATAGGATCACAAGATCTTTGGTGGAGTCTGGAATGGTGGCTTCGGGACTTGTCTCACCAGTCGGACCGCCTTAAGGGAACTTGGACACTTAGAGGAAAAACTCTCATTGTGTCGTGAGTCCTCACAGGTGCGGTTACGGTCGGATTGACCCTTGTCCTTGGAGGAATTGGCTCCTCTGTTGGGCGTATCGTTGTGGGGATAAGGATCCTCCTCAACTCCATTGATGGGATGGTTTCTGGAGAATAATCTCGGAGGAACATCACCATCGGCGGATGCATCACTCGGCTCGTAGTCGAAACGGCATCCATGTCGGCGTCTGCGTGTCGCCAAGTCGAACCAGTTCTCCTCGTTCCATCCTCCCGCCATGCTTGCATGAGATTGGAAAAAAAGAGTATGTTGACAAGAGATTACGGAAGATCCCCACGGTCGGCGCCAAGCGCCGGTGTATTAGAACCGATCTTACGTAAAGATTATTTGATTCGGGGTCTCCTAAGGATGAGATGGCGCTTGAGTGGATTGACACGGGATGTTTAGGCAGTTCAGCCTTCTCGGAGAGAATAATAACCCTAATCTGTGTGTTTGGTATTCTTGATGATCGAAGAAAGGACTAAGATTATTACAGAGAATAGTGCTTGTGTTTCTACTTGATCGGCTCTTATTTTCGTCGTTCTTGTCCGCCTCCCCCTATCTCTCTGATTGATGCCCTTATATAGTCGTGAAGAAGTAGCCGTTTCGTCCTACGGAAGATGCGCCTAATTAATGTAGTAACGGGCGCATGATGGTAGTAATTACCGGCGCCTTGACTTCTTCACGCCGTCCGCAATTATCTTCCGAGAGATAATGGGGTATTTACACACCATTAATACGCGGAATAATAGTGCGTGTAGACCGTTCGATTCCTTAATCAATTGGACCTACCCGTGTAGGTTTGATTATAAGGTGGTCGTAGTTTTCCTGGTCGTAGAAGGACTTACGATCAGGTAGCAGTCGTAGAAGAACTTACGACTATGTAGTGGTCGTAGAAGGACTTACGATCAGGTAGCAGTCGTAGAATAACTTACGACTATGTAATGGTCGTAGAAGGACTTACGACCATGATGTAGTCGTAGAAGAACTTACGACTATGGGGTGATTGTAGAAGAACTTACAATCAAAGGTTAGGCCTCTCCCTTATAGAAATAAGGGTACTTCTGGGGACTATGTGACATCATATTTACCCATAATAAGAATTACAGATAAAAGATAAAATGAGGATTATTAGATCCTCGTCAGCTTTCTAATAGCTGCTGGAGTTAAATTGTATTGAGTTCATAATTTGTGAAAAAGTGAGCGTGCTCCTATTCACCCCCCCTCTAGTCGCCTTTACGGTCCAACAAGTGGTATCGAGCCCGGTTAGTTCACTCTTGATCTTAACCGGTCTTTGAACTTTGGCGATGGATAGATTCTCTACAAAACCGCATATGTTCAATGGACAAGACTATGCCTATTGGAAGAATCGTGATCGAGTATTCCTTGAGAGCGAGGACAAGCTATATGGGGCGTTGTTCGATCCCCGCTCATTATTCCCGAGGTTGAAACTCCGCTACGTGGTTCTTTTGGCTAACAACAACAAGGCCAAGAATCTTTTATATGGTGCGCTTGGTAGACAAGAATATGATAGGATTTGCAATTTTGCATTGCATGCGAGATTTGGAACACCTCGTAACCTATCATGAGGTTCGTCCCAAATTAAGAAAGTCGCCAAACAATCTATAAGCGTGATTATAACAAATTTGAGATGCGTCTGGAGAGAGCATCGATGACATTTTCGATCGTTTTAATAAAGTGATTAATCAAATGAAAGTCGTTGATATTGAATACTCTCAATCTGAAAATGCCACCCACCTCTTGGCCGCAATCAACACCAAGGAGTGGGAGATGAAGGCTCTTGCTATAGAAGAGAATGTTGATCTTCGAGTCTTACTTTAGAATTGCTTTATAGTAAACTCAAGACTCATGAAATTAAAAGAGTTGATCATCCCAAGAAAGATAATTTAGCTTTGGTAGCGAGATCCTCACAAAAGGCTTTTGATGACTCTTTTGAATCTTCTTACGGATTTTCATTTGCTTGCTTATCTGCGATTTCGAGGAGGAACTTGAAAATATTCACGAGACAGAGTTAGCCCTTTTAGCTAAAAAATTCACACGGGCTTACAACAATGTGAGAAATAAAAAGAGAGGTGGTCTGTTACTTGCTATGAGTGTGGAGAGCTTTACCACATCCGCCAATTGCCCCAAGCTAAAAGGTAAGGGTAAGCACGGGGAGGAGAAGACGACTTGGAAGAAGCCTCATGAGAACAACTCGAGTATGATCTTTGTCAAGCTCATAAAGGCCGCTCAAGGGTCCTTGCCGCTTTTGGAGAGCAATCCATTAGTGATGTGGACTCAGGGAGCGAAGAGGAAAAGAAAGGGAAGGCCAAGGACTTTCTTGGCATGTGCTTCATGGGACACCGACGACATTGATAATGATGAGGTATCTTTTTCTTATGATGAGCTTTACGCTAAATATAATTCTATAGTTGAGCAAGTGCTTAGTCAAGATGAAGCGCTAGAATTTGTCATGACTAAAAATAAGAAACTAGAGTCAAAAATTGGTAAACTGAAACTAGAACTTGCAAATGTTAAGACTCTTGAACTCGATGAATGTTTATCTTGTCATGCTATGCATTGAAATTACCAATTTACAATCTGCTCATAATATTGCTTTACAACAACTTGAAAATGCTAGAACCGAGCTAATTGAAATTAAATCTGCTCCTTGTGAAAAATGCTCGAGTCTAGCAAGTTGATTGCTTCGATGTGATTGATTCTAGCCCTTGCACTTCATGCTTAGAAAAGAACGTGAAATCAAAGATATCTTAGAAGTCGCTAGAGTCAAATATGCTAAGCTTAAAGACAATATTGAAAATACTACTTGTGCTTCATGTTCCGCTCTTAAGCTTGAAATTGCTTTGTATAAGGAGAAATCAATGGATAAAACTTGTGATGCTTGTGTTAACTTGAGAAAAGAAAATGCTTACCTTCATGATACATTAGAGAAATTTTCTAAAGGTAAGAAACAATTAAACATGATTCTTGACAAGTCTAAAACTCCTTATAAGAAGCAAGGTTTAGGATTCAATTCTTTTCAAGACAATTCAAACCCAAAAGTCATTCAAGTCTTGGAAAAGGTTTAATTGAATTCAAAACCCAACACGCAAAAACATCTTTTAAATCTGCGAGTTTTGCCCAACCTTGTATTAATTCAAATGGTGCTTCTTCTAGTGGTACCAAGTACCATTGCACTTATTGCAAGAAAAGTGGGCATTTGATTGAATTCTGTTGGCGTGAGGTTGAAAAATGATAGGAAAAATCTTGATAGAATTTCATTCGAGCAACCTAGAGCTTTTATGAGACATGGTAACATTGAAAGGAATAAACACGGATTAGGATTTTCTCACATGCTAATCATTATGTTTCTACATATCCTAATTCTCATGTTCTTGATTTGCGGGTCGACCATTTTGGTCGCCGGTCGGCCTTGACAAGACAACGGTCAGACCGCGTGAATGATTTAATTCCCATGTTAACTTAAACATTGCTCATAATGAATTTTAGATGAAATCAAGGATAACATACGCTTTGCATACTACTTCAGAGCGTGTGTCTCGATCGGGTTCCCAAGTCTTGTTTAACTAACTTGATGTCGAGACACATCGTTCTTCTGTGCCTTGATTTTTCAGGATTGCCGCGGAAAGAGGAAGAGCACGTGTTTTGTTGACTCCGGCTGTTCACGTTATATGACCGGAGACTCAAGATGGTTCACCTCCTTCATGCGGTCGACGGGTTTCAAGCATCTCGAGAACTTCCCATCGCCAGCCGTTAAGCTCTTATTCGTGTACTTACACTCTACTCTCTTTGTATGGCATTTGATATTCTGTTCTTTATCCTTGTCCATTCGGGGGTTTTTCTTATTCTGATTGTGCGGGCTGTCGGCTAGATAGGAAGAGTACCTCAGGCGCTTGTCACCCACTAGGCACTTCTCTTGTATCTTGTTTTTATCCTCACCAAATCTTTAGACCCAACTAGGTTTGCCACCTTGAGAAGCGAGTTAGGGGTTATTTATCCTCATGGGTTGGTTTGAGGGGGAGTTCGATCTTTTCGATCTTTCCTTGTTCTTTTGATCTTTTATTGTTTTTTTACGGACTTAGTGATCTTTTGAACTTTTTAGGTTTTAGGCTTTTAATTGCATCTCATTGTGTCATATTGCATTCATATGAAAAATCCAACAAGTGGTATAACAACAAGTGGTAACAAGTGGTTACAACAAGTGGTATGAAAAATCCAAAAAGATGCATTATAATATAAGTTTTTCTGCTTATCTTTTAAAATTGATGGAACTTTGCCTATTACCCTTTGGAGCTTTTGTATTTCAATTCTTGCTCAATGTCATGTCTAGCTCTTTGATTTGCTAGAATTATCATGCTTTTACATGTGTAGCTAAGTCTTTGCCATATGAGCTAGAACCTTTTAAACAACTCAAATTAAGAAATTGCAATTTGTGGATGTTTTAGCGAGTTGCGCAATTAGTGCTCCTCTTGTGACATTGGCCCTGTCAGAATTGCTTTGTTAGCTCTTTGATCTAAAATTGACCATTACTTGAGCTTTTGTGTTCTTGAGATTCTAAAATTGCTCATGTGAAAAAAAAATGAAAATCAAGATTGTCTTATGCTTAAATTGTGCCAAACTATTCTTACGAGACTGCTTGTCAAAAGACATGAACTTGGAGATAGTTTGATGAACCAGACGATCTCATGGGGACTGCTTGTCGAAATGACATGAACCTCAAGATTTGTCGCCTTAGAAGCTTAGAAAGAGTTTGTGGATGGCTCCTAGTCCGGGATCTTCTTTACTAAGATATACCTTTAATCAACTTTTGGTCGAAGCTTAGGATGAGTTTGTGGATGGCTCCTAGTCCAGGATCTTGTCACTAAGTTAGATCATTAGTCAACTTCAATATTCAATGCAAATGAGAAAAATGTTGACAAATGGGCGTTTACAAAATATTGAGCAAAATGATTCAATACGGGACTTGATTGACTCTTAATGTGGTCTTTGTTAGATTTTTGATCTCACTTTGACATTTTGACATGGCCAATTTCACTTTAGGATCCCTGTTGATGAACTTTTGAATTTGAAGCGTTGCTTAAATTGATCAAATCTCTCGCTTTACTTTTGAGCCTTTGTGCTTAGCTTTGATATATATGTCTTACCATGATCTTGCTAATATTTGTTAGGCTTGATATCTTTGTTTGTGCAATTTTAGAGATACTAGCTTGTTCTTTTGGGTAATCTCCAAAGCTTCTTGTAATCAAAAATTGAAAAATACAAAAATTGAAGTCACTCCATTGCACTTCATGCATGCTCCTGTTTATGCTTCTTTTATTTCTGCTTCTTTCTTTATCATCTATTGGTTATCTCTGGATGAGAGGAAGGCGTGATTCCTTGATGAATCCATTGTCAAAGGGGGAGAAGATGTGTTAATTAATGAGAAGATATTTCTTTGGGAGAAGATGTGTTATATTTCTTTGCTATTTTTATTTGAAGAAGATGTGTTAATGAGAAGATATTTCTTTGTTGGGGGAGAAGATTAAACAAAGGGGGAGTAACTGAAAAGTTGAAAGTTTTTTGAAAATCGAGGATCATAGTGAGGGGGAGTTCTTGAGTGTCATTCTTATTGTTTTATTGAATATTCTGAACTTGAATTGCATTCTTTTATCCTCACAATGATCATAGGTCAATTGAAAAATTGTTCTTTCATATGGACCTCATGTGAGAATTTTGACCCTTTTCTGGAAATCAAAGTTTTGATGCTTGCTTTTGCCTTGTCTCACATGCCTATACTATTCTGATGCCAGCTTGGTCATTTTCATTGCTTTTTCTTGCTTATGGACCAAGTTGTGCCTTTGTGCTAAAACCTGAGTAAACTCGTTTTCAAACCTCTTACTTACATTTTACGGATAATTGCCAATGTGTTCATCAAGGGGGAGATTGTGGATTTCATGTGGATATGTTCCAGATCTTAGGATGATGTGACAATTGGCAATGGCGTTTACGGTTTGTCGTTTCACGCGTTTTCGACAAAGTTCTGAGCTTCTTTGGGCGGCGGTCCGACCGGTCCTTACAGCGATCCGACCGGTCCCAAATCGGCCGGACCGGCCATGTAGGGCGGTCGGACGGCGATGACCAAAGTGGTCAAAATGATTTGGGCCAAAAATAAGTGTTGTAGGCAAGTGAGGGATCCCAATGCACTTGGTCTCATGATTTTGGAGTCTCCGAAGAAGTTCTATTGATTTAAAGTTTCGAGTAGGTTTGGATTTTCAGGGTTGAAATTCGGCTAAGTCCCAAGGGCGGTCCGGCCGGCTCACGAGGAGCGGTCCGACCGCCCGAGATGCGTCCGACCGACTCACCGAGCGGTCGGACCGGTATCGACTTGAGCGTCGGCCAACCGTGGCGATGTTGATTGGTTAGGTCAAAGTCATTGGTATCGTGGCATATGATTTGCATGATGCATGTTTTGACTAACATGGGTCAAGTTGTGAAGAACTTATTCCGAATTCGTGTTTGCTTATGCGTGGTTGTGCGAGGTTGCTTGGTGGTCAACGACGGTCAACGGCGAGGAGGATCGGGACTAGACTTGGAGAGTTGAGGTCGAGCGATCGGCGATGCGGGTGAGTTAATGACTCAAGCGTGACACAAGATGGACAAGGGTGACCTATTGGCGAATCCATGGCGCATGGTGAAGCGGTTTAGGTCAAAAGGTTAAAGACGGCGCTTATGCGAGCGTGCGTGTGTGACCCGCTTGTTAGTGGGCCTTAACGGAGCCCAATGGAGTCAAACCCTAGGAGTCTAGGCCTCCACTATAAATAGGGGGAGGTGGTGGCTACACCATCTAGCTCTTTTCCCTCTCGCCTTTTTATGTTTCAAAACCCTAATTGTCTTTAGGGGAGTTGAGGTGGAGGCTAGGGCTCTTGATGGTTTGTGGTGAATTTCGTGATCCTTGATTGTCTCTCGATCCATGATGGTGTGGATGTAATCCGACTTTAATCACGAAATCAATCTATGCAAGGTTTGCTTGAGATAAGTCTCTTTTCGTTCTTGCTTTCAATTTGGTGATTTTAGGGCTTTCTTTGATCCGCGAGTTTGTGATTGATTCTTTCACGTGAATTAGCTTGCTGTGATATGTGTGAATCTATCTAGCATCATCTTGATCATCAATCTCTCACGAACAAGCTTTAGGATCAAGTTTTCGTTCTTGCCGGTTTTAGACCTTACGTTAATCAATTGACAATTGCTCAAGATCGTTCCAAGAATTATCATAATATTCGATTGGAATAGGTCCTCAATAGCATATAGAAGGTGTGTGCAAAGTTTCATAAAGATTGGAGTTGAGAATCAAAAGTTTCACCTAATTGCAACCGTCATCGGGCTGATTTCTTTATTGCGGATCGGTTCGAGAGTCGGCGGTCGGATCGCCCGTCATCACCGGTCGGACCGATTTTGAGTGGTCCGACCGCCAAGACTAACGCCGGTCAGACCGCCCAGCAATCGGTCCGACCGGTTGAGTATAACGGTCGAGACCGCCGTCTTTGTGAGTCTTAGTAATCTTAGTTGATTTTGTTATATTGCTTAGGGGTTTAATTGGATTCAATACTAGTCTTCCATTTGATCTTGGTATATTGATCTTCATAGCTTTCTAATAGCTACTGGAGTTAAATTGTATTGAGTTCATAATTTGTGAAAAAGTGAGCGTGCTCCTATTCACCCCCCCCCTCTAGTCGCCTTTACGGTCCAACAAACTTATTTCAACTTAAGTTGTATTTTCAAAATCTCAAGCTTTTACCTCAAATTCAAAACCCCTCTCTTTAGGCTCAGTCCACTTTCTCTCCCCCTTGTGTCTGTGTGAGGACCTCGGATTATTAGGCTTGTAATGCTTAGTTACCAATTAACCCTAGCATCACAAACAAAATAAACCGTGTCTTCGAGACATGTATACTTCCCAGAAATGCAGTATACACACCCCTTTACAAAATTCGTGCATCAATTCCATTCATCCACATAGAACCGAAGCACAGCAACAAACCAGAAGTTAATCTAAGTAACGGATAGTTATTGCAAAAGAGAGGCCGACCCAAATACATATAAATACAAAAATAAAGAGCGGAAGCAAAAGTGCCACAAGATGGCCATAAACAAAAGAGCCAATCAGTGTGCCTTTAACCCACAAGGCAACCGACCGGGCCGCCAAGCTAATCGTCAAACCCGCAGCACATCTCACAAAAGTGAGGCCCTTGGGGCTCACCTTCCTCCCCTGCAACAAATAGTTAAGCAAAGCAAATGAGTACAAAAATTGTACTCCGCAAGACTTACGTGTAGAATAACAGACCTATACATATGTTACATGCAAGCTTATTTAAGTGGAAGCTGTATGTTTCATTTTCGTCACAAAGCAATCTTTATTTGCAATAATGTAGTACATTTAAAAGCAAGTTGGCAAATCTGTTTTTAATGTTCAAATAACAGTAAAGGACAATGATAATAACAATAGATAGAGGACAACGACAATCCTGGAAGTGACTAAAACCATAGTCACCACAACAATAGCATGAATTACCCATTCATGCCAACCATGCTAAATTTTAATAAAAAGGTTGTAGTCTAGTTCTTGCACGACCTTACCAAGCATGTCCATAACCTAGGACGAGGCTATTCGAATAGTTTTATCCCTGCAGGGGTGTACCAATGTACCCACACATCAGACCTTCTTTTTGCCACATGATTAGCATATACTTCCTTTGGTATGCCGGCAGAGCTAAGTCCTTCGAGATATTTCCAATATTATGTATTAACTGCGAGTCACCCGTATAGATAGAAACCCATACGTTGTGTCGAAGTCATCGTAAAGCCTCGGTCAACTACCCATCGCGGGTAAAGCCTTGGACAACTACGATGCCCCTCGAGGTGGAGAGCCTACCCGGAATCTCCACCACCGCACACCCAACACAAGAACACATATCCTTTTTCACACAACACACACAACCCCTCCTCGACTGGAGCTAACACACGCCAAAGTACTCGGTCAAGAGAGGTCCCATATCCCTCTCGTGTGGTTAGCACACAAAAGCGCTTGGCTTAGTGACACAAGTAACTCGGTCCTTGATGACCTAGGCACCATTCCATTCACACCAACAGATCACACCAACATACCATTGTGCCCAAGTCTAAAACAATTTTATTTTCAGTTTTTGACTTTACAAAGTAACAAAGCACAAGTGCTGGACATAATGGAATAATAAATAGATGTGTGATCAATATCATCGACTAAAATCGATGATCGCCCATTACTACCGAAACTAAGCATTTCTAAGCAATTTCAATTCGCAATCTACTAAGTGACAAGAGCTCATCCATCGAACTCAAATCACAACAAATAAACTAGGCTCATGGTAGTAGAGGATAATCAATTCGTACAGATTATGCAACTATAGGATACTAACCATAATTTAACAACAAAATAGCAATGCATACATACAAGTTGAAATCAATATATTAGACTTAAAAAATTACTAGAATTAACATGATCAAACTGCTTGCCTGGTTGTTGTGGTTCAATATGTTGCTGAGGATCACTAAGGTTATCAATGTTCTCTTCGGAACCTAACGAGAAAGCGAAAAAGAACCGATAAGAACGAAGAAAACACAAAGACTCAACAACAAACTTTCTTCGAATGCTTTGAAAATTTTACAGCAGCAAGAGCATGATTTATAAGGAATTTAGCAACAAGAACCAATTGATTTGGATTCTTAATACAAAAGATATGAGCAAAACAAATCTGCCCAGCCTTATGAATCACAAATGCTACTATTCATTGCAACTAACATCTTAGCAAAAATATCTGGAGCTATAATGAGGTTAGAAACATTTTTAGATTAAAGTTCAGTTAAAAACATAACTAACAAAATTTGAATCAACCGAAAAGGAATTAAAATGAAATAGTTGTGCATTTTACAAGTTAATTTTATTTTTCAGTTGACAAATAATCATGTCGGGAAAATCTGAGATTAAATTGATGTGGAAGAACTTGGACTGTTGATCTTGGATCCAACGGTCCAAGTCCTGAAGACGGCGCCCAGCGCTGCTCACAACCCCACCGTTGGATTTAGATCCAACGGTCCATGTGGATGGAGATGTTCGGATGGTCCGAACGTTCACACGCACATGAGTCGTTGATCTTGAGATGGACGACTCACAACGAAGGAACCTTCGATCGGTCCGAACGTTCACGCGAACCAGAGCCGTAGATTCGAAATCCAATGGCCCACGCGCGCAGAGCACAGCGCGCGGGTGGCTCATACGTTCACCGTTGGATTTAGATCCAATGGTCCATGTGGATCGAGACGTTCAGATGGTCCGAACGTTCACTCGAATCTGAGCCGTTGATCTAAAATCCTATGGTACACAAGGATCGCTGCGTTCGGATGGTCCGAACGTTCACGCGATCGTGGGCCATTGATCTAAGGATCGACGGTCCACAGCGAACCACGTTCAAAATGTTCGCGCCCAATTCAACCGACAAAACTCAACGGCGAAAGGAATCTCACCGCCGGCGACTTTGGTCATGGCGGTGCGAGCAAAAGCCCAAAATGAGTTCGCAATAGCTTTGCGCACACATTGGGACCAAAAATCGCGGCTGCGGCGGTCTAGAACGCCGGCAAGCCGGAATTTACAGAGGTGACAAAAATGGCCGAAAAACGAAAAATGCAAAGAAGCTCTGCTGCGGTCCAAGTAAGCGTGTGCCAAGCTTCTAGGGACTAATGTGGAGCTACCTGAGCACGGGAGAGGCACAGAGGAGGTTGGAGCTGCTCCGGTGCTGAGGAAGATGAAAGGGGATGAACTTCGGCCGTAACAGAGAAAATCCAAATTCAGCCAAGCCCTGATAAAGATAGGTGAAATTAAGTGAGGGTTAAACTTGAGTGAATAAAGAGGGAGTAGAGGGAGCAAGAAATGGAAAGAGAGAGCCACTGTGGTACCGCCTTCACCGAAAGCTTGAAGCTCGGCAATGGCGGCCGAAATGGTTTCGGATGAATGCAGCTCAAACAACCACTGAAGTGCTAGCTAGAGTTGGGGAGATGCTAAAGGAAGCCAAAGGGGAAGCAATGGAGCTTAAATAGAGGAAATGACAGAGAGCAACGGCAATAAACCCTCTCGGGTCAAACCTGCCATGAGAGCACTTGAGAGCGACGGGAGCAGTTGAGCAATGGACTTTTGAGGCGGCGCTGCGGGCAATTAATGCTAGCAGAGAGAGCCGTTTAAAGGTGGTCATCGAGGTGACCCAACGCTTCTCCAGTACTGCGCACGCCATGGGTTTGACTCAACCGCACGCTAGCTCAGACTCAAGGAAGTAGACGACTCGGCCACCGTTGGATTGAAATCGGACGGTTCTAATGAACGGGATAATTGGAACGGTCCGAACGTTAACTTCAATCCAGGCCGTTATCTCCAAATCGGACGGTTCAAATGAACGTGACGATTGGCCGGTCTGAACGTTCACTTCAATCCAGGCCGTTGATCTAAGATCCAACGACTCTCGTTGATCGAAACGTTCGGATGGTCCGAACGTTCACACGCATATGAGTCGTTGATCTCAGATCCAACGATCCACGATACTGGCGGCGAGCGATCGTGACTGGTGCGATTAGTTGGTGAACCAAGTCACTTGGCTCGAGCCCGAGTCTGACTCGCGCCAAAGGAATAGTGAAAATCAGCTAGGGTTTGAATTACATAGCTAATTTTTGGAGAATTTGCTTAAGGTAGCAAATAAGCTTCAAATATAATGAAATTTTAACAGGATGCTGCTTACTACAGGATAAACGTCACATAAAATTTCCAGAGATTTTTATATGTTGCATTTTTCTCAAGAAATTCCAGAAGGTTTGAGTTAGGGTTTGTACCAGGTTTGACTTGGTTTGACTTGCCTCCAAAAGTATCAAATAATTTCTAAAAATCATGAAATAATTCAGAGGTGTTACTAAGCCTCCCTAGAACTCGGGAAAAATATTCCCAGAGGTTTGGCATAAGATTTTTGCCAAGGAGGTTTTTGATTAGAGTCAATTGAGGATTTTGATTTTGATTTTTCCACAATCCCCGTACAAGAATCATAGAACTGATCAATAATATTCAGGTGTGAGAAAAGTTTTAATTTCTCCTCATTTTTATACATTTGAAACACAGATCTATATTTAGAATGTTACAGTCTGCCCATCTTTCCTCCTGGGCTTAGCCCACTCCTTCTTGGCATTTTTCCCTGACCCATCTTCCCCTTTGACCAAAGCAAGTGCCTCCCGACCACGTTCCTTCTCTGGTAGTGCGCCGCCCCGCCTGGTCAAGCGCCTGCGTCGCGCACGCCGCCCTCTGGCACCTTTGCCGCCACCTGCTTCCCTCCACCTGCCTGTGGATTCCAGCGCCCTCCTTCGCCCTGTCCCATCACCAGTGCCCATCGCTCGAGCACGTACTCCCGTCCTGCCGCGCTAGAGCTTGCCTCGCTCGGTTCCGTCGCTGTGCAGAGTGTCCATGCCATTGGGACACACTCCCGTGCGCTAGGTCAGCGCTTTATAGTGACCAAGAATGAAAATTATATAAATATTTTACTGTAATTTATGTATAATAGAGTTGTAAATAAACTTTCAGAACGTGATAGCTTTTTACAGAGAAAATAAATAATTCGACAAACCGTTGTTTTAAACATTACCACGAAAGAATCAAATCCATTGGCAAACATCGACTCCATATCGAGGTGGCAAGGATTGTGTATCCGGCGCGTGCTTCCATGTTCCAAAACGGAAAAAAAAAACATTGCTCCTAAATTTTATTTACATTGGAAGCCGTGCCTACTACAAATCTCTGTGCACTTTTTAGTGCAATTACAATAAAAATTTGAGACTGAAGAAGATTTGAAAGCTGCATGCGCGGCTGCAGCGGAGAATTGCTATTTGGCCTCGCTGGATGCAAAATTAGTTAATGAACTTGGGAAAAGCTATAAGTAGTAGTTGTGACTATCCAAACGGGGAGCTTTCACATTTGTGACTTTACATGTCCGATTAACGCCAATGACATTTACATCAAAACCCTGTGGTGTATAATGACGAAATCTGTTAGTATACACAATACTGATAAGTAGAAAAAGCAATTTGGTAGGCACCATGACGTTACCACGTGAAGTGAAGAACATCAATGAAAGGCACAACCAGCCATAAGATGACTGCTAGGCCAATTCAATCAACTCCAGACATGGGTCGACAGAGGAGAGGGAGTTGGGGTATAAGGTTTTTAACACGAATAGTGACAATGTGTCTGTAAAAATAACAATGCATTTCACTTTTCTCCCGAATATTTACTTGCCCATAATTTTATGCAATGCTGATTAATTGGGGAGAGAATCAGATGGTTGTCAACGTGGAGAATCTAAGGGCCTGCGTGCTCTTAATTTTGCCCAAACCTTCCATGGATCGGTTTTGTATTGTTTGCAATGTTTTGACTCCGAACAAAACAGTTGTGTGTGTTAATTAGGTGGGAACGAAACCCTCTAGAGGTCGGATCCAAAGAAAGTTGGTCATAAGCCTATTTAGGGCACCATGTTTGCCGGGTAGACCATGACGAATCAATCTATTATTTTTCAGAGAGAGTTATACGCTTGTTCTTACTAGGGTTTAAAATATAGTTGCAACCTAGAGGGGAATTAAATGTTCTCAACCAGGTTGTTCTGGCGATTCCTTGTGTTTTGCAGGAGCAGTGACATGTCTACTTTGTGTGATTGGGTAGACGAGATCACGAGCGTGTGGTTAGGCAAATTCTTTTGTCGCAGGTTTCTGTTTGACAGCGGTTGGCGCCATCGGTTTACCAGGTTGCACGGATCCAAAGTTATCATCGATGCTACGTCCTGAAGATCAGGCATCCTCTATATCATCTTGGTATCAGAGCACAGTTGGCACGGTAGGATCAATTTACCTATAGTTAGATTTATTTTTCTATGCTATACACAAAAAACCAAAAAAATAATAATACAAACCCTAGTTTCAATCTGTTATTTCTTGTGAGTTTTGTTAGGTTTTAATCCACTAGAAATTATGTTTAGTTGCAGGCACTGCATCACATGTACCCTAGGTTTTTGCGTTGCTTGATCTTTGTCATAGCAAAAAACGAGCTATACAGTTAGAGAAGGGGGACCCCGGACAAGCCTAGAAGGGCTCCGAGGATCCTCAGGAGAGAGGACTAGCCAGTGACAAGAACGAGATGATTGTTATCACTCTAGGGAAGTGTTGATTTTTCCCCCCTCTACAGGAGGGGGGTGAACCCCTATTTATAGTCCTTTGTGAGGGTATTGTACATTACCCTTCTAACCCTATAACAACACTGTGTGCATAGGGGCTACAGGGATACTTCCCCCCTACGCCTAGGCCTTGGTCCATGGTGGGCGCTCCTGGGCCTGGTCCATCCTGTTGGTGCCTCCGGTCCAGGATCGATAGTAGAGGCTTCGGGTTCACACCGGAGGTGCCCCGGAGGTCCTGCTGGACCGGGCCTCGCCGGGCTCCGGGGCCCTTCGGGGAGGCTTCGGGTCCACCCCAGAGGTGGCCCAGAGGTCTTGCTGCTCCGGACCCCCCGGGTTCTGACGGTCACTTCGCCTGAGCGTTGTGGCCGGTGGGGCCGCCCCTACAACAAGCCCCTCGCGGTCGAGGTCCTGCTTCGCCATGGCTGAAACCATGCTGTTCTTCTACAAGGGCTCAGGCACACCGTCCCCTTTGGCCTGGCGAAGCGATCTGTCGCACCGTCTTGTTCCTTGAGCGGTCACGGGGTTGCCCCATGCTTCAGGCCTTGCCCGGTACCTGTTGGTTGTGCCTTCAATGCGATGCGACGATTCACTAATGGGGCGCATCGCTTCATTAATGGTGCGCGACTGTTAGCTTTAGGGCACACGTGTCGCTTGCTGGACCGTCGCGTCTCTTCGGGTTTCGCACCCCGTCATTTCGTGTGCCAGGCACGGCTATAAATAGGGGGGGGGGGTTGCGCCCTCCCCCCAGTTGCATAGCTTTACTTTTACTCACCATTTTATTTTGCTCGTTCTTTTCGCTAAGCCCTGCTGCTAGATGACGGCGCTTATAGACGAGGTGCTCGTGACCATCTCTGAGCGAGTTGGGCTGGTCCTTGGTAATGCCAGCGGTTCTCTGGGTGCTCGCGAAGGATGGAAAGATTACGAATCTCTCCCTCGCACGAGCCCCTCTGGCGGAGACGGTTCCGGTGCCCCGAGACAACGAGGACATACTGTTTTGCTCTTTCCTCGATGCTGGCCTCTGGCTTCCCTGCGTGGGATTGGTCAGCTGCGTGCTACAGCTCTACCGGGTGGAGCTTGCCCAGTTGAACCCGAATTCGCTTGTGAAACTCGGGGTCTTCGAGTGGGTGATGCACTCCACCGGGGCCGTTGGGGAGGGCCGGCTCTTTGCCTATCTTCATGACGCTCGCTGTCAACCGAAGAAGAAGAAGGAGACCAGCGAGATGATCAACTTCGGGAGCGTCAATTTCCAGCCGAAGGCACGCTACCTTCGGTACCTGCCCACTCCCGCCTCCCAGAACCGATGGGAGACGGACTAGACCCGTTGAGGGTTCTACCATGCGTCCCCCTCGGATGATGGGTTGCGGTCGTCCGGGGGGGGCATCCGACTCAACACGTCCCCGAAGATCGAGCTGAGCTCGAGGGAGGAGTGCTCCTTCAGCTCCTTTTGACGGTAACGCGGCGGCTCTCCACCCGCGATCTTGTGGAAGAGTTCTGCGCGCTTCGGGTGTGGCCGCTCGCGCAAGGTTGGGACGTCCGTCTCGGCGCGGAGGCTAACGGTGTTCGCGCGCTTGGCTTGTCGGAGGGCCAGAGTGGTAGGTGCCACTATGGTAGTACCGTGGGATGGTTGAGTTCCATGAGACATTTGGTTCGATTTTGCAGTGCTTCCTGTGGACGAAGCGGCCTATGCTGCGGAGCAGCTCCTTGGCCCGTATACCAGCGAGGAGCACTCAAAGCGGGAGCTGGTTGTGCGCGATCCACAGTTGAACCACGCGTACTTGGACCCGACCATCGTCCTCGAGGAGTGGCTGGATCCTGACGATGGCAAGCGGCGTAAGGGTCGGTTGCTCGAAGAGCTGAACGCCCTCTGGCCCATCGACGCGGTGCCCTTGCAGTGCGGCGGGCCGGTGGAGCCTGGCGTCCCGCGATCGGGCTGGTGGAGCCTGGCGTCCCGCGATCGCCTGCTGCGTCTCCCACTCGTCCTTCGAAGAAGGCCCGCATCCCTTCAGGCCGTATCTAGCGGGTGGCCTCTAGCGGCTCGTCGCCACCGGCTCGTACGACGGGTTCTTTTTTCGTGGCAAGCTTTGCCTTCGAGGGGTCCTCTGGCGGGACTCCCTCGAGGGCGTATGGACGAGGCACCGAGGACACCCTGGTCGAAGGTGTTGTTGGTGATGCTCATGAGCCACGGTGAGGTTTTGCTTTTTTTGTTTTGTTTTTTTCAGACACACATGTCTTACATTTGCCTTTGTAGGTGGAGGGCGAAGGATCCTCAACGATGCCTCGAGGCGGGGTTACGGTGTGGAGTGCGGGGCGATCTAGCGTCGAAGTGCGGCGTTCGCGATGTATTTGGTGCTTCCGGGGCCGCTCCTACAACCGATCTTGGGCCGTTGTGTACCAACGACTTCAAGGTCAGCTCCAGTGCGGCTGCCGTATGCAAGGAGGTGTCTCGCTTTGCCGCCCCCCATCGTGTCCCGCCTATTTGAGAAGATGCCGATGGGCGAGATGCTTCGGCTAATCGAAGCGAACTCCGCCAGGGTGAGTCCAGATTCGTTTTTGTTTGATGTGGTTTTACATTTTGGACGGTATGTGTCGAACCCGGGAACGAAGGATCCCGAATTCTCTGTGTTCATACACTAGTCCAGGATTTCCAGTGTACAGTCACAAAAATGTTATCACAAACATATCCAGTGTATATTTAATAAGCATAGAGTTTATTACAAGCTGGGCGGAGGCCAAATAAAACATTAAGCGGAAGCAAAATATAATGGTAAGCCACACGATCGCCACGAGGCAATCGCCTCAAGGTATTGCCTAATCGTCCCTGCTCCTCACCTTACGGATAGCAGTCTTCTCTGAATAATAATATTCAAAGAAGAGTGAGCACTCTAATCGTGCTCGCAAATTACACAATCTGAAATTTAGAATGCATGCATAAGTCATTCAAAGGAAGGTTGTAGGGTTTATTTGCATAAATCAAACATTTTGGTTTAAATAGTTATACTAAGTTTCAAGGCACATTTTCATTACATAGCTAAAATCAGATTTAAAATTGATCATTTTATAGTGGATAACCTCCATATGAAACATGGTGAAGGATACCATCCTATCACAAGGCTACGCTTAAATTTACCACAAGGATTAACCATCCTCAAATCATGTCCAAAGTTATTTTAAAACCAAAAACAAATCTAACTTAGAGTGGCTTTGCTCGGCATGTCCATAGCAGTGGACACGGCTATTCGAATAGATTTACACTGCAGAGGTGGTACAACTTTACCCACACGAGATAATTTGCGTTATGTCGGCCAATACACGCTTCCTTAGGCGTGTGGTGGGCAATTATCACAAGGCGTTTCAATGCACTACCTCAATACCAATATGCGCTAAGGTTTCACTTCCATTAGGCTAACCACCTCACAGGAAGCCCTCTTGCGCCAAGTGGGAATAAAGTCTAGCCGACACCCACGTAACAAAAATGGCATAAACAATACCGAGGTAATACAAATTATTAAGCACAGTTACGCCCATACGAGAACATGTGGTAGTACGGTGGAGCTTTTGCAAGATGCGGCTCAAAGGTGGGTCCTTAATCTACTTGGGCAACTTTCAATAAAAACCACAGGTCTCATCCTAACAGACAGGCAGTGCATAAACCTGCACCCACCAGCGGTCCATGTTTGCCCAAGTATAAACCATTTTCTTTATTTTTTATAATTTTCAAAGACATTTGCAAAAGTCCACCATGACAAAGCAATGTCATAGGCTTTTATCAATTTATGAAATTTTGGCTAAATTCTCCCAAAGTCAAATATTTCATGGTCTAAGCATTTGCTATGCATATATTTATTTTTAAATTCATTTGACTAAGGTTACAAGGAATTGATAATACAACAATCAAATTTGGCTATACAAAGGAATTGGAATAATTAAATATTTAAAACAGAATTTAAAATAATTAAATACAATTATGCATGCAATAATAATTTAAAACAGAATTAAATAATTTTAAATATTGGGGCAAAATGGTCAATGGTGTAACTTTCCTTGTTCAAATTCTGGTATTCTACTTCTTCAATAGGGTCAAGCTCTCCGAGTCGTCAAAATCTATCGCTGAAAATATTCCAAATTCAAGCGAATTCAAATGAACACAAATAAATTCAAATGAAAATTCAAATTAACTCCAAATTAAATAATTTTGGTTTAGTTAGCTAGATCTTGATTTTATACAAATTTAGAAATTTGAATCACCTAAATCGGAGTTTGTATGAAGAAATACGAGCTCTCGAAGTTTAAAACCTAAATTAAATCCTAAAATCGAATTTCCGATTTTCCCAATTAAATTTCTAAAGGAAAATATCTTTATTGCGCCGGTGACGTCAGCAGATCTTGTGCCGAGGCCCGACAAGTGGGCCGGGCTCGTGGAGTGAGTCCACGGAATCACTAATGATCCACCATGAACCGGGTGCATGAAACAGTGGCTTTGCCACCTGCATGCGCGACACTGTGGTACACTACGTGGGCAAAATCTTGAGATGGCGCAATCGTGGCATCACGGTGGCGGCCATGTGGCGGTGCCACATCGGCCGGCATTGGCGGCTCGGCGACGGTGTTCGAGAACGGCGGCGCGGGCGAGCCGCGAGGGATGCAAATGCAGAGGGAAGTGCGGGATCCTGTGGCTTACCGAGGCGGCGTGGAAATTGCGGCTCGTCGCGGCGATGATTTTGGCGCGAAGCTCTCGGGTTGCTGGCGGTGATGGAGCTCGGTGGCGTTAGAGGTGGAGGTGCGCACAGTCTCGGTCGAGGCGGCCGGTGGTGCGGTCGAGGCGGCCGGAGGTTCACCGCGTGGCGGCGCTAGAGGCGTGAGCACACGGCCGGCGAGAGAAAAGCCAAATGCGAGATCGGGAGCGAGGAGGCGAGGGGAGGCGAAAGCTTGAGGGAGGAGAGACGCACCGGTGCTCCCTTTATAGGGCGAGGGCGGCCGGAGGCGAGCTTTGCTGGGAGTAATGGCGGTGGCAACGGGTGCGGCAGCGTTAGGCGAGTAATGGAGGGAAAAAGCGGCGGGGGGTGAATGCGGCGGAGTGAGGGGAGAGCACGCGCGTGATGGCGAGTGAAGAGAGGGAGGAATCGCGGAGTGACGAGCTCGAGGCGAGCGGCAATGGCGGCGAGAGGCACGCGCGCGGGGGAGAAGAAGGGGCGGGAAGACGACGCAGGTGCGGCCCCACCGACAAATGAGACAGAGGGAGAGAGGGCGCGGGTGACGGAGATCGGCCGTTGGATCTTCGATCCAAGCGCAAAGCAATAGTGGCGGCGACACTGCGATGGAGGCGCGCTTGCGCGGATGTGTGACGCGTGGCAAGGGCGGTGCGAGAGAGGTGGGCGGTGGAAGGAAAGGTCTTTGTCATTGCCCGAGATTGCTGCAAAAGATTTTTAAACCTTTTTCAATTGATTTAATTCCAGAAATTCAAATAGGCTTTAGAAAATAGTAAATAAAGTCCAAAATTTTTGAGAAAATTCACAGAAATTCTATGAGGCATTCTGGACTTAAATAAAATAATTCCAACTTTTAGTTGGTAATAGATTTTGCACAAAAATTCTTTTAACCTTAATATACTTTAGGGAAAAGCTTTTAAAATTTCCAAAAAATCCACAAAAATTAATTAAAACTTTATTTTTCAATTTAAATCCAATAAAATTCCAGAAATTTAATTAAACTCAATAAAATTTCTTTTTGACTTTAAAACCAAGAAATTAAACAATAATAATAATTATTTACTTTTAACAGCGAAAACTCTTTTTAGGTTACAGTAAATCATGAAATTTCTTCGATAGTCAGAAAATCCAATAAAATAATAACTTTATTTATTTTATTTTGGTAACAGAACTTTGGGATGTTACAGTATGTTCTTGTAGACGCTGATGCTTTCCCGCGCTCTTGACGCGGACATCACACGGGAGTATGCGGAGATCCAGGGTCAGGTGGACTCGCACTTCGCGCGTAGCCAGGCGCTCTCCTCGGACCGCAACGAGCTCGTAGAGAAGACGCAGGCTCTGGAGGCGCGGGTGGCCACATTGGGGGCGGAGCGGTAGGGTCTTCGCGACGAGGTGCAGATGCTTCATCGTGCTAAGGCGAACCTGGACGTCTAGATCGCCTCGGAGCAGGAGCTATTTGAGTCGGTGTCGCGTGCCGTCTGGCAAGCCATGAAAATAGTGGAGACCACCGTGACTGCGCTGGGGGCCGTACCGCCACCAAGAACGCACCGCGTCTCGGAGGTTGATCGGACGTTGGACCGCCTCCGACGGGGTGGCAAGATTTTCCTGCCCGCCACCCAAGCCTACGGCAATCACTGCGCGAAGGGCGGATGTGGGCGCGTTGACGCCCTCGGGGCGCATTCCCTGCCTGTAGTCTCGGTGTCTGATGTCGCCGCCGACAAATAGTTGGTGCGGAGGGCGATGAATACCTTCGCTCAGGCCTTCTGGGCGCCACAGGGACGCAAGGCTGCGATGGCTTCGCTCCACCGGGTGCTGGAGTTGAAGGCGAAGGGCAAGGTGGCTGATGCACCCGAGGGCGCTGGTGGGCGGGGGGCCACCACGGGTGACAAGGTGTGACCATCCACCCTACTACCCCTCGAGTCGTAGCTTTGATAGGCTAGGGTTCTATTTTTTTGTTGCTCCCGCCTCGCTCCGTCTTCTGTGGCCGGGTGGGATAAGTTTTAATGACTCCCATTTTTTTGAATGAAATGGTTAGTTTTGAATTCGCCTTGTACGATTGCATTGGTTTCCCTAGAACCGACCGATGATGGTTCAGTGGGCTGCCGGCCGGGGGCTCCATCCCTCCGGAGGGTGGAACATGAAAGTGACTGCGCTGTCTCGCAGTACAAAGGCTAGGAGCCTCATTCGGCCCGAGTGTCCCACGCACCCCAAGTGCCCCACATGCCCCGCCTGGCCCCTACAACTTTGTTATCGCGGGGTCGTGTACTATGGGGCCTGGTGGCAGCGATGGAAGCGTTGTAACCTGAAGGGATCCATAGAGTGCTTTTGGCGCTTCCGCGAGCGCAAGGCCGCCCAAGGCCGTGCTGAGATTCGCGCCTTCTGGGCGGGGCTAGGCATTGCTTACGCTTCGGAATGCCCGAGCGTAGCTGATGCCGGGGGCCCACCTCATTCAAGGCGGGAGGCTGATCAAGCGTACGAGCATCTTGTGTGCCTCAGTGCTTCCGACGGGGAGCTATTTGCGTGGGCGATGGAGTGATATAACCGTCTCTTTGCCTCCGGGTCTTCTGAAGAGGAACTGGCTGAGTGGGCTGCCCAGGTGGAAGAGTGGGACCTCGCGCCATAAATTTATGAAGTTATGGAGAGGACGCGGGGAGTTGTATAATTGTGATGTACTATTTATCTATCGGAGAGTTGTAGCTTATGTGTACGGTGTATGTTTTGTTTGAGGTCTTGTAACTGCGGTGTATTCTTCACTCGCTTATCTGAGTGTTGTAACGTTGCGGTGTACTAATGTATATTTTTTCTGAGTGCTGTAACGTTGTGGTGTTCCGTTGTTTCTGGCCTTTACTGCGGTGGCCTGCGATGCCCCATTTGCCTTAGGTTGGGCTCCGAGGGAGCCCCTTGCATATTTTTGCGAGGGGAGGCGTAGCCTGCGCCGTCTCTCCTACTTTTTAGGTTGGGCTCCGAGTGAGCCCCTTGTGGATTGTGCGAGGGGGAGGCG